>JBCEWE010001285.1:590000-1317500 GCA_039877035.1 Silurus lanzhouensis
AATGAAAAGGAAAAAGATTAGATTGTGGAATATTGTGGATCCTCTAAGACACGTTAAATATTTGCTTCTTTGGTATTCCTCAAGTAACACTAATGCCATTTGTGACTCAATGAATCCCAAATAATTGATAGATAGATAGATAGATAGATAGATAGATAGATAGATAGATAGATAGATAGATAGATAGATAGATAGATAGATAGATAGATAGATAGATAGATAGATAGATAGATAGATAGATAGATAGATTTTCTCAATATGTAGCATGCTAAAGATCTGATAATTACATGCATGTCAGTTGGACATAATTCTCATCTTTATCTGTGGTATAGATCTAATAGTTACTCCACCATCATACAGTTTTTGTGTTATTTGGCTTCTACAAACACGACATGCAATGATGCTAATTGTATGATACAATACAAAACGCTAGCTTTTTCATCATGCACCCTGTAAACATGAAATATTTATTTCTTTTCATGTCTGACTTAATCCAACAATCTTCCCATCATTATTGGAACCCCTACAAACAGCCGAATGAGGTTCGGATAAGGAGCTGAAGCTTCAGTTCTCTAATAGTTATCCCTTAATAGCTGCAATGCAGCCATTCATCCAGGACCAGAGTCACACGAAGCACAGCAGCTGAATGGCATAGGCAATTACAGAGCGCATGTGCCTCTCTGTGTTTAAAAGCAGCCTCAATAATGTGTGCAGCATGACCACGCGCACCCTGCACACCACAGCCCAGGGTGGTTGCCGTGGCAACTCCAGTCTTTCTTCGACTTACCCCAACATTTCAGTAGCCATCATTACGTATCATTAAAAACATACATATTAATGCAAAAGGGGCGGAATCGGTCGGCTGAATAGAGCTGCACCTGAGTGCATTAAGATTTCTGACCCTTTATTCTGGTGCAGGGCTTAAAAAAAAAAAGGAAGAAACTGCTGCACTGAAGTCATCAGACAACAAAAGCTCTGTTTATAACGCTGTGTTATAAAATAAGTAAATTTTACAGAAAAGGCTGCATTTAGGATTACAGTCTATTGTGCAGTAATTAAAATAGCATTTATGCTAGTGAGTCAGAAATCAGATAAAAAGGTGCAAATTTGTACTTGATAATGAAAAGTAAGCACAAATACACAATTATGTTTGAATACTGAATAAACTAGAGCTGAGCTGAGCTAGAATAAACAGAGCAATGCAAACATCAGGCCAAAGCTTTTATATGGTATTTGAATGTTTGTAATCCTTACTCAACATCATTGGCAGGAATGGAACTGTGGTCTGGTCAGTGAGAACCCCTAGAATTCTTTTTATTTTTATTTGACCTTAATGAAATCATTGCATTAGTTTTTAACAATTTAACCAATTAGCTTGGTTTTTAAACATTTAAGGCACACAATCTACCAAACTCACCATATAAATAACATTGCTGTAAAACCTTTATGACAGTTACACTGAATAGGATGCCAGTTTTATTGAGTATTAAAGAAATAAGCAACTTTTACACTCTACTCAACTACATGTATATTTCAATACATGTACGTTTTACTCATTACCAATCACATTTTGCTTGGCAGCTTTATTCTGCAGAAGAGATATCGCCATCGCCATTGCCATTTATTTGTCCATTAAATACTAATGGTTCTTCTAGTTTGTGACATGACACTGTAATTTTATTTGTTAATTAAAGATCCCTTCTTGAAAGATTGCTTTACTAAATTTTGGTCTATTTTAACTTTCTTTTCGTTCTTTTTTCATTCTGGCATGTTGAGGCTGTTGTGTTGAGCTTGCAGTGTTATTGCAGTGTTGATGTTTTTGATTTGATTTGTATTTTATGAAATACAACTGTTTTGGGCTTTTCATTAACATCTATATTAGTGTTGGGGACTAGTGCATCTTTGAGCCTACATTCAATATAAGTCAAATACTCAAATACTGTTCTCAAAGACTTGAACTCAAGTCATATTGGAATTGGTGTTTTAACTTGTAATGTAAGGTATCTATATGCAGTCAGTTGACTCAAGTATGATATTCAGGTACACATTACACCTCTGCTGGTATCCAAAAAACAAACAACTAATGGAACTTTAGGTGCCATTTATAATGATGACTATATTAGACTTAATAGGACTATTGTGATTGTGCAAAATCATATTACTTGACTCATATGAGAACTGTCTTATGCTGGCTCACTTGACAACAAAAATGATTTGGGTCATGGCTTTGCTACAAGACCGTGCTATACTGTGTGAATCCTATAACACGACCAGTTAACTGGAAGCCATTAAACAGATGTGGAGTGACGGAGCTGAAATTTTCAATAAACTCTTATTGCAAAGATCTTACCACACATCTGTGCTAAAATAAATTCTACTCACTACAGAAAAATGGAGAAAATATACACAGTGTGTGTATTTTTGTTTACATGACATACATTGCGGCATTTCAAAGTGGTAATTTGTTGTAACCCGAAGCGTTTTGTCTAATGTTTGAATTTCATAATCCAATTTTTTTTTCCGCTTTTTACTTTCCTTTGTTCTAAAAGATTCCTCCACCTCATTTCATACTTTCCTCACTGCCATTTGCATTGCAGTAGAAAAAAATAAGGAATTCCATGATGGTAAAAGCAAAGGTTAACATTCTCCACAGCATACGACCAATTTTGACAGGAGCAAAAAGGTCTCTAATGGTAGATCATCTTCAAAGAAAATGTGTTTTGCTCTGAAAATAATTCGTAGCTTTTCACTACTGGCTTCTTAGGCTTCTAGAGCAGCAGCATGAACCAGCAGCAGTGTTTTTCACAGCAGGCTTCTTGTGTGCTCGAAAAAAAATGTTTTCTTGGTTCCAAAATATTGATGGCACCCACTTGATCCATTATTGTCTAATATGCTTTGAAATAATGTTTACGAACTAATGAATTCTTTAAACCCGCATTAAAGGCGTTTGATAATTTGTATTTTGATTTGATGACTCCAACAACAATATGACATTTTCTAAGTGTGTTTCCTTGGGCACCACTTATTGTTTGTGGCATTTAATGTGTCATTCGCATGGAAATGCCACACAACTTTGAACGGCCTTTTGAAGAACGTATACTCGGTAAGCGCAAAGAAATTGATTTATTTGTTTTACTAAGAACAAAAAAATTCAATCTGAATTATTGGTAGTCATAAGAAGAAAAAAAATACTGTTTGAATTTGACTGTCAAATTTCAGGTCTGGCTCTCCTGAGTGTCAGAGTAATGTTGATAGGACATGTGACCTCTGCCCACGTCTTGCCTGGGGTCGTCCATTTCTCCCCAAGGAGCACAGGCATCATTTAAAAAGAGACGGCTCTATTTTTAGTTGCTTAAATTCGGTGCTTTAAAAATAGAGCCACTTGAAAACAAGTGATTGGACCACTTTGTTGCTTTTAGACAGTCTATTAATAGTCAGTGAATAGGGAGCACTGAGGTCTCTGGGGTTAAATACCCTTTAGTTAAAGTAACAGACACACAGGGATGTGGCTCAGAAAAGTTGTGTCTGTTTGACATGCTGACAAGTTAATTGCTAGGTTTAGAAGTGGTCTACTGATGAAAAAGGATGAACATGACTTAACTTTGTAGTCGATTGCAAATTCTTTGTGTTTTCTTTCTCCGTTTAAATAATGGTCAAATAAGAATGTTGTTGTTGATGATGATGTTGTTGTGTAGGTGTCTGTGAAACAAATTAGCTCCTATTATCACATTATAACACTCTTTCACTCACCATCTGTCTTTTTCCTTTCTCTTGAGGGTCGCAAGTCTGTTATGTTACAAAGAAACCACTGAAGACTTCCCGTGTCTTTTATAGCTTTACCTCTGACTGACACTAGAGGCTCCTTCCACTGGTTTCAAAAAAATTTCTCTACTCAAGTCAAGTCAAGTTTATTTCTATAGCGCTTTTCACAACAGACATTGTCTCAAAGCATCTTTACAGAATTTAACAGTTAAGGTGAACAATGTGTATTTATCCCTGATGAGCAGTCGTGGTGACTGTGGCAAGGAAAAACTCACTTAGATGTTATGAGGAAGAAACCTTGAGAGGAACCAGATTGAAAAATGGAACCCATCCTCATTTGGGTGATATCAAGAGTGTGATTATAGAACCCTACTTAGAACCCAACTTAGAACCCTACTCAGTACCCCGGGGGAGTGGTAACTCAGTGGTTAAGGCGCTGGGTTACTGTTTGGAAGGTCGGAGGCTCAAGCCCCGGTATCGCCAAGCTGCCACTATTGGGCCCTTGAGCTAGGCCCTTAATCATCGGTGCTGTATCATGCGCTCTGATATGTGAAAAAAGAATTTTTCAGTAATGTATATGTGACTAATAAAAGCTATTCTTCTATTTCATCCTTACTTCTCAGCCACAAGTCCCAGTGAGTGAGAGGTTAAATGATGTATTAGAATAAGCGCTTACTGTCAGAGCTGCTGTTATAGAAAACAAATCAATACATGCCAAAATGAATTGAGAATACTGTATGGCTCTGGAATCTGAAATTTTCTACCAAATCAAACTAATATACACTGCATTCATTTACGTTTACATTTACGGCGTTTGGCGCCTTCATCCAGCACGACGTACAAAAGTGCTTTGAAGACTCAATGAATACATCAACACTGGTTTAGTATGTTGTAGACATAGGATACCATCAGCCTAAAACTCTTTTGAAAGGAATTATAGCACTTTTTTAAATACATAAAACAAACAGGAAAAATAAGTGCTAGTTTATGTGTTTCAGAAGGCAGTAGGTCTTCACCTATCACCTATTAATTGAAGGTGTGACTCAGCTGTTTGGACTTCTAGGGGAATTTAATTCCAACACCTCGGTGGCGGAACAGAAAAGTGTCTTGGTGTATACCCACCTTTTACCCTGACACATGGGGGATCTGAGAGAGCGAGAAGTGACTGATTAAGTGATTGAACGTTTGAGGAGTGATTGATTAAGTGATTGAACGATAAAATTATTTTGGAATACAGAAAAAATAGACATAATTTGTGTTTTACATAATGGAGCAACAAATTTACATTTATAACATTTGGCAGAAGCCCTTATCCAGAACTACTTACAACTATCTCATTTTTATACAATTAACTAATGAGGCTTGAGGGCCTTGCTAAAGGGCCCTGAAGGGATTTGAACTCACAACCTCAAAAGACAATCAAAATCAAACAATCAAAAGTATAACATTTTAACCTTTTTTTTTTTTTTTTTTTTTTTTTACAATTTTTAAAATTTTTACATACATTTAAAGAATAATCTAAATCAAGGATTCAATTATGTCCTAATCATTTTAAGGTTTGAATTTTGAATTAGGTCAATAAATACACTTTATAATAAATAATCTGTGTTTATCTATCAGGATACTTAATGGCATTTCTATCAGTATTACTTTACATAGACAAGTTATTTAAAAAATTTAAAAAAAGGGTCAAGCACAAGATTTGGACCATTTCTAATATATAACAAATAGATGTCTAATAGTGCATTTGCTTTACAGTTACAGGAAGTTGCTGTTTCATTTAGCTTTGTTCAAGGCATTTATGAAACCATAGCAACAGACCTAATCATGATTTGCTACAGACATATAAGAAAGCATATATCTAAGCACTACCTAAAGGCTGTTTCTTTTTAATCCTTTCAATCATTTCAGCACAATGTATTAATGATGTACTGACAAATCTATTTTTTATTTCACCATTGTAATTGTGTGAATTTCTTTTTTAAGATTTATGTTGTTCTGATCAAAGTCTATGTGTATGTGAAAAGCATTTCAAGGGCTACATTAGGATTATAGATGCAAAATTATAGCACAGCCTTTCATTCCGACTCTTTTATGTGCATCCAAGCCAAAAGATGGAACAGAATAATGAAAAAAAAAAAAAGAAATATATGTCGTGGATGGATGTGGCACTGACATGAACTGAATGAGTATAATAGATCTTGACAGATTTTTTGTTTACATGAAAATAAATCTGTGCTTGAATAACATCCTGCCAAGTTACTTAACAAGTCAGACTTGCTCTGGTTTTTCTTCAGTGAGTGCCGCGATAAACAGCTTTGACAGTAGTCGATGATTAAATATGAATAAATCTAGTGAGCAGTCATCCTGCTTAGATAGATCATTTGCTAAAACCTGACCTCGGAGCAGATTGACTGAGCCCTTTCAAAGCCACAGCAGTAGCGTGATGAGGAGCACTGTCTAGTGTCATGACTGCCTCGCCACACTGATGCTATTCACTGCACCGTCTGCCCATACGCTCACACATACGCGCTTGTAGCCATCGCTCTCCTGCCGACGCCCACCCACTCCTCTCTCCTCAAACAAGGCTTAAGGAGAACGGCTCCTGAACGAATCTGGTCAGCATCTTTCATTTCAAATGAGCAGCTACACTAAACATGCTGAGGGGCACCTGGGGATGGGCTAAAATTGCCCCTCTGGAGGGACGGGCGGATGCATTGGGCAGTTTGAGAAGGTCCAGGCCAGCCGGCTTTGGCCCTGTTCAAAAAAACAAGGACGCACACCACTGAAAGCCGCAATCCGAGACGAGGCACAACAAGGCCTGCTAAATGGACCCAGATGCTGCCTGCAGACACTAAGAGCTGACCGGAGAGCAAGAAAGGCTCTTGGCTATTCTGCTCCCCTGTGTACTGCAAGCTTGCCCCTCGAATTCCTACTCATTGTCATAATTGCTGATCACAGGGGCCGCTCAGGAACATGGTGGGAAATTAAGGCGCTCAGTCATCTTTGAACAAAAACGAGGACACAAGAAAATCTTTAAGTCTTTTCCTTTTCCTCTTCCAGAAACCATTCTGGCCATGTTTAACAGATCTGTTAGAGGGACAGATAAACTCATGGATGAATTACCATTTTCCGCTTGCTGTCTTTGTGTAATGTCAAAGAACACAGGGGACAAATTCATCAGTAACGGTTCAATCATCTGTTAATGTATCTTGTTGACTGGGAAGTGGTTCTATCATGAAATAGAATTGTAATCAAAAACGATTACAAAAAAACAGTAAGGAAATAAAATGAGTATTTGTACATTGGCATATAAAATATATGCTTATCAATATCTAGTACTATGAGTTTAGTGGTTTTCTGTAATTATTCATTCAAGTGTTAATTATGTATTAAATTTAAAATCTGGCAGCATGTTACGATCAGTTTGATGGAATGTATTTGTTTATATAAATATATTATTTATATTTAAATATTTTCAGTTGAATATTTTTTTATTTAACCCTTCCATTACTCCATTAGGTTTTTAGGGAACAAATAAATTCCCTCCTTAAGTTCCCAAAACAGGAGGATGTATGTGTACACTTTAAGCTGGAATATTGTAAATAAAATGTTACTTTTGATTCAATAAATTTATATCCATTTAACAATTTAGACTTGAAATGTATTCTACACTAATAACTAATAACTACACTAACTATATTTGAGCATCCCATAATAGTCACACAATAAGCCTGCTTAAATGTTTGGAATATACTATAAGTCATGCTGTATATCCAACAATAAACTACATAAAATCACAGGAAGTTCTCTCCTTCTTTTTCCTTTTTTTTTTCAAATTATTTTTTATTAAATTGTTAAAATGTACTTAACATTAGCATGGAGACTGGTTACCTAAAATGTGTCTATTTTCTAATTCTATGTTTAAAAATTAATCTCGTTACCTAATTATTGCCTGCAACAAAACCTTGTGATAAATAAAATTAATTTATGTATTTGTTTGTTTATTTATATGTTTCTAAGTATTCTAATAAGTTTTTGCTTATACAATTTGATATATCTACTACAATATGTGGTTTGAAATACAATAATAAAAGATTCTAACCATAGTGAAGCCTCAATGAGATCTGCATCATAAATAATAGAGGAAAAAGTGGAAAAAGAATACGCAGTGATTCCGCCGGGTAGCAGAAACTGTGTTCCTCGGCAGGAAGCCCTGCAGTAACCTGTGTCACTCCTCATTTTGACAGCCAGGGTAACGCTGACCAGACACCCCATCTTGAAACACACACCAGCTCTTTGTTTGCTTATATATTTCTTTAATTCCACACCCCAAAACCCAGCTGTATGAAAACTGACATTTTCCATTGGGGTTTTTTCAGTAGGCGTTGCCTGTGTTGACTCATTTCAGACGAGTTCGTCACTCAAAGTACACAAGGCTAAATCGAAGACGAAGTGTTTCTAAAGGCAGAAAGCAACACCTCATCAATCCAAAATTCACTTTCTAAGCTATGCGTGCTATTCTTCGTGAATTAACTTGATTAATTTGACATTTGGGTTTGCCCATGTTCGCACCAGGAGTGAGAAAATGCAGCATGAAGAGATTGTTTGATTTGAAAAGTTTTGATGAGACCATGTGCCAAACAATAAGCAGTACCACTTCAAAGAATCAAACATGATATACTTGATCACAGGCTCACACATTGTTAAGCACCTGCATATGTGTATGTGTAGAGTGTGTATGTGTATACATAATCCCATTTGTTTCTGTGTGTGTGTGTGTGTGTGTGTGTGTGTGTGTGTGTGTGTGTGTGTGTATGTATATATATATATATATATATATATATATATATATATATATATATATATATATATATATATATATATATATATATATACACTTTTAAATATAAATATAAATATAAATGTGTTATAAATATAATGTGTGTGTGTGTATGTGTGTGTGTATGTGTGTGTGTGTGTGTGTGTGTGTGTGTGTGTGTGTGTGTGTGTGTGTGTGTGTGTGCGTGTGTGAAGGGCCGTATGGCTAAACAGTTTCTGGATTTGAATCTAGCCTCAGGGAGAGATTTGGAACATTGTTGTTGTCTTGTTAGCAGACAGCCGCTTGCACATGATTAATTGTTTCCTCGTTGAGCTTGTAACATTCTCTGTGTCTGTGCCAGGCCTCCCAGGATCTTAAAACCCAATGCCACATTGTTCAAGAGGATCTCCCTGATCAACAGTTGGGATCCACATTTTTTTTTTTTCGCCTACAAATGTACACACTATCTGCATGCATAGAACTGGTTTTAGTTTAATTAGCAGGTTTTGTTTACTACTAAGCATTGGATAAACAATCACGCGCTAACAAGGCTCTTTCTTTTGACTGTAGTATTGAACAGGAAATCTGAAACATGCCTATATATGGAGTTCCACTCTATGATTTTTGCACATGCTGTATAAATGACATATTTCATTCCAATTATAAGTTAAGTTATAAACGTGAGATTTAAATTATTTTGAGAACATTTTATGGAGAAGAAGAAGCTGTGATGTAAACCAATACTTTCCATAAATGTTTTCCATTAAATTTTCCAATACTGTGATTTTTCTCCAACCTTATATAGATAGATAGATAGATAGATAGATAGATAGATAGATAGATAGATAGATAGATAGATAGATAGATAGATAGATAGATAGATAGATAGATAGATAGATAGATAGATAGATAGATTCAGAATTGGTGCATGAGTGGAATGGTTTAAGTATGTGTTATAACATCACTTTCATAGGCAGTAGGTGGATGATAAAAAGACAGTAAAATACATGTAGATATCATTTAATAGAGTATTGGTTTATAGACAAATATTATGAATGTATAGTGTAGAAAAAAACATACAAAAAGTAGAAAAATACATTATTTTATTTAGACTAATCCAAACTCTTAAGGGTGATATGGTTCTATCTTATCTGATTGCACATGCATAAAGTTGTATAAACACTTACGAACAGTTACAATCATTTTTAATAGTCATGTCTTTAAGATTCGATGTTTGTCGTATAGATTGTGACAGTTTTTGTGAAGCCGTACCATATTCTTTATTATAAAATCATTATTTGTAAAGATTATGATTATTTTGAGTTGGCCAGGAATTCAAGATGGGGATCTTTGTTACAAAAATAAAAAACGTGGAATAAAAAAAAAAATCTTAGGTCATTTGACAGGACATACTGTATTTTATGCACCTTGCATCCTTTTAACCCATAATTCCTATAATTAAATAGTGCTGCTTAACTATTTGTGTGCCACAGAAATAAGAAAGAAAAAAAAGAAACTGCAGACTAACATGAATAGGAGTGTGTCACACCTGAAAAGTCAAGACACAATCTACTTTATGGTTCTTATTTTAATAGGAGCACATGAGCTAGCGAGATGATTAATTAATTACAATTATCAGAGCACTGGTAATTCACTGGCAAGGATAACATCAGTAGTGCTTAATTGCTCCACTAAGCCTTGATCTGCTCAAATTGTTCCATTTTTTTTCTTCTCTGACTGTCCAGAGTTATTACGTGCAGTGAAATGACAATATGGATGCTTAAAATATTTTTGGGGTGAGGGTGGGAGTGTACAATGTAATTACTGGGTATCACAGTAGATGTTACATGAGGATGGTGGCTGGAGGCACAGTTGGAGCTTGCTAGATTTCTAATTATAGAAAAAAACTATTCCAAACCTGTCCATGATTGTGTATAATAAAGTAAGCTCAGAAAAACCAAAACGGTGCATTCATAATAATAATAATAATAATAATAATAATAATAATAATAATAATAATAATAATAATAATACGTTACTTAAAGGCACCTTTCAAAACACTTAAGGACACCGTACAATTGATAAAAACCAAACAAACAACAAATCGACATCTGTTTAACTGTTAAAATGAAACAGATAAAGCTAATCTGAACAGATGAGTTTTAAGGCATGATTTAAAAGCGGTCAAAAAGTCACTTTCTCATATATATTATAGCTAAATTAATTTAATCTTATCAAATAAATTTTTTTTGTCACACACACACACACACACACAACACACACACACAACACACACACACACACATACAGAGTACGACATGCAGTGAAATGCTTTGTATGACTGTCCAACATTTAAACATAAAAAAATTTGAGAATTTAAGGATAAAAAAAATCTATGAATATAAATAAATAAATAATATAAATTATAGACAATATGTGAAAATATATGTATATACATGAATGAGTATGGCAGATATTAGAAGTTCAAATTAAAGTGATTTAGTGATTGTCCTTAAAGTATTCATGTGCAGTATGGTCTGGTAAAAAGTGATACTGTGCTGTTCAAGTCCAGAGTTGAAGTCACAGTGTAGAGTAAAAGTGTCCTAATAGTGCAAAAAAAGTTGTGCAGAAATGAATGACGATGGAGAGAGAGAGGTCCAGTACGAGATCGTGGATGTTTCCTGGTTTAAACTCTGAATGGCCTGCGGGAAGAAGCGCTTCCCTGAACGCAACAAAGAAAATAATCCATTGTTGGGATGGACCTAAATGAACAGAAGGTACAATAATGAAAACAGATAATTAAGATCTGAGAGTACCCTTTGGGGTGTATGTATGAAGCAAGTCAGAGAGATATTAGAGTGCATAATTATGAAAAGCTTTGAAAGAGAAAAGTCGAGTCTTCTAGACTTTATTTGATATTTGACAGGAAGCCAGTGTAGATGATAGAAAACAGGAAAGATATGCTCAATGAGCAGCTGAGCTCTGGAACAATTGAAATATATGAAGAAGGTTTTTCCCGAAGAATTACAATAATCAATGCACGAGGTAACTAGAGTATGTACAAGAATAGCCGTGGAATTGGATGTGAGGAAAAGGACGACTGATGTTCCTTAGATAGAAGTTTACAAGCCAAATACTATTGTCCATGTGCTTTTCAATATTGTTCATAGCTTCTAATTACACAGAAACAGCCTGGTGATACTTCATGCTTTAACAGCATTCACGGTTGTAATTTAAACATTCTGTATTGTAATAGCGACCATCAGCCATCATAGCACATGCTGGTATAATGCCACTGTTTCACTTCTGTGGCTAATTAGCAGCCCTGGGTATTTTCTTTTTTTTTTTTTTTTTTTTTTTTTTTTTTTTGCAGTAACATTAACTGCTATTAAACACTTAAATGGTTTGACATAAAGTACAGGACAAAGGTTGGGTCTGATCTTTGTTGTAAGATTGATCAGGTAGTAATCGTTCAATCATAACAATAATATGGTAATAGCCAGCCTGTGGATTGTTTGCTGTTGAAGAACTACAAACCAATCAAACCAAATTCAATAATACTCAAGAGAGCATTGTGTGAAATTAAGTAAGATACGGTCAGAAAATGTATTACATTATGTTGCACTTTATCTGCTTATAATAGCATGAGCTGTACCATCAGAATCAATTGGAAAGCTCCTCTAGTTCGAGAAGTTCCACTGGTATATGAAATGGGCATTTATATTTCCTATAAATGGGCACATTACCCCAATGTCCATATTGGCATATCCAGTTTGCTATAGAATTGATTTTAAGATACTCTTATATGGGGTTTTTTTTTTTAATCCTTAAACAGACTGACACTTACATACATATCAGACCTTTTATCTATGCACAATCCAGTGAGATCTTTTAGGTCTTCAGTTCAGAGATTGCTAATCATTCTTAGCATAAGTCAAAAATTGAGGGGGGATCCGGCTTTCTCAGGAACTGTACCAAAGAGTCTCCTAACTTAAATCTAAACCAAAAACTCTGACTTTGGTTGTATTGTAGAGACCATTTATATCTCCTTGTACATGTTTTTGTTAATTGTTGTCATATTACTGTAAAGTACTTTGGTCAATTTTTTGTTGTTTTAAAATTGTGCGTTTGAAATCAATTGAAATAAAAACCTTTACAACTGAAAATGTAAATGTGTTAGTGAAAAGCAGCACAGGTTTTTCTCCATTTGCTGGACAAATGAAGAGAATGTGTTGTTAACAGATACAAATATGAATAATGATACTAATATTAAGCACAGTGCTCTTACTCTGATTGAAGGTTAATATAAGGCTACTAACTTGTCTATATTTTGGGAACCAAAACAAAAATTATAGGCAGCTACAGTGCCCTCCACAATTATTGGCACCCCTGTTTAAGATGTGGTCGTGGACTTCAAAAAATTCTCCTTTTTTTTTTAAACAACATAGAACCCAAATGCAAAAAAAGAGAAAAATCCAACCTTTTATTTAAGTACATTACTTTGGTGGTGAAATCTTGTGTGCCACAATTATTGGCACCCCTGATGTTAATACTTTGTACAACCTCCTTTTGCCAACAAGACAGCACTTAATCTCCTCCTATAACATTTCACAAGATTGGAGAACACAGAGAGAGGGATTTTTGACCATTCTTCTTTGCACAATCTTTCTAGATCATCCAGTGTCCTGGGTCCTCTCTTATGCACTCTTCTCTTTAGCTCGCCCCACAGGTTTTCGATTGGGTTGAGGTCTGGGGACTGAGATGGCCATGGGAGGACCTTGAGTTTGTGACTGCTGAACCACTTTTGTGTAGATTTTGCCACATGTTTTGGATCATTATCCTGCTGAAAGACCCAATGACGACCCATCTTCAGCTTTCTGGCAGAGGCCATCAGGTTTTTATTTAAAATATCCTGGTACTTCAAAGCGTTCATAATGCCATGCACCCTAACAAGGTTCCCAGGGCCTTTGGAAGAGAAACAGGCCCACAGCATCACAGATCCTCCACCATACTTCACGGTGGGCATGAGGTGCTTTTCGGCATACTCATCTTTTGTTTTACGCCAGACCCACTTAGAGTGTTTGTTGCCAAAAAGCTCAATCTTAGTCTCATCTGACCAAAGCACACGATCCCAGTTGAAGTCCCAGTACCGCTTAGCAAACTCCAGACGTTTACGTTTGTGAGTGTTAGTGAGAAAAGGCTTTTTCCTTGCATGCCTCCCAAACAGCTTGTTGGCATGTAGAGAGCGTCTGATGGTTGTTTTGGAGACTCTGTGACCCCAAGATGCCACTCTTTGATGCAATTCTGTGACGGTGAGCTTGGGAAATTTTTTTACTTCTCTTACCATCCTCCTCACTGTGCGTTGTGGCAAGATAAACTTGGGACCTCTTCCAGCCTTGTTTGTCACTGTTCCAGTTGTTTTAAACTTCTTAATGATTCCTCTGACTGTAGATACCGGCAAGTTAAGGCGAGTGGCTATTTTCTTGTAGCCATTGCCTGACTTATGAAGGTCGACACACATCTGCCTTACTTGAATGGTGTGTTCTCTTGTCTTTGCCATGTTGACAAATGGGTAAGAGAATTAGGCCTCTGTGTCACGTCATATTTATACCCCAGGGAAACAGGAAATCATGAATTACTAATTAAAAGTCCCTAGATACCCTGACCAACCTTAGCAACTACAGAAAACCACCAAAGTTATGTACTTAAATGAAAGGTTGGATTTTTCTCTTTTTTTGCATATGGGTTCTATGTTGTTTTAAAAAAAAGGAGAATTTTTAGAAGTCCACGACCACATCTTAAACAGGGGTGCCAATAATTGTGGAGGGCACTGTACATACAAAAGCAGTAACTAAAAGCAAGAACAAAACACATATAAGAGGTTGAAGAATATTGATGAATGTATTATAAACATTCTACAGATGCATTCAGAGGACATAATACATTGAACTTTCATAGAAAGTGTTACCCGTTTATTTCTGCAACACCGCAAAAGAAACATGCGAAATACACAGACATAAATAATTTTTGTTGAAAAAAAAGATTTTTGGTCATTCTTAGCAAGCTATAATGGATTCTATAATGCATATTGCAATGACTATTGAATGAAGGGCATTATAATTTATTAAAAAATTTGTAATGCATTATAAGTAGTGTTTCTATAATACATCACCAACACTAAAAATTTATTTATATATATAATTTTATATTTATAATAATAATATATAATATCATTATTATATTGCATGAGCCTGTTTATTTAGAGTGTTATATGCTTTCACGGGTCTAGACTTCATTCAGAGTTGGTGCATGTGTGGGCTTATTAATGTGTTATAACACGATATGGACGTGTTTACAGTTATATTATATATATATATCACTTTCACATACAGTAGATGGATGTAAAGAGACAGTAAAATAGCTGTAGAAATCATTTCATTGTGTAATGCCTTATGAATAAGTTATATGGATGTCTTCATAGATATAGACGGACGGACGGACGGACGGACGGACAGACGGACAGACAGACAGACAGACAGACAGACAGACAGACAGACAGACAGACAGATAGATAGATAGATAGATAGATAGTCTTATAAATAGAATGAAAAATTATGAATATGACCTTTATCCTTACTAGTATTTTCACTGTGTTATAACAACATGCTCTACCAGATGTAACCGGTAGGCCTAAACAAAATAAATAGCAAAATAGGAGCAAATATCTATCAGTCATTTAATGGTAATGATCCCGAGTGCTGTAACAGGGCACTTTTCTCTGATGGAGGTTACAGTGGAAGTGCTAAATGACAGAGTTTGGGATTTCTGCCTGACTTGTTCACTCTGTACTGAGTCACGGGGAAAAAGGCTGAAAGACAAGGTTAACACATGGCACAGCCTTTTCAGGGTCTCCTGATGGGGGAACCCTCATCTGTGTCTTCACAAGTTATTTTCATCCCTCAATAAACAGGCTGGCCATTGTCACATGGAGGGCTCTCATTATTATTTTTAAAGTAATTACACCTTATTATCTGTGTTTACTTTGGCGAGGGCGAGTGCAGGTGTGGACAGGGAGCTGTGGGTGGTGGTGATGGACCACACTGGTGAGCAGTTTGCCCCCATGAGCCTCTCTTTCTCTCCCTCCCCCCTCCTTTTAAATTTTTTTTTTTTACCCGCAGTTTGGGCATTGTAGCTGTGCTCTGCCACTAATTTGAGCCCCACAAAAGAAAATGTGCAATTACGCCTATTATTGCAGCAGCTGCAAACTCCCAGCTCAACAGCCCCATCTTTTCTTGGCTCAGGGAAGGGAAGCTCACTGGGGTCGTGTGCAGCACAGAACCACAGTCACTCTCACTTTCCCTCATTGCAGAAAAAAGGATCCGCAAAATAAACAACAAAATAAACAAATATCCGAGTGTGAGAAATACCTGTGGGACCCGGAATGAATCATCAATATTTGATTATTTGATAAGGAGCAACATTCTTGGTTTTATGTAAATAAATGACATTTGATTATTAATTATGATAGCAAGCAATATAATATATACGAATACTTGCCATATCTATAATTTCACTTATGTAGATAGAAGAACAAAATACAGACTCAAGAGGAAACAGTTAAAGAATTAAAGAAACACTACAGACCCAAACCCAATGTTACAGTCATGCCTAACGATACTTTTTTGTTTTGTTTTTTTGTTGTTTTTTTGAGGATGGCCCAAAAAAGACCACCTTCAGTCAAACACAAAGCTAATCTTACGCCTCAGGCACAAACAAAATGGTCTCGGATTCTTCGCCCCGTTCCTCTCACTTAGTGATTTTCACACCTCGCCGACTTTCCAACAATTAAAATAATCATCCAGCCCACAGCACTCATTTTCAAGGGGGTATCGGTGGATTTGCATGTTATGAGTATGTCTGGCTGTGCGTGTGCGTACGCTCCTGCTCCTCTGTATTCCCCTGTTAAAATTACAAAAAGTGCAGGTATTATTGACTTAATAGCAGTTCATTTAATTCGAAGGCTCGGTGTCTCAACTATGAAATTAGGTTCATTTGTAGAAGTAGTGCTCGTGTTTAAACCGTGCTATGTTTCAATGGTAATAGGAAATCGCCCAAGAAATCATCTGAATATTGAAAATGAAGAATGAAACTTGTTGGAAAAATTAAACAAAACTCTGAATGCTTTGGAAATAATTTAAATAAATGCGCTTACAGAGTCAAAGGCTCAACTAAGAAAAAAAAAAGGGGGACAGTAAAACAGAAAGAGGGCATGCAGAGGCGGAGCAGAACGGGAGGATTTTCTCCTGTGGTAAAAGATGTCGTACTGGCGTCGATTTCAGCTCATTATGGCACTGAGAGCGAGAGCCACACATTCAAAGAAATCATTCTGCAAGGGGTGTGTGGCTGGGCAAATTGGCCTCGACTGGCTTCTGGGAGCCCCTGCTGAGCAAAGCGGAAGACCAGGGCCCAATGACGAAGGTGGGCAGGCCCAGGCAGGACACACTGTGGCCACCCCCCTGCCTCTAACAAACAGTGTACTGGATAATCTGCCTGCCGAACACCACAGGCTCAGCAGGAAGTGCTGTGTACAGAAGAGGAGCTGCTTCTCAGCTTGCTTTCCTGCCTCTGTGGGTTTAGATCACTGAATAACACATACAGGGATCTGTCCACAATCTCAGTTATCAGCCTAGAAGCTTAACCCTGATAGATGTGGTGTTTAAACTGGTAGATTTTACGTTTTTTAATTAAGCAAAGTGTCAACATTACCAATAAGAAAATAATTTTACAAAAAAAAAACAATAGCATACAATGTTGGCTAGATCAAGAAACATTACTTTAAAATTATTTAATATTATACAATTATTATAATTAAAAAAGTATATTGGTCAACTGATTTAAATTTACGTGAATTAAATTATTCTCCTGCTTACCTTAAATATAACAAGATTTATAGTCAGGCCCAAATCCACAAAATAATAAACTACCAACAACTAGTGATATTTACTGCTAAATACTGGTTTACTGATTTATTGGTTTATCTGGAGATAATAGTAGATATGAGCGAAAATAATGTGTAAAATAGTCATTACACTTTTATTACTGAAAACGTAACCTATACAGTGATACGTTAAGTTGCATCAACAGTATGTTACTAAGGGGGTCTGATTTTGGAGAGGATGCAGAGGCAATATTACCCAAAACATCATTGCCCTCATTTGTGGTGTGCATTTAAGTTGCAGTAAGAAAGCAGAACGGTGAAGGTCTGGTGCGACTATTACTTAATAGATACCAACATTTTATTAACTGACCAAAGAGAGTCGTGTTTTCTGTTGGATCAATAAACTGATGCTAAAAGTATGTGTGAATTATCACCATCACAAGTGTTTCCACTCCTGTGGTTCCCTGCATGTAATAAGCATTTCTCGATGTACTTGTTATGAAATTCTCATTATATATATATTAATTTACTCGCGATTAAGGCAGAGCGAATTTCAGTTTGACCAATTTTATTACAAATATTTTTTTCTAAAAGGACCACGTTTTAAAAGGCAAAGACACAGATATAAAATAAAAAAATAAAAAATAAATAAAGACAATTTTAGCGTTGACCTTTCCTCAGTCACACTTACAGCAAACTGAGGGAAAGCAACTGGAACATAATTCTAACAGGAACCACATACCATATTTAACCAAAATTCAAAAATGCACATAACTTTAGAAGCACGGTATCTCGAAAAAAATTTATATTAAAATAATAATTTCCAGAGTGTAAAATATTTAAACATCAATAACAAAGGGAGAGATTTTAAATCAAATTAAGATATTTATAACATCTGCTACAATTAGTTAGTGTATTAAAAACTTAAGTATTAATTTTAGGTACATTTAGAACAGATTAAATTGTGCAATTATTCGCAAGTAAATTCATAACATTAAATATTTGTATTTGTAACACACACACACACACACACACACACACACACACACACACACACACACACACACACACACACACACTACAAAAATGAAACTAAAACCAGATAAGAAGAGAATAGCTTTATTATAGCAACTATTAACACATACAAACAGTCTTTTGGTGAACACGTACTAAAAAAAAAAAATCTAATCCATTTTCCTCACACTAATAACACTCCTCACATTTGAATTCTTACACATGAAATAAGTACAATGTTCATCTGGGATTAACCACTCGACGGCGTGATATGTAGCGGTAAACATTACGACGTCTCCATCTTGTAGCCGTGCTTCTCAAGTTCAGCTCTGCCAAAAAGAATTAATACGAAAGAGTTTATAACAGAATACAGCAATGCATTTAAATCTGATGGAAAAACTGTTCTGAACATAAAAGGTCTCTTTTTTTCATCTTATAAGTGTATAATAGCTAATCTAATAAAAGGGTGAAATGTTTTCCATAACAGTGAACAAACTACATTTATATAATAACTTAATAGTAAAAACCTTAAACAAATTTAACAATTTACTTGAAATGTGTAAAAAAAATAAAAAATAAACTAAAAGATCCCCACAAGGGTTTTTTTTTTTCAACATGACTTTTTAAGAGCTAAGGATTTTTGTATAGGCTACAAATAATCCTTGAATATTGCTTTGCTTTCTCTCAATGCATGTGCCTTCTATCATTTTCCAGTTTACAATGTGCTAATAGTCACGTTCAGGTTGCTCACTGCCTTCACAAGATCTTGTGCATGTTATCTCCTCACTAGCATTTAATTGTTGGAAGAAAAGTTCTGTGAACAATTTCTGATTCAACCCATCAGATTCCTGCTAGCGGACTGAAAATTGTTTTGGGCAGGAAAATCACCAGCATGTGCCGAGTTGCTTTCCAACAGCCTGCCTGCAGTCTGCTTTATGGAGTTAATGTGTGTGTGCCGATAATCTTATAATCTTGGCACTACATGCGTGTTGAATCGGGAAGCTCTTACTAAGCAACTTCTTCTACTGCAAAACATTATGTCTGAGAAGGTTTCTGGTAAAAAACATTTTCCCATTAAAACGCTGTTCAGATAGACAGGTGCACGTAACCGCACAGAAGAGAAACGATGAAATGCGCTTGCTAGAAGACAACAGTGTACCTCAGCTGGTTGGAGAAGTCATCTTCTACGTTATCATCGTCCCAGTTATCTTCCCACACGTGAGCGTCCTCATCTTCATCCAAGCCTGTCCAATCTAAGAATGAACACAGGTTTAAATGGCAAGCCTCGGTGGAACAGAATCCGCAGTATTCTTATTATCATTATTAAAGGCTGATGAGTATTCTGAAGATGACTAAAACATCAAGTTTCTGAACTACTAAAGTTTATTGTGAGTGAGGGCTGAAATAATTTCTCGAGTAACTTGAATAATTAAAATACAAAAAAGCATTTAAGCAAATTATTTTCTTCGTTTAGCCCTTTTAACTATACACAGAGCACTGTTTCTCCACGGACCATTATTAATAACGCACCACCCGCTAAACCCTGGAGCGCTCTGGACGGGTTACACAGAAGATGCTGCAGAATGAAAAAATGGAGGAACGTGCAGAAAACAGCGAGGGGCAAGAAGATTCGGGCCAAAGAAAACGACTCAAAGTGTGGGATCATTTCAAACTAAAACAAAGAAAACACCACACAACACATCTGCATTTTTATTTATCTTTTTTTAATTAGCATTTTGATCTCATGTGGCAATTATATGATCTAGTTTCCACAGATATGGGTAACCAAGGACTAATCTCAAACAGTTCTTCCTTTACAGTATAAGAAGTCCATGTGTGTCCACACTGGCTACTCGGATGCTTGTTCGGTGCTTCTTGGTCTCAAGACTGGATTACTGCAACTTACTCTTGGCAGCTCTGCCTCTGAAAGACATTCGACCACTGTAACCGATCCAGCATGCTGACACATTACTTGTTTTAAACCTTACTATGTTCTTCCACTGCGATGCTTCCTGCATAAGATTTTAAACACTGACACCTGCCTGCAAAGCCAAAATCAAACCAGCACCCGTCTTCCTCACAGCACTTATCTCACCCACCACATTTCACCATGCTCCCTCTGATCCACAACCACTTGACTGGTCCATCCATCTCTCAGGGTAAAAGAAGACGTGCTCCCAGACACTTCTCTCCACTGGGAGGTCTAGAACTTATTTCTAACTCTTGTCCCACCTAATAGAATGATTGTATTCTTTATCTGTGTCCTAATGAGAATATCTGCGAAATGCCATGAATGTAGAGGGAGAGACTAACAGCTTATTGAAACCTTTTGCTAGACAGCTAGCAAACATTAGCATCTAACACCTAACTACGTTTTTGATCTTGTAATTTTAGAATATTGTGAGGACGTATTACGCTGTCCTATATAACACGTTATAACACTTTTCACTTTACAAAATGTTAATAATTTAGTTCGCTTGCTAGCAAAACATTGTCAGCACACGTTAGCACAGTTAGCTGCTCGCTGAGTCACTGTGCCCACTAGCCGTCTATTCTCCGCTCTTGGCCGCCCAAATCCCACACTTAATCTCTTATATTCACCCACCTTCGGCTGGAAATTCCTCAAATTCATCGTCTTCCTCCAACAAGCCCAAATCTACCGTTTGTTTCTTCTCAGACATGGCAGCCAGCTAGCTTCTAATCGTGAGCCACAATAAGACAGGACCCAAAGAAAAGCGATAGCGCATGCGCGGATTTTTTTTTTTTTTTTCTTTTTTTTTTTTTTTTTTTTTCAACGCGCATGCGCTATCGCTTTTCTTTGGGTCCTGTCTTATTGCTTTTCTTTGGGTTGGTTGGGATTTTTTTTGCTAGTCAGCCAGTTCCGCCTCCAAAACATGGCGCCTATGTTTACTGTGCAAAAGTCTGCGCCCCCTTGCTTCATGTTTAGGATAATTATTCCTCTATTTTCCCAGTTAATTTTTATTTATTAAATTTTTAAGATTAATATTAATGTTTTGCCCTGGATTCTGTACATTTATATTGTTCCAGACCTAATAAAGTACTTAAAATATTTGAAAAAAAACTCACCTGACTAAATAGCAAAAGAAAATCCAATTTCAAATTTTGTTCATTAATTTAGCTGTAAAAACTGTTAACACTTGTGTATATGATACATATTAAACCTGACGTGTATTTATATTCGGTAATCATTATATTAGGTGCATGCATGGACTTTGAATATGTAAAAATGTGCCTGTATATGTAAGACTAAGGATAGGTTCACAGTCTATCTGTTGCCTTGCATCCATCAGTGGAAAGAGATCCTTACTGGCCAGACATGGCCGTGTGTGTGTGTGTGTGTGTGTGTGTGTGTGTGTGTGTGTGTGTGTTGGTGAGTGAGTGAGTGAGTGAGTGAGTGAGTGAGTGAGTGGGTGTCAGTGGAAGAGTTGTATTATACTCCAAATTTTTTTCAATGTCCTGCCAACAACTTGCCTTGTTTTCAGAAAAACACTGACACTACCTTCACCGTGCTTGACCGTTGAGCTTGTGTGTTTTGGATCATGAGCAGATCCTGTCTTTCTCAGTTCTTAAAACTCTGTTCCAGAACATTCGTAGTTCGTCTCTGTACTTCCAATCTGGCCTTCTGATTCTTATTGCTCAAGATGAGATTGCATATGGTGGTATGGCCTTTATATTTGCGATCTTGAAGAAATCTTTAAAGGTCTGTGATACTTTTACCCCTGCCCTGTGGAGGATGTTGCTAATGTCACTGTTGTTTAGTTTTTTTTTTCATTGCTCTCTCTTTATTTACCTGCAATCAACTGCTGCTGTTTTTCTTGGCTGAACTGTTTGATGTGTAGCTCTTAGTGCACCACTGGTTTCTTTCTTTTTCAAGACATTCCAAATTGCTGTATTGGGTTTGCCCAATGCTTGTGCTAATGTATTTTTCGTGTTTTTCTCAGCTTCAAAGTGGCCTTGCGAAATACAAGAGTTCATCTCAGGAGTAGACATTCTAAACTATTAATTAGGGAATACCTTGACACACAAAAAATACACGTCAGTCAGATGTTTCCATATTTTTGACTATGTGAAAAATTACTGAGTTTAAACAAAAGGAGTTTCCTTTTAATAGTTTGATGTCATGATTATGAGCATTTGCCTTCAGGGTATAATTTTGTGTGCACTGTGCGCTGCAATCGACTGGTGTAACATCAATGGTGTATTCCTGTCCCACAACAGTAAAGTGTATACCACCACCATATCGCTATCTAAAATAATGCGTGAATAAATGAATAAATTAACCAATAAATGTATGAATGAATATTAGATGTATTTTATCCACTGGTAATTAATCAAGGTTTAAAATACAATGTCACTTTGTTTATGCTAGTAATGCCACTTTGTCTGATCAAACATCCATGGATCTCTTTGGCAAGCGTAGAGTACAGTTCTCAGTTTGCTTTCACTTTTGTAAATATTTAGTTGGAAGCTGTATAAGTTTTACTTCCACATGACAAATCACATGTAAGACTTATATGAGAGTGCATAGACCAAGCATTCAGCAGTGCCATTAAGCAAGTGGAACAAGTATAAGTTGAGACAAAAGAGATCTTTTAAGTAACACTGGTGTTGAAATGTAAAATAAAACTATTTACATTAATTAAAAATAACGCCTCAATTAGGGCACACATTTTTCAATAAAGTACAAATTACATTGTGATCCATGTGGCGTTTTCAAGAAATGAACTGACAGCGACTGGTGGGTAGGCCTCTGTGCTGCAGTGTAGATAAATGACAGCACATACACCACAAAACCGCATGCACCACAATGAAAATTGCCCCATGGCTCCCATTTGCTGACAGACGGTGAAAACCTCAGCTAAGATCTTACCCACTTATTCTATTTTCAAAACTATTTGGTAATCATCTTAAGTGCTTACACAAAAAAGAGTATGCAGAAAAGGATGATGTTAGAAGGATGGTTTAAACAGATCAATCTGGTTTGTTTAAGTAAAAGAAAACAGTTTATTTATGAGAGAACATGCAGATGCCTTCTTTTGAATGAGGCCGAATCATTGTTCACACTAATTGCATACAGTTGACAAGACTGTAAGGGTTCTTACACACAGTCTTAGGCATGGGCTTGGGAATGTCACTCAATGTCCGCTGAGCATACCTGAGACTGCAGTTACACCATGGCGCCTGGAGTCTCCGGTGGTAGGGAGGGGGGGGCAGACAGCAGGGCTGCCCAGACTGACTCCCGGCCTTTCTTCACATGTGAGAATGCCATTCATTAGCCCCTCCAGGACAGTATCGCACTGAGTCCTCATAGAGGCTCCGACCCAGCCCGGCCAGTCTGGCAGTCTCGCTTCCACCGACCTTTATCAGGACAGAGATCACATTTTGGCCTGAGGGGTGCTAGGAGGAGCAAATGAATGCAGTTTGGATGACGGGGAAGTGGTGGTGGGGGTAGAGGGATATGAGACGAAGAAAAGGTGGGTGAGCAGAGCCATCATCACTTCCAGCTCCCATCTGACTGATCCCTGCAGCAGATTAGTGACATGGCTCCTGCTCTGCCAGGGAAAGTGACAACACACCAGAACATGTGGCTGTCTACCTGTCGAGGGTCTCTCGATAAGATAATCACTCTGTCTCGTTTAGCCCATATAGGAGAATGACAGTCGATTCAACTCGGGAGAAGACTATCAAATGTAATTCCATATCATGGCTTCGGAGGTACTGACTGTGAATGTTACAATATTTTTACCACACACTGATTACAATAAGATCATTAAGGACTAGTTTTGACCTACTTATTGACATTATGGTTATGTGTCTTTGTTAAATGGTTAAAAATAGGATCCTCTGATAAGTTAAAACTGTTAGCAATCACTATGGAATAAGAAGAATAAAAAAAATTGGAACGTTAAAAATAATTGTCATGACGTCACACCACCACATCATTGATTATATTTCTACAACAGCTTGTTAGTACAATACAACTTGCATTGTTCCTTATACGTTATATTGCCACTTACGTAGTTCCAAAAACATCCTCGTATCACGAAGCAATTATTATAGACCAAGCTGTCAAATTAATATGATTCATTTTAACAAATTAATCCTCAGAAGTTGATGCATCGCCTCTTGTGTATAATATATCTGTCAAGTTTGGTTATTAAATGTAATTCCATCTAGTCACTAATTCTAGAATCAGAATGTATTGTGTGATGAATCTTCATAATGAGTGAGCAGGTTTGTTGTTAATGAAAAAGTATGTTGATCAAATGAGGTAATAACACAGTTAAAGTCACATGAACATGTGGAAAAAATATACACAACAAAGCTTCCTGATTTTTTTTCTTCGCTTCCAGCCCACAACCAACTAATTCAACTGTCTGTCATGAGGAATTTTAGCTTCATATTTTTCATCTGTCAGTCTTGAAAAGCCCTGTCATCTGGGGCTTGAGGTACAGTTTGCCAACACTCTAATGGCCCTTTATGGCTATACAATCTGATGTCTGTCCTAGCCGGCCCCTGTAATCCTGTTCACCTCTGTGGCTTTCTTACGTTCGAGCTTAAGTTGCATTTTTTTTGTTTTTTATCAGGATTTTGCTGATAAATGCTATCAGCGAGGTAGAAATTAAATATGGGGGGTCTACCCTGAATCACAAGAGAGCACAGCTAATAAAGAAAACTTTGTGGACTAATGTGAACTCTTTTAATCAAATGTCTTCCTGTTATCATCTTTAGCATTAATTCTTTTGTTTGTGCACTGAAGGATTATGTCCAGTTTAATGAAACCTGTATTATCTGCGAGTATGGAGCTTCTGTTAATTCATGATATCATATAAAGATAATGAAAGATTTGAGAAATTGTCTGACAATATGTCCGACATTGTTTATAGTATGTTATGCATCATTGCATCACCACATGTCTATGTTCTGATTATAATTGCTCATTTTTCCTTTGATTTCTCTTCTGCAGACCCTTCATAACAAAGTTATTCCAGACAGAATGAATGGCTTTTGAGGTATAGCATGCAAATCTCAGATCTGTGCAAGGGCTTATATATAACATATCAAATTACTATGATTAGTAATTTGTTTGAGCTGTAGTAGGAATGTTTACGTCTGACATAATCATATGCTACGAAAATGTCATTAACAATCTTGCTAGGTGTACATAGGGCTGTGTTTAAGGCATGTTGACTGATAGCAGATTTTGCATTAACTTGCATTATGCTGTCATGTAAAAGTTAAAGCAGAGCAAGAACATTCATTTTGAACTAATTTTGTAACAAAAAATTATATTTTACAAATTTCAGAAAAGTATCTGTGGGCTTAATATTTTTTACTAAACCACCTTACAATGGTGCATTGTAAGAGATATGGAAGAGACTCTTTATACTCTTTCTCTCTCTCTTTCTCCATGTAGGAATGACATTCTCAAGTGAACGTCCCTCATCAAGGGGCTTACAGAGTAAAGTGATAAAGTGTTCCACTCTAATACCTACCCGCTTCTCATCTGTCATCTATAAAGAGGATTGGAAATGCAGCATTCTTCAGGATATAACGATATTTACGGCACACAGAAAGATACTGTAGAAGATTTAAAAGAAAAAGAATGTGTCTTTTTGTTTGAAATATAATTTTTATTATTGAATTATTATTGGTGTATCATCAGTTAGATTTTCACCTACATTGTAGTTCTTGGACTGAGAGATCAGCCATTTTTAATGAGTGACTATCACATCACATCTGTTTGGGAGCCACTGTTTCAGGTGTCTATCAGGCTGCACATTTTAATAATCAACATGTGGTTCGGAAATACCGGTGATTGGGCAAGATTGATAAATGAAGCTATCCTCATTTGGGCTTTGCTGTTACGAGGGCCCCTTCAGCTCTGGACTTTATCCAGGAAAACCTCTAACAGCCACTTATTAAGTTGTTAGACCAACATGACTAGAGTAGTGGTCACCTGGGTATGTGTCAGAGGGGCCAGATTGGTTGCTGGTGGAAGTTGGGTTCAGTAGTTTATGTGCTGGGAATCCACAACTGAACACAATGACCTCTCTTCTTTCCTGGACTCCCAAGTCTTATGTTTGTACAGCTTGGTGGCTTGTTTGGAAACGTAATTATTACTGTTTTATAAAAACATTCTCCAATGCCGCTGACATGTCTTCAATGCTCCATCCGTCTTGGTCCACATAAGACTGGCAGATATTTATTTGTAAATTGAACCAGCAATTCTCTGTATTCTTTAGTTTATTCACAACATTTATTTGTAACCAGTCATTTTAATGAACTCAGGAACATTTTTCATTTACAGTTCTTAACAACATTTTTTTCATTTATTATCTTTAGGTGGGTAATAATAAAATTAATCGAATGTCTTTCATTTACTCATTTTTTTCCAACCTTATTTTTTTGTACCTGATTCAATTTATCAGGAGCAAAGGCATTGTGTGTCTGTATATAATCTGACTCAAAACCTTTAATAGAAATTCAGGTGTATTTAAGACATCCTGGGCAACAAAAGATGCAGAAAAATAAATGAATTGTGGTTATAATTATATTATATTATATATATTTTTTATATTATACTATATTATATTATATTATATTATATTATATTTTTTTATTTTATTTTTTTATTTCCTACTTTTTTGTTTCTGTTCAGGTGTCTGGAATGAACTATCAAGGCAAACGTGATTTTGACTTCTGTGTTTGTTTCAGTGATTGCCGGCTGTTTTCCCAGAAATATACTCACACATTAGCAACACCCTGCCACGTCCTTCATCACCACAAAGTGCTACAGCACAGTTCAAATTTATTATAGGTAAAGGAAAGAAATTTTTCAGGACTATTGAAATGAGCAGAGAAGGTATTAAGGCTCTCTTGTGCATGGGCGTCAGGGCAAAAAACCAAGAATAATTTTCTACAGTATAGCCTAAGGCTAAGGTTTGCTGCACTTAGCCAATGACAAGCTTTTAAAGAGACCAGAGCACCATGGGGTGACTGCAGATGAAACACTAGGTGGTGAAAGGGAAAGTGGTGATTTGTCATTAAGACTTTTCAAAGAGTAGTAAATGGTAAGGGTTCAATTTAGGGGGTTTTATTCCACCTCCATTTAAAGTGCACCTTGTTCCTGCTAAAGTAGCTGAAATCTAACAGTTTCAGTTCTTTGCTATTATGTGCAATGTCAATGTAAATAAGGACAACTTGTTTTATGCCTTTTTTAATCATATTTCTTTAAAGCTGCTTGCCCATGTCCATTGTTAACTGTGCTTTACAATTGAAACGGACATGAATTGAATATGTATCTAAATATATGATGGGAATATTACTGAGTACCATACTATATTATTATAACTATTCATTTATATATAACTATTTATTTATAACTAAATTATAACTATTATATATATTGCTCTTTATGAATAAATATGATTGAGTATGAATACAAATATTATTAAAATTTCTGTGTGATGCTATGAAAACAAAATGAACTAATGACTTTGTATGATTAGGCTCTTTTACTTTAAAACAGTAAGTGTAGAAAGTTTTGGATGACAATTTTTTCCATACAAGGACAGGTTTCACATAGGAAAATGTTTTTGATAAAGGTGTGGGAAACATAAAGCTTTCTTGAACATATATTTCCTGAAGACTCTATCTTAAAACCATATTTGGTTCTTGCTGTAATGTAGACATCCTTAGGAATACCACCTACAAATTCACCAGTACATTCATTCCTCATTTTTCTTTTTAGACTCGTGTGGTGGATCCAGAGTCCAAGATGGGAACACTGAGTGTGAGACAAGAATACACACGATAGACTAAATACCAGTAGATTACACATGATTACACATGCTTTCACAGCTAGAGGCAATTAATAGCCATCCACCTGCTGTTTTGTTTTTTGTCATTTTTGAGGAAAACCCAAAGAACCCAAAGAATAACCCACACAAACATTGTGACAAAAGTTTTAACTTCAGACAGTCAGTAACTCAGGCTCAGGATGGAACCGAGGACCATGGAGCTATAAGAGTCAAATGATATCCACTGCATCACTGGACTGCTTTTTACTTAGATATTTATTTATTTAGTCATCTACAGTCAGACTGGCCCTGGATCCATACCCGGGGAACCCTGTGTGTGATGTTGGAATATACTAAACTAATAATCAGAGTGCAAATGTGTGCAAATGTATAATGTGCAGAATGCGTAATGTGAAAAAGTGCAAATGTGTAATGTAATAAATGTAGAGTAATTAAAAAGCATTTACAGTTGTTCCAAAAGCTTTTATTTTTATTTATTTATTTATTTTGTAAACTTAACTTATAAACCTACGAAAGCATAGTGTTTGCTGGAAAAAAAAATATTGTAGTTGAAGCTATGAGCTATGACTAGTTTTGATTGAATATAAAATTTAGCTCATTAGCGTATATAACATTACACTATGAGGTACTGTAGAAAGTGAACATTTCAAACTAAATCCTTGTTTGACAAATTTTCTAAGTTTCAAAACAAACTTTGAAATAATTTTTCATAAAAACCTTGTCATACATGTCTTGTGGCCCAAATGATTTATATATAACATATTAATGTACATTAGTCAATGTCACATAAATACCTCACAGCTATGTTCTGACTCTAATTGTCCTCTTTACTTTTGATTTATGTCAAACATTTAAAACAAGATTGGTCAGAATGAATGATTTCAAAGAATGGCATGGCATGTTTCAGGGCTTTGACTTCCTTGAAAAATGATATTGTCTCTCTACAGTATCTCTTTTTACTTAAAGTTGACTTTTGGGTTTGTGTTGTAATATAAATGTTTATGTTTGCCATAAGCATTAGCTAACAAAATGTCATAAACCATCGTTATATTTGGGTCGTGGGTTAAAGTCATGCAAATGCTTTAATTTTGCTCTAATTCTTTCTCTCTCGCTCTTTCTCTCTCTCTCTCTCTCTCTCTCTCTCTCTCTCTATATATATATATATATATATATATATATATATATATATATATATATATATATATATATATATATAATAGAGAGAGAGAGAGAGAGAGAGAGAGAGAGAGAGAGAGAGCGAGAGAGAGCAAGAGAGAGAGGGAGAGGGAGAGAGAGAGAGAGAGAGAAAGAGAATTTCATTTATTTATTATTATTATTATTATTGTTATTATTATTATTATTATATGTTTTATGGTATGATTTGTGCTTTATCCTGGTCAGTATTGTAGTTGAAGCATCTAGTTAGTAGCATCTAGTAGGGATCGACAATGTGTGAGAAACCTGTTTAGAAGTATATAATTCAAATTGCTATTTTTCCTTCTTCCAAAAATAACATCTTGGTTATCGAATGCTTTTGCTGGAAGAAAAAGATCAGCAAGACAAAATAGAAGTTGGGAGTGGAGAAAAGAATCGAAATGAGATATGATAAAAGATTTGCTTGTCCCTGTGTAACTGAATGTATAAGAAATAATTTTGATCTCAAAATTACAGGTTAAAATGGAGCTTATTCTGTCACTGTCCAGTTTTTTACACTATTTTGATGCCCAAAATAGCTGATATTCTTCATATCCCACTGCGTTAAATGAGATATATAGCACAGTAATGGGATTTTGTGTAAGGATAATTACATGTGGTATCATTTACTGATACATACAGCTGTGGCTCTGTGCCAGGTTCCTCTGCCATTTCCTATCAAGTGCACTGATGGATATGCAAATCAGTGGAATCTTTTGTTCAATTAAGTTCCATTAAAATATGAATATTCAACAAAGTATTTGTTCCTCAAGGAACACACGGTGTAACTACAACCGCTAAGAAATAGTTCTTTATACTTGAAGTACTCAGAAAATGCTGCAATGCACTGATATTCATAATGTTTATAAATAAATACATGCATAAATAAAAAGAATTACCACCACATTCATCATGTTAATATGACAAAGGCTACCCTTATATAGGCTACTTATGACAAGCTCCCAGTTGTTTATAGAGCATGAATGTATGTGAGGTTTTTTTGTCTCATGCATTCTTTTCAGAATTAAAACAAGGAACGGGGGTTATCTTTCTCATTCAATGGCATGCTCAGATGCTATAATATGTTTTTTTATATGTACCTAACAGCCATTCTGGATTTTGTTCTAGCAGATTATGAGTCACAGACGTTTTGTTAGGGTTTTTTTGGTTCCTTGGTTGCTTTGTTCAGTCAGTGAAATTGTCTGAGCCACAGAAAACCATATTAGTATGCATATAATACTTTTTATAAATATTATACTATATGTGTACAAAATTCAGCTGCTAGGCAAAATAAGCACATTACACCAATTCTCAAGTCCTTGCATTGGCTTCCGGTCAGGTTCCGAGTAGATTTTAAAGTTCTCATGCTTACATACAAAGCACTGCATAGTCTTGTCCCCCAGTATCTGTCTGCACTTTTAACTGTATACAACACCCAAGCGTATCATACGCTCCTCACACGCAGGTCTATTGGTTGTTCCACAGACACGGCTGCGTTCAGTAGGGGATAGCCTTTTTCATCGTATGCACCAAGACTTTGGAATTCACTCCCTCCTCACATCAGAGACGCACAGAACTTCAGTACTTTTAAATCCCTTTTAAAAACTCATTTTTTTATGGTTGCTTTTTTTTTAACATTTTGATTTTGTGTGTAATTATAAGTATGTGTGTATTATTTGCTCTATTTTGTGTGTGTTGTATTCTTGTTTGCCTGTATGTAAAGCGCCTTGAGAAGCTATTTTAAAGGCGCTATATAAAAATAAAGTAATTATTATTATTATATTGATATTGTATATATTTCTAAAAAGCATCTATATAAATGTAGCTCTTTAATAGCTCCTCTTCTGGTGCTTGTTAAATGATTTTCTTAAGCTTTCTCCTCATCCCCTTTCACTTTACCTTAAAAAAGCAAGCATCACTTCATCTGAAGTGATATTTGGATAAGACCTCCATCGTGTGGTTGTGGAAGGGTAGAAAAAATATAGGTTTACTCGGACATCAGTTGAGAAAAAGGAACGTGTGGGGGCGTCAAAGGAGTGAACAAGCGTTACATGCAGGGAGGACGTACCCCAGATGACAAATAGGCCTGCAGGACAGCAAGGTTCAGCCAGCTGCTTGGCCTCTCAGATTTGTGATTGATGGTGTTGATGTTCCAAATCGGCCTCAGATACGCCAAGTACAGGAATCATAATAGCAGGCCTTTAGATTAAGGCTGGAGATAGCGGGGTAAAAAGGGAGACAGACGGCGGGTTCCCAGAATGCAACAGTGTATGAGATGAAGTGCCAGCTGTGAGAAACAGACCACATTGCCTTATACATAACATCTTTCCGGTGTCTGAGTAATCCTATTATCAGACATATTTGTTGAAGTATGCCAAGGCCAAAATGCCTACTTATTGCTATTAAAAGGTCAGGACTGTACAGTTGGCCTGGCTGGGTATCCCATCTGCACAGAACAATAATGCTTCATAGCATGATAAATGATGATGATTGGATTCATAAGCTGTCTAAAGCCACATAAACCATCTCTGTCGTCACTCCCAAAAGGTCCTTTGGTGCGAAGATCTTAAATATAATAAAATTAAGACTAAAATACATAATGATATTTCAATATAAAACATGGTAAATTCTGTAATAACAGATTTATTTAGATAAGAGAAATCATTTTAATTAAAAAAGTGCTCATATTAGAAAAATTTTATATAAAACTCAGCCCGCTGTCCTAACCGTAACCTTTTCCATTTTATTCATACAAATCAAGCCATGCAAATTTGACTGAGATTGAGACTAAGTGTTTATGTGTTTATATGTGTGAAACATGTTTTGTCACACATAAAGCAAAAGACACATTCTCTGAAAGAACTCTACACTGTTGGATTAGGGTTGTAAGAACCCTTAAGGTTTTTATGTTGAACCCTGCAACAAATTCTTGGAAATAATGATGTTTAGAAATCAATCAGTATACATTTAATTTTTTGCATATGGAAGGTATTTTCCTGCTTGAATTTTTGCACCTGGAATTCTGGGTAATACATTATAGTATGTCCTGAATATACGTTAAAGCAAATGGAAAAAAAAAAGAAACTATTATCAGGATGTTAAGGGAGTAATAGCTATGAAGAGAGAGAGAGAGAGAGAGAGAGAGAGAGAGAGAGAGAGAGAGAGAGAGAGTAATTAGTTAGAAAAGGAGTATTCCCACCTATTACCTGGATCATCATTTTGGAAGCCAAAAATGACCACTCATATTGTAGTGTGCAGGCATTTTACATGCTTTCAACTCCGTTCAAGAGACTTTAAAGAGTTTGCGATTATTAAACTTTGTATTGACCCCCCAGTTAAATGCTTGCGCATGTCCATTATGCGGCAATCTCACATCCAGGATAATGGGCATTTTTCCGAAGAGTCAGAAGTCAAACTGTACACTGCATGAAAAGCAGCGTTAAGAGGCTGACAATCTGTATAATTAAATAAAGCCCGACTGAGTGTGTACACCACAATGCAAAAGAGGGTTGCTATATTTTAAATCGACTGTAGGGCTTTATGGGCTTTATGTTTGACAGCACTGAATGACGTGCTGTTTAAAAACTGCTGCACATTACAACAGGGCACGAACCTAAACAATCATCACTTAGCCATGCTGACTTATATGTTACATTTTAATATTTTAATAAATCATAAAAAGCGGTTAAACGCAACTGGTGTGCCAAGCGAAACACCAATTTCTCCTTCTCGAGTTGTCATTTGGCATTTTTGCATTCGAGTTACAAATGATCCTTCACAAAAATTAAGGCTCCTAATAGCTTTTACCCGTTTACAAGTTTTTCTACTAATTATCTTTATTAGCACTTGTAAAAGGCCTGTGTGCTCTGAGAAGGCCGTGGTTGTTTAGAGATAATGGCTGTACAGCCTTCTCTGTCTGGTGTGTTGACGTGCTGATGTCTTTCTAGCCTCAGGCCACTTAGATTGGCGTTCATGAAGCACCCTCATTGTTTACAGCAGACGCCCCCCCGACTTCTCCCCTTTGCCCCTCCTTCCGAGCGACAGACAGCGCAGCTTTCTGACTGCGTGATCCCTCCATGTGCACTGGCGAAATACAGATGCCCCCGACCTGGCTCTATTTTACCCAGGCTTGTGTATACGCATATAATTTTAACCCAGCTGTCTCAAGGCCCAAGATTCTTGTGTAATTTGAGGTATTTCTTTTCTCTTGTTGCACTTGATCGCACACAGAAGCATACGATGATAGCTTTCAAATTTGGACACATTTACACAGAATTACATTAAGTTTGGGTTATAAAATTGTCTTACATTAATTAAAAAAGCGTTCAGAGACTTTTTGTGGTTTTCTGCACAAATTTCTAAATGAGTATTTTGACACATTTACTAAACTCGTATACAATTTTCATTTGTCTATCAAATAAATGAAAAAGTATGACTAGTAGTAATTATTCAAGCTATTCTAACATCAGTGATCATAATATTCAAACCTATATTTAATAATAATTATGATTCTATATACATTTACAACATTTACAAAATGGAAAACTGTTTTACATTTAAAGTGCTGTGAGTTAGACTTACCACCCTATCCAGCATATATCCTGAGGTGTTATGTTTAGCAACATTTTGACAGAAATTATTAACGAACAATGTCTTTATTTACGGAATGTTTAATTTCCTAGAATGTCCGAAAACACTACAACATGGACATCTTTTGTAATTCCACCTTGAAGTAAATGAGAATATGTTAATACCATGAACATGTTATATCAATAATCCTTCATCCTGAAGATAATCTCCAGGTAAATTTGCAGACTACAAGGATTGCTATAAATCGTTATCACGGTCGTTATCAGGACACTGAAAACCTATACACCAGTTAGGTAACTGTTACACCAGTTACAAGTTCCTGTAAATCATTTGTTACTATAGAAACAATTAGGCTTGCATTAATTGCATTGACAAAACAACAAATCAGACAAAACTGATGGTCTTAATATACTATAAATAGTCTAATGACTAAAAACTTGTCTTTGGTTGCATTTATTACATATAGAGACTATAAAAGTGATTTTCTTGTCTGACACCATTATAGGTCCTTTTCTTTTATTTATATATATTTAAAAAAGGAGAAGCATAAACATTTTGGCTATAAATATCTGTTTATTGGTTCCTGTCTATTTCCTAAATAAAACCCCTCTTTATTATAGCTATTTCTTCGTTTTATGATCATAACTGTCTTGTCTTTTTGTCTAATTAAAAGACTTGTATACTACATAAACTCCATGTTTGTGTGTTTTAACCTGTTGCAGCCTGTTTGATTTTTAACAAGGAAGCTATGACGTCGTATCTGGCTGTGTGAAATCTCATGATAAAGTGCTGCGAATGTAAATGTGGAAGTGAGGGCAAGATGGATCAGATGTTTTCCTTGTTAAAGTGTGTCGCTGAATGCCATTGGCTCTTTCACCAGGAGGACCACATACATTGCAACTAATCTATTCCATAACTTATCAACATGTGTGGTTCATTAATGTAGTCTGTGGAGAACACCACAGAGACACCCAGGCCTGGGATTTTTTGGTGGCGGTAGCAAATCTGTTTAGGATTAAAGAAATAACAATGTGGGTGACACAGAGCTGGCCAAAATTCCAGCTATGGCTTGAGAAAACCCCAAATAAGCAAGTGGAGAATTTGTTTACATTGCTCTATAACAACTAACCATTCAGATGCTGAGCTTTATTCTCTCAGAAACGATTGTGTGTATCATATAGTGGTTTAGTAAGCTCGATTTTGCCCATCAATTGCTTGTTAATTGCCATTAATTGTTGTAATATAAACTATGAGCTTGTCAAATATGTACATGACATAAGCCACACAATTAACAGTTCAAATAATCAAACTGACATTGTCTGGTGTCTCACAGGACAATTGTACGTTCACAAACAGCAAAACTTGTACAGGCATTATTTCAAGCCCATGAAAGGCAGGAGTCGACTTCCTCTCTCTCATTTTTAAATTCTTTGCCTGAGACAGAGGTCAAAGGGGACCCTGTGCCTGTTCTCCAAAGACTCTCAAATTCACCTTGGTCCCCATCTCCTCCCCCACTGTCACCTCCCAGCTTTGTCATCCCATCCCTGTGCGGCACTCCCATAGCACTCTGGCTCGCTCTTGCTTCCTTTTTTCCTGCTGCCCACTCTGACAGCTCCTTTCATCCATTGTACTCTGTCGTGCCTTCAGATCCAACCATCCTACCCCAGAATCTTGGCACCCGTGTAAGGGTCTATATCAAGATAATGAAAAGGATTGCTTTTAAGGATGCATCAGTTTCACTTACAGCACAATTATCAAAATCAGCATTGAGTGAGAACCTTAATAGCCCACTTCTGAGAGGATATCACTGAGATTTTTGGTCCAACAGATTATCTTTAAGTTATTTGACCAAATATGAAAAATGCTTAGAGAGATCTAGAATAAAAACTAATATTTTCTGTATAGATGATATTTATGTCGTTTTTTTCTGCATATGCCAATTGTTTAATCAGCTATGTAAGGAATAAAACACACTGCTGTTATAAGAAAGAAATCCACGATGGCCTGGTTTGATTTTTGATAATGTTAAATATCCACAAAACCTGTTATTTGCTGTTTAACTTATATTACAGCTGCTCTAAACAGATAATTTATTGTCTAATCATCTTTCAGAGACACCAAAAAGCAATAAATCATGAGGAATTACTGAACATTACATAATGCTCACACAGGAGACTTATTCCATAGATCTTATATAAAGGTTAAAAAAGAATCTTGCTTAATACTTGTCATATGTACTTTTACAGGACAGTGAAATTCTTTATTTCGCATAGCTCAGCAATGTTAGGAAGCTGGGGTCAGACATGTCACAGAGCCCCTGAAGCACAGGAGCAATTGTGGCAGCTTGGCGATACCAAGGCTTGAAACCCCCAACCTTCTGATCAATAACCCAGAGCCTTGAACACAAAGCTACCACATTTGTCTGGCATCTAATCCTCTATGAATTAGCTGATACAACAGAAATGCTTGTTGCACTAGTGTAATATCATAAATATACTGTATATGTGAGATTTGTCTTGATGCTGACACTAGCTGTAATTAAATATCTATTTCAGCCATGATACTTTATCCCTGCTCTGATTGGTTCTCTCACTGCCGATGCTGTAGCCTATTAGGAACGCTTTCCAAATGTATTATTTACACTACATCTAAACTAGCTGGGCACAGTTTCTGTTTGTGTTACATGTAATGCCTTTCCACCCCTTATTTTCCCAGCACCATCTATATAAATTTGCTAAGTCTTCACTCCTACTCCAACTTTTGCAGCAGCAGCATGGCTCTTAACATCTCTATGTTTGAACATGCTTAAAACAGCAATCTCTGCACCAGTGCCAGCATATCCAGTCTATTGAGACCAAACATTAAAACCCATTGTATTGTATTGTATTGTATTGTATTGCATTGAAACCCATTGTGTTGAATCAAATCAAAATCAGATCGTACTGCATTGTAATAGGTAGCTGCTTCATATGTATTTTTAATGTATCGTATTATTGGCTATGCATCGAGATGTGAATCGCATTGGCAATTGGACTTAGATTTAATACTTGCCAGATGAGTCATATTATAATTAGAATACATTTTTAGATATTTAGTCGCTGTTGTGATAACATCAACCATGTCATGTTCATGTTGAGAAATGAGCAGCAATCGGAAAAATTCATCATTTAAAAAAAAAATAGCACATTTAGAGACACTGCTGCAGGTGTGTGCATGTGTGTGAGAGGCACAGAGACTTGATTGCATTCTCCTACAAAGGCCATCAACAGAAACAGATCCCTCATGCTAGCATATTACCGGTTTCCTCAGAACACACTGCCACAGTGCACCATGCTTGTTAGTGCTAATGGATCAGCTCAGCACAGATCTGGCCCTGTTGACAGATGCCCTGTCAGACATGCACATGTGAGAGCAGAATGCAACCACAGGTGTCTCTGTCTAGCATCCACCATTACAACACCACCATGCACTCTAACTTTCTGTCTTTCTCTCTCTCTCTCGCTCTCTCGCTCTCTCTTGTGCCTTAGGCCAGGGCTTCCATAAGCGCTCCTATGGGAGAGGCGAAGCGGCTCTTAATGCAGATGTAGCCGGTGTGCGTCAATATGTTCTGAACCTGCTCACTGCACACATGTGATACCCCCTGTCTCATACACACTCCCCTCCACCCGTAACACTGTTATTTTTGGCTTTCCTTGGGACATATGTCATTGGGGAGAGTGTGCAGCACATGGTTAATTAAGCTCCCTCAAAGCTGAACTTGAGAGAACGATATTTATTACTGCTGTTCTCTACCAGCTTGTCACGAATAAATATCCGGCCACCACAACAAAGTGTCAGCAGCCCGGTGAGAACCAGGAGCAATGTCGACAGCTTGATTCATAACTGCAAAACATTCACACAAAGAAAGTCTCGTCCTCCATCTAGTTTTGCATGTATTTATTTGTTGTAATCAGGTCAATATAGTAACATTTGTCTTGTCGAGCTTGCGTTCCAGTTTGCAGAGAGAAATGAATTGCATCTGTGTTTACTATATCTGCTGATGTGTGCTCATTTATTAGGCCTGCTCCAGAGGGTTATGCAAGTGCCAGTGCGCAGTTTGTTTGATTTTAGGCTGAAAGCCAATTAATCCCAGTCTCAGAGCGGTGCCTTGTTGAGGACATTTTGCCTCAACATTTTTAGGAATATTTCCACTAAGCTTGCTCAATCGCTCGAAATAATCACACATATAATCTGAAATCAGTATCACCTATTTTCCTGCATCAAAAGCATTATGTTGACATTTTTACCACCATATTAGTGGTCTTGTACTTTTTCTTACACCCCCTCATCCAACAGGTCATCCTCTGCTTCCTGGGTGTGTGAGCTATGGGCAGGCTGGTCGGAGGCATGTGATAGGCATTAGCCCAGGGAGAGAAGTCCAGATCATTATGTTTAAGAGCTTTGAATGCTTATTAACAGCTTTCCACCATACAGCCCTGGCAGGGGCTCCTGGCTCCTGCAGCCTCTGGCCCGGCTCACTTCCAGCCTCCTCTCTCTCTTTGCTCTGCACTCACTCTCTAACCCTGACAGCTCTGCAGCCCCCACTGAACTAAACTACAGGCACTGAGAGCAGTGATTGTTCCCTTATGGCTACATGAAGTCATCATGAAGGTAAAGCATTTTCAATTTAATGTGTTCAATAAACATCACTGCTTTTTAACCTCATGTATTCATCTTTTCATATTCTTCCCTAACTATAATGAATGACAGTATGCAAGGCATGTAGTAACAAAAATGAGTAATATAATATCTGAACCCTCTGTTCAATCCTAGGAGTTTAAGTGGTTAACTTGAAAGTTTTGCTCACGTTCTGATACAGGAGCTAAACACATTAGTTGAGTTCCTCATTGTCCAGATATTACACAGAGACATTCAGGCAGTCTTTCTTCCATAATGTGGACCAGGTTCTGGACTACTGTTATTCTTATTAGACCATTTAAACCCACTAAGATAAACAGGTTCTAACTGATGTTTGGATGTTGGAGTTCATAGATCAGTTTTGAACACAAGTCAATCATTAGGGTAGGAATTAACATTCTGTTGTGTTTAATTTTTTTTTTTAACATGACAAAAACAAGATTATTTATTGTTTTACTCAGACCATAGAACTGTTTAATTCTTCAATCCGATTGGTTAGGATCTAATTTTCTGATCTATTAGAGATCTTTTTTTACATTTTGGAAAAATTTTCCCATGTCAACACAGTCTGAGGTAACTTGTTTCTAACCACACAAAATAAATATTATGTTTATGTCATTCTTTAATTAAAATCAGTTGTAATCATTGACAAATCCATGAGGCATAAGAGGAGTTTAACATTTCAGGATCTGGCGTTTGTAGGAAAATAATCAACTTCCGGTGGTAAAGACACCACACACTTCCACCCTTGATTGTTTTTATATTAGATAACATTACAGTGCTTTTTCATATACTACATGAATAGTTGTTGATTTTATAGTTGATGCATGACTATGTTTTGTTCACGGAGAATGCACATCTTTCAGCAGTTTTTACTAGCATGGCACTTTATTAACTGATATGAAATTAAACAAATGGCCTTATTCGAAATCTTCATTTAGCCAAAATTAGTACAGTTCAGCCTTCAAAGAAACTATGTAAAGCCCAACACATTGTATGTGTTATAAAGGTAATATGTACACAAATCACTGAGTGCAAATAAAACTTTCAAATCTTTCAACTAAATGTCAAAGTTTCCTTCCTTTATATCACAGCATTGCATGCAACAATGCAAGCAACCTTGGTGCACTTGATGACCAATCATCCATCTTTTTTTCTTCATGTTGCTAAACTGACTCCATCAGGTAAGTTTCTCCTATGCAATATTAAAAGGATCTGGTTGTTATTCTTCTCAGATGACACTCAGGAGCTTGTTTGGTCTCTTGTCTTTTTGCAGTCCAGCAGCTTGTTTTTATCAGTGCTTCCCTGCAAGTCATCTAAACCCTAAACTGATCCAGAAACCTTTTTCTTCAATATTCCCAACTTTTCCTGTAACATGATATTTCTGTGTTCTCTCTACTGGCTTTCTGGGCTTGCCCAAAACTAATTTCAAACCTGCACACTTATCTACAATGCCAAAAAGTGGACCTTCAAATACCTGAACTAAGCTAAACTCTTCTCCTCCCCAAATTGTCTTCAAACCTTCAGCATTTCTCAACCTAATCCAGTATCTTAAGACTCTTCACTGTTGTGTTGTCCAAACAGCTGATTCTTCAAAGACTGAAGACACTTTTTTTTAATCTGAGAAGAATCTTCTATTGTAGTGTTCTTAACTCTAACAGGATTTTAGGTCATTGGTACCTTTTTTAATCTGTTCTGATGGATTATTTCATAGATTATGGTTCAGAGGAGAAGGGCGTCTGCTAAATATTGTAAATGACAATGTATATCCCTAGGAAATCAGTTTTGAGCAAGTTGCTTTGTTGCCCAGCTCTTCTAAACCAAGAGACTTCAAGGTACTCATCTACCACATATTATTTAATAAAATATATGAATTATTCACTAACTGCATTGAAGTGCATGGGAAAGGTATGTTATTCTGGGCCTGCTAGTTGGTTCTGAGGCAATGGCCTCAGTCAACAGTCTGGTGGTAGTGAGACTGTATTTTAATATTTACTTCACATAACCCTAAACTAGTATTGCATTGGCAAGAGTGTATACATGGAATGACACGTTATAAATGTAAGTAGAAATATCTGTTTGTTTCCATAGTGTAAGCATAGAGGACTCATACATCTTGCATAGTTATAAACTGAAGGAAAATTATACAGTATTCTTTTTTTTGGGGGGCGGGTGAAGGAAACTAAGTCTTTGTGTTCTTTATTTTTTTGTTGATTACTATAGAACGTGAATCATGACATGCTTTACCAAACATTTATTCTGCACAGAAGCCCAGTGAGTGTATTATTGAAATGGCTGAGTTAAAAATTGCAAGGGAACATGGGTTTGTTTTGGCGTGTGTGGCTTGTTCTCTTCTCCTGTGGCTGTAGACTACTGGTCTACAGGCAGCCGTTTATTGACTGAGCCTCTTACTGTGAGAGAGGGAAGAAATGGCTTCGTATTATAACCGTATGGTGGAAAAAAATACGTTGGCAGCAGTTTTTGTACAGCACGCTTTTTTAAAGAGATGGTCCTGACCACAACTCATAAACCACACTTTATTTAGACTGGCTCGCATCCATTATTTGTTCATAGGGCTTTCTCTCTCACACAGAAATATGTTCTAGCGTTTTTCAGTGGCCTGGGGTAGGGTGGGGTGGGGGGGGGTATGAGAGTCTGCATGAACTGTTGCCAGGTGTTGTTACAATGGCATACCATTAGGTGATTCCACATTGCCCTCATCAGTGGCCATATGGCAGCAAACAGGATTGGCGGTGCATTTGCAGAAATATTTGGAAATGTTTAATCTCTCCTGGGTGCAATCATCAGCTCATTATTTAATGTGCTTCAATAATACAAAAAATCATATAGTATCTGCTCTGCATGGTGAATAATATTACACATTAGCATTCTGTAGTTCATGGTCATTTTATTGCTTCTCATGCGGCATGATCACACACGGCACACGGTATCTGAATGAAAAATATTTATGTCAAAATAAGTTAAAAAAAAAAGTATGTCAAATAACACACATATATACAATAAATTTGCAAATCCAGGCAGCCAGCTTTGATTTACAAATAACCACATCAACAAGGCTTAGCAACTGTTGCCATGAGGAACGTCGTTGAACTCCACCCCTTCTGGCTCCTCAACAGAGACAACAAGGCCGTCACTCTGAAAGCTCTCTCCAGCAACGGTGATGCCAAACAGTGCCCCTGCATGACCCTCTTCTGTCTGATCTCTCATTACCTTTTAATATATTCCTGCTTGTTCCTACATGGCAGTGCAGCTTGCTTGTGATGAGGAGATACACCAAGCAGCTTCATGCATCGGCACAAACAATCTGCACTTCAGTTCTCTTTAAAACGGCTCCTGATGGGCTTAGTTGGTTTTGCTTCAGCATGGATGCCCGAATTTCCTGCAATGTGATGAAGAGAGATGCCAAGAGAGAGAGAGAGAGAGAGAGAGAGAGAGAGAGAGAGAGAGAGAGAGAGAGAGAGAGAGAGAGAGAGAAAAAAAATAGAGGCAAAGTGCATCAGTGTGAAACTTCTGTGACTCTAGGAGAGACTATCATTAAGCCTGTTGGCAATCATGAGAGCTGAATTTCATGCCTGCGAATGAGGAAGCCAGTGTCATCTCTAGTTCATGTTGGGAAGTGCGCTGAAATGCATTCACTATTATAGACGTGTTCTGTTTGCCACGGCAGGAGGCAAACATGAGCAAGGGGGCATTGCGGGGAAACAGCACAACACAGTAAAATGAGCAAAAATACATACATTAAGACTTTTTTGTTCGGGTAGCGGAAAAAAGAAAGAAGCTGATTTCAATATAAATGGAAGTGGAAGCATGTCTTTAGATCTTCTTTGATTGTCACTTTTCAAGATGTAAAAAATACCCTGAAGCCTAGTTTTGTAGGCTTGCTCGGAAGTCAATGCTAATTTTCACCCGTTGCTAAGGCGACACACTAGGGAGCCTTGATTTCCTTCGCCTGGTCATCGGGCTTTGCTCTTTCAAAAGACTTCTCCTCAGTCAGCTCTCTGAGCCCTTGAAATATCTCTCAATGTTGAGCAATCAACAACAGAAGAACATCTCAAATCAGGCTCCCTGCAAGCAAAAAAAAAACAACAATGATGTACAGTATTCATTTTCACTGTTAAAAAAAAGTCCCACTGAGTGTCTTTGAGTGGTAATTTCACTGAGTGCCATATTGTGAGTGTCAGCCATTGTGCCAGTGTCAGGGATACTTATACGAATTCATACTACAAGCAAATCAAACTTGGCACATTTCTAAGAGTTATATCATTCCTGAACTCAGTATAAGGCTCAAAAGACATCGCTGAAAAAGGCCCGCACCCAATGCAAAGTTGCCACACTGTCGCTCACAAACATATAACATTTCAAGCTGTCAGCCGCTGAGCTGAATTCGCAGATGCATGCAGCTTTTTCGTAGTCTTTAAATGACCACTCTCAGTCTCCACACACACCTTTGTGATGGACACATCATGCCAGTTAACTGGCAGTGCTAAATCACAGGGGGTCTTGCCAACATGTGGTTACCTCCACAGCCCAGTACACTCATGGTGTATAACAGCAATGGGCCTATATAAAAAGAAATTCGGAATATTCTTACTATAGTAGTTATTAGTAATAGCGGTGACAGTTTCCTGTACATGATTGCAATTTACAATTCATTATAACATTTATATATGAACAGAGTACATAAGCACAAAGCAGTAAGATCTTGTACTGATTAGTTGAACCATTATTAAGGATTAACGAAGCAGCAATTAAATTCTTCAACTCATCTGTGTATTTTATAAAACATTGAGATATTAATTTTCAATTATTATGTCTGCAATGGTATTCATAGAAACACAATATTTATTTGTGACAGTTTAAAATGTTTCAGACACGTGCTAGATGTGTTCCCTGCACTGCTTTGCAATTAACCTCTTCAAGGAGGAAAATCTCCGGAGACATTATTCGTCTCTTGTTCAAGATGCAAGTAAGTAAATAAAATGAAGGTGTGGAAAAGAGGAAAGGGGGTTGTGTGTGTGTGTGTGTGTGTGTGTGTGTGTGTGTGTGTGTGTGTGTGTGTGTGTGTGTGTGTGTGTGTGTGTGTGTGCGTGTTAGGGGGGGCATAAGGAACACACTAAAATGACAGGGAGTTTAGCGCTCAATCCTTTTAGCAGACCACAGACATATGAATGCGAGAGAGGGAGAGAGAGAGAGAGAGAGAGAGAGAGAGAGAGAGAGAGAGAGAGAGAGAGAGAGAGAGAGAGAAAGAGAGAAAGAGAGAGAGAGAGAGAGAGAGAGAGAGAGAGAGAGAGAGAGAGAGAGAGAGAGAGAGAGAGAGAGAGAGAGAGAGAGAAAGCAAGAAAGAAAGAGAGAGAGAGAGAAAGCAAGAAAAAAGTAGACAACCAATTTAGGAGTAATACAGCTAAAAACAGACAAGTGTAATTTCATCCATCTGGACAGATGTGTAAAAGTGCTCCTCAGAACATTCCCTATGATTCCCCCTGATTGATCTTCCCCCAGACTGAAACACCTATTATTAGCCACAAGCCTAATAGCACCAGGATGGCTTGCTGCTATCCCAGAGGCCAATTCTCTGGTCATTTCTCACACACCACAGCTGTAGAAACCAACCAGCAGCAAGGAGGAAGGGGGCTGTGGGGGTGGTGGTATGAATGCACGTCACTCTCGGGGAGGTGAGAGTGAGTGATGAAGCCATCATATTCAATCAATAGGCAGGATTCAAAAATTTTTTTTTTTCTCTGGCAGACCTGATGACCTTGTTTTATCTAGGCTTTTATGCACAGTTATAAGGTTTAAATAGTGTGGTATTAAGAGCTACGTGGTCTAAATATTCTAATGGACAGAAAAGGTTGCACATCTCCAATAAATGTTGAGCAGGCACCTGTGGCAGACTTCAATACAAAATGTATGGGTACTTAAAGAGTCCGTACGGTGACTCTATTTAAAACAGTAATAGCTTATCTTTGAATGGTAGACAGCTTCAGTGACTTGATGCATCATCAGTAGCTGAAAAGTCCATTCAAGAGTGTTACTGTCAAACTGAAAGCCACCATGAAAGTTTCAATCAACACATATTAAAGATCTGCTTTATATATTTCATTAAGACCTACATATACAGTATTTCAGTAACACATATATTGTTAGAAACTACACGTTTCACTATAAAACACACCCCAAAGTATAGAACTCTTCAGAAATTCAGTATATTATTTTGGTAACATGTTGTGGAGCCCATAGAAAAGGAAGCAACTAGTCAAGGTATTCATGCACTCTTGTGAGTGACAGCTTCCCTCCCACTCCATGGTACTTCATCCATAGGTCCACAGTGTACCCTTATCAAATCCAAACTATTTTCTTCTAAAAATGAAGCTCATACAATGCTTGTCCATCACAACTTCTGTGTCCAGCTTGTATAGCCTACTTATAACTAAATCCTATACACAAACACACACACACACACATGCCTAGAATAGCATACAAGAGCCGAAAAAACATAATATGCTGTTTTCCTCAGACCTCTGCCGATAAACTGTTTGTTATTGCTGTGAGACATGGTTTACTTTGTGGAAAATGACTTTGCCTTGTTTTCATTATTCCTACGAACAGCCTCTCTCCTTGTATTGATTGAATAAGCGCTCTGGTGGATGCATTTCCAAGGGCAGTTATCAGTGTGATTGCCTGCTTGTGTTTTGTTTAAAACAGACACGGTCTAAAACCCTTGAATTGAAATGGCATTTACAGCTAATGAAAATAAGAGCTTCAAGTCTTTTTGTCTGAAAAGCTCTAATAAATCTAAAATTATATGGCTTATAACAGTCATCTGCTCAAATGGCCCATTTACATTGCATCATCACATTTGGGGGCAACATTTAAACCATTGATCAATAACTTGCATTTTTTTAATATGATATCTCCCCAGAATTATTTATGCTGCATATTTTTTTGTAGTGATTATCCTATAATATATATATATATATATATATATATATATATATATATATATATATATATATATATATATATATATATAATGAGATTCATAAAAATTCCATTCAGTGAGCAAATTCAATTACAATGCAGTTTTCTTGTTTGTGTTATATATTGCAAACATTATGCAAATAATCTATTACTGCCAGCATGCTGTAGTAGGTCCATAGGGAATTGAACAGACTGTAAACAGCAATTTTAAATACTGTTCAATTGCTATTATTCTCCCTGGAACTGGACCAGATTTGTAGATCTTCCCCACGGTTTCAGGGTATAAGCCGAACAGAAAATACGTCTGAAAAAAACGTTTCTAAGGCTCATAACGTAGGCTTACTGGAATCAAACACAGCAATTTGTGTGTGTGGTTTTTTTTTTACTTAATCCTTCTGGGAAGGAACTGTCATCACTCCTGCAGCATCTTTTCACTGATACGAACCTGATCCTTTATCTTTGCACATAATCACCTGGATTGTTTTTTTTTTATTTTTTTAGTAGAGAGAGGTTCATAAGTTCATGTAGAATTCATTTTTTTTGCTCTGGATTTGTGATGAGTAAGTCATGAAGAGTGGTTTGAGGAACATAAAGAACTCCTGAGAACCCTGGCAGTCGAATGAATCGAGCAGGTATGAGGCGGTCCACCAGGTGTGACTTGTTTTCTGCGCATTTTTCCGCCTCAGCTCACACGCCGCTCTTGAGTTTCAAGCGCACAATTGGGTTTTAAGCTCCTCATTGTTTCCACCGCTCCCTCACCGAGTCTCGGCAGAACGCGGACGAAGGAAACGTCTTGTTCAGTCACACGCAATTTAAGCTCATCCAACACCTTCGTGTTTGAATAGGGGTGGGGGGGTGGTCTTAATATAAAAAAATATTTTTTTTTTTTTTTAAAAGGCCTATATGAGTTGCATTCGTAGCCTGCGTTTAATGAAGATCAGCATGAAGACAATAAAATCAATCTGGACACAGACGTTTTAAAACGTTAAACGTTTTGCAAATTGCAAATAAACCCGAAATCCGTGCAATTTGTCAACACTGAGGGTTGTTGTTTTTTTTAGTTCTGATGCTGCAATAGTATAGTCTAAATAAGACCAAGACGCAGTTGCTGTGATAATTTCCCTTTCTTCGTTGTCAGGCCTTTCACTGGGTAATTAATGCGCTTCGAGGCTGCTTTTGTAGTTTTCAAACGAATCATTTACTATATCGAGATATGTGGCATCGAAATTGCAGTCACATTCAATAAAATACCCTCCATATCCATATCAAGAATGTTCTTGTTGATAGGTGGGGAATGATGACAACATGCATTTAGACAATGCTGGATAACAATTGCAAACAGGCAACACGAATGCACTACTAATAGACTGATGCAACGCATGCAGATTGAGCCAGGCGTAATTCAGGCTAATAATGCTGTACTCTGACTGGAGTAAACCACCTGCATGTCTAAACTCTCATATGCAAAAAAAAAAAAAAAAAAAGCGTTTCCTCAGAACCTCGGCATCTCCACTGAATAACAATTTAACCATGCATCTGCACCATGCAAGATCAAAGACGAATTAGCATAGTACAAAAAACTGCATATGCAACTGCAAAATAAAATAAAATGACCAGATAAATGAATGCACAAAAAGCACTGGGGGGCTTAATAGGGGGGGTATTCAAATTCTTTGAGGAAACATTTTATTTTGCAAACCTAAACTGAAGAAAGGCTAAAACGTAGGATGTATACATAGTTGTAGAATCATCAAGGGCTTATTTATACAAAATGTTGTACACATCTTGTACTTCCACAGGTACTAAAAATGTTTAAAAGCACAATAGCAATGGTACAGTCTCTGGTACCTTCATTTTTAGAGATAGTTGTGAATTACTTGAATTGATTTACTTAAAATGAAAGGATAAAATTCTGTTTTATTATACAGGTGTTGGGTTTGAAATTCAGCTGTTGAGAAGTAGATTACTACTACCACCACCACTAATAATATAATAATAATAATAATAATAATAATAATAATAATGAGAGGTAGAAGAGGTCTAATAGTTGGTATTATTATTGTTGTTATTATTATTATAATTATTATTATTATTATTATTATTATTATTATTATTATTATTATTATTATTATTGCTGGTGGTGGTGGTGGTGGTGGTTATAATAATTATTAATGGAATGGTAGTTATTATTATTATTATTATTATTATTATTGGTGGTGGTGTTGCAAACAAACGCATTCATTTGCTAATACTCTGCTACTGCTTTATTTATAGAAGATGCTAAATCATGGTCGTTTATGTCTATATGATCAACCCAAAATATTCAAGTTTGCATGCAACTTGAACAAAGTGTTTACTAAATTACACTTGGTGCTCGGCCACTGCGCGCCCAAACAACAATAAAGCATGTGTCTGTGATGACATGCAAACCCACTATTCACTCGGGTGTGTTCTCAAGCTGTCAAAACACACACTAGCCTGACTAACTCCTTTTAAGGACATTATACGTTACCCAGAATTGTCAACGGCTCTCCAGAGACATGCTATTTGATATAGATATTTAAGGAGATATGATATAAAATTGCCTCTATTGCTAGGGATATACATTTCTAGGAGATTGTGTATCTTACTTGAAAAAGTATATATGTTGCACTTCTTTTTAAATCAGTTTTTTATTCTGAATATTAGCGGTAAATGTTTTTATTCACTTTTTTAGGTGGAAAAAATATATATCTAACGTGCATGTTTTTTTTTTTTCTTTTACACGTTTAAATCCAATCTAATAAGCAATTTCGTTCATCTATTTTTTTTGTGCAATTCTCTATGAAATGTGAAAGACCACAGAGTCTAATTGAGTCGCAAATAAAGCAGAGCTTAATTGAATTCTGTGCTTTACTGATCATATGGCAAAATTTATAATCAGCACAGATGCACATTAGGAGGGTGATCCATTTACAAGTGCTGCATCCAAAGCCTGGGAATACAGGCGCAAACGCAAAATCATAAATTGAAAAAGGGGACTCGACTCAAGAAAAAAAAAAAAGAGAAAAAAAAAAAGGCTATCTTTGTTTGTCGCTTTTGTTTACCACGGGATTTTTTTTTTTCATTTTACTAATTCATTTCAATGGCTTTCAAACTGGAAAATGGAAATGTTGCTCTTGCCCTCTATTTTAGCAGCCGCGTCCTGGCAACAGAGCAATTTTCTATCATCAAGGATAAACGGCATCGAACAGTACATTCGGGTAAAAAAGAGCCTATGATTGCTAGCCTTCCTGTCTGTCATCTCTCTACAAAATCCTCTCCTCCAGACCTGAGCTGTGTGCTGTCAGAGCTAATAATGTCTTCTATTAAGTCGAAAAAGAGCCACAGGAAAAGAAAAAATCCCACTGTTCTCATTTGTTCGACATTCTCAAATAATAAAAGAGATTTCAATTTCATTTAGATGAAAAATTAATGCCGAGGTATGCCTTTTGTATGATGCAGTTTTGCTCTGAACATAATGCATGTAGTGTAGATCTTTTTTTTTTTTCTTTTTTTTTTTTTTGCAAGAAAGAATTTCGTTGTTTTTTTTCGGTGGGGGGAAAAAGCCCAGGGGTTTGTTAAAACCGTAGAATTGATGTAAACTAGGCCTAAACACGACATTACTATTTGTTTTTAAAAAAACAATGCACTAATTTACTTGCAGTGAAAAGTGATTTCATATAAACGCACCACTCTGCGCATCAGGTGCAGGCTGTCAGAGGAGAAAGAAAACGTGTCCAAAACATAGCATAGTAGTGAAAATTTAAAAGTAGTTTAAAATAAGGTTGCAATGCTTGTTTATTATAGATCATGTTAGACACGGCTTCACTGAATCCTAGAAAGATGATTTGTCTCATTTTTGTGTGATTGTCGGACTCAAGCGCGACTCCACATTAGTTGGCCTTCACATGCGCATCTTCTCGTGTTCACTAAATACACTCGAAATATCCTAACACTCCTTGTTATACTATTCAGCTCCAAAAGTGGTCTTTAGTAATCTTATTCTGGATGCAAAGTCAGCCTTTATTTCCCCTGCAGCGCTGTGAATTCGTGCATGGTGCCATTGCAGTCATTGGGGCTGAACTCCGGAGAGGAGATGCGTAAAAAACATTTCTGATTTTCTTCAAAACGTGTCCTAAAAAAAAATCAGAAATGAACTATACGCAATCCGAATCTAGCCAAGCAAATCGATGAGAGCTGCTGGAAAATCCCAAGCTCGTCAATGAAGTTTTGAGCACAGTGTTAACACTTGAATTATGTGGAGAATTCAGAGACACAAATGTTCACACTAGCTATAAAACACAGATGTTAGTCAAATCATTTATATTAAATGTGAATATTTATACAACAACCACAACAATAATCACAACAACAACAACAACAACGACAACAACAACAATAATAATAATAATAATAATAATAATAATAATAATAATAATAATAATAATAATAATAATAATAATGTTATTCTGTTGTTGTCGTTATTGTGGTTAATTTATTTATTATTTATACTGTTATTTTTATTTCATTATTGTTGTTATATTGCTTTTGTTGATATTTTCTACTAACAAGAGATATGGGCCTAATACCAAAACTGATCTTTGCTGCTCTTATAATCAATCAAATGTGCAACTTTTTATTTTCATGAAAAAAATCTTTTAAACAAAAAACACATGAATCGACTTTGTTGTGACGTTCGTAAATCACCAAGGGGGTCTGAAACTAAAGCTGTGTCATACAACAGTGATTAGTGATTTTGCTGAGTGATTTTGTTAATTGGCTGCTGTTTATGAATTAGGCCAAACAGTCCTCAAATACCATACAATCTCAAATTTAACCCTGGAATATAACACGATGTTTTAATGACGTAATTGCTGTACCGTTCACTCAATTTAAACAATACAACAAATAAAATAAATGAAAATAAATCTGTTTTATGGCTTTCTGTTGTAGCTGGAAACTGAGATTCCCCTATACACAGTATGAAAGTAACAGAAGTCGAATTGCTGTCGATAACAAAAAAATGGGATTGTTATTTAATTATTTGACGTGTGCAAAAGCATATGCACAACTATATTTAAAATATGCAATAGTTGTATATAATCTGTGCACAAAAAAAATGTATGAGCAGTGAAATAAGATTAAAACGTTGTTTGTTTGTTAGTTTTTTTATCACCAGGGTTTGTCATTTCACAATTTTGCACAAGAGACAAAAGCAAAGGTAATGAACCGCTACGTCTCAGCCTATTACACGCCTAAAGTGCAGGCAACAAAGCAGAATTGAAAGTTTAGTTTGTACCATTCAGAGGTGATTAGAGAAAAGGCCTGCTTGCCTTTGGTTTCCCTCTGGCGTCTTTGCAAAAAATACACCGTTATAATAAAATGCCAGCTGAAAACAAAACAATATAATTGTATATAATATTACATTTCCAGCCACTTAATTTGGTCGATATTTAAACGACAAATAATGCAAGCTCGTGTCCCTTACCTCTTATAATGTCTAAAAAAAACCTCCAGCTATGTTTTGCTGCATGCAGAAATCGGAGAAAAATCCAACAAGGCGAGCTTTCTGAACGATCATCCAGCTCCATGTCTCTGCTCGTCCTTTCTTGGAGAGTGGCTGGTTATCCAGGGCCGCTTGTGCACTTTTAAATCCCGCAAAGTAAATAACAACCCTGGCAATAATAGCAAGGTACCAAGTTCTTGTTACAGAAAGGGAGAAAATTGAAACTAAACGCTGCATTTAGACGACCATTTTTGATAAGAGGATAATTGAGGCGACACTGGCGTATAATTAGCGGATAATTTATGCTATATCTACTTTTATTCCACCTCCAAAAATAAACTTCGCCCATAATCATTACAGATGAATTGTTCACAGTTATTTATTTTTTATTGGGCTAATTTCAATACAGTGCGTAGCGGATAATCAAATGGGATTTGGATAGAACTGATTGTGACTCTAATTACTTTTTATCACCATTGAAAGTAAATGAACGCCATATTACCGAGTAACGTGCTGACCATAAAAATGAAAAAAGATCTGAAATGTGAATTAAGTGTGCGTCGCAGTGTGTATTTACAGCGTGGTTTTATAATGCGGACGCGATTTGCCAAACCACTAACTGCATGTGCAATTTACATACATTTTCGACTGTAACGAGCTCCTGATTGCAGCGGGGAAATGCTGTCAGTTATAGCCGGGACATCCAATGACAGAAGCTTTGGACTGTGACTTGTGCGTAATTGCGATCGTGCCAGCGCGCGTCGCGTAATTACGCAGTTAACGAGTTTATACGAAGTGTTCCGATTACTCTTCTGAAAATTGATTATAATTCGCAAGGCTCTAAACGGTTGTAAAATCATAGTGGCATCTTTGAAAAAGCATTAGAATGTAGCATATACCCTGATCATCAGATCACTGGGGTCATTATTGCAACTTCATCAATGTATATAAATCCTATTATTAGGGTTCTCGCACCTCTGGATGTTTTTTGCAAAATCATATTAACAAGGAATTGTTTTGTGTAACCATCCGAAGGGATACCCCAGCGTTATTATCCTCCTCATAGAGCAGTTAAGATAGGTTAACTCGCTGTAAAGTCTCAGCTAAGCAGAGAACTGATGACGTGAGGTTGAGTGACCAATAGGAAGGCGCTGCCCTTTGGAGACAAACCATTTTACTTGTAGTGTCTGCATCAAGTCTAGAAGCAAGGACTCAAATTTAACAGAATCCACCTTATAATCTCCTGCCTTTACTCGAGCCCACCTTTCGGCACACCGCGTGAGGAAGGGGGAAAAAAAGACGGAAGGGAGGGAAAAAAAGGCATTTCGGAGTAATAAGGCAACATTCCCAAAACAAGGGGGAAAGAACAGCACAAACAACAGGACCCATTTGGACTTGAGAGACGGGAGGGGGGGGGAGTAAGTACTCTCAAGGCAGAAAATTTGATGATGACCATGACTACGATGGCTGACGGTCTGGAGGCTCAGGACTCGTCAAAATCGGCTTTCATGGAGTTTGGTCAGCAGTCGCACTCGCAGCAGAGCTCTCCGTCGATGGCCGCCAGCCACTACCCGCTCCACTGCCTCCATTCCGGCTCCCACGCTCACCAGCACGACAACTCTCCGTATTCAGGCTCTAACTCGTATAACAGGTCGCTACCGTACTCGTACATGAGCCATCCACATCACAGTCCATACCTGCCGTCCTACCATAATAACGCCGCCGGCACACAGACCAGGTTAGACACAGGTAAGCGCATTTTTACATTCCTACATTCGTCGCCTATTTGTGTTCAGACATGAATTAGACCGAATTATTTTTTGCCCTTGTTTAACCCGGTTTGTGTGCGACACAAAATCAAATCTGTCTGTCTATATATATATATATATATATATATATATATATACGGATTTTATCGCGAATAAAATGCTTGCACGTTTGTGCGCTCGGATATAATGCGTAATATAATCCGGAGTTCTCTAGTTGTCCATTGTGTGGTTCAGATGAACAAACATGAGGTTTTAATCCTTGTTTTCGTTTTTAATTATAACAACCTCTGAGCTCCTGAAAGATTTATGATGATGCACACTGGCGATTTGGACCCCATCTATTTCAAACTGTAATTAGCATCCAATAAATGCAATACGTGTATTATTAAATTATTAAAATCACTTTTTTGTCGCATTTATTTTTTATTTTTTTGCTTTCCTGCATTTTTCAGGTTCGATTTTATGCAGGATTTTTTTTACATAGCCCTTAATGAAATAAAATAAAATATTCTCCTACCAAATGCACTGTTACCCTTTCCAGAACAGCAGAAAACAACGGTGATTGAAAACGGAGAAATACGTTTCAATGGGAAAGGCAAGAAGATTCGGAAGCCCAGGACGATTTATTCCAGTTTGCAGCTTCAGGCATTAAACCATAGGTTCCAGCAAACTCAATATCTCGCCTTGCCGGAGCGAGCGGAGCTGGCGGCCTCCCTGGGGCTCACACAGACACAGGTGAGCTTTTCAATCTATTTACAAACAATAGATCCGTTTATGAATATATATCACTTGATGCACGCGCTGAAAATATTTTTATGCATATTTTATGGCGTTGCATTGCATTGCATTTTATTAATGCAACCTCTGTGCTGCACGAATATGCATGGAATTAATTCTTTGCTGATTTGCTGTATGTTTCAGGTAAAAATCTGGTTCCAGAACAAAAGGTCGAAGTTTAAGAAGTTGCTAAAACAAGGCAGTAATCCACACGAGAGTGACCCGTTGCCGGGCTCCATCGCTCTGTCCCCGCGCTCTCCGGCCATCCCTCCCATATGGGACGTGTCTGCGTCTTCCAAGGGAGTGAACATGTCTGCCAACAGCTACATGCCAGGCTACTCACACTGGTACTCCTCGCCTCATCAGGACTCTATGCAGAGATAGGCTGCGAATCATTGGCGGTATAGGCCTCAGGACCCCCTGGTCGCTGACCCTCGTTTAGTTTTATTCTCACGCGCATTGAGAATAACAGTGACCCACACTGCCATTTGTAAAATACAAACTGAGAACATTTTTTTTTCCTGTGGGAAGTCTCATGTGAAGGATAAACAACGATCACTTTGCGTGGAGGACATTGGATCTAAACCGAATTAAAATTCGTATGGGATTGCTTCACTAAGACTTGTAAACCAAACACATCGCTCCATCACCAGCATGGGACATGAGCAGGAAGCGAAAAGAAACACTTGACGCCTTTTCAAATAATCCCATGTGTCACATTTGAAACCGAACTGAAAAAAAAAAAAAAAAAAAAAAAAGAAAAACAACCATTGCGTTATGATTACATGTTTTTCAGCAAGCAAATGGAGGCAATTTGTTTGTAAATATGTTGTCTAATTTTAGTTGTCAAATACTTTTTATGTTTTGTCATAAATCGAGTAAAAAAAGAAACATGGCTTCAAACAATGCGTCATGCCCTTGATTTTCTTTTTTTTAACTTGACATCTCTTGACATTGAATGGGTGATTTCGATTTATTCAAAATGTGTTTTTGTTTATTTTTGTATACTATGAAAACAATGATATTGTTAATTCAATGTTGATTAAATGTTATTTTTTAGATGTAAACTATTTTTCTCCTTTTGCATAGATTTATTTAAAAAAAAGAAAGAAAGAAAAGAAAAAAAAAACACCACCACCCCAGTTTCGTCTTACAGGCCTGTATAATGAATAATACGGATGGTATAATCTCAAGAAGTAACAAAAAGGCTTACCATAGTTGGTCGTCTGTCATCGAGTTTTTCCTATAATATAGACCCGCATCTTGTCCATCTACTCTGTCTCAATCATTACAGTATTGACAAAATGTTTTTCCCCCTCTCTCCCTGTCTTGATGTGCGAAACGCTGAATACCATTCGCCACAGGATCGATCCCGAACAAAGCACCCAGCTGCAGTCTCGTTCAATATGAAGGAGATATTTGGGACAATTTATGGGTTTTATCCAAGTGAAGGTTTTTTTTTTCTATTCTCATAAATGCAGACATAATTAGGGTAATTTTTGATGTAGCCCGCTGATTACAGCGTTTTTACCGTCAAAGATAATTACCTGTAATTTTCTACCACTTTTAATACTGAAAGGCATCTTTATTTGGATTTGAGGTAGCAAAGACGAAACAAAAAAGACGAAATTATTCGGTTATTCATGAACAAATTGCTGACAAGGGTGAACGCTCGGGATATTATCTGAAATTACAGTGTTGAATGGGGGAGAGGAGAAGCCCCTGCAGCTGTCAAACCTGTGGATGCCCCATGCAGGCGCACAAATGGAGCTTGATTTTTTAAACACCTTTTTTTATTTTTTATTTTTTGTTTTTGCGATCGGAGTGGATCTGCTATGGTTCATTTAGATCTCTTGCATGAAGAGAAGGAGATGCAGTCATATTGTAGGCCCTGTGCCTCCATAAAGAGGTTGGCGCGTCTTTACGCATATTGATAAAAATAGTATTTGGAAATCATTAAGATGTTTTTTTTGTATAATAAACACAGATAAAGATGGAACACACAACACACACATACACACCCAGAGAGAGAGTGACAATTAATAGAATGAGAATGGAAATAGAATGAAACAGATTAGGGTAGGACACTGTGACAAGGAGAGAGAGAGAGAGAGAGAGAGAGAGAGAGAGAGAGAGAGAGAGAGAGAGAGAGAGAGAGAGAGAGAGAGAGAGAGAGAGAGAGAGATTTGTATTAGAAATATAGCCTGTGTGGACAAGTATCAGCACACCCCACACAGACCCCACACTTCTCCACTTCTCCCCATATCTTCTCTACAACACATGAAGATAGTGCTTACCTCCATAGCCGGTCAGATGCTGTGGTCTCGGTGCGGTGCAGCTCCCACAGGGAACACAGACAGTCTGTCCCATGCACTGCTCGTGGTTGAGTAAGCAAATTCAGGTGTGAAAGCGTTTTGCACAGCCCGACACCTCTTATATATTGGCCGCAAAATTAACCGTTATTACTGTCACTGTTTAGCAATGGTGAGCCAGAAAGAAAAAAAAAAATCCTTCTGCAATCAAGAACCGAGCGCATCTTTGCAAATTATAGATAATTGTAAATGTCCAGATTATGATAATGGACCCCTAATCCTGGTGGAAGTATAATTATTGTTGAGCGTTATACAGTTGAAGCTAACTGTCATTATTCATACACCATTTGCGGAGGGATTCGCTGAGTGGAAAATGGTCAGTTGGAATTTAACAAGGCTCTCGATATAATGGCATAGAAAGTAAGTGTGTTTGTGCGTGCGTGTGTGTGTGTGTGTGTGTGTGTGTGTGTGTGTGTGTGTGTGTGTGTGTGTGTGTGTGTGTGTGTGTGTGTGTTTAAATGCTTTAGAGCATAATCAGGAATAAACATTATAATCCTAGTACCCAGTTTGACTTGTAAATCGTACACACCAGGAATTATTTATGTCATATTTTTATTATGTGTGTAGATTATTACACTGGATACAGTATTTAGGTGAAGTAATATTGCTTGTGTGTGTGTGTGTGTGTGTGTGTGTGTGTGTGTGTGTGTGTGTGTGTGTGTGTGTGTGTGTGCGAGATTTGAAGGATGTGACGAGCATACAAGTGTATCTTCCCAAAATGACTGAGATTTATTGTATATGATGTATATTATACAAGCACGATTATGGCTGACTGTTTTTTTGTGCAGTATGATCGAATAACAAACGCAGGCCTGAGAATTATCAGAGGTTTATGATCGTTCTGTTTGGTTTACTTGTGTTATCGAGAACGTTCAAATCCGAGATTTTGAGAAGAAGATTTGTGAGATCTTGGAGTTGTAGCCGAAAGAGGCCCAGTCCTCACAAGCAGTGTCTTTTATATATTCTAAAACAAAAATAAACAGGAGGATATATGCCTTTTTTTTGCTATTATTATTATTATTATTATTATTATTATTATTAGTGAATCCTAAAATGTCTGAATCACCAAGGATATCCATATCCATATATAATATCTTAAACCCCTACAGTATTTATTGGCTAAACTTATTGTTAGGAAAAATACTAGAATTTTCGACTTACTAAATGAGCTATTATGGGTAATTAAATCGAATAAGAATTAGCTGCATTTAATTATTAGCTATAATTAGTCAACAATATTAACTAAAGTCTTTTGCACCGCTAATTAAAGTCTCATACTAGTAATAATAATAATAATAATAATAATAATAATAATAATAATAATACATATTACAAATAATATGCACCACTAACATAAACTTCAAAAAAATATATAATAAAAAACCATAAATACCAGATTGTGTTAAGAACTTGGCGCAGGAAGGAAAATGCTCAAACTTAAAATAAATAATTGCATCCTTGGGCGTCTTGACTTCCTCGATCTGGCATTGGTCTACTACATCATTAATATAATTTATGTGATCAGGGCTCTGTCGTTTGTAATGCAACTTAAATCGTGTGCTCGTTAGAAGTCCGAGATCTCCTATCCTTTCAGCAAATAAATACCATCAATTCAGAAAAAGTGCTTCAAAAAAGTGCTTCATCGGTCAAATGTTTTTGGCAAAAGACCTATTGGACGAGGGTTGAGGGTTTTTTTATATATATATATATAAATGGCCTATTTAATCAGTAGTGCAGAAATAGAAAAGACTCAAAGAGTACATTTAAAGCCAAAAAAACCAAGTAATTCCTATATTTATTGTACGTTGCTCTTATATGGCACGTCCATGTATGACAAGTTGAGGTTTCAATTTAAGGCACCATTGAGAATGTGTGGTTTCTGTAGTCCATGAAAAACATTTAATAAGTCTTCCAAATGCAAATAAATTACATGCACACATTTACACATTATACACCTTCGTTTTTTTTCTGCTTTCGACTGTCAATTCAGTACATTGCATATTCTTCAGAAAAAGGGGAAATTTTTTTTAAAACATCAGTCCGATACAACCGAGTATTAACACACATTTCAGTACAACGTTCCTGATCCGAGAGCCAGAGAGTGCTGTAATGAATTGGGCGCCTGGAGATGAGAATTCACAGGGCCGGCAGAGGAAAACCAAGAGCCGGTGTTTTCCAAAAACGAGGAGGTGGCTGTGTTGATATTTTGGGCTTGGTGGTGAGGTCTGGAAGGAGCCTGTGAGTCCCACACAGCTGGAGACTGAGGAGAGTTACACGCCATCGGGTCACTGGAACTGGGGCTGTGCTCCGGTGGAGGCAGATCCCCGTTCTTCATGATTTTCTTCAGCTTAGATCTTTTGTTCTGGAACCAGATTTTCACCTGCGAAATGCACAAACAGGGAGACGCGATTAAGCAAAAAGACAGACAATAATAATAGAGGAAGACTAGTATGAAGGTCCGGCAAAAGTAAAAAATCAGTCTAATATGCATATTATTTAATATTTCATTTAATGTTGATAATTGTGGGTGATGAGCAGTGAGCAGACCTGGGTTTGTGTGAGCCCCAGGGACGCGGCGAGCTCGGCTCTCTCCGGCAGCGCGAGGTACTGCGTGTTCTGAAAGCGCCTCTGCAAAGCCGCCAGCTGGAAACTGGAGTAAATTGTGCGCGGTTTGCGGACTTTCTTCGGTTTTCCATTGACCATTCTTATTTCTGGCTCGACAGTCTCTTTCTCTACAACAATAATAAAAAAAATAAAATAGACATGAATAATAAGTCGGGAAGGAGAAAAAAATCATTTCAGCATGGTTTTTAATGTTTTTTTTTCTTAGGAAAAAAAGGAGCAAAAAAAATGGAGGGCGGTTGTTATAAAAAAGAGTCGAAAAAAAATCCTACATTTTGGAAATTGAATTGCACAAATTTTCCATTTTGCAAAATCTGACGCGTTTGTAAGCATTTTTTTTTTTTTTTTTTTTTTTTTTTTTGCGGTCGATTTGAATAAGGATTTTGCACCAAACTGCTTTAAAATAAATCGAATTAATTTAAAAAATAAAAATGATAAACATATATACATTTGGGTGGGTGTTACCTGGCGGGCTGGGCTGTGATTGCACTCTGCTGTAGGTTCCAGGATATTGATGATGGTAGGCAGAAGTCGGGTAAGAGCCATAATCAGGGTAAGATTTTGCGGAATAGTTTCCAGCAGCAGCTCCATTGGTTCCGTGGTACTGGTACGGGTAGCTATTCAGAGGTTTCCCATACGAGCTGGAGTTGGGTGAACAGTAGCCGTGGTGAACCCCTCCGGCGGGGCTGTAGTAACCCGAATCCGTGGATGTAGACTCGGGAAGAGTGGGAGATTCCTGAGACGGGTGATGCATGGCGGCGGAGAGCTGAAACGCGTTCTGGAAATCTGTAGGCTTGAAACTAGGAATCCTTCTGTCGAATACTCCAGTCATAGCGCCGTATCCTGACTCTCTACAGACCTGAAGTTTACACTGCCATCGTGGACGTGTGTGTGTGTGTGCGTGTTTGTGTCTGCGTGTGTGTATCCGCGCGTGCGTGTGTGAGTGTGTGTGTGTCTCTGAGTGTGTGTACCCGCGTGTGTGAGTGTGTATAAGTGCAGGCGTCGGTGTTCTCTTGAAGACTGCTCTAAATCCCGGCGCAAAGACTTGGTTAAATCCTCAACTGCACTGTTACGCACTGCAGGGAGGATCCACAATCCAGCTCCAATGGCCAAGACGCGCACACACACCAGCCACAACTCTGTAATCCTGAAAATGGACCATTTTCCAACTTAAAAAAAGGAGACTTTTAAGTATACATTGTTTAATAAACAATGCACTTTTTTATTTTTATTTTTTATTTTTTATTTTTTTTACTCTATTTGTGCACCAATGCAGTAAACGAACAGCTTAAAATCTCATGGCTCTTAAGTAAATTCTCAATAAACGCTTGCGTGCGTTTTTCTAATAAAATATATATTTTATATAAAAAAAAAAGAAAAAAATCCCCAACAAATTTTAAGTCTTTTTTAAAAGGCGCCATGTAGTCTTTGCCATATCTATATACCAGTCTAGTGGATATTATTCTTGCTTTGCTAGAACCGACATTAAATTTTGTCAAATGCAATATAAAAAGGTTTATTCGCTGTCGTTTAAGGCTCTAAGATCAAACTAAAATATATCAATTTTGCAAATATAAAACAATATACTAAATCCTCTGCTTTGTATGAGTTGCCTGGATCATAAGACTTACTAACAGTGAAATAGTACCACCTTGTGGTAGGGATAAAAATAGCTCTCAATAGCAGACTCATATTAATATTAAATAATAATTTATAAATATATGTCCTGAATGTGAGTGATTAATTAATATAATTATGTCGCGTTAAAATATCACTTAAAATGTCTTAAACAATGAAATGTCTAGTTTCTATACCTGCTAACATACAAATACAAATTATTTTGTGGCCATCAAAAGAATACAAACTAAAACCAGAATAATACAGTACCAAAAAAAAAATTTTTTAATTAAAAATAAATTAAATAAATTAAAATTTAACAATTAATGAAAAGAGAAAAATTACTCTTAAAGGGGAAAAAAACATTTGTTTTAATATTGTATTATGTCATTATTTTGCACCGTGTTGCAGCTGTGTTCAAATTTAAAAAATTGACAAATAAAATTTGATTTGATTTGATTTGTTCAGACTACAGGCTTCATAATCATAGGGTCAAGAATAAATCGTTTAAAACCTGATTTTTCCTGAAGGTAAAACATGGTGATTCACTGAGTACTCTTTACTTGACTAGTCTGTGTTTTTTTATGCATTAGCATGTGTTTTAAAGAGTTTTGACTATGGCTTTAATTTTTAGGAACGGGTATGATGTATGACGTCAGATGAGTCGGTTTTCCCACCCGTATACCGACTAATCCCCACCTCCTGCACCGATTGGCTCGCTGTAACCAGCCTCCTGCATTGTGATTGGTTCAGAATAACCCACCTCCATTATGTTTTCTAATCTATTAGGATCAATTTGCCAAGTAAACGCGATCCCCAAATCAATGTATTATAAATCACTCACTGTCTTAATTGAGTTCATTTCAGTGTTAATTATAGGGCACTTTTACCAGTGGACATTGTCCCAAAGCAGCTTTACAGAGATAAACTTTTTCATTAATAAATTAGTGCCTATAAATTGTTCCCTGATGAAAAAAACAGTGGTGAGAGTGGCAAGGAAAAACACCCTTAGATGGTATGAGAAGAAAACTTGAGAGGAACCAGACTCATCTGGGTGACAGCAAATTATTTCAGTTATAGTTCCATCATTGTTGAGATGATCAACTCTTCACTGATGGTCACCTGATTGAAAAACTGTTCATGTTCACTGTTTATATTAATTACAGTCCAAATCCATGTTCATGGTTCTTGAGTTAAACCTTACACAGTAAATTCATGGATCTTTAGGCTGTTCATGTAGAGGCATCCCCATCTACACAGAGTGGTCTCCAATTGAAGAGAGCTCAATCAAGAGGTAGGGTGTCAGGATGAAGAAGGTGAAGAAGAACATGGATAGATACATGGATTATTAGGTATACTTATAGTAAAATGTCCTTACAGTATGATCAGAATGCAAGTAAGGACTTGAGCAAAACTAGCTATGGCAGCATAACTACAGGAAGAACCAGAAGACAATACAGACATGAGAGATCTCAGGGAAAAAAGATGCCCAGAACACCACCATCAACAGACCTGAGTGAACGTGTGAGAGTGGGGGACCACAGTATCCAAGCATCCTACTTTAACAAATCACTATTATGCCACTTTGGCAAAAAAAAAAAAAAAAAAAAAAAAAATATATATATATATATATATATATATATATATATATATATATATATATATATATATATATATATATATATAGGGAGAGGAGCATGTACTATTAGGACTTCTTATTTACATTGATGACATTAAGCAGGCACCCAGTTATTACAGTTATACAGCTGGGCATTTGAGGATTAGGGGTCTTGCTCAAGGGCCCAGCAGTGTCAATTCAGTAGTGCTGGGATTTAAAATGATGACCTTTCAATCACAAGCCCAACATCATATCCACTGAGCTCTACCACTTCACACACTTCCTTATAGTTAAGTAAACTGTGCATTTTAGAAAGGAACCCATCTTCATCTTAATCATTCAGTATAGTTTATTACTGTTGAGGTGTGATGTTCAGTGAACTGTTCACTCTGCACTGTAGCCCAACCACTAGGGGGCAGTAAAGAAGTAAATGCAATTTTCAATTAGCTTTTTCGTGTAGCTGTACTTTACTGAAATGTTTTCATTTGGGGAGACTTTTACTTTAATTTCACTACATTTCAAAGTCAAATATCGTATTTTTCACTCGACTACATTTTAAAATCTTTGTATTTATGAGCGGATAAAAACCTAACTGGTCAAGCACAATGCAAACTGATTTGAACTGGAACTACAGTTCAACAGCAAGCAGAACATTTTGAGAGTAATTAATGATGGAAGAAACTCCTGACTCTAATTTTCCACAACATCCGTTGCCTTTTTTAGAAATTTTTTCTTTTTTTAAGTTGAAAAAAGGTTTTTGGCTTATGATCATTTTAATAGATATCAATCAGTGGTTGAATAATTATCATTCTATTAATAAATTGGTGTGCTAAGAGTAACATTAAGAGTCTTTTTTTTTATCATAAACTGAATTGATTAAGCAAAGAGACTTGTGACATAACTGATAACAGGAACGTTATAGCCATAATAAATCATAGTACTTTGGATACTTAAGCAAATACTTTTGCTTTTTACTGAAGTGAAAGTTTAAAGGGATACTTCTACTTTTACTGGAGTAACATTTACTGGAGTAAAAAGGTTCGTGAAGTTTGTCCAGCACTCTATCTCGAACCCACTTCAGCAAATCAACCTTACCAAAATGGCGCCGCTGTTAGCGCAGTCGCACCACCACGGCGGCCATCTTTGAAACCCAAACCGACGACAGAGGCGGGGTTTGTGCCTGAATACAGGTGGGAAATGGCTGGCTCCAGATTTGTCGAGCACACAGCGGCTCGTGTTAGTGACGGGGGATGGGAGTGGGGTTCTCTCTCGCGGGCTCGGTGTTTGATTGAACTCTCGTCTTGAAGCGTTGTTTTTTTTTCCTTCGTAAAATAATAAAAAAAAAGAAGAAGACTAAAGAAGGCCAGGGGGACTCTGTAGCCGGTAAAGTTAGTCCGGAAAGCGAGAGAGAGAAAAAGATGTACTCGAGCGGAGCAGCGAGCGGAGCAGTGAGCGGTGAGTAACGGCTAACAGCTAGCTAAACTGCTAGTTTAGAAATGTGTTATGCTAACTGGCGTCTCTGTAACTACTAACTGGGCTGGTGATGATGTTCATCCAGTGACCGCTCAACGGAGAATAATGTGAAATCCACCGATAACCAGTTAATTCGGTGTTATTTATGGTTTGTATGGTACCGGGCTCGGATCTGTTATTGTTAGCAAGCTAGCAAGTCTTTCAAGTGGACCATGCTAAGCAGCTAGCTTGCAAACTTGCTTGCTAGTTTTCAGGTTTATTAGCATGGACGACCAAACGAGTCACATATTAAGAAAACTCACTTGGACTTTTGCTTGGTTGGTTAAAATCTTTCCAATGGATCAACAGTAGTTCTTTCCAATGGATCGACAGCAGTAGTTTCATTAGGATTAGTGTTTCCTCTCTTTTATTACCCAGTATCATTTCATTATCTATTACCGTCTTAACGATGAACTTATCGTAAGTGATCAATATAAGTAGGACAAAATTAATCCCTATATTATGGATGTATTGAAGTCAGGCCAGAAAAGACTGCTGATGTGGTTTAAGAGCCCCTGCTTCCTGCACGTACCTCACCTAAGTGTCTTGAGCATCTTAAGAGTCTTCCAGGAGATTACCTTTAGTCCCCAGCTGAACACTTGTCTTTAAACACTTGGCCTGGATTTATTAGTCTGAGACCTCACACTGTATAATGGAGATTCAAGATACAAGAGTTAATTGTCATGTGTACTGGAAACACACTGTTTCACCGTACAATGAGATCTATACTCTCAGAATTCTCCAAGTAGCCCGTGACGTAAAATACACATTAGGAAAACAAAAGAAGTGCATAGGTTATGGTGCAAATGCAAGAAACCCTCTCGCTCTCGCCTTATGTGCATCTACCGAAGTTCCCGCCTGTATATACAATCCTGTACGTAGAAACAGTGGTGTTAATTTGCACCGTTTTTACCTTGTTATTATAGTTTAATGTGCATACATAGATTCTTCTACACAGGGTCCTTTGTTGTCGGGGTACAATTTCCCTATGGGAATAATGATGTACTGGATCTATCTGTATATCTGAACAGAAGTGTGCGCATGTATAAAGCATGCAATAGAAACATTATACATTGGCGTGTGCCAAGTCAGATTGGTATGTGCATTTATGGCATCCAGAGTGACTTACAAAAGTGCTTTGAAGTCTCTATCAATGAATACATCAACACTCAGACTGAGGATACCATCAGCCTAAAACTGTGTAGGGAGGAATTGTATCCTTTTTTTTTCTTTCTTATTTTGTGCATTTGTTTTGTTGCATTGTAGCTTATTTGAACGCTGGACAGACGAGAGATTAAATTTAAAACTGGAGCAGAGAATAAATGCACACTCCTCGGCCCAATCTGCGTGGACTTTGTTTTTCATTGATGTATTTCAAGCTGTCTTGCCGCTTGGTGGCTCATAGTAGTGTGTGGTAAGATGTTGAACTTCTGATCAGAAGGTTGTGAGTTCAAATTTCAGCACTACCAAGCTTTCACTTCTGGGACCTTGCGCAAGGCCCTTAACCCTCAACTGCACAGTTGTATACATGTGACCATTTTAAGTCGCTCTGGATAAATGGCGCAAATGTAATGTGAACACATGAGGAAGATATCACTGGATTTTATATCATATGAATGGAGAGGTAAAAAAAAAAATGGCACAAGCCTTCACCAAACCTTACCCTTTATATCTTTCCACAATCTTGAGTTGAGTGAGTTCTGGTGAGTTTGTATGAGAGCATGTTGGATGTGGTATAGGTGGGGTAGATTGCTCGACATTCATGCTGTTTCTGTGGCCTTTAGATAAGGAGTTGGGGAAAGTCTGCAGCACCGATCAGGCTAAGGCTCCAGTTTGATAGCCGTATGTGGCTATCTTCCTAACGTGTGTTGTTCTGGAATTGATAAAGTGGGTTGAGGACACCACCACCACCTCCTTCACCACCCCAAAAAGCCTCCGTATTTTTTATTTTTTTTTCTAGCACTTGTTGAACATCTAGTATAAACCAATGATTTATGGCACAGACCCATAATATGACCCAGTGAATTTGTAGTAATAACAACAAGCTGACAGGCTCTTTCTCTGTCTCTTTCTTTTTATATTTTTATTTGGGGGGGACGGGACAAAATGCTGTTTAGCAAAGAAAGATGTGTGTGACGTAGTTTACTGAAGCTTTCTGTAATTAAACCGATTTAGGATATTTTGACCTGTTTTGCAATTGCTACTGTTTTCAGCTGCTATAATCTATAATTATAGGATGCCATATTAAGTGACATAAAACATTGTTTTATTAAACATTTAATTTAAATCTAACTGATTTGATGGTATGGCTCGCTGTTCTTTAATTAGATCTTTATTTTAGCATCTAATTGTTACCAAATGGTTAAAATAAGGGAATTAAACACTTTGGGACATTCTGTTATTAAAAAACTTCAGGCTGCTTTAAATTGTTATTGAATATTTTTCTATAACAACACACACAGTTATGTTTTTAGACTTGTTGTTTTACATTAAAGTCTGCAATAAATACACATACACATTTGCACAGTTCTGCTCAATGTCTCCTGTAAATGCCTGCAGAACATTTGCACGTTGGATGAAATTCAGTTTGACGTAGAATGCGTCTTCGATTTTTGCACTTGACATCTGTAAGAGTGGTCTGTTTTTAGGGGTCTGTTAAGCAAGCACAGACTTCACTACTGGTAAATCAAAAACATTTTCTGCATATATTACATTTTTATTATAAATGCTTAAATTGCAGTTAATGTGCTGTGAGGATTATCTTCTTACTTTACAATTTACAATACGAATAACTGAAGTTCCGACTTGGTATGAAATAAAACCATTTTTCGCATGATCACGTTTGGTGTGAAATCTGTTCCTGGTCTTGATTTCAAATTTCTTTTTTATTGGTAAACTGAAGGGTTCTCAACTGTCAATCAATGCATTATATAACACTCTTTGGCATTATAATGCATTAATACCTGTGACTATACAGCTCATGAATTGAATTTGTTCACTCTTGCAGCTCCTGTGTCACCTCCACCACCTCAAGAATATGTATTCAAACCACCCCAGAGGCCAGACTTTGGCACCATGGGTAGGACAATCAAGCTGCAGGCCAACTTCTTTGAGATGGAGATTCCCAAACTGGAGGTGTACCATTACGACATTGACATCAAACCTGAGAAGTGCCCTCGTAGGGTCAACCGGTAACTCAGAGCTCATGCAAAAAAAACACCTCAGTGTTGGACATTGAGATTTGTATCCAAACACAGTGTTTGTTTTCCAGTGAAATTGTCGAGCACATGGTCCAGCACTTTAAAACACAGATCTTTGGTGACCGAAAGCCTGTTTATGATGGGAGGAAGAATTTATACACGGCAATGCCCCTACCAATAGGGAGAGACAAGGTGAGTGGATCATGTATAGGTACTGATTTACTGAATTGTTTTTTGCTTCTGGTGGACTCATAATGGTTTTTTTATTTATTTATTATAAAATTAATGTAATAAAATCAATCTGACTGCACATATAAACATATTTATAAGAAATGTAAGGGTTTTTTTTGTTTGTTTTTTTGTAATAGGTGGAGCTTGAGGTGACGATTCCTGGAGAAGGGAAAGACAGGAGCTTTAAAGTGGCCATAAAGTGGGTTTCTTGCGTTAGTCTGCAAGCCCTTCATGAAGCACTGTCTGGACGGCTGCCAGGCATCCCTTTCGAGACCATTCAAGCTCTAGATGTGGTCATGAGACATTTGCCCTCCATGAGGTCAGCTGATATATATATATTTTTATCTCTAAGGATAAAATCAGATATTTAAAGCACATGTTTCTTGTTAACATTCCAGCTATTCCCCTACCGAGGAATTAAATCAGACTTCTCACAGTCTCTCAGACTTCTCAGTTTCTCAATGTGTATTATATGTTTAACCTCTATTACTCCTAATTTATATGATTCATATCATGCATTGTTTGATTAGACCGTTTATGTGCATATTTGTAGTTTGTAATTCTAACTAGCTCTTGCTCTTAGTGTGTCTTTAACAGTCTCCACTAGAGGGCACTGTTTGGTTATCTAATAATTTTCTTTCTCTAAAACAACTACCAAGGTGTTTGTTGAAGAAGCTCTGGATATGGTTGTCTGCTATTAACTACACGATTGTTCTAAATGCGCATTCATATGCACCATCATAATTTGATTATTTTTGCAACTATATCTTACATCATATCAAACTCTTTGTTGCAGTTCAAGAATAAGCACCTGAGCTCTGTCGTAATCAAAATCTGTAAAATGCTATAACATCTCATCATGCCCACATGGTATTAACTAACAATAAACAAACAAACATTTAAAGAAAAAACAAAGTTCCCAGGGTTTTGACCTAGTAATAAGATTATTCAATTCACCATTATTCTTTGGATAAATTTTTTTTCCATCACACGTTTAACAACCTGGTGATTTTGTTTTCATCACACATTTACCAACCTAATAGAGAAGTTCATCTTGGTTTTTATTCAGATACACTCACTGAAGTGCGCAGTAATTAATGTAAACACACACTGGTTGTTTTCACCCCAGGTACACACCTGTTGGCCGCTCATTCTTCACACCATCCGAAGGCTGCTCCAACCCTCTTGGTGGAGGAAGGGAAGTCTGGTTTGGCTTCCACCAGTCTGTTCGCCCATCTCTTTGGAAAATGATGCTTAACATTGATGGTATGGCCATTCAGCATGTTTTAATAGATTTTCTCTTTGCAAATGTACACTTATACATGTGAGAATTTGTTCACTATTTTATTTTATTTTATTTTTTTCTTTAGTTTCGGCAACGGCATTCTACAAGGCCCAACCAGTAATTGAGTTTATGTGTGAGGTTTTGGATTTTAAAAGCATCGATGAACAACAGAAGCCCTTAACAGATTCCCAAAGAGTCAAGTTCACGAAGGAAATAAAGGGTAAATAAATATTTTTCTTAATTTTTTTAATTGTAATTTTTAATTTGAATTTTTTGCACTTTTAACTTATTCTGCTATTTGTTCTCCTGCAGGTCTGAAAGTAGAGATTACACACTGCGGGCAGATGAAGAGGAAATACAGAGTTTGTAATGTAACCAGGAGACCAGCCAGTCATCAGACGTAAGAGCTCTTTTTTGAATAGCCTGCTTATTAACATTGATGCTTGGGGTTGGATTATGATTTAAAAGGAAAATAAAACACCACGAAGTTGCCTTTGAAATCTTCATGAATTCAATCCATGTTCCATTTAGTCAAAAAAGTAGCAGCAGGTAGTGCATTTCCCCAGCGTTGGGACTACTTGGTCACTCCGTAGGCTACCTTTTTAAATTGGGATTTAAATGGTTGTTTTGATCTGAGCTCTGTATGACACATGCCTAGATTACTAGAAACAACTAGATTAAGTTGTATGAGGGTGTTTTCTACATATGTGGTATTCAGCCAATTTCATTGGAAATTAAAGGGTTTTGAGCAGGGTTTTGTCAACCTGGTTCTCTCCTGCACTTCATTTTCAGTGAGAATGTAGTTTGACAACATGCAGCCTGCAGTGTATTATTGCTCAGTGAAAGGATGTTGACAGTGGGGCTGGGCGATCATTTATTTATTTATATTTCTTAAATCTGGGTGTCGCGATTTTTAATAAACATTTTTATGCACGCATCCAATCAGATTCTTTGCCATTGCACCGATGACAAATTGTGACCTTTTGCCAAAGAAAGGTAGTAACGTTTGCTCTGTGGTTTGGAAACGGTTCTGATTTGAGAGGTCAGACGTTGAACAAACTTTTCTCAAATGCACAATAGGCCGAAACTAATTTATTCCAGCACTTGCGACACAGTCACCAAGCTGAGTGGAAAGAATGCTGGAAGCTAAAATTTCTGTTAATCATACTAATGTTTGAAATTGTTTGATTATTTTTTTTTTGTCGACCGAGAGAGTTTTTATTAAAATGGGTATTTTCTTTACTCCGTGTTAAGAAACATTTACTGTTGAATTCAAATTGCACAATATTTACAGAACATATTAATGAAATATTAAAGCAAATATTGTGCAATTTGAATTCAAGATTAAATATCTCTAGTTAAATATCTTTACAGGAAATTTTAATGAAAGATAAAAGCAAAGATATTTAACTAGAGAATTTGTTTTACAGTTTTTTTTACATGTTGACCACTTTATTTATGGCATGTCCATTAAAATGCCATATAATATAATTCCTTAACTAGATAATTTTTTTTTAATTATTAATAAAAAGAATGTTATTTCGATCATGTTGTTGTGGTTATGTTTTAAGTTGACTAGCTAAACACAAAAAATCTAAATCAAAAACGTGATTCGGTTAAACATACTGGTGAGGGGAAAAAAAAGAAACAAGATCATGTTTTTGCCATATCGCCCAGCCTTAGTTAAGACCGACGAAAAATGTATGAACAGATGTTCCCATATGTGCTTCCAAAAATGAAGTCAAACCTAACTCAGGCCCCGTGACCTCAAATTAATTATCTCCTTGCCTTTGACAGTAAGTACCTTTTCCGTTCTCTGCCACAGGTTTCCCCTACAGCAGGAGAATGGGCAAACCATTGAATGCACTGTGGCACAGTATTTCAAAGATAAATACAAACTGATACTTCGATATCCTCATCTTCCATGTTTACAAGTCGGACAGGAGCAAAAGCACACTTATCTTCCTCTTGAGGTCAGTCAAAGTATATTGTACTTTTCATGAGGCCGAATAGCACTAAGCCGTATGTCTTTTTCCCCCTTGACTTCATCTTGGTTTGTCCTAGGTTTGTAACATAGTGGCTGGACAGCGATGCATCAAGAAACTGACAGACAATCAGACCTCCACTATGATTCGTGCCACAGCCCGGTCAGCTCCTGACCGCCAGGATGAAATCAGCAAATTGGTCAGTACTCTGATTTTGCTGTGTAGTTGGTGAACTGCTTTAATTTGTATTTTTAAAGTTTTGTTTTATGTATGTATATTACAGATGAGAAGTGCCAACTTTAATAGTGATCCTTACGTGCGCGAGTTTGGGGTTATGGTAAGAGACGAGATGACGGAAGTAAATGGCAGAGTCCTCCAGGCACCATCGATTCTCTATGGAGGACGGGTACAAACGTTTTTCTGTAATTCTTTTGTGCAATTGTTGTAAAAAGTGAGGCAGAAGTAGATCATTAAATAATGTTATTTTCTATCATCAGAACAAGGCAATAGCGACCCCAATCCAAGGTGTATGGGATATGAGAAACAAGCAGTTCCATACTGGGATAGAGATCAAGGTTTGGGCCATCGCCTGCTTTGCTCCACAAAGGCAATGCACCGAGCTCTTATTAAAGTAAGTCCCCATTTGCATATACAGTTGACCCCCAATGATTTGCGGCTCGGAAAATCAGCGGGTTCTCGTTTGGAACCTAACTAACAGCAATTTGCTGATTATTTAAAAATTTGCAGGAATCCGCAGCGGGACCGAAAGTTCAGGGACATTAGGAATAACATTTTAAAGTTTTTACTAACACATTTCATGAACATTTTTAAAACACATTATTGTATTAAAGTGTCTCTATGAATTCACTAAGGTACACAGGGGCTCTGGAAATTTTGGAGTTGTATGAATCTGTTTGGATATTGAACATCGGTATAAATGTCTTTATAATGTTTGATTCTCTGTTGTTTTTTTTGTAGAGCATTTACAGAACAACTGCGCAAGATTTCCCGTGATGCAGGCATGCCCATTCAAGGCCAGCCCTGCTTCTGTAAGTATGCTCAGGGAGCTGACAGCGTGGAACCCATGTTCAAACACCTTAAGTACACTTACCAAGGCCTGCAGCTGGTCGTGGTCATCCTTCCAGGGAAGACCCCTGTCTATGGTATGTCAGTCTCTACAGTTAATGTTTTTGCTCAATTGTGTTTTTATCTCTCGCACTGATTGTTATTGCATGTCCACATTTTTTGTAATCAGCCATCTTTGTTTCATGTTCTTAAAGCGGAGGTAAAGCGTGTCGGGGACACAGTTTTAGGAATGGCCACTCAGTGTGTCCAGGTGAAAAATGTCCAGAAAACCACACCACAGACACTGTCTAACCTCTGTCTGAAGATCAATGTTAAGCTGGGTGGAGTCAACAACATTCTGCTTCCACAAGGAAGGTAAGCACAGTTTCGATCTTGAAAGGGAATTCTAGTTTTATGTGTTGATTGTTAAATTTTGGAGTAGCTTTTTATCTGAAATAAAGCTTTGATGCCTCTCCCCACAGGCCATTGGTTTTCCAGCAGCCTGTAATTTTCCTGGGTGCAGATGTGACTCATCCTCCAGCAGGAGATGGAAAGAAACCATCCATTGCTGCAGTAAGTCAAAACTGATTAACTAACTGATTAGTAAGTCTACTTATCTCTGCCAGAATCTTATATATGTCTCAACTTTATAACATATTTCTAATTCTCAGTTGATCGAGAGATTATCACTATCTGAATAACTGTTTCGTAAGGAAAATGTGATGTCCATGTGATTAAAGGATGAGTCCATGATGGCTTGGAGTGATTAATTTTTTTAAAATATCATGTCTCTGCATCAGATCTTTCAGAAAACCAAAAGGAACAACTGAACAGTAAAAAAAATAATAATAATAAAATAAAAAGTGAACTATATATATCTTTCCCTGAAAATGTCACTATACCCATAACTACACACGTTTAAAGAAAAAAAAAAATGGTGCCTGCCATAAGTTTATCATTGTATTGATGTTACATTTGAGCAAACATGCAACTACTGTGTAATCAATAATTTACCAAAATTCTGATGTTTATACAAAATTTAACCTTCAGCTAAATAAACTCCTGTTTGGTTTAGGTGGTCGGAAGCATGGATGCCCACCCAAGCAGGTACTGCGCCACAGTGCGAGTTCAGCAGCACCGCCAAGACATCATTCAGGACTTAGCCACAATGGTGAGAGAATTGCTGATCCAGTTCTACAAGTCAACCCGTTTCAAACCCACACGTATCATCTACTACAGAGATGGCATTTCAGAAGGTCAATTTAATCAGGTAAACTATTAACCTATATTGGATCATTTCCTTTGAGTCTTTTCTGTTTTGTAGTCACGTATTAGCTCTTAATTTTCTCAAGGTTCTCCAACATGAGTTACTGGCAATCCGGGAGGCCTGTATAAAGCTAGAGAAGGACTACCAGCCCGGCATCACTTTTGTTGTAGTCCAGAAGAGACACCATACCAGGCTTTTCTGTATGGACCGAAACGAGAGGGTCAGTTATTTCAGTAATCTTAAATTGTATGTATTGTTTTTCTTTATTATATTTCTAGGTTAATTTTGCTTTGGTTCTGTTTGTTATAGGTTGGAAAGAGTGGGAACATTCCTGCTGGCACCACAGTCGACACAAAAATCACTCATCCATCAGAATTTGACTTTTATCTTTGCAGCCATGCTGGTATTCAGGTACTAACATGAGAAGGTTTTGAAAAGTGCATCCTTTATACATTTTTTTGATCCCTTGTTACTTTACTTAAATGCAGACTCTGTTTCCTAGGTGGCAGAGAGAGTAAAGAAAAGTATTCCCTGCACAGTTCAGTTTTAACTTGCGATTTTGCACGTTTCTACTTCTAAAATTATTATTTTTTCAAATAACAGGGAGCTCTGCAAGGTGAATCTATACTCAAAATAAAATATAGTGCGTTCTGTACTATCATGCTGTGTGTTAACGTTGTTTCTATTAACTTCCTTGCATCAACCTTTTTCTCATTTTTGCACTCACAGGGTACTAGCAGGCCATCTCACTATCATGTGTTGTGGGACGACAACCACTTCACTTCAGACGAGCTACAGGTACTCACATACCAGCTGTGCCACACCTACGTACGCTGCACCCGCTCGGTCTCCATTCCTGCACCTGCCTATTACGCTCACCTTGTGGCGTTCAGAGCACGTTACCACCTGGTAGACAAGGAACATGACAGGTATGTAAACCTGAGGTCGTACTATCTTCTAACAGATTAGATGAAGATTAGATTTAAAAAATGTTTAATTATGACATTTTTGTCAGATTCAATATTTGAAATTCAGCATTTTTCTAAATAAATTGTGGCTGATTTTTAGAAAAGCTAAATATGGTGATACATCCTGATATAGCAAACTGTGACCAAAAATCATTTTAAGTGGTACCAGTTTAGAAAAATAGCAGACGTAACAAATATTAAAATGTGGAAACATTTAGGCTTAGGAATAAATAATTAAAATGTAAAAAAAAAAAAAAAAAGAAAGAAACATTGTAAATGGTATATGCTAACAGATTTAATCTCTTTTTGATCTTTTTAGTTATTGTAAACATGTTCTGTTTGAACTTGTTTACTGCATGCATAGCTCAATGGAATGTTCTGTGTAAGTCACTTTAGTGTTTGTGACGGTGTGAGCTAAACCAGTGAGTCTAATAACGTTTTGAGTACCTTATGTGACCAAAAGGTTGTTTGACCATCACACCCATATGTTGGCTTTCTACTAAACCTGCTGTCACAAAGTTGGGAGCAAACAATTGTATAGAATGTCTGTTTTTTGCAGTAGCATTAAGATTTTCCGTCTCTTTAACTAAGACGTGTTCCCAGCATGACAATGCCCTGCACCAAGCTCTATAAGCTCACTATGTGTATGTAGGGATATTAATTTGCTCACTTGTTTTTAATTATGTCTCTTGACACAGTGCTGAGGGCAGCCACACATCAGGCCAAAGTAATGGTCGAGACCAGCAGGCCCTGGCTAAAGCTGTGCAGATCCACCAGGACACACTGCGCACAATGTACTTCGCGTGAGCTCGGCCAGAGTTGAGTCTCAAATCTTTAAAAACACCATGTGTCTGTATGTTTAACATGCCCCATTCATTTTGGGGCTTCCAGGTGTGCACATAGATACCCAGCATCATTTCAAACTTTCAAAGTCTCTGTTAATCTGTGTATTTATTTAAGATGCAAGATTTTTTTTCCTAATCATACTATGCTTTTATACTGACAGTTCTGATTTTCTTTGGGGTTTATATATTTTTTTTTATTATTATTATGCCAAGGTTGATAGAAAAGTTCCACCAGTATGTCTTTCTTGAAACTCAAGTTATATTCTATCAGCACTGACTTAGAAGGACACAACTTCAGCACACATGTACTAACTGTTCTTTTTTGGGGGGGTTTTTTGTTGGTTGGTTTTTATTTCCACATGTACTAACAAATTAATATCAGTGTTGTCTTTTTGTTAGTCCTCAAGTCACTCTACCATAGTCAGTCCTGTTGGGTTCTTGAGTAACAACCGGTAGATTGTGTTTAAATTGCAAACCAAATCTTGACATAACAATAAGGACACACACAGTTCTGTGGAACGTAGAAGATTAATCATCCAGAAATCTGTAATTCTCTCAACATAAGAGGCGTGTTTTGACAATCAGCTGCCTGAAGAGGAATTATAGATAGAACAGGAATGGTTCCTGAGACCAGCACCCTTTCCTGAACCAAACCTGTTCATTTGTCCCTTTTCTACCATGTTTTTTTTTTTCTTTCTTTCTCCACCTAACATAATCTATTAGAATATCACTGTTCGACTGTAAGGAGTACTAATATCTTGTTTGTGACATTAGTCTTTATGTACTGCTGATTTTATTTTAATGTATTTTTTTTTTCCCTACCAAAAGTTCTGCCTGAAGCTTTGCTTTCTTAAAGGATCACTCCATTGTTTACAACCTGATGCCTGTCTACTGCATGTGTAGCACAAGATTTCCTTTGCACTTACTGTGAGAACTGACCAGAAAACCTGTTTCTGTGAAACTTGGTTCTAATGAAAGCCTGAAGGAAACTATTGAATTACATTTAACACACAATCAAAAGTAATACTTTGAGATCAAGATTTTCTTGTTGTTTTATTCCATTTCGCAACACTAGGGGAGAAGTAAAAATGATTGAAGACTAAAAAAAAATGATGTACGGCTTTAAACACAGTTGAGAAATACCCGGCTGAGTAAATGACACAAATCTTGAACATATAAAGTCGTTTCATTAGAATTTTATCTTCCCGCAATTTCCCTCAGGCCTCTCATTAAAAATACATTTCGAATAAAAGAGTTGTTCTTATCTTTGTACGTGCACAAAGAACGAATTTTTATAGCAGTTGCCTGTGCATTAGATGCAGTAGGCAGAAATCAGGTTTAGCGAAACCTAGAGTGTTCCTTAAAGTGTCTTGTGATTCTATCAGCCTCATTCACTTTTGTGGTGGTGCATGAATCATGATGTAAAGGACAGATTATCAATTTCGAATGACTATTTTTTTATATATCTAATTGTCAAAGATACGGAGCTGCATATTGTTTGTTTGTTTGGATCTCTATACACACTGATGGCTCATGGAACCATGGCCTTAATGGTAGGGAGGTTATGAGGGTTATAAGAAAGTGTTTGTTGGTTATAGATATCTAGTTAGCCACATTACACTTGAATGTGTTACGCACCTTATTTTTATTTTATTTTATTTTTTTGCCCAAATGTCAGTGATAACGCAATAGCCTTTATTATACTTATTTTAATTTTTAATTTTTCAGGACCGTTTCGAACTTGAGGGACTCCTATTGTGCAGCTCTTTCGCATCTCTGGTGCTTTGGAGCTCGTCAAGAGCTTTGTAGTGACGTTGGACTTGTCCAATAGGCGAGTGGTTTTAGTTTATGCTAAAGGCTGTTGAAATTGTGGCGTATGTTAGCAAACGAGCCAACAATTCGTTAAAATTGAACCGCTATCGTAGGCATTATTTTATGCGTGTAAATGCAAATATTATTGAAACATTGATTAGCTTCCTGAAAAGTTTGGTTTTGAACTTTTAAATAACCTACAGTTGAAAATTTCTTTTTACTTTTATACCTATGCATTTATAACCAAGAGATTTTAGTGGTTTTTTTTTTGTTGTTGGTTTTTTTTTGTGTATATAATGACTTTAGATAATGTAGTAATTTTAAGCTTTAATAGTGTCCATAGAGAAAATCCCTGTTTCTGTTGTAGCAGTATTAACCTATAGAATATTCTATTTTTTATTATAGCAGACAATTAGATACAACTTTCAGTTAGTCCTGTTAGCCAAGAAAGATTACAAATATTTAAGCATACTGTTCTACAGTAACTGAAGCACAATCGATTATCGGTGCTAAACATTTTCCTGAAACAAATTTTTTATCTACCATGAGATCACGGTAAAAAAGAAAAAAAAAAAACAGAGGAAAAAAAAAGACCCAACAACCATGGAACGGATTTTTGAAGCTTTTAAACCAGCGTTATACTGTCATTTTCTGACCGAACTGTGTTGCAGGGGCATTTTAGTTCTCAGTCTCGATTACTTGACTTAGTTATTTTTCATATTTGACGCTTGTGTCTAAACTTTCAAATGCACTTTGAAGGGCATTGGACATGTGCCATTAGTAATTGTGTGGAAATGGCTAAATGTCCTACCTCTTGTTGCCTGTTTTTAATATAATGGTAACATCACTGCGTTAGTCATTTCTTCATAATTACACAAGTGGTTGTGTTGGAATAAATTCTTTGCTTCAAAGCATTCGGGGGATCTTCTAGTGTCACTTAGCTCAGAAATGACCAAAAGTTCTATCTGTTTAGAGGCTGTTTTTGGTGCCATTCAATTTTTGGGTTTGTTTGTATTTTTTTTTTTTTCCCTACATGAACTGCCATACATTTTTTCACCAGTAAAAAAGTGCTAAGATTTTTTAGCTTTGATGCAACCCTGCAAGGTTAAAATCAAATTCACAGAATGGATTTTGAAACAGCCCTATCTATTCTCAACCTTTGTGTAAGTGCACAGTGTGGACACGGACTTGTTTGGCCAACCAATGCGTTTTACATGCATATTCATTCTTTTCCCCACTGGCTGCTAATTGGAAACAAATTGTCATTTCCATTCAAATTTTCACGTTTGTAGATCTAATATTCATCACTGCTATTGATACAATATGGCAAATTATCACATCTTTTACTTTACCCAAGTTATTTTTTTTTCCCCTTTTTAATCAAGCACCTTAGATTGTCAAACCTCTTAAGCATATGCAATTCTTGTATAATAAAAAGAAAATGTATGATCGGGGTGTTTTTGCACTATATGAATCGATGTGGACTGATTTATTTTTGGAAAGATTAGAATGTTGGTTGTCCTCTTTAATTACCATAAACGCTAGCGGATACTGCGGGGATTTTTTTTGTCGGCTGTATTACATATTTGTGCGTGCACACACATGCAAATCGGTGCAGAATCAAAAGCTACACATAGATAATTATTACATAATTATAATTCCTATTAATCATTTAATTTAAATAACTATGCAAAAACTGAATTTGGTTCAGGCATTCATTTTCTTGTAGGATTTTTTTTGGACATGTTCAAATTTTAACAGTGATCCCTAGTGGTTTATATGCAAGTCTGATTTTAAATAGAAAATTCTTCATTCTTTCAAAGACTTTAGGACTGAATATTATATAATGTCTTTGATGTAATGGTGTAATTGGAAATGGGTTGATCATTCCGAATATCTTACATTCAAGATTTCTTTCCTTTTCATATATTTTTTTTAGTATATACATATACGTTTCATGACTTCCAGTTTAACCTAAAACCATAAGAATGAAATATGGGGAATAAACTCTCTTGTCTATGCATAGCACAAACACACAGCACATATCAGCATTTTGCAATGACGCGAAGAAGCCGAATGAGAATCAGCATGGTGCTGTTTTTGAAATTACACTGCATAGGTACTCTCATTCTTCAAATTTAAGAGAATGGTTACCAAATTCAAGAATCCCTTTTACAACTAGAGAAAAACAGTTGGTCGTACGTTAAACTGTAACAACAAATCGATTTGCAAATTGTGTAGCCAGATCTGATATTTCCTCCTGAGTCGAACTAATTTCCTTTAAAGGAATTATGCATTTTAGAAGATGCTCTCAAATCAGTAGGCATTTCTCTAAATTTTGCATTCTAAATTTCTGCTTTAATGTGAATAATAGGACTCAATCCATTAAGAATATTAAACTACCCCTGATATGAAAATAGTGTGTGGTAAAGATAGTTACTGGCATATGTGCATTAATTTCATCAGTGTGCAGTTCAGGTGTGTGTAACTAAGTTAACATTTGTTTGTGGGCAATTATTACTGACATATGGACAAATCCATCTGTTGCTTGTGTTTGAGGTGCTGCTTGTATGAATTTTTTATTTAGCTCAGTATTATGGTGTATGTTGTTTGATCGCTTAGTACAGTCTATTTGGGGGGGGGGGGGGGTTCTTTCTCCTAAATACTGCCACTCTTACAAACTATTGCCTGATACCACAGGCTCTCATCTCAAGCTAAGGAGTGACTGGAGCCATAATTTCTATCTTCCCTTATTAAAATTTTGAATTTCATTTGCTTTAAATCATTATGTGCACACAAAAAAAAAAAAAATTTTGCCAATGCCATTTTACACCAATGTTTTTTCCAGGTGCATGTTTAAAAAAAATATCATTTCGAAAACAATCGACAGTCTCATTTTTTTTTTTTTTGATAAGCAGTGACATATCACTGGTCACAACTACCTTCATACAAGGCTAATCCTTATACATAAAAAAATCCTATCTAGCTTAATAACCTGGATTTTTTTTTACCAACTTTGAAAACTACCTCAGAACGATTTAGGGTGCTAACCTTTTCCTTTCTCTCTGTCTCTATTACTTTAAATTTGTATGCACAATAGTCACGTCTACTTTATTAGGAAAACCTGCAAATTTACCATCTAATCAGCCGATCGTATGGCATCGGAATAAATGCAATAAAAAAGTCAAGAGCTTCGATTAATGGTCGCACCAAGCTTTAAAATGTGAAGAAATAAATTTTACCAAATGCTGCTGATCTCCATGCACAACAGTCTCTAGAGTCTTTACACAGAATGGTGCAAAAGAATTTTAAAAAACACTGTGAAGGTGGAAATGTCTTGTCAAGAAGAAAATTCTGAAGAAACTTGCCAGATTGATGGTGTCTGGGAAGATTTTGTTGCTTGTATATTCATTCTCCAGCTGTGGTGAACAGAAAATCATCTGTTAGTTACTGTAGACTTTCTGTCAGCTCAGAACCTTTGCACACAGGATGTTTTTAGTTTTTCTCACCAAATCTAAAGACTGTTATGTGTGGTGATATCGCAGAAGATCAGCAATTTTTCAACCGATCGCACGAGCCGTGGATAAAGCCACAGTGATCGTATTATTTTTTTTGCTTTATTTTGATGTTTGATGAGCTCTTGCACTGTAGCTGCATGATTATCTGGACCAACATTATGGGCTGATTAGATAAACACATGAATGTACAGGTGTTTCTAATAAAGTATGTGGTAAGTGCACACACGCATATATATGATATATACTTTTTACAATGAACAATAATAGTGACCAAACAACTCAAACCAGTACTGCTTTTTCGATTTCGCATTTTTCAACAAAAACCTTTGCCAAGATGAAGGACATTTTTGTCAAACACAAAAAAAAATAAAAAAATGTGGAGGACCAAATTGCGAGCGGACTTTCTGTGAAGTGTAAACCAGCGTTCGGCAAAAACTGTAGTCGCGATAGATTAATCGTTTATTTCGTTTCAAAATCATCAGTAAACATTACTCTGCCTTCTGTGGAGTTTGCCGTAGACAAGACACAAGCGTGGGTTGCTAATAGGGCCGGGCAATATGCAGTAAATTTTGATGATCCAATGTTTTAATCATCATGCGATCACTGATTTGAAATCTTACTGTAAAAAGCAACTGATTGGACAATAAAACATTTTGCACTAATTGGATATTTCGGCTTTGTTAGCGGTCATGTATCACTAAAGTAGTTTCGAACGTTTTTTCTTTTTGCCATATCGCCCATTCCTAATCGCTGGTTTCTTGTTTGAGTGATCACAGAGCAATAATCGCATCAATACTTTTAGGCTCCATCATGGTGTATTTATTTTAGGTGATTGTGGTACCTCACCGAGTTCCATCCGAATGCAGATTTCTGGGTTCTCTCTCCATAATCATTAGTAGCAACCGTATTTAGGATCATGTCTTACGTTCAGTTGCCCTGGTCAGCACGGCTCTGCTTTTTATTACAGAAAGGCCGATTTCCGACATGTAAAAATGCTAGCATTGTACAATTGTAAATATATGTATATTTTTTTTCCAATGTTATTCGAAGATTGGCAGCATGATTTCTTACATAACAAGTTGACATCGTCGCTCTGTCTGAACACTTGCATCAGCCTCGGTTCTTCTATTCATCATTGCAATAAATGAAAACGGGGGTCTTTTTTTGGTAAAAGCTCCACAGCGAGTGTAACAGGTTAAAAATAAGCTATTTAAAATAGTATCTTTTGTTAGTTTTTTGTTTTTACCTTGCAACGTTTTACAAAGGGAATTTACTGTTTAATTAATAATGAAATGTGTTTGCAAAATACGCTCTACTGATACACTGGCCTGTTTCCGTTGGTTCCAGATCGAAAAGGTACAAAAGGGTATGAACGTAAAACCGTAAAAAATATTCTTGATTTTTTTTTTTTGTTGAGCTAAAAAAAAAAAAAAACATCCACTTTGTGTTTTGTGTGTTTGGTTAGTGTGCGTGCCTTTTCAGATCGGTCACCTCCTGTATTTATATTTGGTGATAATTATTTTTAATTTGATGAACTTCATTGTCAAATCAAAGAATTTATACGTAAATGCTGCAGAGAACGATCAGTATTTGTATATTGCACTTTCAAATCAGATATTAAAAAAAAGGAGCCCTGTTTAAAATTGGGGCGAGAAATTCAATGAAAATTAAGACGAGGTATATTCTGCTATAATAGGATTTCTTTTTTTCTTAGAAAAAAAAAAGTGACTTTTTCTAAAATGTGCATAGACATGAAGTACCTCAGAAGCCTGATATATGCTGCATCAACTTCATTTATTTTTTTTTTCCTTTCGTGAACCTTGTGTTGTCTGTCGTACATACAGTTTTCCCAATAGAGAGGTTGCATGCGCGAGCAAGGCAGTGCTCACACCTTTCTAAAAATGCCTTTTGGTTCTTATCTTTTTAAAAGCATTATTTGCATTGGATTTGTATTATTTTTCTTTCGGGGGGGGGGGGGGGTGTTTCTCTATTGATTTTTTTTTTTTTCACCATTCTTGTGGCTTGTTTAAACGAATCCGGCATTTAACTACAGAGGAGATCGCAAATGGCAACTAATTCGATGTAGTCCTGAAAGACTGCTGACTCAGGTATTGCCGTTTAAGGGCTATATCTGCTACCGAATCTCCGCCCTGTCGTGTCTAAAAAGTAGCCCTGGAGCTTTATTTATTAAAAAAAAAAAAATTTCATACAGTGATTTTGGCTTTAAAAGGTGCACTATAAAAGACCGTGCAAATCTTTACTGCTTAATATGTTCAAGGGGCGTTGTTTTTATTTATTTTATTTTTTTGTTGCCATTAATCTACCTCCTGGGAATGTCAGGGAGTCCTGGAAATGCGACATAGTCTGTAACCATAAATCTTCCATTAATACTTTTCTGAAAACTTCAGGATGCTCTTCCGGATTTTTCTCCCATATTCGACTAAACCACAATATTGACCAAAGTTTTTAGGAAGGCATTTTCAGTGGCACTGTCTCGCAAGCTCATCTCTCCACCCCCCCCACCACATCAGCCATTTATTTTTTAATTCCTACTTAAGCACCTGCCAAATTTACTGTCATTCCTGTTGAGAGCTTTTTATATCACATTCTTGTATTTGAATTCACAGAAGTTCTGTGTCTTTTTCTTATTTCATTATGTAAAGTGTGAGCTTTGAGTTCTGGTTATTTTTTTTCCATTTATGCTTTTATAATAATTGCAAGCTCAATATATGCTGTAAACCCTGCTAGGATATAATGTGAATATCATTTAATATAGATAATTTTTGTTTTTTTGTGTTCTTATTTTTTTGGCTTGACTGTATATGGCATTGTTTAATAAACTTGGGTTCCCCCGACCACTTGCTGTTTTGAGTCCTTAAATATTTTTGCGCTTTTCAGATTATTTTTTTTAATAGTGTGCACAGGTTCGAAATGTTAGGGCAAGGATGGAGGAGATGCTTTTTGCATATACTGTAGAAAACATCTGGATGAACACGAGCAGGATAATATGCAAGTCAACAAACCGCAAGAGAACAACAATCTAGAATAGAACAACAATCTACTCTTGTGGAAGAAAATCTCTCGGTTTCAATCATCTGCATTCATTACAGAGTGAATTCAGCTGCAATATAACTCATGACAAGCTATTATTCTCTAAACTAACCTCGCTTCTTCTTACACAGGCCTCATAAACCAATGGGAGCAGACCTGAGCAGTTCAGATTCACCTGTAGGGATGAAGATCCAATCCAATAAAAGAATGTCTACAACCGGAGGAAGCCTAAAATAATTTAATACAACTGAGCAGTTGTGGGTTAAGAAGAGTTGCTTTTGTGGTATTCGGATTTGAACCTGCAACCTTCTGATCAGAAATCCAACATCTTAACTATTGAGCTTCCACCACTAAACCAGTCACATAATTGATAACCAAATATCGAATTATTATTATTTTTTTATTCTAGTATTACAGGTCCAGATCCAGGTTACATCCTGCACCTTTAAGATAAACGGGTTAGCAGGCGTTTTCAAACTCGGCCAGGTGAGGGTTAGTTTAGACACCAGGAAAGCACCTTGGTGAGCTAATCTTTCACAATCCAGACAAATTCAACATGTAGTCTACAAAAACAGTATATGGATTGCTACTATCGAAGACCAACAACCATAATATCTATGGATAAATGTTTGTGGACACCAAACCATAATATGTGCTTTTTGATCATCCCATTTTATATTTAGTCCCCATTTCCTGTTATATTTAACCTCCACACTTTTGGGAAGATGTTCCACTAGATTTTGTTTGTGGAGATTTGTGCTCTTTTAGCTACAAGTCAGGTACTGATGCAGGTGAGGTGAGGAGGTCTGGGGTTTATCCCAAAGGTCTGCATTAGTGTTGAGGGTCAAAACTTTATATAATGCCACTCAAGAGCTTCCACTAAAAACCATGAAAAGCATATCTTAATGGAGTTGGCTTTGTGCACAGGGGCATTGTCATGCTGGAACAGGTTTGGTTCTCCTAGTTCAAGTCAAGGGAAAATGTTATGCTACTGCATCTAAAGACATTCTGTACAATTGTGTGCCTCCAAATTTGTGATAACAGTTTAATGACCAACCACATGTAGCTGGAAAGTTAGATGTCCCAATACTTTTGTGCATGTAGTTTATTTTTTTTAGTGAGAGGTGTCTCACTATTTAATAGTGTTTTCATTCCATTTCACCTTCGTGTGCTCAGGAGAACTACTACAGGGGTTGACAGAGTGATTGCAGACATTTGTGCGTTCCTCTGTTCCAACATTGTGTTTTGCCAGATTCTGTTTTCATTCCTGTTTAATGAGCTCATTTTTCTTGACATAACAATCTCAATAAATGGTTTAACCAACCAAACAACATTCAGAAAATAAACCCAGATGATGTGGATTCTCTTGAGCACATAATATCGCAACCCGAACTGAAGGCAATGTTCATGTTTAATATAAAGGCACAAAAGCAGCCATTGATCTACACGAATGAGGTCTAGAGTAAAGACTGTATGTGGACATCGAACATGTCTACAGAGTCTATATTCAATCCTGAACTTAGAACATGAATTGTAGAATACCATGCATGAATGTAAAAATTTCATACAAGTTTACCATATAAATTGACATCATTCTCTTGTCCAGCTGTCCTTTTTAAATAAAATCACCATTTTTACAATGTGTCAGGATTTTTAGGGGCACTTTAGAGACAATAACACAAAACGACAACTGGTTTATAAAAACATGAAGTGTGGCGTTTAGTAGCTATTTATAATGTTACTTGTAATCTTACTGGACACATCTGCCTGAAGCTATACTAGACTCTGGATATGGTTTTACATTATTACAAGCAGTGAGAGAGCAGGGTGGAAAATCCAAGTCTCTTAAATGGATGACTTGATGCTTTTACAAGAGCCTGTCTGTGGTTTCTATTATAAGCACACTTTTTCCTCATGTTGCATATCCGGATAAAGGACGAGTGTAAAGCTCAACATCGTATTAAGAGGTCTGATTTCTATTATATTAATTGATGCTGGATGAATTTTTACAACTGCAAATTTTCTTTTAGTTTTATTTGTATTGCGATTTTAATAGAAATGTTCTCAAAGCAGCTTCACAAAAAATAGATTGCATTTCAAATTCATAAATTAGTCTTAGTCTAGTTTATTCCTGATGAGCGAGTCACTGTCGACGATGGCAAAAAATGACCAGAGATGATATGAGGAACAATCTTTGGATCTAACCTGACATTTTCTTGTATTTTAAAACAGATCAAAAACTTTCAGTATCAGATCAGTATTTATGGGAGTGTTACAGATAAACCTGTGATCACTCTTTTCAAAAACAACATTATGGAATGTTTAAATTCCTCACATCATTTTCAAAATTAAGGGAAAACCGAAATGCACAGAATAAAAAATGAGGGAAAATCAGGGGTTAATATTGATGCTTCTGCTGGAGATGATGTATGTGAGCGGTGCAGCTGTGGCTGCAGTGAAAGGAGATTTGTTGATGTGTTAATTGGGATTCTTGCTTTAGTACTCACATTCATTCTCGCTGTATGAGATACCCGTCCAGGATGCAGCGTTCTGTTATACTGCGTTTCTCTCTAATATTGATGGTTTCTAGAGCCATGGCTTCATAATGATAGTCTTAAGAGGTGAATTGATTCAGGTAGGACACCACTAAAGGCCTGGGTGAAATTGATAAAAGGCTTGTTAAACAAAAGCTGTTTAGAGATTACCATATTACCGTGTTAATTTACAATTATTATAGTGCAGTGCAGTTTTCTGAGAGGAGACATTATATTCAGCATTTTTGAAGGAGTCTCTAGTACCAGAGCTTTGTAACAGATGTTATAAGTTTCCAGCACTGGAGCATAAGCAGGACAGTTTTCCAGAAACACGACAAGCTGTATTTTTGTCTAATTGTTATCAAGAAAAAACATTTGGGATGTGGCGTTATTGGAAAGGAATCAACATCAGGGTGGCAAAGCAATAATTCAATTGAATTTGTTTTTTTATTTGTATAGCGTTTTAAACAACAGACATTGTCTTAAAGCAGCTTTACAGAGATAAAGATTCTATACGTTCGTTTCCTTGTAATGTACGTTTGTTCATAATGAACGAGGCAATGGCAAGGAAGATGGTACGAGAAAGAAACCTTGAGTGGAACCAGACTCGAAAGGGAACTCATCATCCTCATCACTAAATGTCCATTCATTACAGTTTCATCATTGTTGAGGTGAGCAGTGATTAAATGCAACCGGTGATTTACAGATGTTCTCCCTTGCTTTTGAGCGTTTCTCGGATCAGAAGTGAAATTCTCAAAACTACTTGTTCAACCTCCACATCATTTAGTCACTTACTGGTTTGCAAATTTCAAGGATTATTTGAGAAATGCTCCCAAGCAACTTTGAAAAACTAAAAGCATTAAAATACAACCTGTGGTCCTGAGCCTTTGTAGTAGACTGTTGATGTTAATTACAGTCCAAATCCATCCTCAAAGACCTTGAGTTGCTCAGTAAGTTGGTGGCTTTCAAAGCATTACCTCCTGATCCTGGTCCACACTGTGACGTCTTGTTTCTTATGCAGACAGGATATTTTTCTTCTACTGAAGACAGATTTCTCTACTTTTTTAGACACTTGGGTGTGAACTGAAACATTAACTGGAGTCCTTAGCAGGACTCGTAACCCTCAGCTACTCAGCTGGATCGAAGCTTCATCCAGATGTTTCACAGCTCAAGGATATGTGTATTTTTTGCATGTAATAGATCCAATCTGACAACCAAACCAGGCCATGCAAGTCAATTTTAAGTAGAATGTTATTGTCATTTCAGTCATATACAGATATTTCAATATTAACCTATATGACTTAAAAGCTTATATGCCTGGTTCATTTGTTTCATTATTACAAACCAAACATGGAAATACTTTAAAGACAGTTTTCCTGTCCATGTTTCCATGTTGTAGCGTTTTGCATACTATTTTTTTCGTTCTGTTTTGTTTGTTTGTTTTGTTTTAAACACCACATTCTCATGTCTTGTTTTTCTGTGTTTCTTGTGTGTTCTGATGGTTAATTAATGCCGGCAAACAAATGGTGCGGTGAAAGCGAGTCAGATTTTCCAGCTGTGAGAACTGGAGAGACGCGCGCGCGCGCGCACAAACACACACACACACACACACACACACACACACAAGCCCCATCGGAGCGAGTAAACAACGCCTCGCTTCCTCCAAGGTAAGGTCATAAACTTCTAATAACCTTTATTCACAACTTTTATTTTACTGTCATGTTCAGTTTGTTGGTTCGATGATCAAATGTATCTAAATAACAAAGGGATGAGTAAAGATACATACGTGGAATGCGACACAAGATGTGTTTCAGATCCTAAAGTCCGAGAATGAAAGTTTATTCTAAGTACAAAACAAACAAACACACAAACAAAAAACACACAAGTGGAGATGTGGCGTTGTCGTCGTTTCGCTTTTATCACGCACTTCGGTTGTGTGTCTGTTTTTCTTGGTTTTGTGCCGACTCTGTTCAGGGGAAACTAACACAAGCTCAAACAGGCACCGGATGACGTCATCGAATTATTTGCCGGGCTGTGGATCATTCGGTACCGAGCCGCTCAAAAAGATTTTTTTTTTCCCACAACAATGTGTGTTTGTGTGTGTGTGTGTGTGTGTGTGTGTGTGTGTTTGTCTGTCTGTTTGTTAGAATGCATATTTTTTCTGTGTTCGGAGGTTTTTAAAGTCCAGTTTTAACTCTTGTCTCTCTCCTATTTATTGCTGTTGCCAGATAATGAAACAGTCTGCATCTGGCTCCGGCCTCCAATTTGCACAAAAAAACACAATATACTAAATTAAGGCAAAATTTCAAACCCTCAGGAAAACCATAACGCACAAAAATGTATGGAAAAAAACCCGGGGCTAAATTTATGAACTTAATATTGATGGTTCTGCTAGAGATGATGTATATTGTGCAGTTGTGGCTGCATTGAAAGGAGACTTGTTGAATTCATTGGGTTTCTTGCGTTGATAATGCATTCATTCTTACTGCATGGAATTTGTGATGCAGCGCTCTGTTATACTGCATTTCTCTATAATATTAATGCTTTTTATAGCCGTGGCATCGCCATGATAGTATTAAGAGGTGAATTGCTTGAGGCAGGACACCACTGAAGGCCTAGACATGAAATGCGCAGCCCGCCACTGAATAACAGTACTATAATATTCGTGTTATTGCTCGTGACAATATACGGAACACCTCCCCACCCCACCTCAACCGGGTCTGTGGTCTCCACCTTACATCAAAATGGTAATTTGCACATCAAAACATGTTGCACAGAGACTTTTGGAGACAAGTATAATAGAATATAGAATACAGAAATCCCTCATTTATCGGACTGGTTACGTTCCAAAACCACATACGATAAACGAAAAACCGCGATAAATCCTGCCACCCCAAAAATGCTATTTTATGTATACAGTACTCTACTGTATTAACATTTCACTTCATTTTATAATTAATAATTATATTTGTATTAATATATTTCATTATTTCAACATAAAACATACGTTTTTTGGTCTATCATGCTATCCACGAGAGACCGGGAAAATCAGCTAAACAAATTAGTTATGTGGCAAATGCAATTCTGCAATAAACCGGGGCACGAGATTCGAACCCCGGCAAAGCGGTGGATTACTGTACTAGAGTTGACATTATTTTTCTTTGTCATGGCATTATGTATTTAAAAGAAGTTAAGTGTTTTCCTTGTGTAAGAAGACATAAATAACAAAGTGATAGAATATACATGAATGAAATGGTTGCAGGCAGAATAACCCTTTTGCTTAAGAAGATTTTGTTGGGACAAACAGCAGGGATTAGGACTTTATAACTTGGATGTACAGAATGTAACCAGTTATTTGGTCACTGAAAAAACAATGCTCAGAGATTAGTCACTGGAAAACTTTGATCATCACTGAGTAGTTGTTGGGGAATCAATGGCTCATGCATGCACAACTTGACTAAAACTGCTTTTGCAATTCATATGACATCATGAAGTCCTGCCGAGTGCAGAAAGGCACTAACAGGTCACTAGGCCTTATTTTTAATACAGTCAGCAAGGCTCTAAAAAGTCACCAAATCTAACAGTCACTAAATTGGCAATTGGCATTAAATTTGCATTACAGTTTCTTCTGGCAGAATGACCAAGTATAAAAATAGGTATAAGGCTCATAAGATGGTGGTGCAAATGGCAGATGTGCAAAGGGTATTGAGAATGTACCATGATTGGGGTGAAAAGTGTCTTAATGTTTAACACTTTCTGTAGGCAATGTTTGTAGTGACAGTCTTGGATTTCTAGGAAGAGATTAAAAAAAAAATATCTAATGTTCTCAGAAACAGCATGAAGTGTTTTCTTTTTTCTTAGCTGCAGCAGGATGGCAAGGTTTTTCCTGCTTCTTCTCAGTCTCAGTGTGTGCCGCACCGGAGGCGGCATTGATGTGGACATGGAGGGCAGATACTGGGACTGGGGCTCTGGCTTGCGTGAGCTGTTGCACAGCTTCCCTGCTCACAGTCCCTTTGTTACAGAGACGCCTGGACATGTAGCGAACTGCACTCAGCGCTTCTGGCTGCCACCGTCCTCTCCTGTGTGTTGGGAAGACATAGCAGGGCCAGAAGAGTTTGAGAAGACCCGTCTGCTGGTGCTGCAGAACCGAGCAGCACTCCACGCCGTGACTGAGGCCAGCGGTCTGGAGGAGGGAGGAGTCTCTTATGAGCAGCAAGCGATGACGGATGTCCAAGGGGTACGGGAAGATCACCTGAGCATTTCTCAGACTGTAGAATCCATGCAGAAGGTCTTCCTTGACCTGGACGAGAAGAGAAAGGAGGGTGGAGGACATGATACCTTTGCAAGGTAAAAAGCATCTCTATTAGATTCAAATGTATTATTACAATACAAGTACAGGGCCAATGAAATTCAGTGAAGTTTGTGAAACATCAGGATAAAATAAATAATACAATTGGACATAAATACATCCTGGATAGGACTCCACTTTAAAGTTGACAGTTAGCTCCAAGGAAACAAGTATGGTGTGATGCACCAGCATGTGCATATGCATGCATCATATCCACATGTACAGTGCATATAAAAAGTCTGCACACTTTTATTACATTTTGCAGGTTTTTGTGATGTAAATGTAAATCATGCATTGGACTTTGGATCAGGAGGTCATGAGTTCAAATCCCAGCCACACCAAGGTGCCACTTCTGGGCCCCTGAGCAAGGCCCTTAACTCCATAGCTGCTCAGTTGTATGTATTGGATAAATGTAAGTCACTCTGGATAAGGGTGTCTGATAAATGCTCTAAATGTATATGAATGTTGGTGGTTGCAATTCCACAATAAAGGTGGAAACATTTTAGACCCAATTTATCTTGGTTCTAATTCTGAAAACAGTGTAGATTTTTAATTTTTATTGTACATAATCGATAAGATGTACAAGTACAGGTAAGTACAGGTCGATAACATGCTTTGAAGAGCTGTTTATAAGGAAAAGGTGACTCAAAACATGTTCATAAGCTTAAAAAATTCAATGACAAAATTGACTTCTGTAATATTATATGATCATGTGTAGATTATTTCTTGATCAATGATCAACATGATTGAGTAAATGAAGTTCCTGTTCATTCCAGTATAAAGGAGCGGATTGCAAACACCACAAACTTCTTAAACGTCAAGGAAGAAATGGCAACTCTTCTGGAGCAGCGTCTCTCTAAACTCGAGAGGACATTGGATGCCATACAGCTTCGACTGACCCAACTACTGAACTAATGAATGAAGTTACAGCAGATGTTTGACACGTTCCAATGCCTGTGAGGAAACTGGGTTTTGCACCTAAAGCATGACTTTCTCTATTGTATTATACCTCTGATTTTTTGTTTTGAGTAGGTCACATGATGATGTATTGATATCATGAGAGCTTACTTTAGCATCTCTTTCATACAGGATTGGAAATACTTTCAAAACTGAACACCTCTATGGTTACTAATTGTTAGGAAAATCAAATGTTAAATATATTTATATTCTTTTTTTGCTGCTTGACAGCTGTTTATATATTTTATAAATATACATCAAATCACTAGATTAAGTCTGTATACTTTTTTACACCTTGTCAACTATTTCTACACTGTATGGGCAAAGATTTGTGGAAACTTTAGGTTACCTTCGTAACTCCGGTTCTCTGATAACAGGAGTGAGGTATCTCAATATGGGAATTGCCTCGGGCGTCAATCCCTTTGTCCTGTCCACATAGTGACGTAACGCACAAACAGGGCACAAACAATGAAGCCGCTCCTCCTCGGTTGAGGAAAAAGGAGGCATATGAAAGATCAGCATATCCACCTGCCTGCAGGTGAAAGCTGACTTTCTCACCTTAGGGACAAATGGCAGATTAGTCTTGCGAGTCACTCGCGAGAAATCCATAGCAAACCGCATACAGGAGTTATGAACTGACAAAGCATGTTCACTAACCCGCTTCGCGGTAGAAAGAGCTAATAACAAAGCGACCTTCAGTGTAAGGAGCTTCAAACCAATACTCTCAATTGGCTCAAAAGGAGGCTGAGAGAGCGCGCTAAGGACCACAGACAGATCTCACGCCAGAATCAGCGGCTTTGAAAACGTGTTCAGACGCCGTGCCCTCTTCATAAACCTGCACACAAGCGGGTGATGACCAATAGTATTTCCGTCAATCCCTACGTGGCATGCAGAAACAGCGGCGAGGTAAACTTTAACTGTTAAAAACGCCCTGCCCTTATCTAAAAGTTCTTGCACAAAGCATAACACCTCTGCCACAGAACAGTGAAAGGGGGCAATTTGCCTTCCATAGCTCAAATATACTTCATACTCAATTTGACCATAGCTCAAATATACTCCCATTTCCTCTCATATGCAGAGCGTGTTGAAGCTGATCTCGCATTCTGAATCGTCTCAATCACGCTTGGAGACATACCTGTGACACTTAAATTCAACCTCTTATGGGCCAGGCTCAGAGATCCACTCTGTCCGGTGCCGGGTAAAAAAATATCTCCGTGCGCTTGTGAGGCGGGAGAGGCCAGGGTCAATCGTGCAGGAGCTGGATCATCTCTGTCAGCCAAAACTTCCCCAGCCAGTTTGGAGCAATCAGTATTACTGAGTGACCGCATTCTCTTACTCTTTTTAGAGTCGGCACGATCATTCTAAGTGAAGGAAATTCACTTAGATGCACCGTCTCTTTTGCCAGAGAAAAGAATAAAGGGCAATAAGTATTTTCGTGCGAGGTGAAGAGATCTACGGCAATCCCAGCTGAACTTCTACCATAGCAGGTTCACCACCTGAGGGTGGAGAGTCCACTCCCTGTACTGGGGATTTCCCCTGGACAAGAGATCCGCTTCTGCATTCATTACTCCCGGGACATGAGTCGCCCGTAAAGACTGAAAATGCTTCATGCCCCACACCATGAGTTCTCGTGCTAGACTGTGAAGTCGAGGAGAATGTGTTCCGTCCTGGCGATTTATATATGCCACCGCCGTCGTGTTTTCCAATCTGACCAAGACGTGGTGACTCCGAAGAAACTGCACAAAGTGTTTCAAAGCTAGAAACACCATTAACAGTTCCAGGAAGTTTATGTGCGTGTTCCGTAGTAAGACAGGCCATTTCCCTTTTGCTATCCTGCCTTCGCACACCGCACCCCAACCTGTAATCGACGCATCCATCGTCACTACTTTTCTCAGGGAAATAGCTCTTCCTATTACGAGAAAAGTGCAATTTCTCTAGTGGTGGAGAGCGTGCAGACAAAGTGATGACACTACTACTTTGCGGTTGAGGTGGCACTTCGGACATAAGCACTGAAACTCTCACATTCGCAACAGTCCCAATGGGATGACAGACACTGCCGGAACCATCAGCCCTAAAAGGCGTAAACAGAGTCTGAACGGGAAACTCTTTCCTCTCTGGAAGATGGAGAGACAACCCCGAATCGACCTGATGCGCTCCTCTGATAGAAAAGCCTGATACAGGTCTGAGTTCAGCCTGAGACCCAGGTAGATTATTTCCTGTGTGGGCACCAATCAGCTTTTTGTCTCGTTTATTCTGAAGCCTAAGCTCTTCAGGTAAGACACAAGCACACTGGATCCACCTCCGCCTGCCGCCGTAACGGAGCGCAGAGGAGGAGATTGTCCAAAAACGCTGACACTCTGAGACCCGCTGCTCTCAGCAGTGATAGTGCAGCCTCTGCACATTTGGTAAAAATCCTTGGGGCTAGTGCCAGCCCGAACGGAACATGCCAAAAATTCGTAGGCTGTGCCCCGATTGGCAATCCTTAGGAATTTCCTGTGCACTGGATAAATACTTGTGTGAAAGTAAGTGTCTTTCAGATATACTGATGTAAACCAGTCTCTGGGATGAATAACACTGTACAATGCTTTTAATGTGAGCATTTTAAACTTGTACTTTCTGAGGTGTTTGTTGAGTTTCCATAAATCCAGAAGGGACGGGGACCCACCCCTCTTTTGGGAACGACAAAGTACCGGGAGTAAAAACCGTGCTAGCTGTCCTTCTGTGGTACCGATTGAATTACCCTTTGCTCAATAAAGAGGTTATTTCGTCCTCTAAGATCTAAACTGATTCTCCCTCCGCTGTTGACCATATCACACTGTTGAAGAGTGGTGATCTTACGGTAAATTGCAGACGATAACCTCGTTGTATTGTGGCGCCATCTAGCAGCGGAGCTGGGGGTTGCAACTCTGATTCGTTTTTTGTGTGTGTGTTTTTTATGATTTTTAACCCACATCTGTGCCCTCGGCCCACTGCCTGGATGCACAGAACACATTTTTTTTCTTGAAAAAGAGAACGATTGCAGAACCTTCTGGCCTCTCTCTTGAATAACCCTGCAGGTGGAGAGGGGAGAAGTAACTTTTTGGGCACTGGGTGAATTGGTGCCAATACTCCAACCAGAGAACCTCCGTTTACTGAACATTGTTCTTGAATCACTCCCCAACATTTCTTCGCTAGAGGGGGAGGACAAGACTCATGAGATGAGTCGAGGGGTGCTACAGAGTGCTGTAGCCCCTCTTTTGACCCAAAATCAGACTACAGGTTATTTTGCCCGTCATTTCTTCCCTCCCTGAGGGTTAGCTGGGCAATGCCTAGCCACCACTGCCGTAAAAAGAAGTGCTTTACCTCGGGGCTGGGGCTGTTTTTGGCGAGCCTCCACCTGCATTGACTGCCAGGGTGGGGGGGGGGCCTAGTGGCCCTGAACCCTGGCTGTCCCAGCATCAATTTGCCTCCCCATCTCCTCCATGAGCTCCGCTTGGTATGCTGTGAGCAGTGAGGTGGCATTCAAAGCTCTAACCTCCAGAGCAGAGTAGTGGTAAATCTTTTGGAAAAGAGAGGCAGACAGCCTCTCTGTCTGTCTCGGCAGTGAAGGGGAGGAGGAGGATAGGGCAGCCCGTCGATTAGGGTTGGACATCCCCAAATCCTCCATATTGTGCACCTTCCTCCAGTCTAGAGAAACCCTTAATGGGTACTCTATGTGAAAAGGGTTTGTCCCAAAAATGCCGCAATTCTGCAACACATGCAGGGACAGCTGGAATCAGCTGCTTAACTGGGGTAGTGCGCGATGGCACTTGTTGAGATGGCCAGTCTATAAAAAGCTTTTTGGCTGCTCTTCTACACATTTCAACAAGATCCAGCTCACCTGGCACGGGGGAAGGGCCCATAGCAGTTCCAGGCCTGGAAAGAAGATCTGGAGAGAGTATAGCATCCTCCTCGACTTCCTTCAAATCTTCCTCTAAAAGACGAGCAAACTCATCATGTTCCTCCTCCTCTTCCTTGTCCCCCACTAAAGGGTTTGAATCAAAAAGGCGGAGGAAGGTCAGGAGACACTGCATCCATCAACACCGTGCCTGAGAAGCAGCCTCGTCCCTCTCCGCGGGTGGTGAGAACCCTTAACGGTTAACGAGATCAATGTGGGCAGCACTCGGGATTAGCGAGTACAGCCTGTGCGTTTCTAACTCCCAAACACGCTATGAACAGGGGATGAGAGTCTTTGGATGAAAATCTTTGGATGAGATCATATAACGGCATGCACACGGTCGTGAGGGATCTTTCCCCACTGCCGTGCAACCGGATGGGCTCGGAGTCGCCATAACGGAGAGGCGAACACCGGGAGATAAACGAGATCACCACAACGTGCCTCTCGAAAATCAGGTGTTGTACGATTGTCCTTCCTTACCTCACAACATGAGGTAAAAAAAATCAAATAAAAAGATTTTCGACTTAACAGTGAATATGTCCCTCAAAAAGAAGCTGCTGTGCTTGGAGACGTACCTCGACGGCTCGTCTGTGAACAGTTTAGCGGCCACCCCTAAGAGGATCTGCTGAGGATAGCTTCCTGAATAGGATCTCCACGGGGAAGAGAACGAGAATGAGGCAGGGACCATCAGCCGGGGTGTATATAGGAAGCCGGGACTTCCCGCATCAGTCGTGATTGGTCTGTCAACCGACAGACGTGGTGTAATTGGTGCTTCCAGGATTGGTCATGCCTGAGGCGATTCCCATAGTGAGATACCGAACGGATGTTTGAAAGAGAACCTGAGCATAAGATTGGTATGTGAATCTTTTTTGAGCATCTAATTCCACATTTAGTCTCCATTGTCTGTTATAATAAGCTCCAAGATGTTCCACTAGATTTTAGAGTGTACTTACGGAGATTTATTCAGCCACAAAGGTGTTAGTAAAATCAGTTACTGATGTAGGTGAGTAGACCTGGATTGCAGTCAGCATTCCTATTTATCCCAAAGGTGTTCAATAGGGCTGAAGTTAGAGCTCTATAGCAGGAGATGTTTCACGCCAACAAAATCTTCATGGAGTTGGTTTTGTGCACAGAACCATTGTCATGCTGGAACAGGTTTAGGTCTCCTAGTTCAAGTGCGGGAAAGTTTAATGCTACCACATCCAAAGACATTAAAATTGTGTGCCTCCACGTTTGTGGGAAGAACCACATATGGCTGGAAAACTCGGGTGTCCCTATACTTTTGTGTACCATGAAATGTCACCAACATTTTTTAATATTTAGTTAAAACAGCATGATTACTCATCCAGAGGTGCCCCGATAGTGGATTTTACCTATAGCTAGGTTGGATCGTACTTTCCAATAACTGAATAAAACCATAGCTTTTTAAATAGATAAAAACAAAAAAATTATAATAATCCAAGTAAAATAGTACTGAACTTTATTACAAAAATGTAATCATGAAAATGTGCTAAATTAAATAAATATGAATAGATTAATTAATAAATATAGCGTTCTCTGCGCAGCGCAGTCTCACAGAGTAAAAACAAACAGCACATAGTGTCAGTGATCTGCCTCTAGAAGCCGGAAAAACTCGGTATGGATTTTTGCAGATAGCCGATAGTTCCAGCAATCAACTATCGGTGCGAAACCAACTAATCGGTCTATCTCTAGAAATAACACTGCGATTTTATAATCAGAATTATAAATCCTTTAATATTCAACATTCCTAAATGACAATCATTTTACAGGACCAGAAAGAAACAGTTACTAAAAAAAAAAAAAAAAACCAACAACAAAGGTTTATTTACTGAAAAATATACACCAACATTTATACAGTACACTATACAAAATACTCAAGTATAAAGAATTTGAGGGCTCTGAAATTCAGTGCATGTCATCAGTAGAAACTGTAGAAGAATACAAGCAAGCCGTGGGGTACTCGATTCTGATCTATAGTAACGGGCACCGCAATTAACCCTGCAGGTGTATGTTTTTCACTAGCGCAGATTTCTAACGAAAAAGATCACGTTATCAAGTTTTTATCTCACAATATGTACAATAAGAGTGAGAGTTTTCATTTCCAGGTGTAAAAAGGGTCGAGAAATAACTGATACTGTAATGCTCATTTAATGATGCAGTGTGTACACCCTGAGGAACCGCTTTTAAAGCGGCTGTAATGTCAGACTCTGCGCCGGTAATAAACAAAAACACAAAAGCAAATCAACAATTATGCATAAATAAAGGTAAGAAACACTTCACACAGCCACTCTGCCTTGCGGTTTGCTGTGTGAGCTGAAGGTAGTTGGGTGGTGGTCAGGCCCTTATTCCTTATTTGAATGCGAATTCACCGTTTGAACCCCAAATTGTGAGGAACTGTATACATTTTTTGGGGTGAGATGTCTGGATCCATTTATTTGTAGTCGGTTCACATTATATTATCATCAAACTATATTTAGACTGATGTCGAAGTAACAATTCCTGCTAATGAGCTGGAAAAATAAATCAGTTGTCTCCTTCTTCCATTTTCTCCAGGGACTTTAGATAATCTCTGGCCAAGATTTTCTTTGGAAGAATATCTAACAAGGGAGAAAAAGAAAGATTATAAGGACATATGGGGAAGAAATGTTCTCTGATATACATTTTCCACTTCAAATGGTTTAATTTGATCAAGAAAAGTCAAAAATGCATACATCTACATGTGTACACCTGTTCACATCTTATCTTGTTCAGAAACTCTACATACTATATGATAACTAATAAAACTGGGATGAACGACAGTATTAAATTTGCCATGACATCCTAACTGAACATCAAGTTAAAACCTCAGAGAGAAACACAAATCTGTCACCTGTGAGAAACTGGAACATTTCTGTCTCCTCAGCAGTTTTGGCCAGATCGCGGTAAGCCAAGGTGCCTTTCTGTTTTCCTGAGCCGTTATTGTACGAGGTCAACGCCAAGTGCTGAACAAAAAGCTCCTAAGAATATGTTTAAAAGGTTAGACATTCAGCTCAACACGAATGAATGAATCCATAATCATCCAACTAGTAAATACTTCTTATCAGTACAACTGTCTATATATTGATGCAAAAAGATGTTGCAAATTACCCATCCCTAATCCAGACTCTTAACATTTTTTTTCCCCACAACCCCTTGTTGTCTACACTTCGTCATGTCATAATTAGTTTTGTGTAATTTTGTGTTACTTTTTGTTCATTAATGTTGTTTTATGTTTTTTTTTTTTTTAAAGGATGCAAAATGAAGTTTTTATTCGTTCTGCGTGACCCTGTATCGGTTGATTTGTTGTGTCGTCACAAAACCATGTGGTGAATATGAAAATGAGTTTGTGACGTCAGATGGCGGACTTTAGTAATCTTTCTAGGTACCTTTAACTAAAATGTTTTTGTTGATACCAGTCCAGTGGGAGTTATATATATATATATATATATATATATATATATATATATATATATATATATATATACACATACAATCACTATGCAACATCTCATTCATGTCATTGTGAGCTCTCAGTTCTACCAGTAGAATGAAGTGAAAGCAGCTGCCCTCGGAATAATAATAAACTCGTACCGTCGCTTTCGTGGTCAGAAACAGAGCGTCCTGATTGATACAAGACACATCCGGAGAGCTCTTCATGATCAGTTTTACACGTGAAACAGGCAGAGACATGTTCTTTCCCTCCGCCGCACGCTCAACTTTCTTCTCCATCTTTCCAAAACGTGGTCCAGTTTAGCGGAAGTACACAATTTGGCTTTCACATAGCCTCTACACATGGGAAATGTAGTTTTCTGGTTACTAACATAAAGCCGCGATGTTTTCGAAAATTCCTCATAAATACTCGTCTGCGCGCACATTTTTGACCAAACGTTAACAGAACATTATTTTATTGTTGCGTGCAATGTTCATCTGACAGTTTTATAAACATATCTTTACAAAATAGTGTAGTCCGATTACATTTTTAAACTACATTACCCACAATAACAAAGTTGTTTTTGATTTCACCTGTCGCTATGTGTGGTTGCCAGGTAATCGCTTTTTAAATCTCTTCAACTTTTTTTGAACCTATTACACATGCATATAAATAAATCCAAAATATGACTTTGAACTAATGCAGCTTTACTTTCATAGTTTAGTGGATCTCATGAAACTGCTTTTTTTTTAAGGTTTTCCAAATTGAGGTGAATCTAATTTACATATATTACCAACTTTTCGTTTTAATTGACATTTTTTGCACCTTAAAAATAAAAGAGATGTAATACTAAATTATAAATGAAGGTCTTTGTCACTTTTTTTTTTTCTTTCTTTCTCTTTATATATAGCATGGTGAGCCAAATCAAAAGTCAACACATGTCATCTTTGGCCTGAGGCCTCTATTTTGGTCATCTCTGATATGGTGTAAATACAATTTAGTTCAGTTGCATTTTATTCACATATCCCAAAGCTTTACAGAGATAAAGAGGTTATAAAATTTAAATATACATATTGGTACCTATAAGTTTACCCCTTACGAGTGAGCCAGTGCTGACTGTGTCATGAAAAAAAACTCCCTGAGATGGTCTGAGGAAGAAACCTTGAGAGGAACCAGAGTCAAAAAGAGACTATCCTCATCTAAATGCCACCGAATGTTGATTCGTTACAGTTTTATCTTCTCTGAGGTGTATTATTCAGTCATGGGTCCTTAAATGAAGATCTGGTCATGCAAATTGCAATCCTGAGTCAATTGTATCAGACGGTTCACAACTCCCTCCTCATAGTTCTCGAGTTGCTCAGTCACTTTTGAATCTTCAAGCTGTTCGTGTGGAACAAAGATGACTTCATCCAGATGATAAAAAAAATTATTTGTTCTTAATATTTCCAATATCTTGACCTTAAATTCCAGAAAAATTTGCCCCTAAACAATCCAAATTCCCATTCTTTTATTTAAATCCCAAAATTTAAAGAAGAATATTGCCTACTTGGAAACAAATACTTTATTTTACAATAACAACAAAGCAACAAATAATAACAAATAATAATTAAATTTTGATTTATTTGAATAGCACTTTTAACAATGGACATTGTCCCAAAGCAGCTTTACGGAGATGAAGAGGTTAAAAAATCTTCCTCAGATGCACAGAGTAAAGCACAGAGTGATGATGATGATGATGATGATGATGATGATGAAAATGTTGATAATGATTAGATTAGATTCAACTTTATTGTCATTGTGCAATTTACAGATCTAATGAAATGCAGTTAGCATCTGACCAGAAGTGCAAAAGTGGCCTATTGACAATAAATAGCAACATATTAAATGATGGTCCATATGTACTGGGATGAGAGTGATTAATGTACAGAAGGTGCAGTAGATAAGATATAAGATATATTATATAAATTATTTATAAGATATATAAGATATAGTGTATATAGTAATATACAGTATAACTGTGCAAATATAAGACATATCAAGATCACATGCTCCTGATAACATGATATACATATGTACATACAGTGGTGTAAAAAAGTGTTTGCCTTACTGTTAAAACTGTTGTTTATCACACCTGAGTTTAATTTCTCTTACCACTCCCAGGCCTGATTACTGCCACACCTGTTCCCAATCAAGAAATCTCTTAAATAGGACCTGCCTGGCAAAGTGAAGTAGACCAAAAGAGCTTTAAAAGCAAGACATCATGCTGAGATCCAAAGAAATTCAGAAACAGAGTAATTGAGAGAATAAGAAAGAGAGTAATTGAGATCTATCAGTCTGGAAAAAGTTATAAAGCAATTTCTAAAGCTATGGGACTTCCAGTGAACCACAGTGAGAGCCATTATTCACAAATGAAAAAATGAACCTTCCCAGGAGTGGCCGGCTGACCAAAATTACCCCAAGAGCACAGCAATGACTCATCCAAAAGGTAACAAATGACCCCACAACAACATCCAAAGAACTGCAGGCCTCACTTAAGGTCAGTGTCCATGACTCTTCCCTAAGAAAGAGACTGGGCAAAAATGGTCTGCATGGCAGAGTTCCAAGACAAAAAAAATGCTGCTAAGCAAAAATAACATAAAGGATCGTTTCAGCTTTGCCAGAAAACATCTTGATGATCCCCCAAACTTTTGGGAAAATATTCTGAACCGATGAGACAAAAGTTGAACTTTTTGGAAGGTGTGTGTCCCATTACGACTGGCGTAAAAGTAACACCGCATTTCAGAAAAAGAACATCACACCAACAGTAAAATATGGTGGTGGTAGTGTGATGGTCTGGGGCTGTTTTGCTGCTTCAGGACCTGGAAGACTTGCTGTGATAAATGGAACCATGAATTTTGCTGTTTACCACAAAATACTGAAGGAGGATGTCCGGCCATCTGTTCGTGACCTCAAGCTAAAGCGAGCTTGGGTTCTGCAGCAGGACAATGATCCAAAACGCACCAGAACGTCTACCTCTGAATGGCTGAAGAAAACCAAAATGAAGACTTGGAAGTGGCCTAGTCAAAGTCCTGACCTAAATCCTATTGGGATGCTGTGGCATGACCTTAAAAAGGCGGTTTATGCTCGAAAACACTCCAATGTGGCTGAATTACAACAATTCTGCATAGATGAGTAGACCAAAATTCCTCCGTAGCGCTGTAACAGACTTATCGCAAACGCTTGATTGCAGTTGTTGCTGCTAAGGGTGGCCCAACCAGTTATTAGGTTTAGGGGGCAAACACTTTTTCACACAGGGCCATGTAGTTTTGGATTTTGTTTCCATCAATAATAAAAACCTTTATTTAATAACTGCATGTTGTGTTCACTCGTGTTATCTTTTACTAATATTTAAATTAGTTTGATGATCTGAAATATTCAAATGTGACAAACATGCAAAATAAAGAAAGAAATCAGGAAGGGGGCAAACACTTTTTCACACCACTGTATATGAATGTTTGTTTGATATAGTATATATGGAATAAATGCGGGTGGAATATACAGTAGTGAAATGATAAACACAAGTTATGAATGGTGCAAAGATGCATAATGGATGAAAAAGTGTAATATAGACAGAAAGTGACAGTGTGGTAGTGTATTTGTTGACATTACATGATCAGCTGTTTTAGTGAATTAACAGCCACAGGGAAAAAAAAGATGGTGATGATGATGGGGAGGGAGGTGGTAGCTTAGTGGTGCATTAGACCAGGGGTGTCTGATCTTTTCCACAAAAGGACGTGTTGGTGCAAGATTTCATTCCAACCAATTAGACTTTGGCTCTGAAGATTGTGAGTTCCAATCCCAGCCACACCAAGCTGCCATTTCTAGCCCTCTGAACAAGGCCCTAACCCCATAGCTGCTCAGTTGTATGAATAAGATAAATGTTAAGTCGCTCTGGATAAGGGCGTCTGCCCAAAATGTAAATAGGAGGATGATGGTGGTGGTGGTGGTGATGATGATTGCAGACAGACTTGGTAACCCTGTCAGGCAACTTGTAGTTTCATAAAATGGCTTGCTGCTCCGAACTCCATTTCCCAGACTGCAATTCTCTGTAATCTCAACAGTGTTTCTCTCTCGGGTCCAATGTCCATGTTGGATAACGGGAAAGGCAACTTTCCTGCACCGCACAATATAATAATCATGAACCTGAGCGGAGCAGCGGCTGGTGGAGCTGCAGAACGCGGCCAGTGGAGCGCTCCGGGCTCCGCGTCTTTAACCTGCAACCCCCGCAAGTTCAGCGAGAAGATCGCACTGCAGATTCAGCGGCAAGCCGAAGACATAGCCGCCTTCCAGGAGGTCATGATGGACATCACTTCCACCAGGGTGAGTCGAGCAATAGGCCTTCTGCTCTCACACTCACACAGCCGAGTGATTTACTTCGAATGTATTCCAACACTGCACTGCATTACAGCTGTGCACATCTGGACACAACTTTACAAAGTTACTTTTTTTTTTCTTTTAAACTTGATACGTGGTGTAAAAAACACATCCTGTTGCTAACATGCATATTGATCAAGATCAGGACTTCAGCTGAGGATCTTTCAGGGGTACAATCATCAGTACTGCTGTTTATGTCAAATTAAATCTAATTTTATTCTTCACATAATCATTCATACAGAGTGCGGTATGTAGTGAAATGCTTTTTTTTGCGACTTTCCTATAATGAAGAATGTCAATTTTAATAAAATATAAAAAATACAAATAAAATATAACTATAAAGTATAATGTTTAAAGTATGAAATATAAATATTTAAAAAATATCATAAGGAAAGTAAAATATAAAATAGAATATAGACTGTGCAAATAGTATTAAAATGGTCATTTAATTGTGTGCTGTATTAAAGTGTCATGATTGTTGTTGTTGTTGATGATGGTGATATTATATGCTTAATGATATTCTTAACATCATTCTTATAGCAAAGGTGATTCAAAAACTCTAAAGCTTTCCAAATCCAAATTTTTCTTTAAAAGTGAATTTCAGTACTTTTCTTTATTTTCCTATGAACATGTTTTATTTCATTTCCTTCAGTTCGTTACTATTCAGTTAGTATGAGTATTAGTAGTATATCCTGTTTATTTGCTTTATTCTAAATTTCTATACACACTATCATTTTGTTCTCGTTTTTGTACTTTTCTATATCTTTGTACTCCTTTCTTGGTTATGTTACTTCTCATTTAACTAGAAGTACTTTACTTAATAATAAATACAATACAACGTATATTTTTTTACTACCATATAATGTATTAACTACAATTTGCTAGCATCTCCGAAGCCTGTGCTTTTTTTTTGCGGTGAAGAAGAATTTCAGTGGTTTAGGTTCTGTGTTACTGATTGGAATGTTGAGGGTCCAAACCCCAGTATTGTCAAGCTGCCAGTGATGGGCCCTTGAGCAAAGCCTTTTCTGCACCAGGGGCTAAATCTGTGCCCGGATTTGAATCTTTCTAGCAAGCTGGGATATGCCAAGAAAGATTTTCCCTGTGCTATAATGTATATGTGACAAATAAAAAAAAATATGTATCCCGAGACAAAAAATATATCTATATTTAGTACTATGCTTTCTAGCAAACATGTTCTACTGAAATATTTGGTGCTATTTTGGTGCCATTTATTGAGTTTGTCGTAATTCCATGTTGGTTTATCATGTTCATTCTACCGTCAATATACAGGGTACCTTTTTTTTTAACCTTGACTGAAGCAATATTTCAAACATCTTAACCCTGTTATAGTACCACAAAATTTGTTTTGCTTCCTTATTGACCATACATGAAACTTGCTGCAGCTTATTTGAAGTCAAGTGGCATTTTTTTGCTATTTTAAAATGATACAGTACAGTGCACAGTGAAATAGAACAACACGACCCAGGTGCTACACAAGATAACACAAAACTAACCAGAACAAACAGACCGTAACACAGTTACGTAAAGTACACATGGGCAAATGTGTGCAACAATTTAGTGCAACACTACAATAACTGTAACAATGCAGCACTGACCAATACACAGATATATTTAATATGGGATTGTCTGTATGATATAATAATCTGTAAATTTTTCATGCTTTCTTTGTACATTAACAAGAATCTCTGTAATGCATATCCATGCTGAATCACTCTTATTGCAGATTCAGGCTCAAAAAGTTCGTCAAGAAAGAAACCTGGCTTCGTACTACGGAGGATCTCTGCCGAACGTCAGTCAGATATCAGCATGTCCGACAGGAAACCAGGTGAGTACTTATGCTTGAAACATTTTTTGTAATAACATAATAGCTTTATTAAATAGACATATACACATAATACATTATTACGCAATACATTCATTTATTAACTGACAGTCATGTTGCTGAAAGTGCACATTTACTATCCGTCACTGGATTTCTTTTGCTGTTCTTTGTTTGGTTTCTCTCCATTACCTTACTCTCTATTTTGCTTGCAAACATGTAGAGCCAGTTCCTGTCTAATCCGAACTACAGTGCGAGCCAGCAGCACCATATCACAGGGTCAGATCATGGACAAAGAGATCACAGGCCTAGCGTCTATTCCCGACCAAACAGGAGACACGTATCCTTCGCTGTATCACTGATTCATAAACTACAATGACTTCACACCAGTCACAGAGCTTTGAGACTACTCAAAGTAACGACTTCAGAAATCACAATTCAGATTAATCACCTTAACTGCAGTTTACTGTCAGATCGACAGCGCTCCCTATCTATCTGTTCACTTGTCACCTCCTTCAGGCCCCAGCTGGCGCAGGTAACTTTAGGAACCATGTCAGTAGCAATGTAATATTTTTTTTTTTTTTTTTACAAACCGGGACTTTACATTTTACAGGTTGCTATCACGGGCCAGTCCAGAGACCGTTTATTAAGATGGCAGACAACAGTGTTAGTGTGTTCAGTGATAAAGTTTTTGTGAATGAAAAACCTGAAGAACACTTGAAGCACTGTACAGTGGTGAGACTCTTAGGCGCAGTAGGACATTTGAATGGTGTACACGTTTCAAAGATAGCCGTACGTCCTGATCATGGTGGTTTCCAGCCCACATCAGTTATTCCTGTGAACATTCAGAGTGTGGAACACCTGATCCTGGATAACTTACGACTTTCTCGGAGGTCAGCATTACAGCACTGGTGACAAAGTGAAGCAGGGTGTCCTTGGATGGTTCAGGCAAAATTCTTTCTATGCCGAATAGTTTAGTTAAAGGCTGGGATATGTGTATAAATGTATCAGGGAGTATGTCGAAAAATAAATGCAGTTTCCATGCCTTGAATGTTCTTTCATTTCTAAACTCAGAAGTCCTGGATTGACTTGAACGCCCCTCATACTTACTATTTGCATGTGTAATTGTTTGGAATTCTCAGACTGACTCACTATGTATAGCTCTCAACTCTAGTTGCTGTGTTTTTTCTCTGTACCCTCTGAAGAAACTGGTTCATCAGAGCTGCAAATGAAAAAAGCCAGATGGATCAAACGCCAATGACCGCCCTTAGTAGGTGAGAGTAGCTTAAATCTGTGGTGTATCTAAAACCTCTGCTTTGAAGTGCCACAGCTAACATATTACACACTTTTCCAGAACTCGATCAGACTCGGCCCTTCACACCAGTGTGAGGATGACCTACAATGGTGACCCGAATCCTGAACATGCCTTGACTGGCTGCTCCAAAAAAGCTGGTCAGTTGCTTGTTTAACTTCTGCTGAAGTAAATGTAATTTGTTACTGTACTTAAATAGCTTTTTTCACGTATCTGTACTTTACTGAAGTTTTCCATTTGGAGATACTTTTACTTTAATTTCACTACATTTCAAAGTCAAATATCGTACTTTTTACTCAACTACATTTTGTGAAATCAGTCGTTCCTGATAGTTCAGTAGTTGAAAAGAAGGTTATGGGCTTATGATAATATTAATAGATATCGATCAGTGTTTGAATCATTAATATCAATTAATAGATTGGTGTGTTAAGAGTAACATTAGAGTCTTTTCACATAAACTGAATTGATTAAGCAAAGAGTCTTGTGACAAAAATGATAATAGGGACAATATAGCCATAATAAATCATAGTACTTTGGATACTTAAGTACATTTAAAAGCAAATACATTTGTACTTTACCTCTAGTGAAAATTTAAAGGGTGCTTTTTTAGTTTTCTGGAGTCATATTTTACCTACTGCATCTCTACTTTAACTCAAGAACATGTTGTGTGTACTTCATCCATAGTTATGCTTAAGATCCTGCAATAACTGTTACATAGATCTTAAAATCATTTTTAACATCTGACTTCACGATCGGGTCTCATATGGCTTATCTTATCGCTGCTGTTCCATTTCCAAGCTTCAAAGACCACCTTTGTGATATTGTTCCCTAAGTGAAGATCCACTTTCAGGAAGTCTACTATTAGAAAACTGAACTGTTATACATACCTGACTTTCACTGTCATATACCGACATTGACTACACACTCGCCAGATCCTGCAATTAACTTCATAATTCATAATATAAGAAGAATCTGACCAGATCAGAATCCTCAGTTTCTTCTACAAGCACATTTATTTCATTTCAGTTATGTTCATTCGGTTTCCGTTCATATTTGATTTGAGAGTGCTGCTTGTCTGGTTCATAACCACCCAATGTTCTGACATATAAACCCTCTACTGGCTTCCTGTTGTAGTAAAAAATTCAATTCAGAACTTTTGGCTTTTGAAATTCCAGCTGTCGCACAACTCTGGACCATATAATCTACACGACGTGGTTTAACACTACACACCTGCATGCCAATCTGCATCTTCAGTATAAGGCTACCTGGCAGATCTTTCTCTCAATGGTCTAAACATGATTATAATCCAGGACCTTGCTGCCTCGGTGTTGTGGCTCCCGATGAACTTCAAACACCATTCATAACAACCTCTGAAGATCTTCCAGTTTATATAGAATCTAGGATTTTTTTCACCATTCGTTATCTAATTGTAGTTTATTTTTGTCTACGCATCATTTGTACAGCTGAGCATTTGTCTTTTTGTTTATGAATCTCAACAGATTATTTTTGAAACACTTTTCTTTTTTTTTTGGTGAGCATGTGCTAAATTACTAAATGTAACAGTTTCTATATTATGAGCATCTAACTTTTTGGATTTCAGACAATGATATTTTTCAGTAATATTTTGCCAGTGTTGATTCTTAGGGTTATTATAGTGACCATGTCACAATTCATCACTTTACTACAATACTAAGATGATGTAATAATTCCTGAATAAATATTGTTGCTTTTTTTTTTAGTTACCCTGTTTTATTCACCTCCAGTGCCTTTAATTGAGGAGAATGTCCAAGAGGAAGGAAGGCCTCCTAAATTACAAAAGGTTATGGTCTTCATACAGATGATACTCAAATCAAAATAGCTGGGTACAAATCATATTTGAATTGGAGTTCCTAACTATATTGTAATTTCTGTTCTTTTACAGATCCCCTCAGTGCTTTCTGGAAGTGACACCCCTGGAAATCAGTAAGATCTGTTTTTTTAAGTTACCTGCATGGACAAATTGCAAAAATAATACTGTAATGTTTATCCAATATGCATAATATTACCTATGTACAGTTGAACATGTTGTTGTAGAACCTACACAATGCTCTAAATAAGATATATATATATATATATATATATAATATATATATATATATATATATATATATATATTTTGGTTATTATTTTATAATCATAGCACTATTTCCATCTCTTCTCTTAGCATAAGCGGCTCTCTACCAGACCTCTCCAGTCTGTGTTTACCCTCTGCAGTGCCTGAGGCTTCAAACCCCCAACCTTCGGTCAACACCACCCCGATCAGCAGCTCCACCGGTGCATACCACCTCCCCAGCAGTGCCACACCTGAAGTCTTGATTGACAGTGATTTTCCCCTGCCTAGTAGGACTACTTTCTTCAATTGGCTGATTTCATATTTCATATAATTTTAAATACTTCAGACAAAAAATGTGTAAATTTAATAAATCTGCTTGTTGTTTAGACATTGAAATGAACCGAATGTGAGGAACCCTCTAAGATAACTTCATTCACCTCTGGTTTTTATGGGTCCTTGTTTCTTCTTCTATCAGGTTTGTCATCATCTCTCCAGGCGATCGTCGGTAATCCCTCGCTTCAGTCTTCTCTCAGCAACCCTAATCTCCAGACGACGCTTAGCAGCCCCTCGCTACATGACTCTCTAAGCTCCACGTCCCTGTGCACATCACTAAGCAACTCGTCCCTCAAGTCGTCCCTTAGTAGCCAGTCTCTTCTGTCCTCCTTTAGTAGCTCGTCTCTGAGTAACCAGTCGTTCCATTCAACAGCTAGCAGCTGCAGCTATAGTAGTGGGATTAGCGGATCTCGTTCTTGCTCCTCGTCCTCCCTGTCCTGCTCGCCACGCGCTAGCGGGCAGGTGTCGTCACATACGACTTCATCAGTGAAAAGAAGACAGCTCAGCCCGTTAATGGTGCCCAATGGTGATGAATCTCTTTGGCAACAACCAGCCTTGTCTCCTACACTCTCCTGTATTACCCAAGTAAGATTTTAATTTATTGACCTTATTTATTCTAAAGGATCTTTATAATTAGAGCATTTAATAGTCAATAATGGTTATGTGCGAAGGTTTATCTAATCATAGGACAATATTACTATGTTTGAGTTACTATTTTGCCCTCCATCATTATCATGAAAAATAAAATTATATATATATATCAGTATATACACTGATCAGGCATAACATTATAACATTATCAATAATCTATGATTATCTCTTCATCATGGCACCTGTTAGTGAGTGGGATATATTAGGCAGCAAGTGAAGATTTAGTACTCAAAGTTGATGTGTTAGAAGCAGGAAAAATGGGCGAGCATAAGGATTTGAGCGAGTTTAACAAATTATGATGTCTAGACGTCTGAGTCAGAGCATCTCCAAAACTGCAGCTCTTGTAGGATGTTCCCAGTCTGCAGTGGTCAGTATCTATCAAAAGTGGTCCAAGGAAGGAACAGTGGTGAATCGGTGACAGGGTCATTGGCAGCCGAGGCTCATTGATGCATGTGGTGAGTGAAAGCTGGTCCGTGTGGTCCGATCCTACAGAAGAGCTCCTGTAGCTCAAATTACTGAAGAAGTTTCTGTTAATACTCGATGGGTCAGGAGTGTTTCGGAAGAAAAAGGGGGACCAACACAATATTAGTCAGGTGGTCACAATTTTATGCCTGATTGGTGTAGAAAAATACAAAAAGATAAATTTGGATTATGGATAAACTTCATTAAACAATTTTTCAGGTTAATGTGTGGGATTAATAGATAATTGCAGGACACACACTCCCTGGTTATTTGTGTAGTCCAAATGTAAGCATGCAAGATTATGTAATGAAGTGTTCCTTCCAAAAAAAAATGTAAAACCGTGTATTTTAACAGGGGGTTCCACTTAACAGCACGAAATTACGACAAGAGGACAAACCACCACCATATCCTTACAGTCAGTTTCCTTTAACAGGAAGTCCAAAGGTTCATAATTCTTCTCAGTCTTGGCAGCTTCATCAGTCAGAGGGATGGGATCAGTGCAGACAAAATATCAGATGGTGCCAACATCAAGGCGCAAAGCTTTTAGGCTCTCACTATAAACCCCAGCCACTATATATGCGGCATCAGAACCAACAGTGCCAAACACAGGACAACCTGCCGAATCAATATCACTATGCACCTCAGCAACGGCTAGACAAACAAACACCGCAGGCACCACAGCAGTGCCAACAAACTCTAAGTAATCATCAGGTGCAGCAACAAGCAATAAACTGTGCACAGGCTCAGCAATACTTACAGCAACAGTTTCCACCACAGCATCAACAGCAATACCAGCAAGACGACCAATGCTGGAATCACAACATGCAACTCATAAATCACAGCCAGAATCAGCAGCACTACCAAAGCAAAGATGAAAGTCCACAGCACCAGCAGCCTCTTCACCAGCACACTGTTCTGGCAGCTCATGACGAATACAAATCATGGAACTTTCCATCCAGTCAACAAAACTTCTCTAATACGAGGGGACAAAGATCTCTAGGGACGTGTATGCATTTGAAGGAACGGCCAAAACTGCAGTCCAAGAAGCAGGTTCAAGAAACTGAAAGGGAACGAGCTCACATCTCTAAACCAGTCCGTTCTCAGAAAGATCTCCAGTTTAATGAAATGGCTTTTCCCGGTTCACTGGATAATGAATTCGGGCTTCACAATGTAAGTACAGCACTTCATCCTTAATAACCTGCCATGTGTAAGCGTGATCACAAAATCAGGGAGATGGTAAAAGACACAAAAGGACTTTACTGAGATAGAGACATACTGTCCATAGCTCATATATACATATATATATATATATATATATATATATATATATATATATATATATATTATATATATATATATATATATATATATATATATAAATAATAGGTTCACAAACGTACATTATAAGACCAAAAGTATTGTACACCTGCATTTTCTACCCATATGTGGTTCTTACTCAAGCTGTTGCCACAAACTTTGAGGCACACAATTGTATAGGATGCCTATGGATGTGGTAGCATTACATTTTCCCTTCACTTGAACTAGGAGATCCAAACCTATATAAATATGACAATGCCCCTGCGCACAAAACCAGCATTATTAATATATAGTTTACACGGGTTAGAGTAGATCTTCAGTTGTCTGCTTTAGAGATTTGACCTCCATCCTACTGAACACCTTTTGGATGAATTGGAAAACTGACTCCACCCCCAGGCCCTTTTCACCTCACCTACATCAGGCCAGGACCTTATTAACACTCTTGTAGCTAAATGAGCCCACAAGCACACTCCAGAGTCTAGTGTATCTTCCCAGAAAAGTGGAGGTTATTATAAATGGGGACTAAATGTGCAAATGGGGAATAAATATGAAATCGGATGTTCAATGAGCACAAACGAAACTCATTGACAGGTTTCCACAACATTTGTAAATATAGAGTTTATTCCACGAAAAACAGAATGTATTTTTAATTGCACAGTAAATTAAATAGCAGTTACTTTTAGAATTGAGTGTTGGTACCTTGTAGTTTGATTAGTTTGTTTTTTTTCCTCCTATTTTTACAACTTGGTCATTTGCCAGTTCTAATCTACCTATAAGTACTTTTCTTTGTATATACCTTAATATGTATCATTTATTTATATTTCTTATATTAATTTTTATTTTTATTTTTATTTTCATCTTTACTTGATTTTTGGGATCTTTGGGATCAATAAAGTATTCTGATTCTGATAGTCCATGGCAGCTATGGACTGTTAAGGGTAAAAGCTAACGCATGCTATCTTAGGAAAAAACCTCAAGCTACTCATTATTAGCTCACAGATGCCCATCACTGATTGCCACTAATCTACAAGCATCACCACCGGTATCTGTTGCACCACCCAGTTTCCCTCAGGGTGGAATCTTTGAAATGCGATGTTCTCCTTTCTCACATTGAAAGGCTGTAAGGAGATTTTCAGAACTTCATGTCACAGTTGACCCTGTGTCGAGTGCCAGGCCGAGACACGTGAAAAGGAGTTCAAGCCTTGGAATTTGACAGCTTTGTTGGTTAATATTAATTTTACTTTGCAGAAATCCTACAGTGGCCTTCACTTGACACCGAACCAGACACAAGCTCTTTCACAGAAGGTAGCAAAATATTCTGTAGCTTAGTAACTCCTACTGAGCATCTGCTGAACCATTAATGTTAAACCACAGTCTTCTCATGTGTTGCACAGCTTGGCCAACTGCAAAAGGTCAGCAGAAATTCGGGATCCAAATGTCAGGATGTAGAGGGGAAACACCTGTGTCATGTTGAGCACTTCAGGAACTCACCACCCCAGAGTTACAGTGATGATGTGTCAAGTGGTTTTCCCAGCAACAGTTGTTCAGGTCAGGCATAAAGCATTTTTACAGTTAATATACAAGCCATTATACACCTCCCCCCTCCTTTTATTTTTATTTTCTTTTTTTTCCTTCTAAAACTAATCAGACTAAACAGAATTTTTGTTCTCCTATTTTTACAGTGCCATCTTCCTGCATGGATGATGCGATTTCAGATCTGTCGTTCTCAGTTCCAGAATTCGACCTGGACCCCTTTATCCTGGCAGACTGAATCACCTGAAATATAGAGGATTTTAGTGACATGCAAAAAAAGTTTACACAAGTTCAGGGTAAATTTTACTAAAGAAAAAGAATAGTAAATATTTTAACCCCAGTGTAATTTATAGTAGAAGAAATGGGCCTTATGTACAGAAAAATTAGAATGTGTACAAACCTTTATTAATATATATATATATTTTTAAACCATTTTAACGTTCAGTCTTACTTAAACAAACAAAAAAAAGTAGTTACATTATAAGTGTGAATAGCTCATTAGCAGTTTGAGAAAAAACGCCAGCTTTAGTCGAGCAGCACTGCTTCCTTTCAGGCAAATAGTAAATGAGAAAGTTTCTATAAATGATTTGCACTATTAAAACAACCTTAATGTCAAATATTTATGTTAAAGTCAATATCAAACGTGACACTAATGGTTATGTTCATTTTTGCTATATATTTTACTTTCATAAGAAAATCTGACATGGTGCAGCAGATCGTGTTGATTAGACACATCTCCAGCATCCCGGCTTAATTCTGAGTTTGTGTTTGAATTTTTACATGTTCTTGTGTCTGTGTAGATTTTTTCTGGCTTTTCCATTTTCCCTAAAACTACCCTGTAGTAAGATTGACGATTTGAAACCCTCCTAAGGGAGGGGTGTGTGTGTGTGTGTGTGTGTGTGTGTGCGTGCATGAACTGCTGTCCCACCGATAACGTATTCCCACCTTGCATCCATTGTCACTGTTCCTAGGACACATATTAGGTCCACTATAACCCTGCACAGGATGAAGCAGTTACTGCAGATGAATGAATAAAAAGCTTTTTATTTAATAATCATACATTTTGTTGTCTGTTGTCCCACTTTATATGAATGATTTTATACATGTTCTAATAAATACCATGTATTATACAACTTTTTCTGCCATGCTCCACTTCAGAGGGTGGTGGGTTTTCAACCCCCAAGCTCCTGTTCTCCATTACCCCAAAAGAATGGTGAAAAAAATAAATAAAAAATGTCTAATTTATTGAAATATCAAGATCCAAATCAATAACATCAAATAGCTTTAAGTTCAAAATAGAGAAAATAATAGTGTAGTTGTGTCAGGTACCCTAACTTATTTTAAGAATTTACTTGAATGAATGACAATTTTTGTTTGTGGTTCAAAAATGAAAATGAATAAAGAACAAAAAAACTGTATATTAATCCTGCTGTTCATTGCGCCTCACCTGTCATGTTTTTTATTCCCCACTAGAGGGCGCGCCCCACACTTTGAGAACCATTGCTTTAAATGATACAGGCAACTGTAACGTAAGTAGCAGATGGATTAGAGCAGAATGTCTAATATGAGTAAACATGAATAATCAGTTTTGGTTTGCCAATGTACACAAATGCATATGGACAGTTATAAATGATAAAAAAAAATAGATTCAATAACAGAAATGCTTGTGTAACAGGCTGGTATGCAGGTTCTATTTTTTTGTCTCCGGATTAAGAATGTATCTGCATATTACATATGGAGATTCGGCTTACTTTTAAAGGAAGGTTTTACATAGAATATCTACTGTAGACTTTTATGTTGTTAGTAAATTGGAACCGTAAAACTACAGATTTACATTTACACCCTTATTCAGGGCAACTTACATTTATCTCATTCATGCAACTGAGCAGCTATGGGGTTAAGGGCCTTGCTCTTAGTTTGGCTGGAATTCCACTGGGTTTGTTTGTTTTAACACAAATCTGGTATAGGTGCTGAAGCTGCCTCAGTGTAAACCCATACAACCAATAACATCAAATCAGATGCTACAATAATTATAGATATAATAGTGTGAATTCTTTGTAAATTGCTTAACTGAGCCCACATAATGTCAGAGAAATGTGCTGAACATGTGGTTCAGCCAGACACGACTCCGGCTTCATCCAATGCGAGGATTACTGTGTAAACGTGTTACATAAGACAATGGCTAATGTTTCAGCTGAACTCAAAATATTGTTGCGTATAATTTGCTTATTGATTGATTGCCATTGAAAAGGGTTTTTTTATGTAACATAACATTTCATGAACGTCAAATGTGCATTGAAAAACATTTTTAACATAATTGCTTATAGATTTGGTCAAAGATCCGTACATATACACTATATTGCCAAATGTTTTAGTCGCTATGTGCTATTATAATTCCCTCCGCTCTTCTGGGAAGATGTTTTACTATATTTTGAAATGTGCTTGTTCGCATTTGCGTTTATTCAGACACAAGGGTGTTAGTAAAGTCGGGTACTGGCGTAGCTGAGGTGAGAAGGCCTGGGGTGCAGTCAGCATCCACTTTGCCATGTTGGAACAGGTTTGGGTTTCCAAATTCAAGTAAATAAACTATTTTTGTTATACCGCATCCAAAGACATCCTGTACAATTGTGAGCCTTCAGCTTTGTGGTAACAGTTGGGGGAAGAACCACAACCACACAGGAAAGGTCAGGTTTCTGCTAACTTTTGGCAATAAAGTGTAGATTATATATTATATTCATAAAGTATGAAAAAAGAAAAAAATAGAAGACATGTAGTGAGAGATCCACACTTTAGACTCACTCTGGTCTAATGGGGTGAGTATATTATCGACCAAATCTATGTAGACACCTGACCATCAAAACCAGATGTGCATCCTGAGGAGTCTGTTCTGTGTGATAGTCAGGTGTCCATTTGTCTGCATTCTGTATGTTTTGTTTTAGGGAAAGAAGTGTTTGTTTTTTGGGATTAATTAATATTATTTTATTATCAATTATTGTCATAGATTTTGCAAGTAAAATTGGACAACTAATAAACTCTCTCTCTCTCTCTCTCTCTCTCTCTCTCTCTCTCTCTCTCTCTCTCTCTCTCTCTTTCTCTATTTTATGAAAGTATATGTATAGAAGTATCGGCCCTATTGGGAGTAGCTTTTGGTTCTAGTCGAGCAGATTTAGTTGTCGGAACGGAAGTTGGTTTTCCCGTTTCGCTACACTCTTCATAATAATTGCTTTCACGTTCACGAGTTAACTAAAGAGCACCTTTTTTCCCCCCCCACAATATCCACACAAATCTATTGCGAATTTATTTTATTTTTTTAAGTATACGTGTATGTCTAAATATGTTACATCATAGCAATGCGTTTGACGTCACTGAGAGGGACAATTGTTTTGAAAAATAGTGCAGAAGGGTAACATTCCTGATATCGTTTGACCGGTTTGTAAACTCTCGTCTGCAGTGTGTTTGAGATTAATTTTATATCGAGAGAAAATGGTTTCTTTGTCTATAAACTCGCTGAGACAGGTGATGCGGGCCATGCTGGAGTCTCCTAGATTTGACCGGGTTTTAAATAAGGTGAGTAAGAGTCTGACCTTAAAGAGACTCAATTCTAAACCAAATCCCAAACTCACACAATCAGATCAGCATTTACTTAATCTATAATAATGTATAAAGTCATGCAGCACGTGTCTCTGAAGAGTTCCCAGTGTAATAAACTTTTTTCCCCCTTGTATTTTATTTCATATATTTTTGCTTTTTTAAAGTATATGGATGTGCCTATGTTTAGGTGCAAATGCTTGAAAGGATCAGAATAGGTACATAAAAATTATATAATAATATACCATACCGAGTGCAATCCTGTTTACATGCACAACACAAGTGAACACAACATGCAGCTTTTAAATGAAGGTTTTTATTATTTATAAACGCTTGATTGTAGTTGTTGCTGCTAAGGGTGGCCCAATCAGTTATTGGGTTTAGGGGGCAAACACTTTTTCACACAGGGCCATGCTGTTTTGGATTTTGATTTCCCTCAATAATAAAAACCTTCATTTAAAAACCTGCATGTTGTGTCCACTTGTGTTATCTTTTACTAATATTTAAATTAGTTTAATGATCTGAAACATTAAAGTGTGACAAACATGCAAAAGAATAAGAAGAAAGGGGGCAAACACTCTTTCACACCACTGTGTATATATATAATATTAATATATATTTCATTGCACATATATAAAAAAAATCCGAGAATTATACAAACATCTACATCGAAAGTTTTGAAACACCTACAAAACACAAGAATTGGACAGTGAATTACTGGAAGAAAGTTCTGACAGTTTTGGTTTAAATAAGTGGGAGAACAGGACCGATATGCCCACACTGCCTCACCCCCCACAGTAAACACAGAGGTGGAAGCTCAACAGGTTGGGGTTGTTTTGGAGCAGAGAAGATTGGAGAATTATTTCAGGTGAAAGGAACCAACATTTCAACCATTCCTTAGTTCAACACCATGCAATACCATCTAGACTGCGGTTCATTGTAACTGACTACATCATACAAGGAGACAATGAGCCGAAGAGTATGACCAGACGCTGTAAGCATTATTTAGAGAGTAAAACAGTCGTCTGAAGTGATATCTATCATGGAATGACCTGCCCAGTCACCACAGGTCTAAAAATCCTATTGATCTGCTTTGGGATGAACTGAATCACAAGGTCAGAAAGAAATCTCCAAGTGAAGAACAACTTTGGCAAGTTTTACAAGAGGTACTTGTCCGGATGCCAAAAGTGTTTAAACTGTTTTTCATGCTAAGGGAATATTCTCTAATAAAAATAAAAATAAAAAAAATGTACAGGAACAGCTGTATTTTTTGACAGATACTGTAGTAGTAATAATAATAATTGTAATAATTATAACAGTAATACATAAAGAGCAGAAAACATTAAGCACAATTCTCAGGTTACTTAGAAAAGTGTCCTATTTCAATAATTTTTCATTAGATTAAAAGAATTCAAGGATTTTAATTCATTTCTAACATCAAAATATTCAAATGTTGTATGTATAAAGTGTTTGGTTGTTTCTTGGTTGTTGCTTTTCACTCCGTGCTGTTATACAGAGAGCTTACGATCATTATGAAAACAGGTCGAATTGATTTCAGCCAGTCCGGGAAAAGTCGTGTGTCAGTTTAAAGTGGAAGAGGAGCACACTAACCAAGGAGGAACCCTGCACGGAGGAATGACCGCCACTCTGGTTGATGTGATTTCCACTGCTGCGCTCTTGTACACGGAGAGAGGAGCACCTGGAGTCAGCGTCGACATGAACATCACGTAAAGTGTTTATTACTATTAACTTGGGGATGGTTAAAGAAGCTTTTGAAAGTCAGATGCAGAGTTGCTCGTCTTTCTTTTTTCCACACACAGTCTAGTCTTTAGTGTCGGGCCGCTTCACACCACCATGTCGTTAATTATAATCCTACAACAGCATGCCCTGAAGTGCCTATTCCTCAAATAAAATATAACTGCTGATGCTGTTCATGACTGTAAAGGAACCACCCCACCATTAATCAATGAATTGAATTCATGACACTGATTGCTGTGTGAGAACATAATGATTGTAAGCTGTTTCCAGAACCGCATGCACTTTGTACTTGTATAAAACTAATTTTATCCTTGATTATATATTCATGATGAAGTGTGTTGAAATTTCCAGCTAACATCCCCCCCTTTCTGGTGTTGTCAGGTATATCAACGCAGCCAAGGTTGGAGAAGAGCTCTTGATAACTGCACAGGTTTTAAAGCAAGGACGCACTATGGGATTCACGACTGTTGATTTAACAAACAAAGCGAATGGCAAACTGATCGCTCAGGGAAGACACACGAAGCACCTTGGCAGCTGATTCCTAAAACAATGCCTGTGAAATATGGATAAGTAAACGTGTGTGTATATATTTGTATGTAGGCATGTAATAAAACAGGAAGAGATTTTCAAAGCTCGCACTGTATTGGGATATTTTCAGCACAGCGGTAATAAATCAATACAAAAAAAAAGAAAAAATACTGAACACTGCAATTTTTTGTTTCATGATTTAAAGAGAACTGCAACGGGCATGAAAAGGTAGATTTTTATGCTTTATTACTCAACAAAGCTAGCTTATGATCATTAGTACTCGAAAGGAGGGATGAACATATGGGAGGGGGGGAAAGCAAACAAAATGTAATGGTGCACTGAATTGTTCCACAATAATTATTTTGTTGTTAGGTGCATGAATTTAAGCATTAGTTACCCACTGAATATCCACCAACAGAAACAAAATCAGGTATCAGTAGCATGAATGAATAGTGCATGAACCGCTCATTGGTTTCAGAATACCCACACCCTCAAAAACAAAAAGAGCATTATAATTCAACCAACAGACCCACTTCTAATGTCCATATTCACATCTTAACCCCCAGCAGGTATTAATCTTTCAGAAATTACAACAAAAAATATGAAGGAGCTTAACATGTAATAAGCGAAGATTGACACTCAAAAAAAAAAAAAAAAAAAAAAAAAAAAAAAAAAAAAAAATCTCCAGCATACCTCAGGCAGTTGAAAAGAACGAGAAGCAATGTCTACCCCAAATCAAAGTTTAACAAGTATTGTTCACATACTCAACTCAAATGAGCCTTTTCAATAGGACTACAAAGGCTGTTTAATCCCGTCTCTGATTGTCGTTGATCTTAAACTATCCTTACCCTCCCCCAAAAAAATAGAGGTCAACTATCCACTCATGACACTGATAACAGAACCAGTCCAACACAAGAGGCCCCGTATTTAAGACAACCCCCTGAAATTGGTTTGCTTTTGCTATTATTCCCCCACTAAAGAGTTCCTTCTGTGTTTGGGTGGTGTTGACAGTGCTGCTCCGAGAGAACAACCACTCAGAAACAATGTTCGTGCAAGTTCAAATAAAGGCAGACAGGTTAAGGGCAGGATAAATGAGCAAACCGAACCAAAAAAAAAAACTGTCTGGTAGGTGGGATATAAAAAAAAAAGTACTAAAATGAACTTCAGAATGAAAATGAGTGGTTAACAAAATAAAAACAAACAACGAGAGTTCCACACAAGTTCAATTCTATTAAACTGAGATGGCTATGAGGTCAACTTGCTTCAAGTGGCCTTGGAGCAGGAATTTTCTATGTCTGCTAATCTGGCATGTACGGGCGAAGGTGGTCTTCGATGTCTCCGACCCCCCAACAGGTCAGCTGATCCTGTGGCAGGTAGAGGCAGAGGCTGCACAACTTGAAAACTGTGGCCTTTGTTTTTGGAGTCTGCAAAAAAAAAAAAAAAGAATAAAAAAAAAAACGAGAAAGAAAAAGGATATGAAGAATAAAAATAAGTGGTACTTAAATATTTCTAGTCGTTATCAGTGTCGTAACAAAACTTACCTGCAAGTGCTGTCTGTCCAAGAAAAGAAACAAAGACTGATTTGGGTTGTTCATCACCATCCCAGCCTTGTCCTTACGGCCAAGAGCGTGCAAAAACTGCTTCTCATAGTCCCCGTGGTGAAATTCAAACTTGGCCTTTGGATAGAAATAGAATAGTAATGAAGAGAAAAACGTTCAGACCAGTAACACTGATACACTTACAGATATATCGTTCAAAACTACTAGAATGTAGGAAGTAATCACCTGAACAGGCCTGAAGGGTTCATGATCTGCTCCCTTCCATCTGGAGAACAGAAGACACACTATCTTCTCAATATCATTGCGGGGCCAAAGGATGAAGTCCATCTCCTGTGTGCAACCTATTACATCCTTTAGAAGGAGACCATAGAATTAGGAATCGGCGTACAAGTGTACAGTGGCCAAAATGTTTCATAAGGTCATGAATATTCTGTATAGAATTTTTTCAATCTTCACACCAAAATATCCACCTGGTGGATTTCAGTGACCATAATAGCTAAATATGTATTTTTTGCAAAAAAAAAAAAAAGTTTCTTTGTCCATTGTGTGTGTGTAAAGATTAATCTAAAAACCAGAAATACACACAACTAAATAAGCACAACTTCCATGGCAAAATACTCACACTGAATCAAATAACTAAACTTTATTCCTCAGAATAAACACTGACTTTCTAGTGCATGAAAATTGAAGGGATGTTTATGTGGAAAGGTTCCACAAACTACACATCACCATGCACAATTTGTTGTTCATTTGAGAATTGTGACCAGACACTGTCATGTATGTGGTCTTTAAGTGTTTGGGTTCTAGCCCAAGCGTTCTTGTTTCTTACCCTGCGCATAGATTGGTAGCGAGGGGCGTGCAACTGCACAACATCTTTCTGAAGAAGCTCCAAAGAACTTTCTAAGGAGTAGCTTGAATCCTTCACTCCTTTGAGGATATTTTCTTCATAGTTGTTGGTCATTACAGGCATCACATCCGCTACCTCAAAAAGTGCAGCCTTCTTTTTCTGCTCGAAATGAAAAATGCGTCAAATTAATGCAAAGTGTGGGGACTCGTAGAAAACATTTCTACAATAAGTATGTTGAACAAATTACCACGATCTTCCAGCAAATAAACATATACACACACACACACGTTACAGTAAGTGTCTATGTATTTCAGCACCTTTTCCTTAAACACGAAGGCAATGTAGATTTTGAAGTCAAACTGGTCAGCCAAGGATTCTCGTTTCTTCCGCAGCTGGGCACGAAGTCGGTTTCGGGTTTGATTTCGTCGAGAGTTTGGGTCTCCCATTGTTTAATAGTAAAAGACTTGTATCTTTTAAATCACCTTATTCGCTTTCAAGACTTTCAAGGCTTGCAAAAAGCAGGCTACACTGTTCAGATTACGGTGTTGTAACAGGAACAAACAGAAAAGAAAAGATCTGGCACTAACTGCAAACGCCTAATAAAAGCCTAATTGAGAAAAAAAGAAAAAAAAACCCTTTCCAATTGAAATCAAGTCATTTTTTTTTTTCGAGCGATGTTATTTCGCACAGCCAGGGAGACGGCGTAACAATTTTAAAGCGGAATAATCACATCGTTTTTTTGGGATAAATAAAAAAAGGGAAAAAGAGAAGGCGAATTTGCACAAATAGGAAAAGCAGTGAGATGATATGCTCGAGAAATCTCAACCTCGCATTTCAGAGCTGACGAGAACTGAACTGAAATCCATGTCTAGACTAAGTTTTTGGAAGAACAACAACAAAAAAAAGAACTAAAAGTATAGCCTCTCTTTTTTTTTTTTTGCTTTTACACCCTGAAGCTGCACAAGCTTATTCTATCACCCAAAAAAAACAACAACAACAAATCCTTTCTAGATCTGACTACTGTGGATGTTGGAGTCTCTTCCACGACAGATGTGATTGGTTTTTCATATTGATGTATTACAACTCTCAGTAACGCACAGCTGAATGACGGGGAAGGAAGCCGACCAGGGCAGAGAAACGGAGATGCCTGAAAGAGTTGGCACCAGGTGCAAGAACAAGGTGCAGACCGCTCGACATGATGGGCTTCATGGCCACAAACGTGACCCAGGCCTTGTTGTTGTTGTGGCCTCGCTGTCGTAGTTCACCATCCTCTCAGGCTTTTGTGGCCGCTTAGCTACCGAAACCTTACCAGCACTACCACACACCACGCTCAGGAAACCTTCAGCTACATGTCAGACTAATGATAATTCCTCCAGGACAGCTTACTAGCTAACTAACTCACTAGTCTTGACGGTAAGACAGTTACATTTTCTCCCCGGGTTCCTCTTCAGGGGCTAGTTATGCTAGCAGGGAAGGGAAGTGCGTGGCGTGTCTCACGTCTAGCTACACTTTCAGGAACTACCGGAACGCGAGTCTCATGGTGTGCAAAGGCTTGAAACTCGGAACCTTGTACGCGTTTTGAACCCCCCTATCAAACAGCACTTTAATCGTAAAAAATAAATTCTTCGTGTGCAAAATTAAACGCTTAGTTGGTGCCTTAGCTCGCTTTCCCCCCCCTCAGTCGTCAAAACCAACCGACCAAAAAACCTCTCGTGCCATGTCAAGATAAAGTGACAAACCAGTTCAGATTCTCCCTTCTTTCGGCTAACAAGCGGCTAGATTTGCTTCGAGGTGGACCCATCATTACTAAATAAGAGGTGTTAAAATGTCTTTCGAGCGCTTCTCCGACACCTCGGCCTCGATCCCCTCTGCGTGTGTGTCTGAAGAACAACAAGCCGTCACACTGAACAAACAACTCAAAATGGCCGACCATCGACCAACCAGCAGGGCTGAGCTTAAAGGGTTGCCAGATCCCTATCGAAGAAACCCGTCTGTCTATCGCGTAAGAAAATATACAGTATATGGGTGAGTCTTAGACTATGGGCACTTTTAGGTTCTTTGATCATATTTTAAAAAGTACATATCATTTTTGACAAATTCTTTTTTCTTTGTCAAACTATCAATAAAAACATCTTTAAAAATTTTTACTACCTTTCTATAATGATTTTTTCATACTTTGCAACCTCCTTATAGGTGCCAAAATCACTGTTTTCTCCTTGTCGCACACCCAGACTTTTAAACTTCAACAATGAAAATACAGTTTAAAAATATGACTGATCTGGTAACTATTGATGTACCTGAATTAAACACTAGTAAAATATTTAAAATACATTATAGTAATTAATCTGAGACTAATGTAAATATTACTTTTTATACAAAATATAGCTGTCACACAGTATTGGTGTCATTTCCACCACAATGCTGTTACGTCCCTTTAAAAAGTTTGTGTGAAAGATTGTTTAGGTTTTGTCTATGGAAACATTCAGGGACATCAGAGCACATGATGGACTTGGAGGGAATTTTAAATTTTCATCAACAACAAATGAAGAAAAATCAAGGTAAATATTGCTAGACCAGTTAATATATTTATTCTACGTCATTTCCAAACATGCTGTACCTTCAAGGGTGTTTTTAAAAAGCTAAAAAATTTAAGTTAAATAAGAGTATTTTGCATACATCACATGCTAAGTATTAATTCAAAGGTAATCAGTGAAGCTATCTTCCATTTTTTCACAAAAAACTACAGAAATGTCATTTCCACCACAGTCATTTCCACCACACTGCCCTCTGTGGTGGAAAAGACAGCATGTGGTGGAAATGACATTTATGGTTAAAAAGTACAATTGATATGGATTGTGAGAGTAAATTTGTGTAACTTTTTATATTATAATATTACAATACTTTTTATATTTATAATATAATGTTTTATTTCTGAATTATATGACTTTTATATTATTTGATTTCTTTTTTATTTATTTTTAAGATGCCTCTGCAAGACACATGCCAATCTGCAGAGTATGGCAGACAAGCTGCTTTATCATTAAGTCATTAAAAGCAGCAACATTGAAGATCTGATTGTATCCCTGTGCTGTTCGCCAAACAATACCAAGCAATGTATGTACAGGGAATGTACCGTTTGTGAAGCCAAAGAATTGGAAATCTCAACCTTTGACCCTGGGACCCAAACATTTTGGTATGAGTGGAAGGGAAAAGCTGGGGAGAGACTGAAGAAAAAGAAAGATGGTAGTGAAGAAAAATTCACAGTCCATTTAACAGTTAAAGAGAAAGTTACAGGTACTTTGCATACTTTGCTTGAGGACTTTCGCTTAGGACTAAAAGAAAAACATGGCAAACATGTCTATAACATCAGACACCAATATGCTGCTCTTCGTGGTTTAAAAGAGAATCTGAGTGAACATGACGTTGTCCTCCATATTGACTTTGCAGAGAATTTTTTTCTGCAAGTACTGCAGCGAAATCCAAGCTGTACATTTTGGTGATTCGCAAAAACAGGCCTCACTTCACACTGGTGTGGCCTACACCAAAAACAGTGTGATTTCATTCTGCTCAATCAGCTCCTCTTTTCGTCATGACCCCTGTGCTATTTGGGCACATCTATCAAAAGTCCTCACTTTCCTGAAGGATCAATACCCCACTGCTTCAGTGCTACATGTGGTCAGTGATGGGCCGACCACCCAATACCGCTCCAAAAAGAATTTCTACTTCTTCACCAACATTCCATATCAGATGGGCTGGAAGAAACTCACTTGGAACTTTCTGGAGGCTGGCCATGGAAAAGGCCCTGCTGATGGGATAGCAGCAGCAGTGTAAAGAAGAGCTGATGACATCATAGCTAGAGGGAAGGACATACCAAATGCTTGGGTGCTCTTTGAGGAGCTTCAACAGCAAAAGTCTGCCACAGAGCTCTTCTATGTTGAGCCAGAGGAAATTGAGTGTATGGACATTCATGTGCCATCCGAGCTACAAACAATCCGTGGCACAATGAAGATTCATCAGGTAATGGTTGACAGTCCACAGTCGTCTCAAACAAATAATTTTACATGAACTAAGTTCATGCCTTAACAGTTTTTCCTCTCCTTTCAGATAACCTCTGCTAGCCCAAGCCAAATGTCATGGAGAATCCTCAGTTGCTTTTGCTCTGCACCTCATGACTGCAAATGTTTCAATCCAGAAACAGTCATGTTCCAGCATTGGGACGAAGCTTCTCGCTCAACCAGTACATCGCATCCTGACACACCTCAAATAGGTCTGCGGCATATTGTGGACTTGAACGAGGGACACGTTGGTCAGTGGTTTGCTGTGAAGTATGATGGAGATATTTATCCTGGCATCATTCAATTCAAATCAATTCATTATTATTTGTATAGCGCTTTTAACAATAAACATTGTCTCAAAGCAGCATTGTCTCAAAATTTTCCATATTCCACATCTCTGTTTAAATGTTACAGTTTAAGGTGTTCTTTACAGTTACTCTTTACAGAAGATGAGTGTTTATTTAAGAGACCAATAAGAACATTTCAGAACATTAACCTCATAAATATCTCACATTGTTGAATGTTTTATGCATCTTTTATTACTTGTATTTTCCCTGGCCATCAGTTGTGTCAGTTCTTTACAGTATGCACTGTAACTGTTCATCTGTGAGACAAATCAGTTTTATACATCAACAACACCTGTTTTAGTGTAGTGCTGAGTTTGTTTAATGACTGTTATGAGTTTAAGTATTTTTCTAATAAATATATCTACTGTTTCTCTACATTCATGTTACATTCATTGTCATTTCCACCACCACCCTGTCATTTCCATCACCACACACATTTTTTTTAAATATTTAAAAAGTTCTCCTCACACATTAAATATTTATTCACAATTTATGATATTGTGCTCTACTTAGTATAAATATTCAAGTTATTTATTTTCAAATAAACTCTTACCCAATCTAATATTAAATTTCAGAGTGTGACAGGTGTACAGTTCAGCATTTGGTCCTTAGGGCAGTTAATTTATCTCATTAACAAATATATAATTAATGTACATTGTGGAAAAACTGGTAAAACTAGTTACAAAAATGATCTTAGACAATTCTTGAGTGGCATAAGTTATTCTATTTTTTAATAACAGCTGTATATTGAGATGTGGTGGAAATGACATTTGTTCATTGCAGGTCGGAAAAAATGTGAAATATTAACAGTTTCTCTTGTAATCCATGTTTGTCCTCTAACAGACCTTAAAACTAGAGAAATTATTTAAACTTATGTGTTACCTAACTTTTGATCAAGTTTTTTTTGTTCAACTTCACAAGGCTAAAAGTGCACCTAGTTGAAGAAACGCCCATAAATCTAAATCAGAATGCTTTATTGATCCTATAGGGAAATTTGAAGTAAAGATTAAAAAAAAATAAGAAATTTTTATATATATATATATAAAGTTATATTACTTAGAGAATGTTGATGGAGAAGTACAGAGACGGTCAGAAGGAGTTAGATTAGTGGATTTAGAGAAAGTGTACGACAGGGTGCCGAGAAAGGAGTTGTGGTATTATATGAGGAAGTCAGGTGTGTCAGAGAAGTATGTAAGAGTGGTGCAGGAAGTGACAGCAGTGAAGTGTGCAGTAGGAATGACAGACTGGTTCCATGTGCAAATTGATCAAGGATTGGCTCTGAGGCCTTTCCTGTTTGCAGTGGTGATGGACAAGTTCAAGTCAAGTCAAGTCAAGAGGCTTTTATTGTCATTTTTACTAGACACAGTGGTACACAGTACACAGTAAAAATGAAACAACGTTCCTCAGGAACCCTGGTGCTACACTAAACAACAACAACATAAAGCTACAACACAAACATAAAGTGCATCGAGTGCAACCTGGTGCAAACAGTGCAAACAAAAAAACAGTACAGACAGACAGTGCAGACAGACAACACAACACAAGACAAAAAAACAAAAAACCAAGTATAGCGTCGACTAGTAAACCTACTGTATACTTGATTATACAGTACTGTGCAAGGAGAAATGTAAAAACTATACCCAGGAGAGAATACAAACAGAACAGAACAGAACAATGTAGTGCAAAAAAACAGCAGCAAGGAGGTGCAAAGACAGCATGTAAACATTATACTGTAATACAAAGGTGCGAGTATAAATAATAATAACTAAATAAATGGTGGTGGAGTGGATCGAGATGAGTGATGATTGTGTTTAGTCCAGGTTGTGCAGTTCGGTAACACACATTTGAGTAAGTGTGTTGAGAAGCCTGATGGCTTGGGGGAAGAAACCGTTGCACAGTCTTGTTGTGGCGGCCCGAATGCTTCGGAACCGTTTTCCTGATGGTAGGAGTGTGAAAAGTGTGTGTGACGGGTGTGTGTGGTCGTCCACAATGCTGTGTGCTTTGCGGATGCAGCGTGTAGTGTAAATGTCCATGATAGAGGGGAGAGAGACTCCGATGATCTTCTCAGCTGTCCTCACTATCCTCTGTAGGGTCTTGCGATCCGAGACGGTGCAATTCCCAAACCAGACAGTGATGCAGCTGCTCAGGATGCTCTCAATGGTCCCTCTGTAGAACATGGTCAGGATGGGGGGAGGGAGGTGGGCTTTCCTCAGCCTTCCCAGGAAGTAGAGACGCTGCTGGGCTTTCTTGGTGATGGAGCTGGTGTTAAGTGACCAGGTGAGGTTGTCTGCCAGATGAACACCAAGGAATTTGGTGCTCTTGACGATCTCCACAGAGGATCCATCAATAATCAGTGGAGTTTGCTCCACACCAGGCAGTTAACCATTGCACCTCCTCTCTATATGCTGACTCGTCGTTCTTGCTGATTAGACCCACCACGGTCGTGTCATCGGCAAACTTGATGATATGATTTGAGCTGTGCATTGCTACACAGTCGTGAGTCAGCAGAGTGAACAGCAGTGGGCTAAGCACACAGCCCTGAGGGGCCCCAGTGCTCAGTGTGGTGGTGCCGGAGATGCTGTTCCCAATCTGGACTGACTGGGGTCTCCCCAGGATCCAGTTGCAGAGGGAGGTGTTCAGGCCCAGAAGGTTCATTGACAAGGTTCATGGACAGTTGATGGACAAGGTCAGACAGGAGTCTCCGTGGACTATAATGCTCGCGGATGATATTGTGATTTGTGATGAGAGTAGGGAGCAGGTTAAGAAGAGCCTGGAAAGGTGGAGTTACGTGCTGGAGAGAAGGGAAAAGTCAGTAGGAGTAAGACAGAGTACATGTGTGTGAATGAGAGGGAGGGCAGTGGAGTGGTGCAGTTGCAGGGAGAAGAGGTGGAGAAGGTGGAGGAGTTCAAGTACCGTTTATAGGACTGTGATGAGACCTGTGATGTTGTATGGCTTAGAGACAGTGGCATTGAGTAAAAGACAGGAGGTGGAGCTGGAGGTAGCAGAGCTGAAGATGTTGAGGTTTTCGTTGGGAGTGACGACGATGGACAGGATTAGAAACGTGTTTATTAGAGGGACAGCGCATGTAGGACGTTTTGGAGACAAGGTTAGGGGGGCGAGATTGAGATGGTTTGGACATGTGCAGAGGAGGGACATGGGGTATATTAGTAGGAGAATGCTGAGGATGGAGCCACCAGGAAGGAGGAAAAGAGGAAGGCCAAGGAGGAGGTTTGTGGATGTGGTGAGGGAAAACATGCAGGTAGTGGTATGTGAAAGAGGCAGATGTAGAGGACAGGGGGGTATGGAGACAGTTGATCCACTGTGGCGACCCCTAATGGGAGAAGCCGAAAGATGATGAAGAAGATACTCTAATATGTAAATCAATACTAATCCCAGAAGTTTTGTCTACCAATAAGTTCAAGGATGTATATTTTAAAATATTTATTCTCTGCTATGCTACCAAGCTTTATTAAAAAAAAGTGCGTTGTCTCTTTTTTGTCTTGATAATTTTTTTACCTATATTTTTCTTAAACAAACGTTTGAAAAAGTTCAGTGTGCTAAGACATATTTCAGTTATTTTTTTTTTTTTAGGGGGGGAGATAAATCCCACCTGCACACTTTCACCTATCTCCAGCAACACCAAAGCAATTTGGACTATGTCACTGTGTCATCTGTTTGTGAAAGATTGTTTGTTGTTTTATAGGTAACTCTAATTTATATTATACCCCTGTTAATGTTGTGCATGTCTTCTGTCATTCGACATCACCTAACCGGGATTTCTTCTACATAGCACACAATCTGGCAACCTTTTCGAGACATCACGTGTTAAACTGTATGGGCTGGTGTTATTGAGGCTGGTTGTTGTTCCCCACTTGAACTTTGTAACAGAACAAAATCCATTTTGCATGTTTGCAAATTTTCATAACGCATTTTTTTTGGGTTAGAGAACACATGTACGCGTGTAAATCCAGGTATCCCGGATCCTGAGACTGTATATTCCGGTTTTTTTTTTTAATATGTGCAGGCCATGAAAATAAAACATGATTATAGGTCCACGTTTTTATAATGTCATATATAGATTTGAAGTCCATTTCCCACCTCCGACCTTCATTCTGAATCATAACTACACCAAACAAGTCGCATCACTTCAGTCAATCGAACTCAGAAAGAAAGACTCACTTTGCGCATGTCCCAAAGTCACGTGACCAGACCCAGCGCTGCTACTTAAGCTTGTGGCGCGCGCGCTTATCTGTGTTTGGTGAAGTAAGGAACGTGTTGGGAAAAATAACACAAACCCAAAAAGTGTTACTTCCGTCCTATAATTTATTAGTTTTATCATTATTTTTACTTTTCAGGTGCGGCTTTTCTCGACAGGTTTGTGGAATCTTATTTTACAATGTTGTGTTTCGACTTATAAAAGTCCTAAAACGGTTGCTTGTAATTTGTGGTGCAAACGACCATGTTTTTTTTATTTTCTTTGGTCGTTTATTTGACCTTTTGTATTTAACAGTAAACAATTAACTGTTTTTGTAAATTTGTCCTTTTTATTTTAATAAGCTAAAGACTTTTGCGTGTTTTTTTTTTCCTAGTTTTGTTTGTTTAGCTAGGTTTTGGCGCCTGTGTAGGTTGTAGCTTGTTCGCTTGCTAGTCGTGTTTCTCCTAAAGGACATCAACCACAACAATCATTTTGCTGAGGTTCAGTCAGAGAAAGAATCCAGACTAATTAGATAAGCTTTAGGTTAGGCTTGAAAAGTACCTCTACCACTAGTAATCTAATTAGTCTGTTTTTTTCTCTCTAACCGATTCTCACCAAGATGGTGGTGTGGTGGAAATCCTTTCCTAGAACAACCTACTAGATATCTTCTGCATAGTTAGTTTTCTTTCTCTGTTTTTTCAAATGGATGTGGTGGAGATTCTTTCCAAGCCCTAATAATATCTAATGGGTTGGGCTGGTACAGGCTCTCCACCATCATTTTGGTGAAATCCTTTACTGGTCCAACCTACTTTCTTCTTGTTCTGATTTGTCTCTGACTGATGCTGTTTAATCAGAATAGTGTGATGCTGGAGATCCTTCAAAAGACCAACCTACCAGTTCTAATCTATAAACTTGTCTCTTTGTAAATCTTTAAAAATGATTTGGTGGTTTTTCTACTAGATATTTTCTAGTTAGTCGCTCTGCTCAGATTCTCACCCAGTAGTGTTTTGGTGCAGATGTTAACTAGACCATCATATTTGTTATTCTAGTTAGTTGCCATGCTTTAACTTAATATTTACAAAGAAAGATTTGTCTTTTTATACCTGGGGTTTGCAGCCTGGGCCACTTCCTACTGTGCAGTGAATTTTCTGGTTAATTTATACAGAATGAATATTTGCTTGTGTGAATCTTCTGCTTGCTGTTTGTTCCTGTGATTTTTTACTTGTATCACCTTAAAATGGGTATCTGTAGAAGTTGCTGTTGGGTTAATGCTAGTTATACTGGTTCATAAGCTTTAGATGAATCCTGTCCACCTACCCACTACATTAGACTTATAAATATCTGTTTAACCAGGGCTTTAGATGGCTAAATTCTTTCTGTATTGGGATTTGAGTGGTGGAATGGAGACTGCATACATTCAGTAACACGCAGTATTTTAGGTACTTTTTTATAATTTTGTTTTTCCCCCATAGATACCCGAAGACATGAGTTCTGTCCGAAAAATGAAGCAGGTGGAGAACCCTCGTGAAAATGTAAAGGTATGTAAAGGTTTTTTTGTTTTGTTTGGCTCTAATTGTTTTCTAAATAGCTGTAAATATGGTTTAATGAACATTGTTTTCTACATGTACAGTGTGTGTGTGTGTGTGTGTGTGTGTGTGTGTGTGTGTGATATTACATTACACATACACGTGTTTGTGTACTGTATTTTTCGGACTATAAGCCTCTACTTGTTTCCCCCCACGTATTGAACCCCGCAGCTTATTTATGAATTTTTCCTGGGTTTTTCCCGGTTTCACAAACTTCAAGCCAAAAACTGAACCCCATAACATTAGACCAATGAAATTTCAGAACGGAAATGAAAAAACGCACCTCACCTGAGTTCGGAGCTGCACGGCATCGGAAGAAAAAAGTAATTTTTTTTTTTTTTTTATGCACGACGATGCCAAAAGAGAAACTCCCGAGATAAATAGTTGTGGGAGGAAGATGGTGAACAATTACTTTCTTGGTAGGCTACTGTTTAGATACAAGCCGTTGTAGCGCGTTGAGTCTGGGTCATGGGAGAGCTCACTAACTCCAGTTGTAACAGAAATCATATAAGCACAGACGGGTTTCCAAAACTTGTGCTTTTTATTTTTTTTGGCCACAGCGTTACAGGTCAGTCAAAGAAACTTAGAAATGACCATCAGAAAATAATAAGGACATATTCCTCGGTCTTGCACACATGCAGTAATGGGGGGGGGAAATGCGGCAGCAGGCTATTCCCAAAATGCCCCTCTGCTCTCAGAGGAGCCACAACATATTTCACAGTGTAACAGACACTGTCTTTCGTTAAAGCCTGTGTAAAGTTCATTAGTTTCAGTGTAGACACCTGCAGCTTATAGACAAAATAAAAAATCTTGGTCAAATTCAGTGGCTTATATATGGGTGCGCTTTATAGTCCGGAAATTATGGTATATATTAATTTGGAAATTATTTAAGATATTTAAAAAAAACTTTATTATATACAGAGTTGCTTTTAGTATAGTTTCCTGGACACACTAATAAAATGAACATTGTAGGATTAAAAAAAAATGTATTGTGCATGTTTTGCACGTGGTGTAAAGGGGAGACTGTAGCAAACCTCTTGAAGAAAACTGAGGTTATAGATTATTTTAAGCTTAAACTATGAGCTGGAGAAGAAATTGACCCAGTCTGTGTAATCAGAATTGCCCAACCCTAATGAGTTGACCTTTTTAGTCTGTCCTGTGCTTTAAAATTGGGAGTGCCTCACATTAGGTTGTGTAATTTATGTACAAGTTTTGGTTTTAAATGAACCCTGCTCTCTCGAGTTGAATTAATCATTGCCCACATGGGCACAAGTCACTAATATGCACTGGTGTTGCTCCTCTTGCCACTATGTTTCAGGGTAGAAACATTAACTAACCCCTAACTCGTAGTTGGCAGTAATTAGTTCTCTCAAGCAAGTTCCCACAGTAATTTGTTCATGCAGTAAGGTAATGTGTAAGGACCAATGGCTGACTGTGGGAATTTGAGGTGTCTTGCCTCGTGTAGCCGACAGTCCTGCCTCTTTCCCACGCTAGCAAGGCATGCATACACAGTGCTGCTTGGCTACCGTGCTTGCTTGCGTCTCACAATGACTGTTAACAAGAGTGTAAGTGGAGATGAAGTGGGAATGTTTTGGTATGCAGTAAGTGAACTGTAGTTTGTCAGATCAGTTTATTTGTTGATCACCTGATCTTTTAGGATGTTGATGCTAACATGATGCCATCTCTGAAGCTCCATATTTATTTTCTTTGTCTTGCAGAATTTTTTCGTGGCACAAACATCAGGCGAATCTTCCAGGAGAAGAACGCTTCAGGTCCTCCAACCATCTGCTGTAAATAAACCTCTTGGAAAGATATCTGAGGTACCTTGCATGATCAGCTATGTTGAATGAAGTGCAATTTGCTGTATTGATTAGACTGCTAACCTGTTTTAAAATATAATTTTTTTAGACTGGGAAATCTGTTCCTAAGAGGAAGCTGTGGTGTGCTGACCAAGTGAGAGGCTCAAAGAGAGTTAAAGCTGAGGTGGCAGTGAAGCATGCAGACGCAGAAAACGAAAACCAAACTGAAGGAATCTCACAGGAAGCTTATGAGCTGATGGTCAAAGGTGATTCTAGATGTTTATGCTTTTAGTCACCTCAGCTTCTCATGTTTTCAAACACTTGTATAGTGGAAATATTAAATATATGGTGTCATTCTTAAACCCATCCATCAGAAGGTCTATTGTGTAGCCTGGGAGATCTGGGCAAAGATAATGACCAGTTTTTTTTTGTTTTTTTTTTTCCCCCCTCAGAAACCCCTACGGCATCTTACTGGAAGGAGTTGGCAGAGGAGCGGCGGAAAGCCCTTTTTAACGTTCTCCAAGAGAATGAGAAGGTTCGATTTTAGCACTTAGCCCTGTTTTACATGCTATTCTTTCAGCACCGATGAGTCATCATAACATCGGTTTTGTTCTCAGGCTTGATGTATTGAGTACTGATGCAGTTCCTTTTAAAGGTTTTTACCATACCTTGTTTACTGTAATATTACCCGAAATGGAAATGCAAAAACCGGCCTCGCAAGATGTATTAAACAGGAGCATGCTCCGGTTAACTGCTTTTGTATGTGTCATTTCTGGCCGTCGTCTCTTATTGAACATGAATTCCCGGTGGTTTGCGATGTTTGCTCTATTGGCTTCTCATGAGCAAACCCTGCTGAACAGTTACAAATCTTTGTATTTATTAACCTAACCTATAAACTATTAAGAGATGGTGTGTGTGTATACAGTGAAGATGGGGGGGGGGGGGGGTTGTTTATTATCCACACTCAATTTTCATAAATGGCAAATGTTTCCCCATACAGCTTCACAAGGAAATAGAAGCCAAAGATGAGCAGATTGCTAAGCTGCAAAGTGAAAATGATGAACTACAGGAGCTAGCGCAGCATGTCCAACACATGGCTGATATGATTGAGGTAAGGCTTTTGTCACTCATTATGATTTCATGTAGATCTAGTCGTATTCCAGATACTAAATTTATTCATTTTGTGACAGCGGTTAACTGGTAAAAGTCCAGACAGCTTGGAAGACCTGCGAGAAATTGCCTTTGATGCAGAAGATGAAGATGACAATCCTGAGAGTGAAAATGAAGAATCTGGAAGTGATCTGGAGGATGAGACTGAGAATACGGGGGTTGAGACTGAAACGGAAGATAATGTCGCTTCAGAAGATTCATCAAAGTAGCCTGGAAAGATTTCCATGGACAATTTGGGACTCTGGCATTTGATCTGTTATGTTTTAATTTGTGATTTTCTCAAGTGATGTGCAATTGTTTTTAATTAGGTTTTATTTAATATTTGTTACTGTAAGGTATTTCAAATTTGATGGTTGTGAGCATGTTATCTGTACATATGTAAAACTTGACATGTATGTGAATAAACACCCATATTTTACATTTTTTTGGCAGAACTTTATGCTATACTTTGGGTCATACTTTGGCAGGCAATTCAAACATTTTCAGACATGCCCTTTTCAAGTGAAGTAATTCCTAATTGCTATCCTTTTTAGAATAACTTGTTTGCTATGAGTCTTCCTCAACAGTCAAGATTACCATTAGGTCTGTAGTCAATCTGCCTTTAGCAATGAGTGGCTGTTATGTTGACTGTTATGTCTTAGCTGAGACGCTTGGAGGTAAAACATTTTTTTTTCTTTCCACCTTCAGTTTCCATAAATGGAAAAAGTACAAAAGGTCATAACTTAATAAATATTAAACTGGCACTACTGCTTATGCTCAATGAGAAAACAAATGCTCACAAACTAAAGGTGGTGTAGCTGTTGTGCTACAAGCTTATGATCACACCCTGGTCTTGTTTGGGAAGAATGTGAATTTAATAATCTATAAAGTGTGTTTTAAGGCATGCATGAAATGTGTAGAAATAACCTTTTATTTGGTGGGGAGGGGCTTGATTTGACACCACCACTAGTTCTTGTTCCCTATTTGGGAAGAAATGCAGCTTGATGGGGTGTGTTTTTAATTCAAACCTTTGGAGACATGATACACTTGCCCAAACTCGAATTTTATAGGGTCAGATTACAAAATTAGCAGGTCCTGATAATTTCATATGTAGGTTGACATTAAATTAAGGAGAAACAGCTGTGTAGGAGGCTGAAAACTGGGTAAGGAACAGCCTAACTGCTAAGGCAGAGGTGTTGGAAGTCACTGGTTATACACCATGGTAAGATACAAGGTAATTATGCTCCATCAGCAAGGTCTCTTCAGGGCAAAAATTTTAAAGACTGGGGTTTCAAGATGTGCTCTTCAAGCTATTTTGAAGAAGCACAAAGAAATGGGCGATGCTGAGGACCATAGATGCAGTAGTCAGCAAAAGAAATTTAATGCACCAGAAGAAACACACTTCCCTTTGACATATGTCCAGCAGTGCCATCAGCAAAGACCTGGCAGAAACCAGTGAGACCTATCTTCATGGAAGTATTGCAGCCAAAAAGCCATGCTTCTGGTGTGGAAACAAGACTAAGCAACTAAACTATGAAAAAATGCCAACAGGTGCGCTGTAGTCAAGATTTGAAATATTTGGCTATAGTGAGAGGCAAGTAGTTTGCTCAATGCCTGGACAGCAATGCAATTAGTGTCTGCAGGCAGCAGTGAAACACAGAGGTGGCAAAAGTACACACATCCTTTACTTAAGTAGAAGTACAGATACTCATGTTTTAAAATACTCGGGTAAAAGTTGAAGTACTGATTAAACTTTTTTACTCAAGTAAAAGTAAAGAAGTCTTGGCTCTGACATACTTCTACCTGTTTTAGCTGTTAACTGGACCTCACATTATATTAGATATAGATAGATAGATTCTGTCCTTTCTGTGTTGGATTAATTTCTTTATTTCCTGGTCTTTAATAAAAGATAACTTCACCAAAAAAAAGCACTTCTGTGGTAGCTCAGTGGGTTAAGGCTTGTGCCTGAACATGGTCCTTAATATAGTCCATGCTGGTGATAAGGTTTCAAAGCCAGTCCTACATGCCTTCTTTCTTACTGCGCTGGCATGAAACAAAGTATGAACCCTCCAAAAAGCCAACATGCTTTTCAGCAGTAGTCGCTCAGTGGTTTAAGGCTTGTGCCTCATCTAAACATGCTTCCCAGTCTGATCTCTTCCATGGTTTAGTGGGTAAGGCTGGTGCCTCGCTGAAGTCCTAGACTTAAAACTCGACACACACTCATTACTCATCTCAGCCCATTCCACCATTATTTATTTATTATTATTGATACTCTACCGTACTACACTGTTTACATGCTGTTTTTTGCACCTTTGGCTCTATTACACCGTTTATATGCTGTTTTTTGCACCTTTACTGTTTCTTATTACACTATACTGTTATTATACTATACTGTTTACATGCTGTCTTTTGCACCTCTTGACTGCTGCTGTTTTTTGCACTACATTGTGTCTGTTTATATTCACTCCCGGGTATAGTTTTTACATTTCTCCTCATACAGTACTGTATATTCAGAGTATACAGTGAGTTTACTAGTTGGCACTATCTCAGGTTTTGTGTTTTGTCTTGTGTTGTCTGTCTGTCTGGATTTGTTTTTTGTCTGCACTGTTTGCACTAGGTTGCACTCGATGCACTTTATGTAGCTTGTTGTTGTTTAGTGTAACACCAGGGTTCCGGAGGAACGTTGTCTCGTTTTTACTGTGTAATGTGTACCACTGTGTATAGTAGAAATCACAATAAAAACCTCTTGACTTGACTTGACTTGATGGTGAGGATCAGGGTTCGAATCCTGCTTTCTTCCTGCTATTTACAATGTGGGTTCAACTTGTGCTATTTACATCTGTATTCGCTTCCTACAGCTTTCTTTAGCGTTAAATTCTTGTGTTGATGGTTTGAAAAGAATGATAGACCTGCTCTAATCAAGCTTCCCATCCTGTTTTTTTCTGATGGCTTAGTGGGTTAAGGCTGGTACTTTGCTAATGTTGGTGGTCAGGGTTCAAACCTGGCTTTCTGTCTGCTAGTCATGAGGTAGGTTAAATTCCTGATTCCTACATCTTCATATTCTTGTTTTGATGGGTTAAAAAGAAAGATAGACCTGCTCTAAACAAGCTTCCCAGCTTGTCCTTCCTGATGGTTCAGTGGGTTAATGCTGGTGCCTCGCTAATGGTATGAATCAGGTTTCAAATCCTGCTTTGTCCCTTCCGACGTCTGTCTTTAGCATTATATTCTTGTGTTGATGGATTGAAAGAAAAGATAGACCTGCTAAACAATCATCACAGCCGGTCCTTCCCGATGGTTCAGTGGGTTAAGACTGGTATTTCGCTGTTGGTGGGGTTCAGAGTTCGAATCCTGCTTTCTGTGTTTCTGTCTGGTCTGAATTTCTTGTTTTGAAGCATGAAACGAATGATAAACCCCCCCAAAAAAGAAGGTGTGTTGTGGGACTTGATGGCTTTGTGAAATAAGCCTTGTCTCTGAGCTCAGAGGTTGCTGGTTCGAATCTGGCTTCTCCCCGCACTGGGTAAGCTGTGTAGAAAATAGTCTGTGGTGAGCAATGGAGTGGTTGACTGTGAACAAAGGCTGTGAAGACCTGCTGCTTCACAGCCTCAGAAAAAGTGAGGGTGATAGGTTTTTGGCAGAATTTTTCCCTATATATGCAAAACTAAGTCGATACTTTTTTGAACGTTTTTGCTTCATAACACCCTGTTTTCAGCTAATCAGACACCGGGGGGCAGATGCCCGGATATTGCCCCCCTGCTTCAGGATACGCCCTCCGAAACCACATCCAACCTTCCACGCAGCCATTCCTGACACCTTCCTTACTACAGCCACCAGAACCTTCCACACTCTTAACTTTGAGCCCTGGCCGGGGTTTGGACCGGCAACCTCTCAACCCAGAGGCAAAGCTCTTCCAATTGAGCCACAGGATCTCCTGCAATAACCTGATTTTTAGGACCTTTTATAGTTCTTTATTAAAACTTTTTAAACAATTTAAAGGAAGGCTAAGGGGGTAGGAATCGAACCGGGAGAGTCAGATAGCAGAGACCACATCACTAACCACTACACTACCACAGGAGAGGCAAACAAGCCTTTGCTTATTGGACTTTTGGTTTTCTATAGTTCAGAGACCATTGTTTTCTCTTAGATCATGATGGTAGAGGGTCAAAACTTCTCCTTCCTCTACATTCTCTCAGTAACTCGAAGTCAATCAGAAGTGACTCAGGTACAAGAACCACATCTCCAACACCTGCACCACTGATATACCATGATTTGCCAGCAACCAATTTTAATGATCTTTCATTGTTCTGTTTTTAAAAACTTCTTATAATGTTCAATATGAAACTAGAGGTAAGAATCGAACCAGGAAAGTCTTTCATCATAGATCACTAATGGCATTACTTCAAAACTCAAAACTTTTTTAGACATGTAAATAAGCAGGAAAGACAGAGACAAAGACAAAGAGACACAGACACAGCTTTCGAAAGAGTGAGAGACAAATAGAGAGACAGCAAGAGAGAGACATATACAGTGAGACAGAGACATTTACTAAAAGAGACATAGAGAATTTACTAAATGAGCAGTAGTGAGTTAAGGGCTTGCTCAGGTGCCCAAAACTGGCAGCTTGGAGGTGTTAAACATGTATCATATGTACAGCATGTGATATATATGTACTTATAAAGCACTAAATGGATTATCTCCATGTATCTCTCCAGTCTTTTAACACGCTACAATCCGTCACGCTCCCTGAGATCTCAAAACTCTGGGCTTCTAGTAGTTCCTAGAATAGTAAAGTCCACTAAAGGCGGTAGATCATTTTCACATTTAGCTCCTAAACTCTGGAATAGTCTTCCTGACAGTGTTCGGGGTTCAGACACACTCACCCAGTTTAAGTGCAGATTAAAAACATATCTTTTTAGCAAAGCCTACACATAACATACATCTCACATCATAACCTTGTGCTCCAGAACATCTGATCACATGCACATTATCAACTTGTACTGTTAATATCATGAACAGCAGCTACGCTAATTCCTCTCCACTGCTTCTCTTTCCCTCCCCATCCCGAGGCATCCTGAGGTTTTGCCAGCTCCAGTCACCTCCCACCTCGTGAAGAATATAGACCTTTGAAGAAGTAGATGCCGAACTCGCAAACATCCTGAACTATCTAGAGATGTACCAGTTCCAATTGGATCCCACTGCATGTGTGGTTTTGACATTGGACCTCCTGGAGTGTTTAAAGGCTCTGGCGTGGAGAAGCTGATGCTGGATCTGTGATGATCACAAATGTTGAGCTCATAAAACTAAGAGCTACTAACCATATAGACTGTATAAGACTGTAGGAAGAACATTATTTATAATCTTATACTCCAGTACTCATGTTAGTTCTCACTCTCCAGTGTTCTGTATTGTTGAAAGATGATCAAACTCTTGATGTCACCCAAATGAGGATGGGTTCCCCTTTTGAGTCTGGTTCCTCTCAAGGTTTCTTCCTCATTACATCTAAGGGAGTTTTTCCTTGCCACAGTCGCCACGCTGCTCATCAGGGACAAATACACACTATTCACCTTAACTGTTGATTTCTGTAAAGCTGCTTTGAGACAATGTCTGTTGTGAAAAGTTCTACAGAAATAAACTTGACTTGACTTGACTTTATATGTAAGCATTTGTACAGTGATTAAATATAAAGGCTATAACAGTGTAGAGATGTGTGGACATCATTAAAATCCTTTGCTATGTTTCCACACGGACAGTTATTGAGGTGATACCGGAGAGACTGCACCTCTTCAAGTCAAGTCAGGAAGCTTATATATATAAAATTATAGACATTTTACAGATTTAAATCATGTATTGTTTTTATCTGTACCATCATTAAAGACAGTATTTTAAGTTTGTGTCGCCATTATGAGGGAAAAACCCACAAAACGCCACCCAGAGGGTAAATTGTGTAAAACATGAGGGATTTGGTGTTTGATTTGAGACTCAGAAATAAAACTAAAGTTTACTGATTAAAAATATTTTTATCTAGAGTTTATTTATTCATTTTATATCTAAGTAAAGAAAGGACGTCGTGGATAAATGTATTTTTTGCCAAAGGTTTTAATTTCGCCTCTTTTTTATTTAGTTATTTATTTATGTATTTACAGAAATGTGCGCTGAATTGATCGCGCGTTAATAAAATTTTGTGCTGTTTAAAATAATTTTCCTTTTGACAGCCAAATATACATATACATACACACACACACACACACACACACACACACACACACACACACACACATATATATATATATATTAATACATTAATGTACCTAATGAATGTGTCCAGGCTGAAAACCCACATATAGAACACAAGCAGAGAAAAGATGATGATGATCAGGAATGTGTCTGTTCTCAGTCATGTTCTCATCACTGACTCCCTCTGTCTCATCCACATTAACCCCAAACTTCTTACTGCCTTCTGCCTGCTGATTCTTAGCTTTGTAAACTAGTCTACATCTGTGATAAGTGAGAGTCAGGACTTTGGAGTAAAGTACTGATACTAGAAAAATCTACTTAAGTACAGTAACGAAGTATTTGTACTCCGTTACTTCCCACCTCTGGTGAAACATGATGGAGGTTTCCTGCAAGTTTGGGCCAAAAACTGTGCAAGGGTTCCTATTAGAACTGTTGATGTGCAGGCAAAGCGTGATCACAAAATATTGACTTGATTTGGATTTCTTTTTTTGTTAATGTACGTTCCCTTTTGTTAAAAAAAAATACATTTAAAAAATTATTCTTGCTTTATTCTTGCATTTTTGACACCTGCCTTTATGTATATATGTATGTGTGTGTGTGTGTTTGTGTGTGTATATATATCAGAGGTGGGAGTAAGCAGAGGTGGGAGTAAGTCACCAAATGAAAGTCTCAAGTCAAGTCCAAGTCTTAACATTGCAAGTCAAAGTCAAGTCAAGTCATTCTGTTGTAAGGGTCAAGTCAAGTCAAGTCAAGTCATACTCTTTGTCAAGTCAAGTCAAGTCAAGTCGCAACTTAGTCATCAAGTGATACCAAGTCGCACACAGATTTGTTTGACACATTTTTTAACTCAGGGACTTTTATTACTTATTTAGACACAGAGGGCTGATGATGGGTAACAAAAATAAATAAATTAACTTGTGTGTAATAAAATATCGTTAAGAAGCACTTTAAATGCTCTAAAATAAAAATAAATTAAATGAACAAGTAAACAATAATTAATTGTAAGTTTTTTAGACAGTAGAATGTGCTGATGTTCCCTTCTCAGAAGGAGTCAGAACTACAGTTGTTAAACTGGATCATTTCTATCTATGAATCCCCTGATGTATCTGTGTAAACATGGAGTGAGCAGTCACATGTCCCCATCTCAACATATAGTAATAATAATACCTATAATTGTAAAGTATACTCTGTCATCTCATCAGACACCAAACAATGGGTTGCATACTCAAAGTAGAATATCAATATCAGAAAAAAAAAAATCTTACTGTACAAGTGAGGCAGTGGTTTTTGAAAGGTGATGAACCCAACATTGTTTGCTCTGTTAAGAGTTATCCACAAACTATTATGATCATGTTACTCTAGGGCTTTTCATAAATTTTCTAATATCTTTAATAATGTAAAAAATTAAAAACTATCAGGTCATGCCCCAGTATTTATGGAGAAATTTACCGTACATCAAACCAGATTTATGTATTTGGCCATAACAACTTTAACCCTTGACCACTTCAATGTTAAACTGTGATGTTTGGACAGTTTAAAATAATGCCATTGTGAAGGCAAATTACAGTGAATTGCATTTGCAAAAAATCAAACTGGCCATGTACGCGTAATCTCTAAACCCGAACTTTATTATCCTCGGCGGTGGGGCTGGTGTTGTTGCGGTGTACATGTTGTCTTGTCCGCGGAGGGATCTGCTGTTTCGGCAGGCGGCAAGCGGCTTCCGGATAGCGTCTAGCGGTTTACGCATGCGGAAGAGTGGATTGGGTTCGTCGACTTATTGGAAAATATATAGTCCATTCTTAAATATATAAAAAAAATCACAATATTTGAAAAAAAATATTTTCCACAAGTCATTTCAAGTAAATAGGCACAAGTCCGAGTCAAGTCTAAAGTCACAAGGAGCAAGTCTAAAGTCAAGTCGAGTCTTTTCAGAGATCTAGTCAAGTAAGTCTCAAGTCCAGAAAAATGTGACTCGAGTCTGACTCAAGTCAAGTCATATGACTCGAGTCTCCCACCTCTGATATATATATATACATACAAACACACACTTTCGGCTGCTCCCGTTAGGGGTCGCCACATCCCTCTCCATACCCCCCTGTCCTCTACAGCTGCCTCTTTCAACCCAAACACCTGCATGTCTTCACTCACCACATGCATGAACCTCCTCCTTGGTCGTCCTCTTTTCCTCCTTCCTGGTGGCTCCATCCTCAGCATTCTCCTACCGATGTACCCCATGTCCCTCCTCTGCACATGTCCAAACCATCTCGAACGGGCCTCTCTAATTTTGTCTCTAAAACGTCCTACATGCGCTGTCCCTCTAATAAACTCATTTCTAATTCTATCCATCTAATTAATTTTTTATTTAACGCAGTTTATTATTAACATTAATGATCAACATTTGAGAAGTTAACATTTTTTTAAAACAATTTAAAATAAAACCCTTGCTTGGTTAAATAATATACACAATCATATTTTGTAATATTTTATACAAATAAAATAGAATAAATCAACTTAATACAATACATTGATATAATATATTTTATTATATTGATTAAATTTGGTTATTTAAATTTGCACAAAATAAATGTATTCAATAAAAGTAAATAAATGGAAAAAAGTTATTAAATAGTTTACATTTGTTAGACCAAATTAGGGTAATACAGATGTGGATGTAACTGTGTGTGTGTTTTACATTTAATATTTAATTTTTTTAAGATATGATCGACAGATGATCCACTTGTGGCGACGCCTAATGGGAGAAGCCGAAAGAAGAAGATGATCTACTTAACGGTTCTATTTTTCTCAGCATACTGAAATATGTTCAGGACTCATTCATTCAGGACTTTGTCCTTTAACAGTTTTCCTCAGTTATTTGGAGCATTTCTCGAAATCATCTTTAATATTTGCAAACACCACAATACATTAGATTTCTTGCAAAAGCCTGAACTTTTCTCAAAATCCTTAGTTCATCTCTCAAAAGTAAGTATTTGTAAGTAAGAAGTTGGCAGAGGCAGAGGCGAACTAAAGTTGCACTACGTCACTTAATATGTCCCGCATGTAAAAAAGGATTGTAACACGTGTACCGAACCGAAGTCCTGTACTGAAAAATGTTGGTACATATACGGTTACACCCCTAATATAATATAATATAATATAAATATATATATATAAACTATTAATAATTTTATACTTTAACATCCCTTCATTTGTATCAAACACAAAACAAAACAGAAGATTTGAAATTATTTCAGTAAATAACATTATCCAAAAATAAATTTTATTGCAGACAGACAGGGGAATATTATAAACACAAAGAACAAAACTGAATGGAGATATTATACATTATATTTGGGAAGCAGAGTGCATACTGCATTTCGTTTAAATCAAAGTTGTGCGAAAGCTGTTGATACAGCGCTCCTTTACCCTGCTAACTAAAATTGATCACTTTGAATCCTGTTATGAAAAATAATACTAAAATATTTAACAGAATCTCAGGAGTTTGTTATTAAAAATGCAAACAAAAAAAAAAAAAGACGAATCGAGTTGTATGTGTGAGCTCGCATTTGATTAAAGCACATCAATATTCATTACACAACTCGCATGAACTATATGTACAAAATCTCCCTCAGAGTCTGGTGTTTAACTGGTTCCTTAATGGCCAAGTCCAAAAATACTGTGGAAATGATAATGTTTATCAGACACAAAAAAAAGGCAATATTATCTAATATGCAAAAATAGGCCAACTTTACAAAGCTCTGTGATTGGTTACAAAACAAACACGTCATATATAGTTCTTGGGTGACTTATGGCTTTAAAAAAATTTGTGAAGTATGTGACTGAAGAAAAAAAAAAAAAACAGGATATAAACGAATATAAACACTAAAAACAAACCTTTTCAGTGCTTACTAAGAACATTAGTAAATAGTAAAAGATATCACGTGATCAATAAAACAACTTAAAAGTGTACAGTATTAACACATAAAATGTGACTGTGAGTGGTTGCAGAAAGTAATCACAAATACCAAGGAAAAACATATTCATGTTTAGTATATAGCAGATAATAATGCAATTTTATGATTTAAAAAGAAAAAAAAAAAACCTGAAAGTAATAAAAAATTATAATAATAAATAAAGTGATGAAAACATGAGCTGTCACAGGTAAAAATGTGACTCAGTAGTACAGTTACACTAGGCACAGAAGCAAGTTGGATCACGGAGCACTGTACTTTCAGTCTTCATTGAAGCTTAACACCAAATTCACAGTAAATCCATTAAGACTGCTTACTTGAGATACCAAAAAGTGCATTTAAACACACACACACACACACACACACACACACACACACACACACACACACACACACACACACACACACACACACACACACACACACACACACACATCTATCTGTTCTTGACATTCACCTGAGCATTCATACCATAATAATGCAATACTTAATCTGAAGGATAACACTAGAAGTTTGCCTCTTCAGCCAGTAGTGGCAGACCACCATAATCACCATCTTTACTGCTCACTATTCCATACTGTCTAGCTTTAAACGATGCTGACCAGCCTACCAGCAAAGCAAAGCAAACGTTATGCGAGGTCTAAATAAACAGATATGTGCTTCTGCTATTAGCATCCACATGGTGTAGATCCAACGATGCCCACAGTTAGGACCTAGTCACTCACGTATATACTCTGAGTTATTACGAGGGTTAGGTGAAAACACATCGCTCAGAATCCCTGAAGCTGAAAAGCACGTGTCTCAGGTAGTTCAGGTCGGATAAGCCACACAATACGACAATCATGTGTTCTATGTACATGCCTCTGACAAGTGCAAATTCAGAGAACCTCAACTAGTACCAACCAATAATTAAATGCTAGTCAGAAAGAACATCAATAGTAATGTGAGTGATTCATTATAAAAAAAAAATATCTACTGCTAGAATCGATCTGTGTATCAGTCTCTGGTACAGGGTGGCTTTGTGTTAAACGGTGCCTCAGTTCTTAACACCAGGACAACCTCATGCCCCAGATAAGTGGGACAAATGGAAACGGGAACACCAATGAACAAGCTGCTCTCAGAAGGCCGTGGTGACAGCAGTGCTACGACGTGTACCCAGTCGCACCATCTCCCTTGGCACTGTGTCCAACTGCTCGTATGCCAGCCGACCTTCCTCACCTGCACACAAACACACTCTCCGTCAAATATCTTCAAATCAGCATGAAAATTAAAACCGACTGGGCTTGCGGTGTAAGTTGTATTTTACAAAATATTTCTAGCCCACCACCTTGTTGTGCCACAATTCTTTCATTTGATAATCAGAGGGGACACTGTGTTCTTGGGAAATTTTAGAACAGCAGGAAATTTTTTGTAGCCTTCAGCAGATCTGTGCCTTGCAACAATCCTTTCCCTGTGCTCTCTGAGCAGGCAGTTCCTTTGACCCCATAGTTAGATTTTTTTGCTCTGATATGATTTGTCAGCTGTTAAGGCCTTCTATAATCAATAAACCTTTCCACAGGTAGACTCCAGTCAATGTGTAGAAACATCGCAGCGATCAAGAGAAATGGGAGGCACCGAGTTGCAAATGTTGCAAAGGGTCTGAATACTTATGTACATGTAATATTTAATTATTTTTATTTAAGAAAGTTATTTACAGACATTTCTAGAATCACATTTTTACTTTGTCATTATGGAGTACTGAGTATGGATTAATAGGAAAAAAAATCTATTTGAATGATTGCAGTATCAGGCTGAAACATAAAATTGAAAAAAGTGAAGGGGGCCTGAATACTTTCTGAATGCACTGTAATCTAGAGTGCCTTGCAAGTGTATTTTAATGTAAATGCTTTCTCTAAAAAATCTATACTGATAGTTTTTCAGGGTAGCGTTCGTTGCGTGAGCAGTTGAAAAGGTCAGCTGTCATTATGAGAGTGGCCTCTAGAGGCGAATCAATGAAGCTATGTGCCGTTTGTTTGTACACGTGAGACTGCGCTCTGCACAGATATTAAAAATAATAAAATATTTATTGTAAACTAATTATTGTTACTAATGATAAATTATTATTACAGATAAATAATTACTAATTATAAACTAGTGTCACAATTTGCAAATTTGAGCTAAACAGCTTAAAATGCACATTGTCTATCTTCAGAAAGAAATGCAGCTAAAACTGCATACATACCGAACGTAAGGAGGGTCTGTATGGCAGTATGGCGGAGCTCTTCATCGGCAGCGTCACACAGATTCACAACTGCTGTGATGCTCTCCACAGCCTGAGACAAAAAAACCACTGAATTTCTACCCTTTCGCTAACACTTGCAACATTATCACACAACTGTAATCATAATTGTGTTGCTCATACTGACCTGCAGACAGCTCAGAGCAACACAAGCAGCTCTCTGTGCAGCTACACCTGCTTCTGATAAGGTTTGTGTGTAGCAATGCACTGCCTGACAACACACAGACACACACATAATTAAACCTGCAACATCTTCCAATTGGCCATTTAAGTCAATCAGGATTACACAACATACACTGACTGATTAAATAAATGCCACTGACCTTTGACCTGAAACCTGGATAAGAGGCAGCATTAGAGAGAAAACTAGAGACAGCTTTAGTGATGTCAGGGTCATCAGAGGTCAGGAGGCCAGCGAGAACACGTAGCGTGTGTGTACGGGGCTGGAGAGCAGTCACTGGCATTTCCTGCAACTCCTTTATACAGCACTCGCCGTCGGTGGAACCGAGACGCTCTGCAAACGCCGCTGCAACACAAAATATGCAAAACGTATATCTTCAATATCCTTACACTCATACCAGATTTATCAACAAGCAGAAGGACAAATACAACGTCCTTAGTCATTCAGAAAGGAGTATTCATAGAGTAATAACTGCATACACTGTAAAACTGTCCTTTGAACATGCATAGTTTAATCAGTAACAAATGGTCAGTTATGGAAACCAAACCACTTTGTAATTTTTAACATAAATTCAGGAACACACGGACATTTCCTACACAGCATACTCCACATAAATATGCAGATCACTGTGAAGGATGCTGTGCAGGAAATGTTCATGTGTTCCTGAAGAAATAAATCGACACACTGCTGTGTAGCTTGCCATTCCAGTTCACTTTAAGTTCAATTTTATTGTTTTTTTTATTGCATTTTTTTGAATTAAAAATCCCTGATAGCCCACTGTTAAAGATTTGCTTCATTAAGGAAAATGATGTTTCCTTTATGGACATTAAAATGGTGATTCTAGGTCATGGGCCTCCAAATGTTTTTTTCTGTGAGGGTCACAAATTTTTATTTTCTTCGATGGGGGTTCGGGTCGGTCTGTAACAAAATATTGCATGGGCTGGAGTGACTACCAGTATTTTTGTGGAGATTTTATTATTATTTTACATTTATTATGCCTCCTAATGCCTATTAAATAGCCTACTATTATTATTTATCATTACTTATCAATATTACTATCATAATGACATTTTTAAAATATGTATTACTACTGAAATCAAAACATTTACTTACTTATGCATATGCATATGGTTGGTGGGTAAGATATGTTAATAACTGGAAGTCAACCGATTGTGGATTTTTCCAAAACCGAGCAAGATAACCGATTAATTAAACAATAGTTTAATTACAAAGAATACTGGATAGAAAAAACACTCCATGTGAAATAGTACTGAACCTAATTACAAAAAAACAAAAAAAACCAGTACTGCATCATGAAAATATGCTATATATAAATAAGGAAATAAATATGAATATATTTAATAATAAATATAATTATATTATTAATAAATCCGCCTCGGTTGTAAAAACAAACAGCAGTGATTCGCCTCTAGAGGCCGCTCTTGTAATGACCGTTCAAGTTGCTTTCATATCACACCTTTGTATCAGCTAATTCTCACAGTGATCAACATCCATAGTCAATGTCATCATACCATGGTGGTTTGAAACTTGACACATATGCTTAACAATTCACAATTCAAGTTATTGAATAATTGTACATTTTTTAATGACAGTTATTGATAACGGCTGATACACTGCCAAGATGTTTTGCCTTTGAGTTCCGTGTGTGAAAGTGTGTCGTACCCTCTCTGGCTAATTCCAGCAGGTGTTGCTCCATGTCTGTGACATTGTGCTTGGTGGCATAGCTGTAAAACTGGAACACTGTCAAAACATCTTGTGATAGAAAGGAAGGGGAGGAGGCAAGCTCATTCCTGTCTATCATCTCAGTCACCACCAATCTTATCACTGTAAACAAACACACAAACACATACAGCTTAGTAATGCTCCAAAAAAGGCAAACCCATAACAACCTAACCCGTGTAATCTGTTCTGCAATCTATATACACCAACCACCAGCTTCTACCCCATTATAACTATTATTTCTGAATTGTTAACCCCAAACAAGCCCAGCTTCTTCATCTAATCTCCTTAAAGTATATTATTCATTAACAACTATAAAATCAGTAAATCACACTAAAGATAATACGAAAAAGTATATTGTTAAATGTAAGACTTGGTGTTTAAAGAGTTTAACAGGAAAGGAAGGGAAGAGAAAAGAAAAGAAGACAAGAGACTGCAGTATAGTGCTTTGTACCCGAGTCTGTGCTGTGACGGTGAGTCTCCTGCTGTGGTGCAGTGAAGCGTTGTTGAATGTGTTGCAAGACTCGCTCCACTGTACTGTGAAACAGGGCTCCAGAACCAGTGCACTCACACCACAGGGAAAGCAATGCTGATCGATCGGCCAGTCCAGGCAGCACTAAGCACACAGACGGACAGAGTTAATGATATTTTACTTTTCAAATGTACACATTTATATATGTACAAAATGCTGTTTGGTAACATGCAAATTTTCGAACCTGGTAAAAGTATATAAGACTTTCCACAATAATTAAAAATGCTAGTCTACACCTGGATCAATCCTAGGACTGTTATCATCAGAGCAGGTTTGTTTTCAGGGAAGTCGAATCTGAATCATGGATTAGTCGTATAATTAAATGTAACAAATTCAACAATCAATGGTCTATTTAAGTACATTATTTAACTGATTTTTGCAACTCACTTGGCCACTCATTCATTTATGCTTTTATTCTCTTTTTTCTTTGTCATTAAACTGTAAGAGTGTAACCTGACAATTAAAACTGCTTTGCTTAATCAAACAACATTTTTTAGTTGTATTTACTCTCTATACACATTAAGATGGCCTTCTGTCTTCTCTGGAGGCTACAACCGTTGCAAAATTTGTTAAAGTAATCCAGCAAGTTTTTCTAATCTCGTTATTTAAGGCTTGGCACCAAGAGCAACTCACTTTCACATGATTTGCCAAAGTTTACTCCAAGGCAACCCCCAGGAAACTGTTTGAGGCAGTCTAGAGATTAGTTCCTTACTCCAACACAGCAAAACACTAAATAAAACATGCCCTGGTTTGGGTGCAAATCTTGGAACAAAAAGCCTCAGTTATAGAAACAAGCACAGTTGTGAAACTGCTCTTTTTTGAAACAGCCATTTTTTTGGACTGCATGTGTTGGTGTTCTGGGTAAGATCTTTATATCAAGCTCATACACTCACCCTCAGCAGCTGAGCTGATGCTTCCCAGCCACTCTATGCTGTTCTCTGTTAACTCCTCAAGCAACTCAGTTTGGACAGACAGTTTGTGCAAATAGGCCTTATGCTGCCACAGGCTTCCACCTCCAGTCAACATCTATAACCACAAATGAATGATGTGGCATATGTCAACAAAAATGTAACACTTTTCATGTTTACACAGATCACATTCAGAGTGTTGTGCCTGCAGATATTCAATCTTTACTGGTAAACAAAAAAATATGTAAGTATAGAGCTTATCAACATGATATGTGATTAGCATAATACATCTCTCATAGCTATAAGGATCTAGAATGGGTTGCTGTGTGTGTTTGTGTGTGTGTGGCGCGTCACCTGAATAAGATGGTGGCAGTATTGCAAATGCATGACGATGGCTATATCCAGACTGTCGTTGCCTGTGCTAAGTGGCAGAGGGCTTCCTGCTACACTGTTACCTACACCTGTGTCCTCTGTCAGGGCTTCACTCAGATGACCCCGTGCCTCTGGATGCCGACTTGGCCTGTACACACACGCAAATATGCATGTCTTATTAACTTCAAAAAAAGAGAGTGAAAAAATGAAAGACTGTAATGCAAGTGATAAAATGAAGTAACAAATTGTGGAGCTATTCATTAAAAATCAAAAGTAAACACTAGACATGGGGAAAGTGTTTGTCATGACTGTCATTGTTTAATAGACTAAAAAAATGTTTTATGGACAGTTAAGTATAAAACGGGAAGTCCTTCATAACTAATAGCTTATAGAAATTTACATAGTTAGAATTGAAATCATGCTGCTGATTAAAATATTAGTATAACAGTGTTGACAGTCACTGTGTTTACTGTCTCCTTGTCCTGTGTTCTATCTCGTTAGTTTTGAGTAGTTCCGTGTTTCTATTTGTTAATGTGTCTGATGCAGCACCTTGGTTCTGGGAAAACATTTCATTTCACTGTGTACTGAACTGTGTATTAAAATAACAGTAAACACCTACTTGATTTGACTTGGCAGGAAGTGTAAAGTGCTTACCCGATTCTCTCAGTTTCTATGTCAAAGAACACAGAGCGTGAGCCTGCAGCATTGTCATCCCCAGTGTCTTCATCATCAAAGTCTGAGGTGTTTAGGAAATCAAAGCTCTCTAAAGCACTCTCCACAGTCAGGCTGAGACTGGAGGAGCGACTCCTGTGAGCAGGACCTCGGCACTGCGGAAACACGACATCGGTTTTACATTGTGTCACACAATAAATATTATTGTGCATTATAAAGTAGCAATATGGAGGTAATTGTGACTATTACACATATTTTCCGAAATCGTTATCTCGTTGTAGATGCAAAGACTACCCTGTAGCTAGTTTTCTTTATTCTACTAAACATACCAGGGAGGGTGAAGGCTAACACACTTTTTCTAAAATAAGTGAAGCCAGCAACCACAAAAGGGATGCTCAGGCAGTGTCACAAAACAGCAGGAGGTGTTTGGAGGACAGAGTTAATTTGGTTAATTCCATTTATAGACAATAGAACTCCTCCTTAGCCATACAGAGGGTTAACAGTTTTATAATCAACACACATTGAGACTCTTATTAGGTTAACAAACAGTACACATACAAATAATTAAAAAGTTACCAGTTAAAAGATGCAATCAATTCATTAAGTGTAACTAAAGTTGCCAGAATTGCATTTACATTCAATTGAGAAATCCAAAATTATGTGATAATTTCAAATCAAATCAAATTTTATGTCACATACACATACATACAGAGTACGACATGCAGCAAAATGCTTTTTGCGACTCTCCGGCATTTAAGCATAAAAGGAATATCCTAATTTATCCTAATTATAATGTTAATGTTATCGCCACTGACCATTTTCACTAAAGAATTATAAACCTTGAAAATCTTGGAAAAAAACCCCATGTTCCTAATTAGTAGTATCCCTCACCTTGAGCAGGTCCTCCAGCTTCATCACTTCCTGTTCGAGGTCCTGAAGCTCTCGACAGCGCTGTGCCACACTTTCTAGCTTTATTAGCAAGCTGTGGATAGCCTCCTCAAGGCTGCTCTCTCCAGCCCAGCTCACGACAGCTGGCTCAGGCAGGATATCAGAGGAAGTAAGCCTTCTTACCAGCTGCCTGGTCAGACTGCCTTCCTCCCCATCCAACTCCACTGGCTTCAGCTCTGAGCTCTCATCGTGGCTGCCAGGCTCCAGAAATACCACATCCTCAGGCCCTACAGCTGAGATCTGTCCTTCTGAGGACAGCGAGGGTGCTGTGGATTCATAGCCATGCTGACACTCTACTCGCTCCCACTCACGCTCCGATTCTGCCTCACTGGCGCTCGCAAGGCTGGCACTTACACTGGTGCTCTCCTCCTCATCCTCACAGTCCTCTTCCTCACCAGGCTGATCATTCAAGGCAGGAAGCTGAGGTGGTTGATCACTTTCAGGAGGCGTTACGGTGATCTCAGGATGTGAATGGCCAGGAGCTGGGCTAGAGGCTGGTGTGTCAGAGAAGGTGAAGGACAGGCGCTTGCATTCGGCTACACCACAGCCACCGTTTTCAAAAACATCATCAGGCAATGTGGACTGTAAAAGCAAGACAGGGACGTAGTATGAGCAACAACAACAACAAAAGTCTTGATGATCTAAATGGTTTAGTTGTACAACCTCAATTCCAAAAAAGTTGGGAAAATTTTTTCAATGTAAATAAAAACTCCTAAACCCATATTTCATTCACATTAGAACATAGAAAACATATCAAATGTCTAAACTGTAATAAACCATTTTAGGGAAAATATAATGTAATTTTAATTTCGATGGCTGAAACACATCTCAGAAAAATTTTAACAGGGGAAACAAAAGCCTGGAAAAGTGTCAATCATAAGAAACAACTGAAGAAACATTCTGCAAATAAATAAGTTAATGGGAAACAGGTCAGTAACATGACATGGGTTTGAAAAAAATACAAATAAAAGTATTTTAAAGAGACAGAGTCTCTCAGAAGTTAAGATGGGCAGTGGTTCACCAACCTGAGAAAAACAAAGTAGCCATATGTGAACATGATCTATAAACCCACTGTTTTCTCTGTGCCAAACTGTACTGAGGCAAAGTAGAGAAATGTTATATGATCAGACAAATCTAAATGCCACGTCCTTCAGACTGAAGATATGGATCATTCAGCTCATCACCACACAGTTCAAAAGCCTGCATTAGCATGGTATGGGGGTGCATTAGTGCCCACAAAAGGGCAGCTAGCACTCCTGGTCGAGGAACCATTAATGCTAAAAGGTATATACAGGTTTTGTGGGCGCAAACGCTTCCATTCAGATCTCTTTTTCAGGGAAAGCCTTGCATATTTCAGCAAGACAATGCTAAACTGCCCTGCCTGCAGTCTAGAACTTTCACCAATGAAACATGGTGCATCATAAAACATATAATATATGACAAAAAAGACCCATGACTGTTCTGAATCCTGAATCATACACAAATGGAACAACAATCTTCTCCCAAAATTCAGAAACTAATGTCATATAGTAAAAAATAAATAAAAAAAAGAGTGGATACTACACAGTGGTAAAAGTGGTCCTGACCCAACTTTTTTTAAAGATGTGTTGTGGCCATCAATTCATTATTACCTTATATTTACTTAAAATGGTCCAGATTAGATATTTGATATGTTTTTATGCTCTATTGTGTAAAAGAAAATGGGTTTATGAGATTTGCAAATCATTGCATTCTGTTTTCATTCACATTTTATATTTTTCCCAACTTTTTGGAATTAGGGTTTTATATATATATATATATATATATATATATATATATATATATATATATATATATATATATATATATATATATATGCAGTAAAGCAGGGATGGAAATATTAAAAGAGTGAGCTACGAGAACTGGGTGCAACAGATTATTTAATTAGCATGCGCACACACACACACAAACACACACATGCTTTGAAGGTAGTTGGGCACACATAATGACCTGACTCACATAGACTTCCAAACTGGACCTGGGACGAGGCCGCAGTGCAGCCAGGTCACCAAATGAACGACTGCGCCTGAGTTTCTCTAAGAGAGTGTCCCTGAGTGTATGCAGGAATGAGAAGTGGCCCTGACGAGGCTGAGACTGCCATGTCTGTGCACCCGTTCCAAAACACACAAACACACACATATAGACACACAAACACCAGGGAGAGGGCATGTTGACAACGAAGGCCAGGGCAGGTAGTTAATTGGAGTTAATAAAGCATAGCAAAATAGACAGGATGCAAATCACACAAACATGTTCTATAAATAGCAGGGTTCCTATAATCAGAAGGGTATTAAGCTCAGTATATTATAAGCTATAGTTCTGTACTTTCAGATTATAGTTTTATGCAGAACCCATCAACAGAAAAATAATTACAGCAATTTTTTTCTTATTATTTACACACACTATTCGATCATTTTATTACTGCTCATCATTCTATTAGGTGTATTCTACTTTAGGATTTATACTTGCATCGCAGCACTCACTGTGAACAGCTGATGATTTTCTACAGAAATCTGACAAGTGGTGGTTGTCAATATTGGGTACGGCTTGTGTGGTTTTCCCCCCTCACCTAATTACAAGACTGTTGCTCCCTCAGACCATTTACTAAAACTCTAAATGGTCTCTTTGAGTTTAATCAAAGCAGCAGGAAAAAATCTTTTTTTCCAGAAATAAATGAAACCAATCATTTTGTGACTTTCTGTAAAATCATATGATGAGAATGAGGACATTGGCTCATGTAAGAATGTTTTTCAAAAAGGTGTGTTTTTCCCCTTTGTACCATTATTAGGAATCACACGAGCGGATGCTGAATCAATCAGGCTTTTTATTTACATTTTAGAATATAGACAGTTTTCAGATCTCAGAATGGTATCATATTTTAATTCAGACACACTTGGATGTTAAGTATCATTTTATAGATTAATAAAATAAATAATGGAAAATGAAGAATTAATGACTCAATACTGATAAGAGCTGTTAATTCTTATTTTAAATAAATCTGTTAGTTAAATTAGATGAGCTGGAAAACACTAAAACATTAAGAATATGGGATTTCTCAGGACCAAGTTTATGGAATCCATGCTATACTTGATAACAGGTTCAAAACTAACCAAAGTGGTGATGTGCAAAAAAGTGTCCATGGTTCACACAGAAACATGAACTCATTGATTAAACCTAGTTTCCTGACTGCAGAGTAGAATCGAAAAAAATTTAAACTCACAAAGAATGCTGTGTCCTGGAAGGTGGGGGTCTCAGGCGTGCCCTGACTGTACACTGACACACGTCTCTGCAGGGCAGCAGCTTTGCTCACGTTCCCCGAGGACAAGGTCAGGTCCTCCACATCAAATGGACTGCATGGAAAGAGAGACAAAATTCTTCATATAAGTAAGCCATTTCCTCGCCACTAGATGGCAGCATTCTTTAATTTATTCCAGAAATAACACAATGTCTTGGGTGAGTCCCAAAACTAAATGATGGCACTTTTATTTATTAAATATACATCACTCAGTCTGTGACCAAGATCTCGACCAAAGATTTCCATCTTTAAGGTTGGACCAATTTATAAAAGGCACTCAGAGAAAACATGGAACAGGCTGAGAAGGGGCTCAAGGATGCGCATGTGTTTCCTACAAGGAAGTATTTTATTTTGCCATTTCTTGCATACATGTCAATTGATATGCAGTAGTTTAAAAAGTTATGTGGTTTTATTTAAAAATTTAAATATTTAGGCATACAATGTGCATCTGCAATTATGTTTTAATTAAAAATAAATAAGTTTGTACTCATTTAAATGTAGTTCAATCATCAATTAATTAATTGTAAAGTAATACTTTGGAAAGCATGTCTGTTTGCAATTCCTGCGGTCCTATTCCTGCATGCTTTTTACACTCCTTCAGAGGGAAAAGCTAAAAAGCACGTAAGCATGGAAGAAAAACAAGGTGCTAGGAACCCTTTTATATAAATGCAACTTACAACCAGGTGACCTCCAGGTTCAGTTTAATGGTGCCCAGGTCATTGACATCCACAGCCACCACCTGAGGCATAGCGGTGAACAGGTCCTTGGTCTCACAGATCACACTGCCCACCAGAACATGAGTGGCAAGTCCCTTTAGCTCGGTTACCTTAGGAAAAGTCAATGAGAGTTCAGGGTTCACAATTCACTGGAAGGGCAATTGATTTTTTTAAAGATTAAATATAAGCCATTGAATACCTTTTATATTATTTTATTAAAGTGCTCTTGAAAAATCATAGTAATTAGGCATAAGTATGCATTGTGATAAAAAAAAAAAAAAAAAAAACTTCCAGGACCAATCATATACAAAATGAAAAACCTTTAGCTACAGATCCAATTAGCTAGCTTGCTTACTTAGCTAATGTGATAGCATGCTTTTGATTGTATACAGGGATATAGTTTGACCGGCATGTCTACTGTTAATATAACCAAAAAGACTATAATTCAAATTAATACTTAGAAACTGATTTCAAACTGTATAAAAAGTAACCTACCGTAATTTCCGGAATATAAATCGCACCCATATATAAGCCGCACCCACTGAATTTGACAAAGATTTTTATTTTGAACATAAATAAGCCGCACCTGTCTATAAGCTGCAGGTGTCTACATTAAAACTAATGAACTTTACACAGGCTTTAATGAAAGACAGTGTCTGATACACGGTGTAACGGGTGAAATATGTTGTGGCTCCTTTAAGAGCAGAGCGGCATTTTGGGAATAGCCTGCAGCCGCATTTTTACAGTATTACTGCATGTGTGCAAGACCGAAGAATATGTCCTTATTATTTTCTAAAGCTCATTTCTAAAGTTTCTTTGACTAACCTGTAACGCTGTTGCCAAGAAAAGAAAAAAAGCATGAGTTTTGTGGAGTTAGTGAGTGAGCGGCAGGTCAAAAGTCAGAGGAATCTCAGCCATATTTATGATGTTGTGCGGTCTGATTCAGTGGGAGCGCATCTGATTTAATATAAAGAGTTTCATCGATTCACCTGAACCCGTTCCGCACTTTCATTGGTCTAATGTTATGGGGTTCGGTTTTTTGGCTTGAAGCTTGTGAAAACGGGAAAAACCCAGGAAAAATCCATAAATTAGCCGCTTCGTTGTTCAAGCCGCAGGGTTCAAAGCGTGGGAAAAAAGTAGCGGCTTATAGTCCGGAAAATACGGTAGTTGTGATCCTAAGAGGATATGGGGCATTTCAATATTGCGCACATATATATATATATATATATATACCCCCTGATATTATAATTAGAGGGTTATGAATAGAGATTGTTCCAAGGCCATTTATTGTCTTTTCCTGGGTATTATTTTAGACAGATTCCTTTTAATGGTTCACAAATAGATGTTTCGGGGATACATATTATCTTCCACTGCACCTTAATGGAGATGAGATCTGTGATTAGAGGCATGAAGATCATCTCCTCTCCATCCCAACTTTGCCTGGAGTTTGCCTCAATCTTCCCTTTCAGCTTCCAGCGCTGTCGTCCGTACCGCATGAAAATCTGCAGCGGGAGTGGGTGGACAAGAGGAGAGGAAAACAAAAGTATGTAGAAAAAGAGAGCGAGAGAGAGAGAGAGAGAGAGAGAGAGAGAGAGAGAGAGAGAGAGAGAAAGAGATGGTGGGCTTGAAAAGGTAGTGGCATGCTCATGTGCCCACTCAATAAGTGTTGTACAGTAACTAAAGGGAAAGAGCATCCAGCACAACTAGAGATCTGTAGTTTTTCATAGCCTAATAAACAGAGCTGGGAGCTGGGAGGAGGGTTTGTGCTGTGCTGCTGGATCAGAGCTGAGGGGGTTGCTACAGCAACAGCCACTATGGATGTATTTAGCAGGTTTAACATGAGCAATGTAATTGGGGAGGAGTGCAATGCATTTATATACAAGACTTGTATACAAGAAATAACTACAAAAAAAACCTATTAGCCTTATAGGTTTTTGCCATGCAACATCAATTATACCAGTGATTAGTAACTTGTTGCTTACCTCATATTGATCACCTGGACAAAGCCTCGCAAATCCAGCCAAACCTGAGATTAAGAATATGTTTAAACATTAGCATTAATGTCATTCATTGAATCCATTTGAAAATAGTCGCATTTCAAATCTATATCTACGAGACAATGCAGATCTTTCCACCCGTTTCAGCAAGTTGAATTGCTTGATGGAACAAATGCTTGGGAAAGTTTTTCAAACTCGATCAAAAGGGGTTAACCAACAGTTCTATCTTGTTGAAAATGACACCATATAACTCCATAGCCATGGAAATGTTTTTTGATTTTAAGAGACGCTGCATAAAACTGTTGTGCGAGACATCGAGGGATGTTATCATTAAATTCTACAGACTTGTTTACTGCTAAAGTAGCCTATTACTATAACTGGGAAAGGATTTAGCTAGCAGACCTAAAGAGACTGGTGGCACAAAAACGATTGCATTCACTAATAAAAAGTTGTAATGTGAAATTTTAAGGTAAATCAACATATTTAGGGAAAACTTCAGGCCTCCGAAAGCACTCAAATGTGCATGTGAGGTTTTTGAGAATGCAAGAAAAAAACAACAAAAAAAACAACAACAACAACAACAACGTAAAATAAAGACTTGTTTGATTTCCTACTGACTGATTCAGCTATGTTATTATTATTTATGTATAATTATGTTAATATTATGTATTGCTTAATGAAAACCAGATGGCTAGAAGTTCATAAAACCAAACACTGCTTGTGTTTACAAATTAAAACAATTCTACTTTTGTGTGACCAGTGTTCAAATCACACTCTTATGATCCCAGAATTTTAATAATAATAATAATGTTTTTATACATGATCATAAAACTATATAAATGTACTAAATAAAATGTAGATTCTGCAGTATCTTAAAGTTTTGCTGCAACTGGACTAAACTGCCATTTACAAATACAGTTAGCCAGATTTAACCCAGATACAACCACATAATATTCATTTTACAATAACATCCACCTTCAATAACCCAAAAGCTTGTTTACCTTTCATTTTGATATGGAATTCTCCTAACAGGTTTTCCAGCTCTCCCTCAAAAGTGCCCATATTCTAAAGAAACAAAAAAGAAATACAGATAAGCCACCACCATGCTGCCAGAAATGTACCAGGGAATGTCACAGGGCTCCAGTGTAGCTTGAGGCACAATTGTGTTGATGTGTGACAGAAGAGGAAAAGAGAGAGAGAGAGAGAGAGAGAGAGAGAGAGAGAGAGAGAGAGAGAGAGAGAGAGAGAGAGAGAGAGAGAGAGAGAGAGAGATGACCTCCGTGTATTCTTTATATCTCCGGTTGACTTCAGTCAGGCTCTCTCGTGTCCCTTTAGTGGAAGGTGAAGCACCAAAGGCTTGCTTCATTTTACTGGCGCCATCTCGTAGCCTTCTCTGGATACAGAAGCCCTCATATAACTCATCCACCTGCAGCAAAAAATACATGCCCCATTACCTTTAGGATCTTCATACACATACACACCCACATAAATGATCCATGAATGTATCGCATATCATTTAGCTTGAGGGCTGGAGTGCATTCAGAAGAAAGTTAATAAAAATTATAATACAAAATCATTTGAATGTTCATACCCAACCCAAGTAAACTTTCCGATTGAGAATCTGCTCAATCATTTCTTCTATACGCAAAATTGACGTATAATCATACACGCTATGTGAAAAAGTGGTCCGGTGCAGAAAACAGGTTATGCTACAGATTTTACAAAAAAAAAAAAAAGAAAACTCTGCAAGATCAGATGAGAGGGTCAGGTGTGCATCTTAATGTATTTATTTATAACAAAATAAAGTTTGACTTATTGCTTCATATTCTGTTTTTATATTTTACGGCAACTGCCATTATTCAAGAGTTTTTTCTTTTAACACGAACCATACAATCATACAACACGGGTCAGGATGATTACAGCTAAATATTCCTCCATTAGCACACATTTGGCTTTGAATAAATCTGAAAATAATTAATGATCCCAAATGGCTTCTCCCATCATGTAAAGGTGCAATCAAGGTAATTTAATTAAAAATATTTAATCTTTTTTTTTTTTTTATCTATTGTAGGGTGAATGTGCTTTACATATATGGCGTTTAGGAAGACGCCCTTATATCATTTATCTAATTTACATAGCAGCTACGGGGTTAAGGGCCTTGCTCAGGGGCCAAGGGGCAGCTAATGGACTACGGATCCAGAGTTCAATGCCTTACTTTACCTCAAAGCTACCAACACACCCAATTGTATGCAAGATGCGCATTGAGAGATTTTGTTCAATATTGATTTTCCCCTGAATATTATGCATGGTTTTTTGTTCAACAATTAGAAATTAATTAATTAATTAAACTGAAATATGAAAGTTTTGACTAATTTTGGTGGCATCCAATTTAAAAGTTGTAAATTACACTTACTTGCCTTAGCTATATACAGCATATATATTATTTAGCCAAGTCAAACAAATAACAGAAAGTGAGGGCAATCGAGTGAGTGCAATCAAGTACATGGGAGATTAAGTATAGAAGGTGTGGATTTCAGGCAGTGTTAAATAATTCAGATGAAATAAACAATTTCAGATTCATTTGTTGATTAGCTCATTTCCTGCTATACTGGGGAGAATAAACTAGTATTTTTTGAGCGCTAACACACAGTACTTATGTATTCAGATGGTAAATTGTGGACCTGCTATAAAAATTACTGGTACAAACAGGCTGCCAGATTGGGTAAAACAAAATAATCAAAGCAAACATATCTGATTACACTGGATTTCTTGGAATGCAATCTTATTTAGGGATGATAATCAAGTTGCAAGCTTTTATAAAACGGTAATGCAACACTACCACAGATTACAGGTTTTAACAACTGTACGCCATTTTCCCACTAAACCAAATGCACTTATATAACACGAGCGATCTGTGAATATAGTCTGCATGTTGCGTCACGTATCAAACATTGTGTCAAAGCAGAAGATCAAGAAAAGAGGACAAATGAGAGGTAGAAAAAAGAAGAAGCAACACAAAACAGGATGTGCACAAAAAGACAGTTAAAGAACATACGACAGGATGTGACAGATAGAGGAAAAAAAGCGAAAGAACACAGGAGGACATAGAGAAATGAACAGAGCCAAATCTACACAAATGTCCTGGAATTGAGTATAATGTGGTCTCATAGTCAGAGACGTCATTTAAAATGTACCGCTTTTCTACCAGATAAAGAGAAAGAATACATATAAAAACCCTCAATAAAATAAACTAAATATAACTATGTTCATAAGGAAAAACATTACATAAGGACAGCTTACATACATAATGAGAATCAGGAAGATTTATATCTACAGCATGGAAAATTCATAGTTTCACATATTACAGTTAATATCAGCGCTTCATGTTTTGCCAAGAGTCAGAACTAAAATTTGTGGAGGAGAGAGCTCAGGAAGCAGGGCTGGCCGATCCAGATGAAATGTGTGTTGGGAAAAATGTGGGATTGTCTGGTGGTGGTCCCATCTGTTTAGTTAAACTGGGGAATAAGACCCACCCAAGTCTAGGCCATTACACACACTCCCACCACAGCCATTCTTGCTGTGGTAAGTATGCGGCTTTTAAAATCCCCCTTTTCTTCTTTGCCTTGTTTTTTTAAAGCCGTCTGTTTGTGAAGGCTGAATCAGCTTTATTCGGGGGGTTGGGGGACTTGGGGTTTTAGTGGGGTTTGAGCACAATTTGTCTAGTTTTACTAACTTATGTCTTTTTTTGAAAAGTGGAAAAGACATGCCTGAATATGTTAAAAAATGGCTGATGCAGCATAAACCAGAGTGTCAACATTGTAGATGTCAGTTCTGCATTTTAAAGAGGAAACTGATAAACAGGGTGTGGACAATTATAGTCTTTCATCTTTTGTGACATGATTATAGGCAAAAAAAAGCCTACCGATTTGTCCTAGATTGGAGACTTCTAGCTGTGATTAAATGCTCATCTCCAGATTACTCTTTGCATTTTCTGAGAGAAAGTAGAAGGAAGTCCTGCACTGTCTAAACAATAAATACTGGCTGAGGAAAAAGACTGGCTGGTTATGTTTCACGGTGGTTTAGAGTGTGCAGTGAAGTTTAGCGCCTGTGCATCTCACCCTTAAACTCAGTTTCAAGGGTGGGGCAAATGTGAAAGAAGAGACCTCAAGGGCACAACACGTGCATGTATTTGCACACGCACATACAAAACACACATGCTCTATTAAACACAAGTGTAGCTTTCCCTTGAGATGGCTGTTGATCTACTTGTGCTCTTTCCAAGTCACAGCATGAGAGCAGCCACTAGTAGACCCACCCATGTATGCAGCAGCTGTTTGGCAATAACTTGGGTGTGTGTGTGTGTGTGTGTGTGTGCGTGCGTGCTGGGATAGGGTGTGGGGGTGTGTGTTTGGGGGGATTTGTGTGCACGTGCTTGTCTGTGGGTGTTTGTGCTAGGCTTGGGCTGGTGGATGTTCAGATTTGGTCCGAGAAAATCAAATACAAAGAGGGACACAGTTCAGTGACACGATTGCTAAAGTTGTAAGCAAAAGGTCATATTAAAACACAAGTAAATGACGTGTATATTAAACATTGATTTAAAACACTTTAGCCAATTTCATTTACAGCATTTGGTAGATGCCCTTATCCTTATTATAGGGATGATAAACTATTTGTTAGCTTGTATAATAAAGGCAATGCAGCACGACTACAGATCAAGGTTTTAATAACTGTAGGCCAAATGCACTTAAATAATAAAAGTGAACTGTGAATATAGTCTGCAAGCTGCATCACATATCAAACAGTGTGACACAGAAGAAGATCAAGAGAAGAGCCAGAGCTAGCACAAGACAAATTGGAGGTAGAAAAAGTAGAAGAAACCAGTGTGACAATTTACAAGACACAATTATTTAACGTACACAACTGAACAGCCTTGCACAAGATGGTGCTGGGAGTTGAACTTCTGATCAGAAAAAAGTTTAACATCTTAACCACAGAGTTATGAATTTAATAATTAAATCCCAGTTTTAAGCTATGCTTGTGAATTTAACATCAACATATAACATCAAACATGCTGGTTGCCTTAGCATTCCAGACAGATTTAGGAAGATAGAATTAAAAAGTATAGAACTGGAAAAAAAAGAACAGGAGAAACTAAGGGATACAACATTATTTGGACAACTGTAAACGATTTCCAAAACATTTTCTGAAATACTGCCAATCCTGGACCTCCTACAGAAAAGAACTATTCGATCTCCCAGGGTTCCCCTCTAAGGATTTGAACTAAAGAACTAAAGCCTGTAAAACTACTTTCCCCGAGTCCTTTTAATTAAAGACCTTTCCTACATCCTACATTTGTAACCTGTTAAACATTTAACATCCCACTCCATGATAATTGCATATCTATAAATTAATTAATGTCTGCTGTAAATTGTTGCAAATGATTGTATATTGACTGTTGACTGAAACACCAAAACGAATCCCTTGTAGGTGGTGAACATCCATATTCAAGTTCTCCAAACAAGAGTAACGCATCTTTCGGTAAACACACTACATAAAACACAGTATCTTTCCAAGGCTTATATTTGCATGATAGATATTTCATACAAAAGACATTGCTTTTTGACACCCACTCGTACCTTTTTTTTCCCCACACACACTCTAGATTTCTGATGCCGCTGAAGTCATGTTTTTAGAGAAAGATTCCAGAAAAAGCTGATATTTTTAACCCACGGCAAAGGCATTTTTATTACCTGCCTTAGAGAAATAACTAAGAAAGACTCCTAACTATGTTTTTTCCCCTTTACCCTCCAACCATGTATCACATGACTTCCTGTTAGTCCAGCTTAATTTCTGTTTGACGGCTGGTCAGAGATAAAGGCTGTACACTTGCCCTAACATTATTTGTTAAGAAACAAATGTGTGCAGATCCTAAAATAATGACAACATTGCCATTGTAAAACACATTCAAATGGCATCATAGTGGCACAGTCTCTCTTCAGCCAACCTTATCGAATCTGATAATGATCTGCTAAACACCACCTGTAGTTTGAATAGTCTGTATTGAACTTGGTGATAGACATCGATTGGACGCCTACATGAATCTGTCCTTTCCTGGACAGAGTCTCTGTCCAGCAAAGTCTTATTTCAAATTTGTCCAATTGACTCAGAACATTAGATCTGTATCCACAACGACAGTGTTGAAAACAGTATGAAAGTCCAAACTAAGCATCTTCAATACAGTGTGAACAAGTTAAAACTACACAAATTGTGACATTTCCACAATGTCAGGAAGTGAAATAAAAAATAAAATAAAAAAGACACTCAGTACACAGGTCATTTTACTTTTTGTATGATATTGTATTTGTATTTTGTCCTTACAAATTTACACCTTACTGTGGTTAATTATTCTTAAGCATTTTAGTGGTGGCTCAATAGTTAAAAGTCTGGGTTACTGATCTGAAAGCCCCAGTACTGCCAAGCTGCCATTGTTGCCCCTCAACCTGTCTGTCTGTCTGTCTATGGATATATAAGTGATTCTCAGCAAAATGATGCTCCCAATGTTCAGAACACACAGCCCCTTCCATTCGTATTCACACAGCACCATGCATATAGAACATAACCAATTCATCTGTCAGGGGGTCTGCCTGTTATAATGTGGAGAACTGCTTTGACCTACATCCAGAGCTAGTAAGAAAACAACTTAAAATGCTGCCAAGTGGATGGCAAAATAGGACCGAAAGGCTTTGAATTTCTCCAAAGGAGAATCTATACACACTAACCTGACTATGATTGAAAACAAAAATACAGGTGATGATTCGATTTTCACTCTGTTGTAGGAAAGCAAGAATATTGCAGGGCTAATTTTCTGGTTTCATGAAACGGCTGAAAAACACTGAGCTTCTATTTTAAAGTTTCCATGGAGACCATGAGAGGCCCCCCCCCCAAAAAAAAAAAAAAAAAAAAAAACTCGCTTTAAGAGTTGCAATCGGCGTGTCGCTGTGCATCAGCCGCACACCTGTGAGTGTAGCACAGGGCACAGCAGGGCTCTGGAGACCTGGGCACTTTGGAAATAAGCTCTGTCAATTACCACAAACAAGCTCACCTCACTGCCAAAAGCACCCACTCACTGTTCACACAAGTTCACCAGCGCAAAACAGAGACTTTACTTCCGATTCACATAGTGAATAATAGAGCCTGGCCTTACAATGGTGTTTTCATTTAAATCCACCAAGGCTCTGTGTGTGTGTGTGTGCGCGCGTGTGTGTGTATCAGGGGGTGCATTTGGCTGATGGTGTGTGCAGGAAATACACATGGCAATAAAAGAGTGTGTGTAGGTAGAGATGGAGAATGTCAAATAGAAAAAGTACGTTTTCAATCTTTATAACATGCATGCAGCTGGAATCCTGTTGTGAGAATTATTAAGGAGCATACGAGGGGTGGGGTCCGTCACTTAAAAAGCCATTAGACCCTTACTGTGGAAGAACTTCTTTCCATTTGATTCAAAGGCATATTTATTTGTCTAATATAAACTGATTCGATTTTCATAAATTCCACAAATCAAGCACAGTGGACAGAATAACATTTCTTTAATACTAAATATCAAATGCTGCTGTTGAAAGAGGGATAATAATAAACTTCAAACCATCTTAGTCTTTGACCCAAATATTTTTGCCAGTGTTTGGCTTTGATGTTATTTACATGCACTACACTTAATAGAGTTACAGCCGAGGAATAAAAAACTAACACTCCTTACCTTACTTATGTGGAACTCCAGGCGTCGTATATATCTCTCAATTGTCTTAATTTGCTGCGAAATAAAAAACAAAACAAAGAGATCTGAACAAGTGAGCGATGCGAGTTTATAGATTTGCACACCTGTACAATGTGTTGCAATAATAATATGGTTCCAAGAAAGTGACATGACATTACTACAAAGCTAGTTATTATCTGCTCATATTTTTTAGTCAGATTTCTATAAGAGGTTGAGTAAAGCGTTTATGTCTGAGCTTCTTTGACTCACCTTGTCAAGATCGTACAGCAATCCCTGAAAAGAAAAAAAAACGTGTCAATCAATGTAATATATTAAGACATGATTTAGAAAGAGAGAGAAAGAATGAGAGAAAGCGAAAAATTCTATCTATCTATCTATCTATCTATCTATCTATCTATCTATCTATCTATCTATCTATCTATCTATCTATCTATCTATCTATCTATCTATCTATCTATCTATCTATCTATCTATCTATCTATCTATCTATCTATCTATCTATCTATCTATCTATCTATCTATCTATCTATCTATCTATCTATCTATCTATCTATCTATCTATCTATCTATGGTGTCTTACCAATCTGGAGTTCCTCTTCATGTCCTTCATGAGAGAGGTGAGTTTGTCCAACTCGGTCTGGTGAACTTCCAAATACTCACTGAACCAAGAAGAACAGAGGAAAAAAAGAAAAAATTCGGTCAGTCTTGAAAAGGTGACGAGACATAAACTCACACATGGGCTCTTAAACATACTGTAAATTGTTTCTTGCATCAAATTCGATCCTAAATTCCTTCGATCTGCTTTGCAATTAGGATTCACTAAATTTACTGTACTTTCTGTTATTAAATTCTAATATCATTAAATATGTATGTATTATTTTTAGATCTGTCAAAATTACCATTATAAAGTAATAATGTTGATAATGTGTCAAAGTAAATTAATTTTAACAGCACAAATCACAGATAAAATGTGTAATTAAGTTGCGATTAATCACGAGTCAACTCAATCACACGATTAATCGCGATTAAACATTTTAATCAATTGACAGCCCTGATTTTTATATTTATTTTTGGTAGTTATTGTATGTAACATTTACAATACAGATGCTCGCCACCTTACGAACGACGTTCGTACAATGAATTTGTTCGTAATCTGTTAGTGTGTTCGTTATTGACTATGCATCTCCTAATGATGTAAGAGCTATAAATACTATAAAATAAACAATAAAATTTACTAAAACAAATCGGAATACTGTATACAATATTTTGTATTAAGTAATAAAATAAATAAATAAAAATGAATAAAATAAAATGTATAATTCACTTACACACTAATTCATTGGCCCTAGCCCATGTAGACTCGTTAGGGTGGACGACTAGCTCTTCTCCATTTTGAAAGTTTATATATATAAAATTATAAATATAAAAATATAATAAAATATATACAAGCACAGAAATTTTCGTCTCGTATTCAGTTTTCCAATTTGAAATAAAAACAAAAGCCTGGCTAGCCTCTGTCTAACAAAAATGACATGAGGTGACCATGTTTTAGCCTCTCATTTTGTACTCTAAATGCATGAAGGTCAAAATTTGCATCCTGCTTACTTCTGAATTCCCACGTTTTTGAACAAGTTGTATGTACAAACACTAGATGTACTGTATTTTAATATTCACTGCAATTATTAAATATATTTACTTTTGTACATATGCATTGTATACTGTAAACAGTATTTACTATACTATGTATTCTATATATTTTCTATATATGTTTTGCAATACGTTCTTATATGTACTGTTGTGCATGAATCTGTATGTTGTTGAAAGTATGAAAATGAACTGTACTCACTCCAGGCCCTGTTTCAGGGCTCCATACACTTCCTCCACTCTCTTAGGCTGTGGTTCATGTGAGCTGCTGCTGCTGCTGGACTTGTGCCCACACAGATGGGGCTTTTTGGTCTTTGTGAGTGACTTCTTCTGTACTACAGCGTTCCCTATGAATGAGTTACACCTGGAAATACACATAAGCACACTATAAGAAATAACTTCAAGTAGCTTTATGAATGAATGTGCCACGTGAAGCCATTTCTAATAAACACGTGTGAGGGTATTCAATTTATATCTCCAAGGTCAATAGAAAGGACTTTTGCATTAATTTGGGTTGGTGCTCAGAACATAAGAAATTTAAGTAGCATAGTAATGTGGTGACATATAAGTGACTGACTCTCCTCCAGGGACAGTCATTCCACAAGCCAAATAGCAATTATTAGGTGCTGCATTCCTGACACTGCATTCCTCATTGCTTTTACATGTCTCAGCATGTCCCTTACACACTGGAGTTTCAGGAAGATAAACCTAGGCTACTTTTATGAATAAGCGCACATGCAGTTGCCTAGGGGTCATGAACACACTGTCATGCATAAATCAGCAAGTTACTCACTAGTGGTGATTTGATATGTTCATACTATACAGACATCACAGAGACAGGTCTGCTGTAACTGGTTAAAATCTCTCTGAATGTCAAATCCAGTGCATATTATATGAAAAATTGCAAACTGCAAAACACAAATTATGATTTACACAGTATCTTTGATTACTGTGGTGATAAAACAACAAAATTCTTTATTTTTTATATTTACTGATTTCTGGGCATCACTGACAAGCACCGACTTCTATAACAGACTTCTATAAACCTCACAAAAAGCTTATTCATTTAAATGATTATAAATGTTTATAATGAGTCTAATAGAGCATTTGTCATTCAAAACTCCTGTCTAAAGTGGAACTGTACATAAGATAAAGTGTAAAAATTAGCACACTGAAATAAACATTTGTGTTTATGTGGCCAGTCCTGCTGTTCTAGAAAGTATAAAAACCTTCTGACCAATCAAAAGTGAGAATTTAGTTACATAGTGGTATAAATTTGCATACAAAGCTTTACAGCCAAAGATCATGCAGCAAAATAGCTAAATGTTCATAAAAGCCTATAATAAAGTGCAAAAAAATCTGACCAACTCTTTAATTTGGCCTACAGCATATGCATTATGACTTAGTAGCTAAATGTGATGCATAATTAAATTTTAATGGATTCACTTAAAACATAAAATATATATTAAACGATTTTTATTCACGGAATCATTTCTGAATGATAACATATCTGATAACTATATGATGCCCACCAAGCCTTCTATGCATAGATATAAGAACAGCAGCTTTGGAAAGGTTAGTGTTTGTGACACACAGTATATAAACGCGCACCGTGAGCGCCTCTCCTGCAGCGTGCTGAAGCCAGCAAACGACTGACTCCGGATGATTCCACTTGGCCCTCCAGGTGAGTGTGTGCCAGCCGCCATGATCTCTGGGAAGCGGGAGGAAACTCCTGCAGAGAGACAGGTCACCGGGTAAGAAAAAAGATCACTATAATTAGAGGGGTAAGTTTAGACAGTATGTAGGATGTAAAATAACACATTTCAAACAGAATGACATAGTTTGGATGAAATGACCCTCGGTAAGATGAAGTGTTTTAAAAGTATTCCTTGTTTTATTAGGAATTGTTTTTTTAAAGATTGGTTTTATTGCCTGGATCTCGGTTCAGCCGTCATTTAAACAAAATCCAAATTCTGCTGAAAACATAAGCAAGAAATGAGTCATTTAATCCTCTAACCAAATGGTGGCTGGAAATAGCCACTGTAGTGAGAGACGGCTCCATACTGTGCCCAATCAAGTGCTCTTATAAAAGACGTTCCTCTTTCCATGTACATGTAATGCGGATGAACATTTCTTTGTTGTTGATTCTCAAAAACGAGGGCACAAAAGATATAGAATATGAATAAATAAAAAGTATTTGTACAGTAAATGTAATATTAAATGTTATCAGTCTGTATTTAAAATGGTTATAGAGCTGTATGAAGTTATTTGTGTCCTTTTAAAAACCATTCCTGAGTGTGTGATATATAGTTGAAGACAATGTGCAATAGTAGCTGAGATGCTGTTTAAGTCAAGCTTAGGTTATGTAAAGATATTTCATACTGAAAGACCTGCTAAACACTGTATCTACAGTACAATCACTTTTTTTTCATTCTTAAGGCACATTTATTAATTACAAGTGAGTGGATACGATCAAAGCCACTTAGAGTCCTGGGCTTCAAACCACAATATCCAGGGCACTTGCTCAGTCAATAAAAGGTCAATAACAAACAATAACTAACCAACTAAAATAATTCATTTTATTCATTATATATGTTGCAGAATGAAGAGCAAAAGAACAAGCTGCCCTTCATAGAGCTCATTTTAGCTCATTTGTCCTGGACAATATATATGGCATATATTATTCTGTATAAACATTTATCCAAGACCACATGCAGTCATATAATGACAATTCCAGCAAATGTTATAAGCCAAAAAATCACTACACTTATAAAAATAAAAAAAAATAGTAAAATAACAATATGATTCTCCATGTTAACACTCAGCAAGTAGTATTGTTTAAAAACAGTATATCATATATAAACCACTCCAAACCAATTTTGCTTTGCTTGCTTCGCTAAATTTCCCAATTCCAACTCCCCAAACAAAATGAAAATGTGGCCCTTGATGCATACTCTGAGGGCTGCTGAACGGAGGTTTCCTCATGCTCCACTGAAGCCTGCATGGAGCGGCTTTAAAAAAAAAAAGACCTAAAGGCCTGCCTGAGAAGGGCTACGTCATTCTTTGCTCTTTATGCCCAACCCTCATCAGCATTCTGTCTATGTGACAGAGGTCTGGAGTCTTCTTTGAAGACCGATCAAGAGAAAAGAGTGGAGGTGCAAAAGGAGGAAGTTCCTTCCCATGTTCAACAACCAAGTCCATACACATCAGACATGAAGAGGGTGCAGAGAATGAAGAGAATGAGTTATTAATATGCACATATATTATTCCTTTAAATACACCATGTTTTAGCAAATTCTTTAGAAAGAGAAACAGAATGTCACCCAGTTGCATTTATTTAAGTCTTCAGTGTAGCGTTCTGTAGCTAACCCCTGATGACCAACTAAAAACTGTCTGAATACAATCATGATGTGCATGAATGTGCATGAATCTTTTTACTTAAGTTTAAGGCATCAGATTATTAACAGGTCATTAGTGTGCATAAAAAGAAAAGAAAAAAAACCAAAAAAAAAAATGAGGAACCAAGAAAAAATGTAAGTTCCTTTTTTCCCCAGCACATCAATATTACATTACTTTGTACACAAGCAAGGAAATTCACATTTAACCCACAATCCCTCACACAGAGAAATATAGACACTCAGCACCTCACATGCTGGGTTCATGCGAATAACCACAATGTTTTAACAGCAGCCTAATTCCATATTCTTGACAAAAACGATGATCCCTCAACAACACCATACAATACACAGTGTGTGTGGAGTAAAACAACATTGCTATTATTTGGCCAGTGCAGAGACCAGCGCCTCCACCTCCCATTCAGCTCTGAAGCTCTGTTGTCTTCTCCCGCGCTCTACTACAGGCGGTGCTAGGTAGGAGGGCCCTTGTGTTTGGGACCTCTCAGACTGTTCTTTGTGTTTCACACATCCCTTCTGTCTCCACACACACACACACACACACACAAATGCACAGTGACTTCATCATCGCTCTCTGTGCCAGTTCACGGTAGTGACCCACTGACCACCGTCCCATTTTAACCCTGAGTGATGAGATCTTTCAGTGGCAATGCTGACCAAAGCTCAGCTATAATCCTCTGCAATGGTGACATGGTTACTGATCTGTTGACCAGCAGAAGAAAAATCTTAAAACTAATGAGCAGAGCTAAATCTTAAATCGATCAGAAAAACAACAAATACATGTTTGCCCCTAAAACAGATATATGATATTTGTAAATAATTACAACGTATGGGATTATTAACAATAAATAAAAAAAAACATGTAAGATGACAGCATACACTGATTATCCCTCTTCTCTCGCTTCTCTCTCTTATTTGTACCCCAGCTGCCTGGTAATGCTGATGCCGGATCCTCAGGGACTATCATGTGCTCATACCCAGACTCTTGTTCAGAATGTGCTCATAATAAACATCCTTTCGAAAGATATAATTCCATTTTGTCTGTACTTTTCTATACTATATACTTAACTGATTTGGAGTCACACCCACAAGAGAACTTGGTTCTCTTTTGGTTCTTCACAAAGCTGCTTTCTCAGGTAATTTTTAGGAGCTTTTTCCTTGCCTCTATAAAATGCCTATATATAGCATTTTTCAAAATGAAGGTACTTTTTCATGCAGCTTTGATGTTACAGCAAGCTGGAGAACCCGGATATCAATATACCAGGCAACACAACACAGCAAGAAACTATAAGAGCCTTTGGCACTAGATGTGGAAGTGAGATTTGATCAGTAGCTTGTTAAAAACTGGCAAATGTATTTGTGTTTTTGCATAGAGCAATTTCTTTTTGTTCGTAGAGCAGGTATATACAGTGTGCTCCCAAAACTCACAATAAAACACAACTGGTACTTTGGGTCATCACAGAGTTCACAATGCATACAGAAACATAATGAACCTCAATAGTTTTTTAGCAATGAGAAAAATATCTACCATACTAGTAACAGAAATGTCACCTGGCAGTGTGGAGTTTTATACACATGTTTTGGATACATTCATTATCCATTCTATTGCTGGACAATACGATCTGTAGAATTTAAAGTGTTTTTAGATCCGTCATATAATCAAATGTTTCCTAAATTATTAGCATAAGTCTTTAATCGACACACACTATATGGACCAAAGATTGTGGACACCTGACCATAAGATTTATATGCAATTTGTGAACATCCTGTTTCACATTTAGTCCCCATTTCCTGTTGTAATAATCTCAACTCTTCTGGGAAGATATAGATTTTAGAGTGTGCTTGTGGAGATTTGTGTTTATCAACCACATGGCTGTAGTCAGGAACTGATGTAGATGACCACAGGAGGAGGCCTGGGGTGCAGTCAGTTTTCCAATTCATTCCAAAGGTTTTCAAAAGGGTTGAGGTCAGTGCTTTATAGCAGGCCACTCAAGATCTTCCACTCAAACACATGTAAACCATATCTTTATAGAGCTGGTTTTGTGTACAGAAACATTGTCATGCTAGAACAGGTTTGGGTCTCCTAGCTCATAATTAAGTGAAGGGAAAGGTTTTATGATACTGCATTCAAAGACAACATATTAAATAGTGCTTTCAACGTTGAGGTAATAGACTGCAGAAGAAGCAGATATGAAACATTTTATCTAAATAAAAAAATAAAAACTCCTCATTCAAGTTGACCCACTCTATGCATTAAGGGGCCATACAGGTCAGATCTAGCCACCACAAAACCCTATTTGTTTAACTCCCAGCCAGGGGAGAGATAAACCAGGGCACTACAATGTTATCTCCAACTGTGTGTGAGCTGCTGATATGATTGCTTTAAATGTCATGCCACTTCCTATTCCTACTCTAACTGGGAAGCAGAGCAAGAGGTCATGGATAAGTTTGACTCTATTATAGGGTGGTCGATTTCTCATAATGTCACACACTCAAGAACACACGCGGTTTTGGAGAAGTTGGCGCATGCCGAAAATGCTAGTGAACCAAGTGGGACATGGCTCAACGTGACGCAACTCTTCCGTCCATACTATAAAGCGATAACCTTTGTTGAAAAGCTTTGAATTCATGACAAACTACTTAGTGAACAGCTTTAAAGCACTTATGGGGAGCTTTAGATGGAGACAGCTTATAATTTTGTTTTTGAGGAAGTAACTTGCGAATTTAGGTCTATGAGAGGAAGGCTTGAGGAAGCTGAATTTTAAAGTGGGTCATTGCTACATATGTGACAGAGAGCGGAGATGACGTGCATATCACACAGCTGCTGGCATGGTATAGGGCATTATGTGGAAGACCAATATTAATAGAACACCCTGACAAGAGAGGCATGTGCAAGGGTTGACATTCCTATATGCAAGGAGTGTAAGGCAGCAAGAAAATGTGATGCAAACACAGCTGCTGAGACCATCTGAACCCAGCCCTGACAAGACGCCTGAGCTGTTTCAAAGACCATGGGGCACCATGAGAAACTGTCAGCCACTGAAGCTTTACTAATTAACCTCTGACCAAGAATTCACAACCAATATATGCTATAAAAGGAACACCGTTTCATATGTAGAACAGTGTCCATGAGACATGGATGGTGGGACAAGCGGAAGTTAGGTCAATTAAAAACATGACATGGGACAGTAGGACAGTGAACTAGTTTGTGTCTATTACAATTTAGTGTCACGAGCATCAATACCAAATACATACACTTGGACATGCACAATCATTCTATTACTTCCATGGCTGAGGAATGGTTAAAAATGAATTGGTCAGAAAGTAATTTCTATAACCACCGTTCTGACAGCAGTGTGAACTGTAATTCAGATAGGAAAATTTAATTTTAATATGCTTTATTTAACATGTTATAATTTCTGTAGTAACAGATCCAGTGGCGGTCCGTGCATTTGGTACCTGGGCCTTCAGTGTGGACTTACCCGACTTAATCCACCTCTTAATACCACCACTATCATGTCTCAATTATAGAAACCATCAATACAACACAAAAACCTCCAAACCTCTACAATACAACCGCAACTGTGCCACCTACATCATCTGGAGCAGTTCAGAATCAATATTTATCTAATAACAAGACAAAAACATTAAAAAATACAACCTACTTACGAGAGATGCAGACTCATAATTTGCACCGCTCCTCAGAGGCTGTAAGTCAGTGGTACCGCTCGTATTCACTGGTCTGGAAGTGGTAAACAAACCCTTTCCCGGGCTGAGACACGCTAGCTAGCTTTGGGAGTTAGCCGACCTCTCATCATGATGTCTAGCTTTTCTTTAAAATGGATTTTTAAGTATGTTCGCGACCAAAGAAGTTGATAAGTTGAATGATTTAATGCTAGGTTAGATTAGGTCTAAGGTTTATAATTAAAAAAAAACATCTAAATATAATATTTAAAAAAGTGCATTGATGTTTCTTAATAAAATGATAGGCTGCATATGGTGTTTTAAATTCAAGAAAAGAAAAACAAAGTATGTAAATGCTATATAAGTGATGGTAACCAACTTGTGCTCAAAAAATTCAACAACATAAAAAAATTATTTTGTTTTCTTTCAACAAAGAATTTGCACAAATTGCTGTGGTGTCCATGAAATAAAACACTTCGATTGGCTCAAAGACAAGAACTGGATACAGCAACAAACAAAAAACCTCACAAACAGTTTAATTAAATGCTGTGCATCTATGTTGCATATACATTTATTTTCCTGTAGGCTTGCAATATAATTACAATAAACTATGATTTGTCAAGTCACTGGATTCAGATCTGAACTGTGCCATAGATATAAATCCCCTTTTTAGTTGACAATTAAACGTTCAACTTTGAAGTGCAGGAACTTAACTGTATTAATTGTGCAGGCAGAGAGCCATTCTGGCAGCACAAGACACGTTACGGTATGATACAGCAGCTGAGCTACAGATGTCTGCGCATTTGTTTGCGTGTGAGAGGTATAGAAATGTGTGTCACTGGATTCTGTTCTACCCCATTTAAACAAATGGGCATATCTGGTGCATCTGTTCCCAACACGACATATCCATCCAAAGCAGTGTAAACATGCAGATTGAACATTGCATATTGTCTACTGAATCTTTTTTCCTTAGATTTATACTAATTTACACTTTTTTGTTCTCGCAACTTCTGCTACCACCAATCCGAACTACAACGCACTACCATTAGGTCATTCAAAGCATGCATGTGTGCAATCAAGTTGCACGTTTAGAAAATACTTTCGCAAGCTAAATCATCAAAAGTAATCACTATTCCTGTAAATAAGCACTTCCTCTACTGTTTAAAACCAAAAACATTCTGCAGGCTCACAAATACATCTCTAATTCCACCCAATGTAGCCTTTTGTCTTCCATGTTGCTATTTAGAGAACCATTACACAAACCAAATTACTTTTTGTAGTAGCCGTTCTGGGTCATTTAAAGAAAGATGGAGGCTGTTGTTGTTGTTTGTGAAAGAGTACTTGCTTGTTGTTTATATCGCCTCTGGCCTACCAAGTCAACTCCATTTGCCAATCTCCTCTACAGCTGTAATGCTATAGCTCTGCATCTCGTCTATGCAGAGATATACAAACCCTCATCTCTTTAAAGACCAACCTTGACAATTTAGCATTTTTAGCAATTTAGGATGTGAATTATACATCTCAGTAGTCCTCCATCTAATAAAATCATAAGGTGCATAAAGAAGAAAATGTCTCATGGTCAACTGCAGCTCACAAAAATGTTCAGAAAAAAACAAAAACAGTTTTGAGGTACAGATTTAGAAACACTGAACTGTTTTATTCCAGATGTTCACAGACTTCTTCTCAGCTGATCTGGTTTAGGAACATGGCAATGTCTCAATTTCAACCCCCCCCAAAAATAAATAAATAAAAATAAAAAACATGGATGAGTACTGATGTACTGCAAGTGGAGTATTATGTCCAGGGATTGACTCTGTAACCACTTCAAACCAAACCAGGATAAGATGATTAAATTAGATTAGATAAGCTCACAATTTATGGCTGGTCAGAACAGTGGTACAATGGGTACCATTACTGCATATTACTGCATTACAGCTCCAGGGTTTTGAGCTATCAATGTGGATGTTCTTCCCATGCTGGTTTTCCTCAGGTTTTATGGTTTCCTCCAACATTCCAAAATCAAGTCAGTGTGTGAATTGTGTTAAATTAGCTATTGGTATGAATAAGTGTGTGTGGTGCTGTACAATAAAATGGTATTCCATCCAGGGTGTAGTCACATATGTTTCCAGGACAGGCTCAGAATCTAGATTATGATTAAACGAACAAATGCATTTACAGACGATGGGTTATGTCATGCCTTTTGGTGATACTTTCGAATTTAGGCACAATGATGCAACTCTTGTTTGTTGAGGTTCCACCTGGTGCAGAACTATTCCCTAAAACCTAACCGACATCATCCCCATTTAATGACTGTCCACGTAATCATTTTTGTCATTATACAGCTGGTTACCACTGGCAAAGTGCATTTGGGAAAACATCAAACATCGAGTTTATTAGCTTATAAGAGACAAACGTATTGATCAATACTACTGCCGGAAGTATCCTAAAAAGGTGCTCACTTAATCCAGATGGTCTATTACTCAGGAGGATTATGGAGCAACCCTACTTCCATCCAGCGCCCCTGTCAAATCAGATCATCTGCTCACAGTGAAAGGATGATAAAGAAGAAAGCCTCAGAGACCCTCAAAATATTCTCCACCCAGCACCTGCTCCATCTACTTTAGTCACTGGGCATACTCGCTATAATCAACTAAGTATAATCATAGCAAAATGATGCTCGTCTTTAAAATACACACCACACACACATGCACCTTGTTAACACACTATACATCATACAATTTAGTGTGTATTAATGTTAAATAATAAACAACTTTTGACCAATCAGATTCAAGAAATTGAACAGTTCTCTGGTAGAATATAAATGTATATGATCATTGGAGGCATGCACCAAAAAATTGCTTTGTGCCATATTTAGACAAGGAAAATACATTTCATTCAAAAGATAGCATTGTGCACACTTATGGTATTTAGATTAGAGTTTACAAACAGAAATAATGACTGATGAAAATACAACATAGGGGAAAATTCTGCCAGATTAGCATTAAGAAGCAGAGAACCTCAGGCGTACACACTGTACTCTTAGTAGGTCTGACACTACAGCAATCATGCAGTCCTTACCTGCAATTTACCAAGCTGATTTAATATCACTGTCATTACTGTGATGCTGAGCAACACACTGCACATCTCATCATGACCGCAGGACAGCTGCAGATAAAAGCTCTGACGTCGGCTTTCATCCCCCCACTCCAAAATCTTCCAATTAACCGCAGCCCTTCCAGAGCATCTCAAATATCTCTTCTTTTCCCCATCCCCCCCAAAAGCTCCCCTGCCTCCATCTCTCCTAAAATACCCTTCCTCACACCCTCAGGCCCACAGCACTCCAACTGGGATTTGTCCAGACAAGAGCAGACTCTGTGGCAGCTTAAATACAGATAACTCTGGCAGGACTTGGTAATAAATCACACTTCAACCTCTCGCTATGAAACACAGAGGATGCAGCTGTACAAAGCTGGACCATGAAGAAAGTTTTTCATCTCAGCGTTATCTTGGCTCATCTTTACTTTGAGTAAATGTGGCTGATCACTGCCAAAGGATAAACTATGCAATGCTGGCCATCAAATGCTAGATGCAAAGCTGACATAGTTAACCTTCCCTTAAAACACTTACTTTGTAGCACATACAGCTGCTGAATGCCAGGTCTAGAGAATATATATATACAAGAGATCAGATATTCAGGAAAAACATTCATACAATCGCAAAACTTATGAAGCAATTCCTACAACCTATATAACTGCCAACAATATCCTTGTCAATGCTTCTACATCATCACAGGCTGGATGCAGTGACAATTTCTGATGAAACAACCCCAGAAATACCTACGTGGTAAAAATATAAAGTGTTCGCTAAACTTTTTGCACTACATTGGTGCTGATGTATTTTATCCATGGCCTGCTATAAAAAAAATATATATATAAAAAATGCTTTACTTTGGTCCCATGCCAAATACTGTGGTGCTGCGAATTCTTAACAAGTCGTGGTTGGTTTTTTTGTAACCTCAAAAGCCTGGTGAGGGAAGGACTGTTTACGATCTGCTGTACTAACTTTACAACATTAAATAGAAATAGAAATTAAAATAAAAGTGTCATTCTTTCTTTAAAAAAAAAAGCTAAGGGTTAAAATACCATGGGATGATCTATTAAAGGAAATAAATCTCAAGTGCTGATTTATGTCTTATCTTCAGTATGAGACACCAAAAGACACCAGTTCTCAGAAAGACCCATTGTTCCTAGTGTACCTGTAGCATTGCACCAAGACAACACAAACGAAAAACATCATCTGACTCACTTCATTCCTATCCATGGGCTCAGATCTCACATCATACCAAACCTCATTTTAGAGAAACATCAGCGAACAACTACTAACATGTTCTGTAAAACAGAAATTAAAACAAGAGAAAATAGTGAGTAATGCAGAAAAGAGGAACTGATAGACAAAGCTAGCAGAATTTGTATGTAGCAGCGGGGATGTTATCTAAGATAGGTCTTAGAACGGTCTTCTTAATGTCTTATGAAATGCCCTCATGAAGAAACCACTCTGGGTTGGCCAAAAAAACAAATCCTAAGTGTTTACCCATATCAAAGGACGCATATTGCTGATTTTCACCCAACCTCGAGATGTAGGCCGCTTTCCTTTCCAACCACTTCTGTTTATTTCAACAGACGACAATAACCTAAATTACAGTCCAGTTCAGTGCTCTGCAAAATGACTGTAATCACTTACAGCACATGCAGAGCTCTCAGGCATAACAAATTTTCTTAGCAGGACTGACTGGTACTTCACTGGGATGTGTATTAACAAAAATGAGAACAGGAAGACTGGGATTAAACTTGGCAGAAGAGTTAAAGACATCTTCCTATACATGCCAAAACACACTGTATCTGCTCAGGGGTTAAACAGAACACAATAAAACAATGAGGTTTATTCATGGCTGCTCCGATATTGCGATTTTTTAAAAAGGTTAGTATCGAGGTGAAAGCGATATATCGAACAGGCATAGAGTATTTAAATAGGATATGCAATACAAAGGTTGGGGGGTGGGGGGTCTTCTGAGCTGTTTTTTTTGGGGGGGAATGAATGAAAGCACCTGCGTGAAACCAATCAGTGCGTGAAATTGGAAAAAAAAGTGACCAGAAATAGATTTCTATATCTGATCTCTGATTTATATCTAAAAAAAATAAAATAAAATTCGTGCGTTTCTATTTTACAGACATGTTTGTTTAGATGATAAGATAGGAAGACACGGTGTTTGGTTTTGCGCGCGCCCCAGCGCAGTTTACAAGTAAGTAACCAATCAATCCGGATTATTTATACAATAATACATTTTGATTTAATACACACCATGATGCAAAAAAAATAAAAATTAAATAAAAAATAAGATACAATATTAGTGCGTGCACTATTATTCTGAATAGTGTAAGTAGGTTCCTTACCGCACTGCAAGGGGGGGAAAAACAATTATTCCAGATGAACCCCGTTTCCTCGAACCTCCATCAGAGATCCATACAACTCGTCCACACGCAGATCAGCGACTTTGAGCGATAATACCACCGAAACAGATGGCTTCCGATCCAAAACTCGTGTGTAAGATCCCAGTTCAGATTTGGATCAAACACCGCCCCTTCAGCGCCAACTGACCAATCAAAAGAGCGGAATGTAAAAGTGGGCCGGGTCTACCCTTATGAATATTCTCGCTCTTAAGAAGCGTGTCTCGGGGCGTCAGGCATGAAGTGCATGTATACATGTCTCTGCAGCCCAGGGTTAATTTGGTATTTACCCAGCTGTCGTGTTAAACATGGACCATACATGCAGTCTCTCTCTCTGTCTGTGAAAAAAAAAAGAAAAAAAAGCATCCAGCGTTCCAGCATTTGTACAGAAATAGCTCTGTTGCAGAAGGTTTCATGGTAAAGAATGCAAGATAGTGACCAGCTGACCAGTTTCAACACCAGAAAAGACAGTGGAAGCCAAACTTTTGGTCATAATGCATGCATGCGGATGTTGCAGTTCAGTCTGCTCCAAATGTTTGTACCCTAGGAATGTGGACTCATGAGTGCCAATGCCAAAATGAGACCTTCCCACCCCAATACTAACCTCAGTTAGTATTCTCTCTGACAGTTTTATTACTCCTGCAAATTTCATATACAGGTTATGGGTCATCTGCAGCTCATGTTGATTGTGGTCATCTTTAGTAAACGATTGAGCATTATCACAGTTGCTGTGGATCTGGGCTCTAGCCTCTTAACTCTAGATGTGAGGCATCTAATAGCCACTTCATCACAGGGCACCAATAAACGGTCAGAAAACATAAACAGAAGTATCTCATGTGGATTACAGACAGAGAGTAACCCAAATTTAGGATCTAGCCATGGGGTCTGGGAATGTTTCAGCAGGCAGTGTTGCCACCTCATGTCATGCCAACCATATTGTACTGTAAATGTACCTTATTAACGGGGCGACGAAAAACTAGACATTCTATAGATGCTGTAAAAATGTTTCATCTTGCATGCATGAGACTCATTTGTAGTGAAATCAGAGCAACCACATGAAAGTGTAGGCACCTGTGATGTCTCGCTGCTTCATAACCCACTCATTTTTCCTCCTCAAAGCATAAGAATGGAGATAAAAAAGAAAAAACATGCATAACCTTTTAATTTATGTGCAGTACATCAATCCAGAAGGCAAAGGATATGTATGTATGTATTCAGCCTTGGACTGTACAGTACAGCACAGACACCTCCACATGCCTCCTCTCTCAGCTGCTGTAAAACCTATCCTGTAATTATGGCTGTCATCAACAGCCCCCAAACTAGCAACTATGTTTACCGGCACACAAACAGCAATCACGACTCAAACATCTTTAAACTAAACTAAATCTCTAGGGTTATACTGGACCTTCAATTTGGATCTCTTGATATGTGTCTTTGTTCAACATATTGCAAAATATTTGTATTTTCCATAACATCAAAGCAGTGAGGAATGGAAAAAACTCTAGATATATCAGTAGATCTTTTAAATTGCAATGCTTCCTCTTTACTAGAATTATAGTGTTGAGTTTTTTGGCAGAGTCACAGAAACATTAACCTGGTGGTGGTGAAAGATATATGCCAACCTGCTAACATCTTGTTTTAGAGTCAGGACATTCCAACTCAATAAACAACACGCAAGAGTCGAGGGAGCAAACTTACCCTTGCTCTCTGGATGGGAGGGATGGCGTTCTCACTACCATGTCAAGCACAGCAACTCTCGTAGGTGTGTCTGTGAGCTCAAGTATGCTTAAAAGATATAATAGCAATTTCCTTCATTTTGTGATGCAACATGAGCATTAGTTCAAAATCAAGCGGATAGTTCCCATCACATACGCATCCTGGAGAAAGCTCATGTTAGACTTCATGCTGTGTGATTGGTTTGTGTCGTAAAGCTGATGGGAGAGAATTCACAGGTGACTAAATTGGGGAGAATATGTATATATATTAAAGACACAAGGGAACATTCTCTGGATCTATTTATTAGTCATGAAATATATCTAATTGCAATGATTGTATTTTAAAATAAGAAAGCTTCCAAAAATCTTTTATTGAATATTCTATGGCTACAAATGGAAAAACATTATGATATTACACTTTAACTCGATGGATGATGTATAAAGACCAGAGATGGTAAGATTCAGTGATTGGCATCGTAAACGTTAAAGATGTGATTTAAAATGTGTGCATTGGATAAAAGTTTTTAACATATTTGCATCGGTAAAAAGCGATTTTTTTAAATACAATTATTAGTAGATGTGCTATATTTTTATTATTTAAAAACTGACCATTATTGTGTGACCAATTTTGTTTATGTAGATTTATTTCTCCTCACTAAACTGTTTCTCGAGCACATTTTATCCAGACCACTGCTGCTTCATGAATATGAGAGTCCTGAGAGTCACATAAAATATGGATTAACATGGCAGAGGTAGAGCTGCATCTTCCTAAAGACAGTACAGGAAAAGAACGGCTGGTTTTATTTGATCTTTTTTCTTTTTGTTTTGCACTACAAAGGTCTGTTTGTGAAAGGGCCATGCATTAGATGTCAGAAGGCATGTAAATAAATTCATGATTTGCTGTTTGTCTGAACCAAAGAAATAAAAGCAATCTATATGTGGCATTTTGAATTGCATTGCATCATATTTATTCCATTGCATCGTACTGCATTGAATCGCATTTGATTGAATCAATTTGAAATCTGATCGCACTGCATTGTAATGGGGTGAATCGTTTCACATCGCATCGGTAGCTGCTTCATATGTATCTTTAATATATTGTTTCCTTGGCTATGCATCGATATACAAATCGCATTGACCTAATGGAGATGCACATCCCTAATAAAGGTGTAAATAGAGTTGGAGACACCTTCACCTGGTCCTACTAAATAATAAATTGGAGGTCACACAGTATAATCTTCTGCAACATATAAGTTGTGGTCAGGCAATATCTAACTTATGGCTTAATATTGGCACTCCTGGCTTCAATATATTAATTCCTTGCTACGACTTCAGTGCCATAAAATACCCAACATCCTATTTCAATACATTTTGATGAAAGAAATTTCATTATCATTAAAAAATTCATACATACAGTTTCCAATGTCAACATGAACCATCTAAACATGAGATTTGTTCACACAATCTTCTATGTCCAACATGTCCAACAACTACCATTGTGGGATGTGTTAAAAAATACCACACAAGTCATATGTCATAGAGGTCAGTGTTTAAGCATGAACAAGCATAACTGTGAAGGAATGTGAGACTCTGTGTGTGTGTTTGTGTGTGTTTGTGTGTGTGTGTGTGTGTGTGTGTGTGTGTGTGTGTGTGTGTGTGTGTGTGTGTGCATGCATAGAACCTTTTCTCGTTCCCCTTCATGTGCCACTGAAGAAGCTTTCAGGGGCAACAATGCAGTATAGATCTTTCAACTAAAGCTTTTTTGTACAGACTCCCTCTTAATTATACACACAGTGTATATGGATCAAAAAGGCAAATGATCAGTATGCATAAAAGTACTTGTTAGTATTTCACTCTTCTTCATTCTATTATTAAGCTCCCTAATAAAAAATTATGGGGAAAAAATGTATTTCATCAAATTCATGTAAAATGAATATTATTGTGATGTGATTATTATTATTATTTTTTTGTGATTTAAAAAAATTGCCACTCTTTACCCTAAAAACAACTGTAAGTGAATCAAGACTTTCTGGGGTTGTTATGCTAACTAAAACTTAAGGTAAATATTTCATTACAATTCGAACAATTTCTCCAAATCACTCATTCAGCAATACATGATAGAATTTCTATTTGAATTCTATCATAGTTATATACAAATGTCTAGTTTAGAATTTATCTTTTCACTCAAACTAATGTCACACATTAGATAATTATAGGAAGGTTTCTACAGATATACAGAAAGCATATAATCAAAACCATAAAAAAAATTGCTATTATAACCTGCTACTGTGTGTAAGCCTGTACAAAATCATAATAGAAGTTCTTCAAAGCTAGAAAACCGCGCTTGCCCTGATGGCTGTGTATATTTTCATTGGCAGCACGCTTACACAGTTAGTCAGGCTTAGTTAGATTAAAGACTTTCATGCTTTAAACATACATCTCCTGCCTTTGGTCTTAATAACAGACTCAGCTGTAGGTAGTGGTCCAGGCAGCCCACCCAGCACAGCTGCTTGTACACTACTCGCCAGGTGTTCAGACATGTGTGTGTGTGTGTGTTTATGTTCATGTAATAGGCTTTCGGTTAGTCTATGATCCGTGGATCAGTGTTTGACAGTAATGTGAAACTCAGAACATTAGAGTCAGTTCCTGGGTCACTGTGAGAGAAGAACATTGTCTTTCATCACTACTGATATTGATCAGCTGATAATGGGAGGCCCGGCAACCTATAAAAATAAGTCTGCCATCAGCATGGCTGTGTTCAACTCTCAACATTTTACTCTTTTTTACCAACTGTAAAGAAAACACAAGTGTATTCTCATGTTGGTGGAAAGTTTAGCTCATTTGCATTTAAGCTGGTATATGGTTACATGTATCATTAGACAGTGAGACATGCCATGCAGGCTATGTGAAAAAGTATGAGCACCTCTTGTGATAATAAAATTTTGCACCACCTTTGACAAAGGAATCTCCAGCAGAGAGGGCTTTCAATACCCCAGATTCAACAACCAAACCAAATAGAAAAAAACAAGTCCTGCCTCGTCTCTTTTTTTTCCTCCCTGGTTGTGACCAATCTAAGCAATGCTTTATTTGTTCTATGTGCCCAGGGCAGTATATCCCAGTCTGACATGACCAAACCATGCCATAACCCTCTCCTTCTGACATAAACTCATCTCAGGCCTCAGGGAATATGGCAGACGACCCTTAAATGAACCCTGGAAAAGGAACAAAACATACATCATGTGCACATGCCTGAATAAAACAAATAGACTTAAGACTAAGACATGAGATGCTCATGAGACTTTAATACAGGTGTTTACAAAAAATGGAAAGAGCAAAAACACTTTATGAAAGAGCACAGTGCTCTAGATTAGATTATTGGTACATTATTATAGACATTGGAACTCTGGGTCACTGTTAATTAAGGGAACAGGATGATTTTGGGAAATTGGAGTAATAGACATGGATAAAGTTTACAGAAAATAAAAATGAATAACTATTAATTCATACATTCAACTTGATTCCCCTAAACTTAAACAATTTAGAAAACGGCAGTAAATACAGTCCCCTTATTTTTTGCTTTAACCACCAATTCCAGATTCAGCTACACCATTTAAAATACTAGTATACAGTATCTCACAAAAGTGAGTGCACGCCTCACATTTTAGCAACCATTTTAGTATATCTTAAAGTATATCCAAGTTTCATTTCTATAGTATTGTCCCTTCAGAAGATATACTAAAATAGTCACTGAAATGTGAGGAGTGTACTCACTTTTGTGAGATACTGTACATGTACTAAGATTGTTCATACAGGGGATTCCAAATTCATGTATATGTGCCACTGATACAACATTTTGGATGATAAGGCTAAGAAGGTTATTTTTAATAACCTCTCTTCTATTCAGAGATCTTCATGCTGGATCCAGACACTGTACAAGAAACCCAGGGATGAAGGCTGGATAGGAAACACACTCATTGACACTTAAGGGAATTTAAAAGTCGCCAATTAGCTTACTTATGGGTTTTGGGAGGTGGAAACAAACCAGTGTAACCAGATTACACCCGCAACATCCACTGGAAAGACAACTGTGAACTATACTCAAACAGTAAATGAAGCTCAAAATCAAAGCCGGGAACCCGGAGCTGTGATGCATGAAAAATCTCTTCCTGAGATTTTTAACACTGTGTTTAAATGTTAGTTTTATGCTAGCTTGCACTTTAAAGCAGAAATCATAATTAACCCAGTGTAAGTCTACTCTCGGGGGGCCTTGCCCTACCCATGGTGGGGCCTCTTTAAAACCATTGGTGTAGGAATAGAATAGTAGGCTGAATAGTGCATTAAAACCCTGAAGTAGATTATCCACCATGATCTAATAACTCTTTAGCCTTAGTTTACAGAGTGCTGGTGTTATTAGCTGGCTGTAACTTCTCGGACCTACAACTAAAATGATGCTTAATCATCTGTGGCTGTAGTAAATAGATTCAAAAGTGTGATGGCTGAGAAGATGGTGTACCAGTCTTAGTGGGTGAGTCTTAGCACAGAGCTAGTCCTGATCCACAGGCACAAAGTCTCCAATACTGGGGTAGAAAATCTCTCAAATGTCCCCCTTCCCTCCACCCAGCTGTAACACGCAAAATAACTTGATAAGCTGAAACCAGACACAACCTCAGCAGGCTCTGCGGAGGCGCCTGAGAGGACACACTTCCCCCAACCCTGATATGAGATTGGTGTGTCGATAAGGAGCAGTAGGAATAAGCGAGTTTGTGAAAGCTGACACTGCCTTTCGCTTGCACAACAGTAGCATAAGACATGAATAAACTAAAAAATGCAACAGAAAAAGCACAACACATCTGCATTAAATGAAATGGTAATAATATTGAACATTGCATGCTTATTGCAGAGTGCATCAATCTATGATGCTATGGATCTAGCGGTTCTGTTGTGAGACAACGTTGCTCTACTACTAATTTTCTTTAGTTTTGTTGTTGTGTTTTGTACTCCTGGTTGACCAGATTACAGTTACCAAAGTCACAGCTAAATAAGTGAGATGGCAGCTTAGTGGTTAATGCATTGGGCTCTAGGTCTGAAAGTCGTGAGTTTAAATCCCAGCCACACTAAGTTGCCCCTCCTGGGCCCCTGAGCAAGACTTTAAACCCCATAGCTGCTTAGTAGTATAAATGAAATAAAGTCGCTCTGGATAAGGACGCATGTCGTAAATCTAAATGAAGACTAAGCATGAAATATGGTCTGTCTGTTACATCCACCTGATTCAATACCACGAAACAACCAGAATCGGCCCACAGCTCTAGACAGGAGTTTTGTCCTTTTTTCTATTTCTTACACCTCAGCTATATACAGTACAGAATCGACAAATAACAGGAATCCGAGCGAGACTTCCTTGTAATACTCAATAGAAATGTTTAGATTGCCCGAGGTGATACACAGAGATAAAGCCAGGTGTTGCTTATGAAATATTTGAAGTATTTCAGCCTCAATCATCGGTGTTCAGATGATAAACGGTTTCTTTCCCACTGATTTCTTTTTCTGTCACATGATTCACAAATACTAGACTTACAGAAATGCAACTGGTTGATAAGTGTGATATAATAGCACACATGCTAGAGCTTGTACTTGTGTAACGTGTTTCATTTTTTGCTTTTTAATTTAACAGATTCAAGGCTCGCTTTGAGCCATAGAACTTATAAGGTTCCCTCTACAGAATGACGTCCCCAGTGTCCTTCCAGCTTTTTGACCATGTCTAATAGGTTTTCCTCTCTGCTTCAGGAACCACACATAAGCTCCTGGAAAAGGCTGACTGAATAACTCCTGAAGTGCATACAGAAAGGAATCAATGGACTCCTTGTGCATATTTTTTTTTCTATTTTCTTCTTATTGTGTATTTTTTCTCGGACAGATTGAATTAGGTTAATGAGAAAAGTTTTGAAGGATGAACTCCTGAGTTTGTAGGAAAAAGTTTAGAGAGAAAAAGAAAGAGAGAGAGAGAGAGAGAGAGAGAGAGAGACAGAGAGAGAGAGAGAGAGAGAGAGAGAGAGAGAGAGAGAGAGAGAGAGAGAGAATGAGCATTTAGTGGGAGAGGAAGCTAGTCATTATTTGAGGAAATCAGAAGGAGTGTCAGAAGCCGGTTGCTCAGGTTTTAATTTGTTGGGATACACAGGAGACCTCAGACCTCTGAACTGTATGTTCCTCTCTTTTAGGGTTGTCATTAGTGCTCTAAGGTTTCCTTTAGGGGTGTCAATGATTCTAGCTTTCCAAATAGGGTTTTTCTAAAAGAAAAAAATTGCTGTAGTGAATGTTTAAGATCGCCCCTGAACCAAACCTGCAGCTGGAAAGACTCTAAACTGGCAGATAGAAAGGTGTTTTATACTTGTCACATGTACTTTACAGCACACTAAATTTTTTTTCTTTGCATATCCCAGCAACGTTATGAAGATGGGGTCAGCCATGATGCAGCACCCCTGGAGCACTGAGGGCTAAAGGCCTTGCTCAAGGCATGGCGATACCATGGCTTGAACCCCATGTAACCCAGTGCCTTAATCACTGAGCTACCGCCTTCCTAGATGTTGCTGTTATATGAAATGGATGAAACTCTGTATGTGGTTCCTTGTATGGCTAATAGAGCTGGCTCTTTAAAGTTCCCAAAACCCAGAACCATTGAGGGCTCCTGTAGGACAAACCAAATATCCCCTCTTTTAGTAAGCTAGAACCTTGTGTGGTGTGTATCTCATACATTACATGCTCTAATTCAATTTCTGTATGTATGCATTAGCTGCAGTATCAATGACCAATACATTATAAATGTTCATAAAGTATAACGTGACCCAGAACAAACTGATGTAGTGTAGATATATATAGACCTCTATCATCCCTTTCCCCATGGGCTTCAGAGTGCTGCAGCTGTCTCATTTTAACCAGTTTTCTGAAGATTGCTGATAAATTCTTTGTGGGTAGAGGATTTTTACAGAAGCTCTATCACTCGATTTGGCTACAAAGGTTTATATAAGAGAGAAAAAATTAATGGCAAATTGCTGTGAGGAATAAAACAATTCGGGATATGCTGATATTGGATAAGTCTGTGTGCCTCCTGTTACCCTGCCATTGATTATCAATGATCATTTTCTTATAATAATGTTAAATTTTCTTATATTTAGAACTGATCAGCAATGCGTATAGAGATGTGCTGGGTTGAGTCTGGCAGGAGTGCAGGGGTATCACATTAAAGCCCTATTGAGCCACAAACCACATAGAAATCAACTGCCAATGCCTCGAATGGCTAAAATTGCATGCAGTTCTTGCTTATAATGTGCTTTCAAGTCTATTACGACACTGCTATGTCCAGAAATTTCACTGAAATAATGCACTTTATACAGTAATTCTCAGCATATTGCCACTTTTCTTCCATTTGCAGGGACCGAATAGAGAAGAAGAGCATCACATTGCAGTGAGGATGATGAGGCAGAACATTTTAACGGCAGCAGCATCATGGCTCAGATGTTCATGTGTGATAAGATACAAAGAGATCCGTTCCACAACTGTCCCTGGTATTCCATACAATTTACCATTTCAAGACCTTGATGGATTAAATAACGCATGAAAATAAAAAGGAAAGAAATATTGTTTCCGTTTGAGCCTGTTTTGGAAAATGATTCAGCAAACAAATCATGTCTGCAACCTACACAATCTCCCAATTTCTCCCAGTAAAATTTGATTTTCATATCTGGAGGACTGAATTGCAAATAAAAATGCAATTGAGAGGGTTTATTTGCATCTTGGACATAGTTCAACGCTACATGCTCATGCTCTTTGTGGTGAATTAGTAAAAAAATGTACAAACCTGTCTATACCCCGCAGGTTTTGTGATACCGGACACTTCTAACTCTGACCCACAATACCATGACGAAATCATTCCTATTAAATAGGTATACAGTATATTCCTAATATATAAGCCTACCCAAAATTCCCTGACCCTTGGCCACCCTACCATCAGTGAAGACATCCTCCTCCTCCTCCCGCATCAGTTCAGTAAAGTCATCCTCTGTGATACCAGCCAAGGCCATCTCCCTCTTAAATTTTCACCTTCTCTTACACTGCGATGTTCCTCGTCTCGATACGCAGGGTGATATCAATCAGAGCCTGAGCAGAAAACCAAGTACTGCACCGTGCTTCTGCTCTCCACGAAAGGAAGTGTGTGAGTGTGTGAGTGTGAGACCGAGCACACACACCACCCAGGCCAGCTTTCGACAACAGGATGATTTCATAATCAAACGTGTGGTATGTTTGCACAGATCGAAGAAGTGAAGAGCAAACTTCAAGCATGTGTGTGTGTGTGTGTGTGTGTGTGTGTGTGTGTGTGTGTGTGTGTGTGTGTGTGTGTGTGTGTGGGTGGGTGGCTGGTTGTGTGTTGAGTGCAGGATGGAGGGCTGTGAGTCTGCCAAATTATGATAATAAAAAAGCTACACGAGTACAATCTAATTCAGCAAAGATTGGGTGATGTGTGTTTGGCCCAAACTCTTTTGTGTGTGTGTGTGTGTGTGTGTGTGTGTGTGTGTGTGTGTGTGTGTGTGTGTTAGTACACCTCATTGTTGTGAGATATTCAAGGTGAGAATTTGCTCAAGGCATTTGTAATAAACATATTTTCAAGAATATCATCATGTAATCAGGTAAATAAAATGTAAAAATCTATAGTTATGCATGATGATGATGATAATGATGATGATTATATCACTTTGTCGCAACAGTTGCTTTTGAATCAGTTAAACGTTTGTGTATTAGGTATCGGTGCTCATTCATTTATTAAAATGTATATTTATTTATATACTTTTGAACTGAATTCTTTTTTTTCAGATTGTTCAGAATGTGTTGATTCATTTTTACAAATAGCATGTTTATGTTATTGCCCTCAATCTAATACATTGTCATTTGAATGTAACATCTCATTCACAAGGACTTGAATGGCAGATATTCCACATAAATGGAGTAAAATTGTGTCATTTTTTTTATATAGTGTTTAACAAAAGCCCACTAAGGAGATATTTATTTACCATTTATTAAAGGATTTATCAAATGTCAGTCGTTAGAATCATTTTATAAGTAGTTACCATACTCCTTTAACCATAGAGGGTCTTTGTGCATTTTGGCTTCTTGCCAACATGACAATCGGTATACCTAATTCAAGAAAAACAGAGAGGCAGGTTAAGGGAGCAACCATTTATTACTGCTATCACATAAGTGATAACAAGAACTAACCTGCTTTTACACAACATACTGTAAAATGCAACTTTATGTAGATAAAAAGCACAATGGGTTTGTTAAGAACTTAATAAATTGTCAGCATTGGTAATTGGCTGTATTATACATGAAATAAAACACTCTGGAATGTTTTTGGGAGGGATTTAACTTCTATAAAGATGTTACAGGGAATTTTCTGAGAAGCACAGTCTGTGCTAATAACAATTTGAAAGGATATAGCAATTAACCCATTTAATCACACCAACCACTGCTCTCTTATCACTGTTTGAGTTTCTGAAGCAGGTTGTAAAGGTTGTAAAAGACCTGACATTTGCATTACTGAAAAATTAGGAATGTGGTAGCTCAGGGGTTAAGATTAGTGTTGTGAGTCTCTGGGGTCACTGATGGGCTCTTGAGCAATATTCTTAACTCTTAACTGCTCAGTTGTATAAATAAATGAAATAAATGTAAGGTGCTCTGAACAAGGGCATCTGCCAAATGGCCTAAATGTAAAACTAATTGGGAAACTTTCTGGATTTTAGACAAATATTTGTATGGAGGCGATCATGTGACCACATCCATCAAGCATAAAAAAAATAAAATAAAAAATAAAAAGTTGATGTTCGCCTCCATTTGTCATAAAAATCTATTCAGTATATATAATACCATACCTGCAGTAGTTTAAGCAATAAGTAAAATAGCCAGTACATATAGACTTTTACACTATATTACCTGCTTATAAGTTGTGAGCGTGTGAACAAGTTGCTAACACACAACTTGCTTGTTTTATAATCCTACTTGTCCATATTGCCAACTCATTTTATTATAATGTTATTATCAAAAGACCATTTTAAAATGCTAGTAATTTGTTTCACAGAGTTTTGTTTCCCCAAGAAAGACAACATTCGTTCTCACATGGTCAGGAAGATTATAGGGAATAAAGTGACTAAATTTACCAGTACAAATAATTCAAAGTATACTGTGAGGTGACTTTATTCACACAAAAACCTTTACTCATTTCAAACAGTGAATTCAAACAGAAAGTGATGACATATACCAGTCTTCTGAGACAGGCTAAAATAGTAACTAGGCTACAGTGGATTGATTTAACTCCTATCTTATTTCCTCGGTAATTTTTGTGCACCTTCCCTTAAACCCCAGTGGAATAGGCCTTACAATAACCTCATTAATGAGGAGGCTAGTTTATACAACTGCAGCCATAACACAGTACAACAGTGATGTACCCCAATGCTCATATAAAACATTCTAAACAGAAAATAAAAAAATGAAAATAAAAACCAGATGACGGGCATACTGATATAAAATTGACTGAATGGATATGTTCATGATACTATTGAGAGAGAGAGAGAGTACACGGTGTGCATAATCTAATTAGAGGCAGCCTAGAGTGGAGTTAATAGTTGGAAGGTGTTACTCAGACCAGTGTGCATAAATAATGGAGGACAGGAGAGTAACAAGAGCCCTAAGGCTGTCATGAGCTCCAACTCTCTTTGATAAAAGAACACTGAAAGAGCACACAGTCTGGCAGTTCATATATGTACCTACACATGAATGCAATACAAAATCTGTACTCATACAATCTACATAATTACTGGAACACCTGACTTTTACAACCATACAGTATGTGGGTTTCCCCCAAACTGTTAGTGTAACACAAAGTTGGAGGCACGAAATTATATAGAATCTTTGGATATGGTAGCATTCAATTTTTCCTTCACTTGAACTTGGAGACCCAAACCCGTTCCAGCATGACAATGGGCCAGTGCACAAAGCCAGCACAATGAAGTAAGGGTTTACATGGGATAAACTGGAAAATCTTGATTGTCCTGCTATAGAACACTGGTGTCATCCCTATTGAACACTTTTGGGATGAACTGGAATGCTGACTGCACCCCAGGGTTCCTCACCCTTGATTTTGTTTTGCTCATTAGGGACAACACTTTGCTGCTGAATGAGCCCAAATATTCACAAGCACACTCCATAATTAAGTAGAACAGCTTTTTAGAAGAATGGAGTTTAATATAAGAGCACATGGGGACTAAATGTCTAATGGGTTGTTCAAAAAGCTCATACAAATCTTACTCCACAAACCTTTGTGCTTACAATGTACAAGACTGTGTAAACACTGTATTTTGTAATATAAATAAATTAACACATGACAGTGGATATAAAAAAAATATACAAAACACATCAATTCCTACCACATGCAATCATACTGTCTATATTTATACATATAGCTTTTTATGTTACAACATGCATCAGCTGGTTTTACTGCAGTCACTTGGACTTTCTAAAAGTGCTAATTCTGTGAACTGTTAGTCATAGTACCATTGAGAGTACATGAGAGCAACAAACACACACACACACACACACACACACACACACACACACACACACACACACACACACACACACACACACACACACACACACCTGCTATTTCTAACACATCCCACCCACACCAAGCTGCCAATTGTTACAATGCACTAGATTTTTACCTTAGCATAAAAAAAAATCTGATCACTTCTGACTTAAACTCAGACCACAAATGTTAAGAATTTCATGTGCTATGAGAATTAGGACTTGATCCAAATAGTAAATAAATGCAGGAGCACCCAAAGGCACATCTCAATCAGATTTAAATCTACATCTGAAATCTCTTCAGGTGATTTTCACCAGATTTAACAACCAACATTAACAACCAAAACCAGACCAAACATAATACATAGAATACTTGACTACTGTTAAGAGTGTACCTGACAGGATATTTCTGAGGAAATTCTTCAAAAATATTTATAAATGTTAATCATCATCACTGCTACCATTAATAAAGCAGCTGTTATGGGTTATCCTGACAGGATTTTAGCTGTATTTATAAAAGGTTCTGATCTTTATAAGCAGTTCAGAATATCTAACTTGCAACAGTATATTTCAGTATTGAGGTCAACATACTAACTCAGAGACTACTGAAATATCCTGTTACAAGTGAGCTATTGTTATGTCAATATAAAGATAATAAAGATTGATAAATTTAGCGAGTTGAAATCATGTTAGCTTCACTCAGAGCTACTTTATTAGTGTTAGCAGTGATGATTATTAATGTTTATAAATATGGTCAAGGAATCCTCAGAGAAATCCTGTCAGATTAACTCATAGCAGATATTCCAGTGCTAACATTAAAAACATTATTACCGTTTTGAAATATGACTGAGAATCCTTTCAGAAATCCTGCCACGTCAACTAAAAGCAGCTACTTCATCAGCTCTAGCAGTGACGATTATGAATATTAATAAGCATGACACAAGAATACTCTCAGAAATCCTGTCAGCTCTGCTCCGAGTGTTAGTGTTGATGATGATGAATATTTATAATTATGACATAAGAACATCATGCTAGCTCACTGCTGCCATTTCTAGAGAATTCAAATACAATTGAGATTCTTATTTTGACTTATTCATGAAATCAAAGATACACACACAGTCCACTTTCTGTCACTCTGAACTACTCTTATTTCCATATACGAGCTCAGAGATTGAGGTTCTGTGGGTCATGAATTTTAAGACAAAATGAGAAAAATCAATAAATAAATATATACTGGATCTTTTCTTTATCTATTTGACTTTGATTAATTTATCTGTTGCAAAACAAACATCAAGTCTGACCCAGATGATGTTAACCCTAGGGAGGTAAACCATGACTATGGAAGATAAACATGGTAATGTTATTGCTTAATATTATTTCCTTCCCATCTGTGTTTATGCTGATATAGCCAAAACCAGTCCCTTTTCAAGAAATGATAATAATAAGAAACTGCCTTCATTCGTCACATATACACTATGGCACAGTCGAATTCTTTCCTTTGCTTATTTAAGTTTTTTAGGAATCTGGGTTCAGAGCTCACGATCTTCTGAAGCAAAAAGAGTTAAGAATCTTGCTCAAGAGCCCAAAAGTGGGAGCTTGGCAGTGCTGGAAATTGAACCACTAAACCTTCTAATCAGTAACCAAAGCCATGATTGTTGAGCTACCAAGAAAAAGTCAGACGTCAATCAGAATTTAGTCCGACTACTCTGAAATAAATGGAAATAGAAATACAGGTTACACAAAACAAATAAAAATAAAAATATAAACAATGAACAGGGTCTCAGACAGGCCTGTCTCAGCAGGTGAAAAGAAACCAGGTTACTGTTCTGCAACCTTAGCAACCCACCTTTCTTTCCATACTTCCTCAAGCACAAACTGCACTTGCGCCATTATTTCTCCACAATAACAAAGTTCTGTTGCACACCAGGGGAGCTGTCAGACATGAATACTAGTCTTCACACACACACACACACACACACACACACACACACACACACACACACACACACACACACACACACACACACACACACACACACACACACACACGGGTGTTTGCACTTAGCACTTAGTGGACAATAAATTGATGAGACCGTAAATGGATTGCTCCAGTCAGACAAGAAGACTCTTCTCTCTTCTTGAATCTACACAAGGGGGACAATGCGGGTCCCAATTCTGGCCACAATCTGCCCTTCAGTGCTCTCTCTGATTGTCATGAAGTACTCAGGGATGATGTGTTTTTGCACTGAGATATCGAAACAGGAAAGACATGAGGAAGTTGAAAGAAGCTTGGTCATTGCAAAAGAGTCATGCTCATTCTTTGATAACATAAAATGAATGGCCTCTCTTCAGAGAATGGGGTTTGTGTCAGACTAAAATTCTGAATTGAGCACTAAGGACAACAAAGAAAGTTGAGTCTAAAAGTTCAGAATCGAACGAGCACTTCGCCTCTTTCATTCTCTTGCTTTCACACAATTTCTTCTCTTTGCATAAACAAGGGCGAATAATTACATGAAGTGTGAAGTTGGGAACATTGTGCTGGGGTTTCCAAGGCAACAGCCCCTAGGGTATGCTGGTAAACTTTAGGCTCGCTCGTTTATGTCACCAGGTATCAGATTTGAAATTTTGCATGTGAAACTATTATTGACCTCTAATTATTTACTAAATCAGTCTTTAAGGAGGAGTAGTGACAGTTCATTTTACGCACATGATTAGATCTTAGTAGATTTTTGTGGTCAGATTTTCCGGGTGTATGATAATTTGCTTGCACAGTAAATAAAATATGGCTGTCAGAATTATGAATCTTTCAGCCTCTGCACGTCACATGACTGAGTCACGTTATTTATCCCTCACACTTGTTCGGCATCTTCTGCTAAATATCATTAGTATGTAGCTTCACCTGTATGTGCAATAATTTCAGTGCAATAATATTTAGATGTGCAAAAACCTGTATAACTGTATCACTGTAATCTGAATTTTTCTGTTTTTATCTGTTTTAACGCTATTACACATTTCATACAGTATATTTCAGTAAGATTGGAAATTCATTGTACGGCATCTATACTTAATATATAACGTAATATGTATAAAGTGTTAACATTTTCTATATTTTCTTTTCTTTTACTTCAATTGTTCTGTGACAATTAACAATTTTTATTGGAATCAATAAAGTATTTTGATTGTGATTCTTTCACAGCAGCTTTTGTCCCATTTTGTAAGCAAAATACTCCTCATATACACTATATGGACATTATTAAAAGTATTAGGACACCTGCCTTTTCCAGCCATGTGAGGTTCTTTAAACTGTTACCAAAAACATGGAGGCACACAATTGTATAGGACGTCTTTGAGTGCAGTAGCATTCAATTTTCCCTTACACTTGAATGAGGAGACCAAAACCTGTTCCAGCATGACAACGCCCTTGTGCACAACGCCAGCTTCTTGAAGACATGCTTTACATGGTTTGGAATGGAAAATCTTTGCTATAGAGCTCAAACTTTACGTTACTAATGCCCTTGTGGCTGAATGAGCACAAACACACTCCAAAATCTAGTGCAACATCTTCCCGGAAGAGTGGATGTTATTATAACAGCAAATGGGGACTAAACGTGGAATAGGATGCATAAAAAAGCACCTATGAATCTTATGGCCAGGAGTCCAGAAACTTTAAAACACTAACTAAGCTACTAATTATTAAAGGTCTTTGTTGAAGCTCAGCTACATCTGCTAGCTGACAGGCTGAAGGTTGTTAGTGTAGTGAAGCAAAGATAATCATCAGCACACTAAAACAGGAGGTTTCATTCTAATTTCTGTTTCTTGTACACACACTCATTCTCGTACCCCTCGGGAGTTTAAAGAGTGAGTAATCAAAGAATGATTCACATGCATCAATCTTTAGAAAAAAGTACAAAAACCACAGCTGGCCTATTACACATCGCTCATTTGCATAGTGTGACTCCTAATATGTTTATCTGACTAGCAAAGTGCTTCATTTTATTGTAAAATATTTTACCATCAAAAGCAACATTTCTGTTTTTATATTATAAAGAGAAAAAAAAAATATATATATATTTTTTCATTTAGAATTAATACACTACATGGACAAAAGTATTGGGACACCTGACTTTTCCTGCTATATGTGGTTCTCCTCCAAACTGTTGCCACAAAATTGGAGGCACACAATTATATAAAATGTCTTTGAATGCGATATAGTAACATTTTGCATTTACTTGAACTTGGAAAATCAAATCTGTTCCAGCATGGCAATACCCCTGTGCACAAAAAAAGCGAGCTCTATGAAGATGTGCTTTACATGCTTTGGAGAGGAAGATCTAGAATGTTCTCACACCCTACTGAACACCTTTGGGACGAATTGGAAAGTCTCCTCACCTCACCTGCCTTTACCTACACCTTTGTGGCTGAATGAACCACAAAGGTGGTTCATTCAGCCACATTACAAGATCTAGTGGAACATGTTCCCAGAAGAGTGGAGGGAATTATAAGAGCAAATTGCGACTAAACATTGAATGCGATACGCAAAAATCACATACCTAGGAGAATTAATTATGAGTGCTGAAAAGAAAAAAAGGACCTCGTGGGTGAATGCGTTTATTTTCATTGAAAATATAAAACTTATTTAATACTGTACATAACAAATGTGAAATATAAAACATAAGCCTTATTATTTCCATGGTAAATGAGAAAGTACTGTATTATGTGTATATACACACACACACACACACACACACACACACACACACACACACACACACACGCAGGTAAACAGGCCAGGCCCTGGGTGTGTGTGTGATCTGTGGTATACCACAGTATCCGTTCCTACTGCGGATGACCAGAGAAAAGAGAAGTGTAATATACAAGTGAGAGAACAGAAAAGATCTGTGTATCGCATCTCAAGTGATTAAGATTAAGGTGTGGTTCACTGGTGCTAAAAGTTCAGATTTACCCAATTTCCTGCAAAAAAGTAATGTTGTGTGACCTAATGTGTAACAGGGCTGTTACAGTGTTCTGTTATAATGTTGTAGGTTTGGAAATCCCCACATGGGTACACACCCTGCAGGCATTTATTGGGATGGGATTACACCCCATTTTCTCTTTACATCGCTGTTCTACCTCATAAGCGAAAAATGATAAAAACACGAGTAGTGATGTTATGGGGACATAATCAACCACAGGGTCATGTGATGTGACCAAACTCAAAGCAGAATTAAAGTCATAATTCAGAAATTTCATTTTTCTATAAGAAAAAATACCTCCTGAATTGTTTGTCCTTATATAACAACATTTTACTGAAATAACCTGGTATACGTTTAATTTACATATTTGTTGTGAAATTTTGTGAATAAAAATTACACTAAAACAAAGATTATTAAACCTATTCCAAGCATTTGTACTTAGTTCAACCTCAAAATAATCATGTTCTTTTAACAGATATTATGATTTTATTATTTGATTGACTGATTTAATGTATTTCATTAAGCTCATAATGCAAAAGAATGTCCATAAAACAGGAGTTAAAGATCTTATAATATAATTTTCAGATAAATTGGACTATATTCAAGATAAAATTTGCTAAGGTATATTTTTTGCAGTGGATTATAGCAGCTAAACCTAAACACTCGAGAAGTCACAGTGCAAAACCCTCCATACTGAAACTCACTCTCTGATTTATTAAACACTGGAGACTCCTTCTGAAAATTGTGAAATCTCCTCACAGAACACTTATCAACAACTAATTACAATTACCCTACCTGTGAATGAGCTCTTACTAAAGAAATAATATTATATTAGAATGAAGACATGAACACTGCCATCATTACTGCTTTCAGAAATGAGGTTATGGAACAGTTATGAACGTCCTCTAACCAATCATAAGTGAGAATCTGACAGTAGAATAAAAAACATCACATATGATATGCGCTGATGATAAATGTGTTTATAAAGATCAATCTTATGACCAACGAACAAAATAAAACCAGTGAAACCTTTCAGACATACATTAAAGCTTTGAAATGTGTGAGCTGCAGATGGAATATTTCTTCACTGAACCAGCCCGACTCATATATTCCTGTCAGCTGGATAGTCTGATTCATTGGGATGCCAATAAACAAGCTACTAGTTTCCAAATAAGAAACATTAAACAACAATAAAATAGTTGCTTGACATTTCAATGGAAAAAGATGGATGAAAATTTATCTTTAGGCTTTTTTTTTTTTTTTAAAAACAATTGAGTAAACAACACATCATAGTACAAAAAAAATTCTAACCTTTTTTCTCAAGAAATTATTGTGAGCAGTTTAATGACAGAATGAAATCTTGCACAAACTGGGTGTCACATTAGCCAGGGAGCCACCTCCCCATCAGCAGAATTCCTCCTCCCTTGACTCAAACACATCTTCTTGCACATCAGATTACACTAGACGCACTTAATTTACATTTTCGGCATTTGGCAGACGCTCTTTTCCAGAGCAACTTACAAAGATCTTATTAATACAGCTGTGCAGTTGAGGGTAAGAACCTTGTTCAAGGGCCCAGCAGTTGCAGCTTGGTAATGCTAGAATTTGAAATCACAACCTTTTAATCAGAAGGTGCTGAGCTACCACATCCTTACTTATGAGGTGGTAACAAAATGTTTCGAGACTAGCTTTGTGCATAAGAAAGTGCTATATTCATCTATGTTACACACTATCACCTTTAAATTGTACCTTTTCATAGCAATACAGCGCTCCCAGCATTCCTGCTAGTCTTAAAAGTCTGCTTTTTCTAAGCGTGTCAAGCACCTTCTGCGATTTGTGCTGGATCTCTGCACTGGTTTCAAAACGGCGACCTTTGAGCTGGATCTTCATTTTCGGGATGAGGGCAAAGTCAGCAGAAGCCAAAAGTGAGATCATCTTGTTTACAGCAAAAAACTCTTGTGTGAGTAGAGCTCAGTGACATATGGTCACTGTGGCGCTGTGGGCAGTCTGGCAGCTCATGTGGTCAGAATAGCACCAGTTCCACAGCTCCTGATGCCTTTAGGCACACAGATTTATGAAGTTCGGCGCTCCCTGTGACTGTGCGTGAAGCCTTGTACTGCTTTCTGTTGGAGTGTTAAAAAAACGCTCCAACAGCAACTGGTATCGAAACTTTTGATACCACCTCGTACATGCTATGTTTCAAAAAGCATGTTGTATTACACATAACAATGACTAGCTTTTTAATTCAATAAAAAAAATTATATAGCACTTTTAACAATAGACAAAAATACAGATTTTTAATTCATAAAATCCTATAAGTTTATCCCTAATTAATGGCAACAGTGGTGTGGACAATCTCCCTGGAATGATATAAGGAAGAAACCTTAAGGAAAACCAAATGGACACGAGTGTAAAACTGTGCATTACAGCTGAAGTCCTAAACTATGAAAGCAAACTTTTTATATTTAGTTTTAGACCAAATTCATCTTCATTGTTCTTAAGTGAAACCATCCTCATTATCTCTAGCTCGCCAGAAAGTTTCAGTCAAAGAATGTGCAGCGGCGAACTAAAGCGATGTCTAATTTGTTTTTTAAATAGTTATCAAATGATGCAATGAAGGCTGGATGAAATACAGCAACTTTTATTTCCTGATTTCTCTCTCTTTCTTGCTCATCGTGTATGTATGCTAAGCACGTCAGGATCATGCTGTCTACAAACTAGTGATTTTTTATATGCAGCTCAAAACTAGACAAGGGCCTCTTTCTGGTTAATCTGCATGAGAATAGGCCTTCCCACGAATGGCTTTCACGCCTCTGCATTCAGAACAGCCAACCAAGGCAGTCTGGCATTGCCCAAAGGCCCTCAATGAGTCCTGCTTCCAAAGCTAGCAGGGATCCAAAGAAAATGCATAGTGTCCTCTGTCAAAAGGGAGCTGCATGAAAATCCTATTGCCATAGATAAAAAAAAATGTGAGACCCCTCACGTATCGCTGTTTCATGTTTCACGCTTACGTATCTGGGCAGGACATCAGCTCCATAGTTGCCTAGAGTTATATATGAGGCAATTGGGTCATGGTTGACTGTTATTGTGTTTATAAGTGCTTACAAAGGCCAAATAATCTCCATTAGCTATGCAGTCCAATTTTTTTTTCTGGAACACACTGCCATCAGATTGCTATTTCAAGTTTTTCACTTGTTCTCGTTTTGATTTATGAGCGCTAGATTAAGGCTGCTGTGTTGTTTTGCACCATGCTGTCCTGCAGGCTGTTCCTGGCGGTCGGCATTATCTGGAGGTCCTGGCTGGCGTGACTCACTTGTGACTTTTTTCCGAGCAGATACAGAGAATTCGAGCCAGCTCACTGCTGTCTGCTGAGACTCCGACTGCTCAAACACTGTCCACTAAATGCCACGTTCTGTTTTCAAAGTGAGTTTAATTATGAGTGTTGACTTATCGCAAATTCTCAGTTATCCCTGACTCGTTTGCCCTGCGACTTTCTATTTGCGGAGAAAGTGTAGAATGAGTCACATTTGCAGTCATCTGATGCAAATGACGGCTTACAAAACGGCTTACTTCAGGATTATTCCAAGAATGGAGACATTTACTGAGTCAAGAAGAGAAAAAAATATTTGATTTGATTTATAAATAATTGTACTGTATGGAAATTATATATATATATACATACATACACACACACACCTTAATCTGTTTAATTTGTTATTTCTGAGATTGTGATTAAATAGAAGAAGCTCTGGAAGTGTTAACAGTTTATTCGACATGTGTAACATGTTAAAGGAAAAACCTAAATTATGTGCCATCACAAGCCACTAAACAAACAAAGCTGGACCAGTTTGGACATAGTAGACCACATCTTATTATTTACATAATTTTTATTCCCATCAACCTATTCAGTGAGCCCTCATGTGTGCAAGTTCTTCATGAAAGACACCAGTCCCATGTCTAGTCTGGTTCATCTCTGTATAAGGATAAAGGGTCAGAAGAACTGTAGCATAGTTCTAATAGAACCACCATGACAATCCCACCGGTTTTTCCTTTAATGTGTCCCCTGTAAGAAGCCAACCCAAGTCTTATAAGAATGGTTAAATAAACAAATTGCTTTTTAATGTATTCTTGTGTTGGAAAAAATGTATAGATAAAGAATTTACTATATAGTCCAACATGTATTCACTAAATTCAGTTGTATACTTCACTACTACTACTACAAGTCAAATATCTTACTTTTTACTCAACTACATTTAGTGAAATCTAGGGTCGTCTGGAGTCGTTCCTTTTTATTTACGAGGATAAAAAGTTAACTGGTCAAACACGCAACAAGCCACCAATCAGAGTCGAGCGCGTGCTCTGTTTTGAACTTGTTTTGATTGCTGATTGGTGTATCTACTGATCACCAACATACAGTTCAACAGCAAGCAGAACATTTTGGGAGGAATAAACGATGGAAGAAACTCCTGCCTCGAACTCGCCACAACGCCTGCGACCGGATTTGCTAAATTCTTTTGAAGTAGTTGAAAAGAAGGTTTTCGGCTAATGATCATTGTAATAGATATCAATCATGTATGACTCATTAATATCATTCTATTCATAGATGGAGAGAGTAGAGAGTAACATTAGAGTCTTTTCACATAAACTGAATTGATTGAGCAGAGAGTCTTGTAATAAAAATGATAATAGGAACATTAAAGCCATAATAAATCATAATACTTTGGATACTTAAGTGCATTTCAAGGCAAATACTTTTGTACTTATACTTTAACTGGAGTCATATTTTACCTTGTGTATCTCTGCTTTTACTAGACTACACGGTTTGTGTACTTCGTCCACCACTGAACGAGTGAGCCAGTGGTGACTGTGGCAAGAAAAATCTCCCTGAGATGGCATGAGAAAGAAACCAACAATTTACCAATTAAACATCAGCTCTGAATTTCAAATCAATTAAATGAATTTTATGGTTTTATTTTGTTACAGGAAAACATGTTGAAGCCTTTGACTGCCCGATGCATGCAGTCAAAACGGATAAAGACGAGTTTGAAAGAAAAAACAAGCCTGAGTGTTCCTTTAATAATGAAGTAAACATCGAGGATATCTATTGACTGATTTAAAATGCAATATACAGCAGCAATAAAGATAATAACAAGGCTTTCATTGTCACTTGCCACTATTTGTGCTGGCATGTGTCTTAAAAAGACGGCAAACTGCTGTGTTGCTTGTGCTAGAAGCAAGCAATCAAAAGCAGCGTGGATCTGCAGTTTTAAAAGAAATCCTTCTTTTTCCCCCAGCAGAGGCCACTGAGGCTCAGTGTCAGTGTGAGCACATCAGAATATCTGACATGAAGCTGTTACAGTGTCATAGAGGCTTTGTTTTAATGTGAGAATTGTCGCTATGTTACAGCTTTGACACAAAACCCTGATGTTCTTTATTTTGGAAACTTCTAAAGCAGTTTTTTTTTCTCTGATTTCTTGCTGTCAGGAGAAGATGAATAGTAAAGGGAAATGAAAGGCAAAGAACACTGGAATGAATCAGTGGGCAGGGTAGCAGAGAGAGAGAGAGAGAGAGAGAGAGAGAGAGAGAAAGGAGAGGGTGAATCACAGCACACTTCGACTCTCTGCTTTCCCCTGTGCTGTGCTCATGGTCCGGCTTTAGCACGAGAGAGGCGTGTTGCCATGGAGTGGGAAGATGTTCTTGCCTGAAAAGCCTGTTGAATAGAGAAAGATGGAAAGATAGAGATCATGGAGGAAATATTTTTGTATCGTCTCCCTCTAGAGCTGTTGTTTATCACAACGATCAGAAGTTGAAATCCAGACGCAAAACAAACCATCATGATAATAGTAAAATATTCTGAGCATACGGTATCTGCTCAGTTTGAACATATTCATGTGATATGATATTAATGGATATTCATGATCACATTTGAAAATACACCCACAGTTTCACTGTATGACCACAATTCAGATGTTATCACCTCATCTGCAAAAGTTCACACAGGGTGTGTCACATCTGCAAGTGTGAAAAGAAGTAAAAATTTAAATAAGCATTGCACAAGCCTTGGCCCTGTCGCTTCCGATTTCCATGAAGTTGACCATGTGCAACCGGGCATTGCTAAACATTTTTCCCCCAAACACTGAAATACTCGAAACTGACTGCAAGAGTGCTCGTAAATGAATTTGCTTTTCATTAAAGATTTACAACAATCAGGCATAACATTATGACATTATAACATGGTGACCAGTGAAGTGAACAACACTGATTATCTCTTCATCATGGCACCTGTTAGTGGGTGGGATATATTAAGCAGCAAGTGAACATTTTGTCCTCAAAGTTGATGTGTGGTGGGCGGCCGAGGCTCATTGATGCACGTGGGGTACAAAGGCTGGCCCCTGTGGTCCGAGCCGACAGATTGTAGCTCAAATTGCTGAAGAAATTAATGCTTGAAGGGTCAGATGTGTTTTGGCAGGTGGTCATAATGTTATGCCTGATCAGTGTGTAATAATGAACTGATTTGGTTTATACAGTCTGTACTGAATTTTTACATATTTGGTCTTTTTCAAGCTATAATTAAGCAGGATGACACGTGAACAAGGCTTTTAGTCTATACAATACTGATAAAGACTGATCTCAATCGTATGTGGCAGGTACTGGAAGCACTTCGAGAATGAAAACTGCAGTGAAGCCACCTAGTGGTCATCTGTGGGAATATTAAAGGTTTACAGCACTGCTTTATAATTATACAGCACGTTGCATGAAAGTACATTCAGCAACCTTCCACGCTGAAACTTTCAGATATGCTGCAGTTCCCTGACACAGCGGATCTCGCGTGCACCTCTGGCGCAAGCTCCAGGTCTGTGGGTGGACAGCTGCATCCTCCCTGCTGTTTCAGGACTCGACACGATCGAGGCACTGATTGGAGCACTAATGAGCTGGTGACTGATTGCAGACAGGCACGGCGCATTGCCAGCTAAGAATAGCACCTTTTCCTCCCCTGTCAGTCTTTACTACAGGGTAAGCTGACAAGAAACAGAGCTGAACCTGCTTCGATGCTTCGCTGGATTGCAAACAGAGCTGCAGGTCTTTTATTCGATCCGCATCAGCAAGTATTTCATCCTAAGGTCTCGGTGGTTTGAGAGCACTGAATGTAACCCTGGAATACATCTAATCTCTATCCATTAAGCACCTTTAGTCTAAACTTTTTGATACCGCCTCCTATGGAATTATTCTTGTCAAATAAATGACTCCAGGTAAGCAGTTCACACTTTTAGAGTGGACTCAGGCACCTTCTTGGAGAACTGGACAGCAAAAAAGTTATCGTTCTTCTTATGAAGATTATGGACCTTAAAAGAAGTAGATGCCCAACTCGCAAAGTTTCCGTACCACCCAGAGACCTACCAGTGCCAATCGAATCCCACTTCATGTGTGGAGTTTTGACATTGAACCTCCTCAAGTGTTTAAAGGCTCTGGCATGGAAAAGTTGGTGTTGGATGTGTCATGATCGAAAATGTTGAGCTATTTTATAAGTTGCTCCGTAGCTCCTAGTTTTATAACCACAAATGTCTGCAAAAGACTGTAGAAAGAACATTACTTATAAATCTTACATTCCAGTGCTCATGTTAGTTCTCACTCCTGATTTCACCCAAATGAGGATGGGTTCCCCTTTTGAGTCTGGTTCCTCTCAAGGTTTCTTCCTCGTAACATCTAAGGGAGTTTTTCCTTGCCACAGTCGCCACGGCTGCTCATCAGGGATAAATGCACATCATTCACCTTCACTGTTAAATTCTGTGAAGCTGCTTTAAAACAATGGCTGTTGTGAAAAGTGCTTTAGAAATAAACTTGATTCATCGATCAGGTCTGAGAAGAGCACAACATTTGGATTTCGCAGTTACGACTTGTGAGTGAAAAGTTCAAACTCTGTGGATTCTTGTATTGCAGAAGAAAACCATGGGCTCTTATAATCCTGCCTTATCAAAGGAACTTTTAAGGGGGTACCAGGTTGGAGGTTCAGATTGGGAGATTTGGCATCATCCCTTACTCACTTTAGGAGGGTAGAATCAAGTTCACAAACCCTTTTTTTCTGCTGGAAAGGAAAAAAAAAAGCGCTCCCCCTTACATCTGTGAAGCAGACAACCAGTTTCCACCCAGCATAGAGATGAAGAACATTTTGTCCCCAAGCATGTGTGCTGCTTCGTCCTTCGGCCATTATTTTTCTACGGATGTTGTAGGATTCAGTGTGAAGACCTTCATGCTTCCTTCATGCACAAAGAATCAAAGAAGGGAAAAAGTTCTTTGTGTCTGTACAGCAGATGTAGAATTAATGGGATCAACCATAAAGTGAATGTGTGAAAAGACCCTGCGGTTTATTATACAAAACTGTTACAAAACCTCAGCAAATACAAAAATTGTAAACAGTGTTAATGTTGGCCAATTATAAATTCTTTCCAACTGGCTTTGAAATGGCCATAAATGTAACATGATTGTGGAATGAAAAGCATATGATCAGCAAACTGTTTTGCTTTAGAACTATTTGGCTGACAATACGGAGTAAGCGTTCTCTGATCAGCGCTTATACAGAAGGACTTTCTTTTGGCTAAAACAAATTAGCCATGCTTAGGGGTTTGTGGGGGCCTTTGCAGTAAGTGTTTTAAATTCAGCTGATCAGCTCTGGTGAAATCTTTTGTCACATGTAAAACAGGATTTCGTCACTGAGTGGGAGGCTTGTAAAATAATACAGACTCCGATTCAGTTTGACATGCGAGTGCAAAGCTTCTTCGGTGCCAAGGCATAATTAGCATTTTGTGTCCAACTTAATACACCGCTGATTCATTTCACGCACTTGTGCGCTTCCATGGTGGCTCTGCACAAAACCGTTGGGGCTCTGAACAAGCACAGGGTGGGAAAAGATTTTTCAACAACCTCATCATCAATGCAAAAGTAGGAGAAGACAAACCCAGCTCAGAAAGAGTTGATTGAACAAATAAAAAACATGAATAAAGCCAGACAAAACGAGACACATACAAGGATGTGGGCTTTATATTTTCCTGTCAGTGGTTCAGTTTCAGACAAATGTCCCCACAAGATATTCCAGTCCTTGTGGTTATACACTAAGATATAAAACATACCCCATACACACCCTTTTCTTATTTTGCTGACTGTTAGAACCAAAGTTAGAAAGTATAAGGATTTCAACACACCAGCACTGCATTGTTCTTCAGCGATTTGCAGAAAGACATTTTCACCACACCGCTTCTGCTGTATCTACTGAAAGATCTGGTCACGTTAAATAGAATAATCATATCGTATAACAATTTCAATAACGTATTATAGAGGTGCATTAGGAGTATGGCGGTCTCAAGGGTCCATTGTCCCTGGTTCAGTTTCTGTCCTCAGGTTTCTCCCCAGTTTGTGCATACAGTCCCACCTGCTGAAACATGTGGTTAGTGTAAATTACCCCTAGGGGTGAAAGAGTGTTGGTATATTCCATCTCACATCTCCTGGCTGTGAATGCAATGCAACCATAACCAGGATAAAGAAGACATGACAAATCAATGGATTATAGTTCTAGTTATTATTCTGTAAAGTTTTTTCATTTCAAGCTTCAAAGCTTCAATGTTTCCAGCTGGCCAATTTGCTTCACCCCCACAACAGGAAGAGAGCTGCTGCTTATCCTTAAAAAGTTCATTCAATTGAAGCTGGAACAGATAAGATGGGCATGGTCATTGAGAAAGGGGAAGCCTTATCAGTATTTTCACTGGAATCGTTATTTTGGATGCATGCAGAAAAAGGGCTCTACTAATGACAAGTTGACTCACAACAATTAAGCCTAGCCTGTTGCCAAATGTCATTAAGGGCATTTTGACATTTCCATGATTGTGTTCCAATTTAATTTGCGACCCATTAGATATTCGATTAATCCTGTGACTGAAAAGTCTACTCACACCGTTTCCTCAAACAGGTTTCCAACCACTCAGTGTATCACCGATTCATTTCCTGTGTGCTCCAGTGGGTACACATTTCTGGCATTAAACCCAAACCGAACGAGGTCCTCTGATTGGCTATGACTAACCAGAAAGACGTCAAACAGACAAAGTCTGTCAATCACATCAACCTGCCAATCAGCACACAGCCAGTGTCAGCGTCTGAGCAACACCTGATCCCATATCAGCCTCAACGCAGAAGAGTCACTCCAGTGTAAAGAACACACAGTAAACCTAGAATACACACACTGGTAGCTTATATATATCTATAATTATAGAGAGTCCTGATAAAACCTTTACACACACACACACACACACACACACACACACACACACACACACACACACACACACACACACACACACACGATCCAGGAAGTAGCCTACTGAAGGCCTGAAATACAGAGAACAATAGTACTTTTGCATAATGGCACATTTACAGCAACAGTGGTCACAATGCACAAAGGAAGAAAATAAAAATAATCATAAAGCTTTATGAGCAGTTTTCCCCTCTCACACTCACTGTTGAACTCCCTGCGATGGGCCCGTGCCCTCCAGGGCCGGTTGTGGATCCAGCGTAGCCGTCGAGGCAGGTCCATGGCCTCGCGCCAGCGTCCATCCACAGGAACTCATTCAGTTAAATGTAGTCCTTAACGCCTCCACTTTCTCACGCAGAGCATATGACTACATGAACAACCGGACTGTCTGCGGATTCTGCAAGTCCTTGTTTTAAAGATGTGGAAAAAAGGGAGAAGCTTCTTCAGTGTGATTCTTTTTTGCTCCGACACTGGCTCTGGTTGCAGTCTCTTGTATCCTTGAGTCTGTTTGTGTTACCTCAGCGCTATATTTTATGCATGAGTCAGGGGAAACAAACTCCCCATGCGGATCAGTGAACCACAGGCTGCCTCAGCCCAGTGAGGAGCGCCTATTCACGGCCAGGAAGGAAGATGGACACGCACTCAGACTGTAACATGATGCCATTTAATCACAAAGAAAGAAACGCGTTCACACGAGCACATAAACGTGTTTCGGTCTATATGTTTTCAAAACTAGATCTCAGTGGAGTGATTGTTCAGATGGATCCCAAAGACATCCAAGAGAACAATTTTTCCATGAAAACCAAAACAAAAACAAAAAAAGTCCAACCAAAGTCCATGACAGTCATGAAGCAAACTTAAGGTGTAGAAAGTCCTTCAGTTGAGCAGAAGCACCCTCTAGTGGATGTTCCTTTTTACTGCATGAAGTGAAAAACCGCATTTTTTTTTTTTTTTTAAAACACCACCGTTTTATTTGGTATTTAAAAATCCAGGATAAAAAAGGGGTAAAAAACCACAGAGGCAACAACTGAATGCATAGATACAAAATGCTTATGAAGACCAGCAAACTGGGTAAAATGAGAGAATCAATCCCACGCACATTCTATTCTACAAAAACGTTTGATTTTCCCCGAGTTATATGTCTCGAGTTATCAGAGACATATTTACCTTAAACAACACACAGAAATGTATAATTTATAGAGAGAATACACACACATGAATCAATGACACATACATTTCATATATGAATAAGGTACATGTTATGATTATACAGTGTCTGGGTGGTAAAACAGAACCTCTCCAAAAATGTCTTTCCATGACATATGCCTGAAGTGTTTAATAAAACTTGCTGGTTTACAGAGAGCTGTGCTGAGAACAATTTGGGCAAAATACAAAACAGTAACTTAATGAAAACATTTTTGGTTCAAGTGTGTAAGGTGCTTAAAAAAAAAAAAAAAATTCAAAAAACAAACCATACAACACTAAGGATGAAGAATCAACACACCCAGCTTTTGATAATCACATGATCCTGAATCCTATTATAACCTGAACTAGATGTGCTGCAATGAAACCTGTTCTGTTGAGACAGACCCCTTAATCTTGGGCTTTGGCTAAGTATAAAAGACTCACGTGTGACCAAAACAGCTTTTGATTTAGCCTGAGATTAGACTGATGTGTCCTGAAATCCAGCGCTGACAGAAATAATAACAGGTCCTTGTGCCATAAATCGGGTGACAATAAGATGCGAATTGTGAAGTGCAATATTGCCTCAGATCGGCTCCCTTTTAAAAAGAGAACTCATGCGACCTATAAGACACTGTTACTGTACCTTTCCAAAAGACTCATATGGCAGGAAACTGCTTGAATATACAAAATAAATGGTTCTGATGTAAACAAAAGGACTGATCGGACTACTCTTTCCTATGGAAATAGGTTGCAGTTAATAATAATCCTAAAACATACAAACAAACATAAATGTACTTGGTGGATATATAACTCAGTGTAAGGGGGAAAAGGCATCCAATCCAAACTGGCTATCGATCATATAATCCTTCATTTACCTGCGCCAGTGTTTACCTTCGGCTAGCACGCATTAAATCAAAGACTGCACTAACTGCTAACCGTTACTAAAATATATACACACAAACATACACAAATACATAAACCAACATTATCAACAAGAAATGCATAGACAGACAAATAGAATAAATCCTTTTTTCATTGTCTGCCAAGTATCTGCACACAACACACAGTAATGCTGATGTACGTGCTACTTAATAATAAGCAGCTTTCTTTCTTTCTTTTTTTTTTACTGAACAGAGAGACCTCAGTTCTTCCTTTTGCTTTCTATTAGCTCAAAAGCCCAGGGCTCGGGGACAGACGGTGCAAAGTTTACCTATGTAAAGTGATGCAAGATGCAAATGACGATTTCATATTTTGTGTCCTTTCTGTTTCAGTTTACTGTTTTGTTTGGTTTTTTCCTGATGAGCACATTTTATTTATTTGGTCTAACTGCACGTATAATATGGAATGATATTCCGGACAACATTCAAAAGGTATTGCAAAATGTATTGTGCTTACATAGTGATATAATCCAAACGCTATTGCAAATCTTTCGCGAACGCACAGTGACTGCCAGTATTCAAATGGAAAAGCCCAATCCATTTGCAACTGTATTCCACGTGTCTTACGAGTTATGACCACGTCATATTTTAAACTGATATTTTAATTACCACGTTTGCTTTTTGTATTTCTCTGTGTCATGTATGCAGCCTGCCAAAACTCAAATGGCATCGCAATTCATTTTGTATTCGCATTTCCAATGCCCTGCACTGAAAGCTGTCAATCAAATGCCAGGAGTGGGGACTATATATTGAGCGTCTTTGCATTGGGAAGGGACGACACTCGCAGTCGACGGCCAACAGGGGAAATGCCACTAATAGACGATTTTGTGGACATTATGATGCTCGCGCAGCAAATTGATGACAGTTCATTCTCTAATTGGAATAATTTAAATACAGTTTTCATAAATGTATAAGCAACTGACCCTTCGCAGAAACCCGCCCTCCTTAGTTACTGTTGCCATTTCCGACAAGCCATGCCGCTATGACAAGAACCCCTGTCAATCAAGCTCTTTGCGAAGGGTAAATTGCTATTTAAATGAATAATATTGCAATTAAAACATGACATGGCCATAACTCGTAAAACACGGGAAATACAGTTGCAAGCGGACTTTGCTTTTCCATTTGAAACTTGGCAGTCACCGTGCTTTCGCTAAAGCAGAAATGCAAACGGAAATGTAAGATTTGCAACTCCTTTTGAATGTTGTCCGGAATATCCTTCCATACTATAATATGACAAACGCAGCAAAGTAATACAATTTTTAAGTCTTTCTCCGTTCAGGGTTCAGGGTCACAAAGGCCATAAACACTAAAAATCCTACACAGCACACGCACACAAATGTATACAAATATTATATATATATATATATATATATACATACACATATACATACACACACATACACACACACACACACACACACAGACACACACAGACACACACAGACACACACACACAGACACACACACACAGACACACAGACACAGACACACACACACAGACACACACACACAGACACACACACACAGACACACACACACACACAGACATTGATCAGGCATAACTTTATGACCACCTGCCTGATATTGTGTTGGTCCCGCTTTTGCTGCCAAAATAGTTCTGACCAGTCAACAAAATCCAACTTGCATTATATAAGCAAAATATGTAAAAAATATATATTAAATACAATAGAAAAAAGCTAATTTTTGTTTTAAAGATTTAAACAGAAATTCTGGTAAGTAAATAAGTTTCACCAAATCCTGGATCCATGAAGAGAAAGAATCTTCAGTTGATGGTTATTTCGATTTGCCCTCTTCAGGTGGATTGTCGAGGTCAAGGCCCGGATGGGCTACACAGCAAAAACACAACTTCTGGGTGAACAGCGAAAACTTATCTGTAAGGGGAAAGAAAGATGTGTTTAAAATATAGGGTTGCTGGGATTCATTGACATTATTACTCTGATTAAAAGTAATCTAATTTTATTTAAAAAGAAATAAATGTTATAGCTGCCATGTAATTAAAACAGACTTGGTGGTCACAGGATTATTTGTCTCCCACATTTTCTGCTTCAAAATACCTTTTTAATTTTTTATTTTATTCACAAATTCTGCTCTTTTAAAAGATGTATTACTGGTCTATGTAAAACTCTATATCAGCGCAGCAAGGCAGACTTTAGACTCATTCTTGTTTTTTTCCGGAAAGCAGGGACAGGACCTGGGAACAACGTCTTGCGTGAGAAAAGCTTGGTGTTATAAAGGTCAGTATTATAAATACACTGTGAATTCACATTATATTTCAAAAAGAAGTCTGAATAGAACATGATTACTGACGATGTGCTTTTCACTCATCTTTAAGAAGCTGCAAAGCTAGGACCTGGCTAAACAATGTAATGTGGAAAAAAGCCTTAGGATATGTGACAATAAGCACAATAGTGTCATACTGAAATTCGTCCTGCCCAACCTGGTGCAAACTTACCGAATATTCTGCCCAAGAAGGCAGGTCTGGAGCTGGCAGGCAGGTACACGAAGAGGTAGTAGATTGGAGCACCGGAGAGAGCCACCGCAATGCCCACCAGAGAGTTTATGGTGTCACTGTAGAGCGGTACCACCACAAGAAACACGGTACACAAGCAGTACACTATAGGGAAGAACAGGCTGAGCTACACACACACACACACACACACACACACACACACACACACACACACACACACACACACACACACACACACACACACACACACTGTTGGTAAAAGGTCTATTAAATACAAATCCAGGTGACAGTGATAGAATTTACCTTTACAGGACGAGGCATTTCAGGAGCCTTTATGCGCAGGAAGATCTGACTGGCAATAGACAGGCCAATGAACAGCCAGTAATTAAAGCTGAAATAATTAATCAGCTGGAACACATCTCGAACAAACAGGTAAAGCAAGCTCATTCCACCCTAAAAAGAACGCAGCTCCGGGTTAAAGAATGTGGCTGCTTGTGGATATTTATTCTTTTTTAATAAAAAATATATAAAACCTAAAATCAGGTACTCACGTTGAACAGTAAAGCTGGGATTGGTGTGTAACGTTTCACGTGGATCATGGACAGAACGTTGGGCAAGTGACCCTCTCGAGATCCGACGAAGAACAACCTGAAGGGAAACAAAAATCCGGAGGAACGCACTTGAAGTCACACCCAGTTGTAGAAATGTCACACAACTTCGCACCGAACAAACTGATCACCTAAACTCAGAAACCAAATCCACTATATTTTCTAAGACAACAAATAAATCATTATAGTTATCCAATTTTAGGAAATTTACAAGGATTTCAGCTTGCACTTTTTTTTTTATGCCATATCAATCTATCTATTACTGAAACCATGTGGAACAACTACAGTATGGTCATGGAGGCTTTGTATAACTGCTGGAGAAAGAACTGACCTAGAGGCAGCAATGATGGAGGAATTGAGACCGCCATAGCAGGAGATGGCTACGGACAGAGGGATCAGCCAGCGTGCATAGCCAAGAACATTATCAGCAAACGTCTGCACACAAACAAAAAGATTTTCACACCAAACAACAATTGACCTGAAATCCCTTAAAAAAAGACATGTTTTTGTATTGAATTAGAATCTGGTTGCTCTACAGTAATGTAACCAAAAACTAAATAAAGTTCAAATGAAAAGATCTCCTACGCTGTCCTACCCCCCCAACAGATGCATTTGCATATTATAAATTTTGATGCTTTAACATTTAATTATTTCACAAAAGATTTATTTTACACACACAAATATTTTTTATATATAAAATGATGACTAATCGCCCTCAGTTCGGTGCCACCAGTCATTACCAGGCAACAGAGTAGCTCATCTCCTGTTGTGGAATAATACTGCAGAATCTCTAGAGAGTCTGCTGCGTGAGGCTTCCTCTACCTAACTGGATCAGGGGAACAGCAGATGGAAATTGTATGATCCAAATTACCCTGACCAGATACTGGCATTTACGAGCTGCTTTGTGACTTTCTGGAACCATGAACTTAAATGACAAGCAGTGTCTTTTGCTGAGGTTTTTATCAAGCCTAAATGCATCTGTGCCGGAACAATCTGAGACTGCAAAACAATATGCATACAGAGTTCACAGTTATTTGTTAATATCTTTTTTGAAAAATATAAGCTTAATAAAAGGCACATTTGTGCAGTATTGGGTTTCCACCACAATCAGGGTACTCAAATTGATTATGAGTTCGGGTTTTGTACAGTATTTCCTCTCTGAATCTTCATCATGGAGAGTTTTGCTTTGTGTGGAGTTCCTCTATGGTCTCTAGTTTCCATCCACCTTCCAAAAAAAACTTACCCAAATCCATCCATTTATTAGAAGTAAATGCGTTTAACCGGTTTATCCCAGAAACACTGGGTACAAGGTGGGACAATATTGTCTATTTTATGACTCACACACACACACACACACACACACACACACACACACACACACACACACACACACACACACACACGGACAATTTAGCATAACTAATTCTCACTTGCATTTCTTTAAGGAAGTGGGAGGAAACCAGAGAACCCAGCAGAAATCAGCACAAACAGAGCATTAGGAGAACAAGCTAAACTCAGAACAAACAGTTACCTCAGCTCAGGATTAAACTGGGGACTATGTGAGGGAGCAATTCAGTATTGAATTGATGATGGATGTAATGTCTGAAACCCAAGAGAGGGTCTGGATCCCCTACAGCCAGGTTAAAGCAGTACTGAAGATAAACCAGGACTTGTCCAGGATTTGTCCATGACTCTGTGTGTGTGTGTGTGTGTGTGTGTGTGTGTGTGTGTGTGTCAGAATATGTATAGGTAACTGTTCTGTTTGCAATAAATATATTACTTTATAGAAAATTTTAATCCTCATTGAAAGAAAATCTCTGTCTATAATAATTGCACATACACTACATATGAAGAAGACTGTACACTAGAGTTATCCTTTATATCTTTGCACTGAATAAAATCGTGAATCGATTACTTCGGTGATAAACTAAACCTGCCTACTCACCACGGCCACGGCTTCACTGTGTAGCACAGTCTCTGCATTCAAGACTGCGTAATAGGCCACGTTGGTCAGGAGGTAGATAACCGTGACGATGGGCATGGAGATGGCTATAGACAGTGGCAGGTTTCTAGTCAAGTACAATACAAAAAGAAAGTTAGTACAAATGTAAACAAAAACGTTTCATCCTTTACTATTCAGTGCTCATGACTGTTCTGACCTCTCTGGGTTTTTGATCTCCTCGGTAATGAAGTTCAGGGTGTCCCAGCCAGAGTAGGAATACAGAGCAGCATACAGGGCCAAGGCCATGTCACCAGGATTCAGTTTAGAGTCCTTAAATGAGTCTTGAAAGTTCTCTGTTTTACCTGTAACACAATACGCCAGCTGTAAATTATTTTTGGAAAACTGGAACTAGTTTAGCGTTACATGTTCCTCTTTAAACATAACAAGGGAACACATTACCAACAACAGTATGAGTATATTTAAACACACATTTCCAAAGCAAAAACAACAGGAGAAAAATTTAATGGGACTTTTAAACTACCTTGGCCAAGGACGACCAAACCAGCAATGATGATGACAATGAGAGCCAGCACTTTTGCAACAGTAGAGATGACCTGCAGGATGGCCCCCCACTTCACCTTCATACAGTTCACAAAGGTCAACAGACCTGCAAAAAAGGAGGGCAGTAAATAAATAAATCAGCAAAACATACTAATAATAAGCAGGGCAAAGCTTTTCCAAACAAAGTCAATAAAAGGCGAGTTATCGCATGAACCTCGTTTCTGTACTCATTTGTCCAGTATATATTAATGTAGTTTACATTGGTTGGAGTGGAAGATATTGAGTGGCCTGCTTTAGAGTTTTAACCTCAACCCTATTGAACACTTTTGGCAGGAATTGGAACACAGCCTGCACCCCAGGCCTCCTCACCTCACCTACATCAGAACCTGATGTTATTACGCTCTAGTGGCTAAATGAGCACAAATCTCCACACTCCAAAATCTAGTGGAACATCATTCTAGAGGAGTAGAGGATAACAGAATATAGGTACTGAACAGGGAACGAGGTGTGTAAAAAATGATTAAAAATCTTATGGTCAGATGTCCCAGGGCTCCAGACTGCGACTAAAACCAAAAATAATAAATTGTGAGTAATTGTGCGCCACCTGCGACAATATAGATTTGCACGTTATGACGGAATAATCTGCATGTTTTTTATGTGCGTGTTCTGTAAGAATGGCCTATTGCATAATTTGTTGACGTAATAAATGGAGACGCATCCGCCGCCTAAGCTTTAGTTAAAGTATACTCAAAATAACCGGACAGTTAAAGCGAAACTCACCTTTCAGCATCAGAAAAAACTTTGAAACTTTTCAGACTTTTTCAAACAAACAGTCTCCATCTCTGTCCAACTCTTCCGCTGATGACACACCTGTCAGTAAAAAAGCAGGCTGCCGGTGTGCCAGCGTTGGAGAGAGGGAGAACGAGAGTTTTCATGGCTGAGGTTTGATCATGAGACGCAGAAAACGTTTTGCGACTTCTGTTCTAAAGCGGGCAGAGAAATTGCAGGGAAAACTGATTTCATTACCGGAACAGATCATTAAAAAAAAAGAAAAAGAAAGAGAGACAGTAAGAAAACACGGCTAATCACGAATTAGCGTTCGCAGCGTCTCGTGCATGAGGACTGCGTGCCGAAAAATAATGGAAAGCGCTCAAAATAAAATTCAACACCACTTATATGATCGCTTCAGTTCCCAGGCCATGCTGTAAAAAGATGGCAGATGTACACATGACAGGATGGAAGTGTTTTAAATATTTAAAAGTTAATTCTAGTGTGGCACTTTAAAATATAATTTGTTTTTCTCATAGGAGCCAATGTCTCCTTTAATAATTGTTTTTTGTCTGGAGCCCTCTATCAGACACTTTACATAAGTATCATGCATGAAAATGTATACAATACAGTATTACTGTCTTGACCTAATATCGGCATGTCTTTTTTGGTGGGTTGTGCTCATCTCCTTTACTTAATAAAATAATTACATATTTATAGATGCTGGACAAATCGCTGAATCTGAAGTTCCTCTTGTTGTTGCACTATAATGTTAATGCAGAGGTCACAGGTCATAATAGCTTATATGCAATAAACATTTTAATCATGTTCTCTAATAGGACCGAATAAACTTCAAGAATCTATAGATTCCAGATTCTCTTCTTGCTGTACAACGCCTTAAATTTTTTTTTCTTCTTCAACATTTAAATACCAAGAAAATTTAGAACGACATGACATGCATTTTCAATATGAAAGTCCTTTTAGGTTTGTGTGTCAGAAGACTTTATAGTTGTATGTACCCAAAGCTTTGTGAGAAAATATATGGAATATAACGATATTCATTCATTTCAGTCATTTAAATAGAAAAAATGTTTAGATTTGTCATTATAAGCTACTGACTGTTGTCTCTATCGAGGGGAGTTAATGAGGCTGGGGAGTGAGGAATGGAGTTAATGCGGCTGAGGGTGCACATTTGCATCTACAAGCATATTAGCATGAACAGCCAAGCTCCAGCTGAAGGATTAAAGCAGGTAGCACTGGTGCTAGAAGTTTAAATATATTTGCACTGCTACAGAAAAACATAATTAAATATCAAATGGCTGTTAGTCATGACGTGAAACAATTATGGAACAAAGATGTACAATTTAAGAACATGTGATACCTGAGAAGAAATGCTGGACTTTTGTTCTTATTCAGACTGTAAGCAGATACCACAACAAACAAACTTTCATTCTTGATCATGAACAACCAAAGAGAAATCCCTGAGTGACTCAAGATAAGATGTAAAATCTGTAAAAACTTATTCACCCCTAAAGGGTTTCCTTTTTTTTAATCAGCATTACTCGTGTAATTTTACATGACACATCATGCCACACTTTATAAACACTGTCATCTACATACATACAACATATATATTTATAAGTATATTTTACCCAGTTCTGTTCAAACTTTTTTGTAAAAGTGTTATCTTGATTTTTATTACATTTTTTAAAACACGAAGCAGGCTAAACAGACCACAGATGGAAGTAGGGTGGATTACATTATAATTTTCCTTATGCTACTTAGTTGCATCATGGCTAACAATTATCTTAAGACAAAAAAACTAATTAATGGAAAGAATTGAATCTTGACATAATTCTATGTGGTGGCTTCTGCTGCCTGACCTTTGTTTTCAAAAACTTGTCAGATTTCAGCCATCTGGGAATTTCAATTCAAAGCAATCATCACACCCTTTAAAAATGACCCCTGTGAACTCTGACTTCCAAACACACACACTCTTCAGCTTATACACACACCCACCCACACCCTTTAAAGATCCGTCACAAAACTGTCGAAGGTAATGCTCATAGTGACCTGTTCTTTTGTCATACAGAACCTTATATTTCATGTTTGATCCGCTATATGGACAAAGGTTTGTGGACACCTGAGCATAAGATTCATGTGATTTTTGAAAACACTGTTCCACATTTAGTCCGAATTTACTACTATAAAAACTTCCACTCTTCTGGGAAGATGTTCCTCTAGATTTTGGCGCGTGCTTGTGGAGATTTGTGAGATTTAATTCAGCCACAAGGGTGTTAGTAAAGTCAGGTACAGTGGAACCCCGTTGTACGAGCATAATTCGTTCTTGAAAATTGCTCGTGTGTCCATTTGCTCATATGTTCGAACTAATTTTCCCCATAGGAACGGATGTAAAAGTGATTTAATCCGTTCTGAGATCTCATCCGATCGCTTATTTCTGCACTTAAAAAGTATTTGTAGCCTATTTTTAAAAACAAATACACCGCAAATTACTGTAATATAAACATAATTTAACACTTAATCATGTGATAGTGGTTGATTGCGAGTGTGAGACGCACACCACACTCGTAACCTCCTCGGTTTCCATGGTAATTCTATCTACTTTCGTTTTCACAGCACAATCACTGATTTACTTGGGAGACATTTTTCAAGATTTCTAGTGAAATAAAAATATAAAACTAAAAAAAGTTACTGTGGGAGAGCATATGAATACGGGAGCCACTTTTATTTGTTTTGTTTTTTTGTGTCGGTCTACTTAGTGCCCCACGCAGCACGTCTCTGGCGCGCGCGCGCACGCACGCACACACACACACACACACATACACACACGCTCTCCTCCTTAAATGCACCCTCCGATCACTTGAAAAGAGAACAATCATTAGGTCACATTAACTTCAGGTGAGGCCATTACCCTGCCTATCTGCTCCCGGACGCACCCTCCATTCACAAACCGCCGCTCGGCCACGCCCCCGCTGCCACAGTTAAGTTTTTGCTGCACTGAACAATGAGAGCGACCGAGTGATACGTCATCAACTAAGCGACTGATGCAACCCTCCGCCGAAAACGGGGACCCGGCAGCGTAGGTTTGCTCGTGCCTTCGAAATTTGCTCGTGAAACAGGGTAAAATTTAAAAAGTCCGTTTGCTCATACTATAGGTTGCTCGTACAACGGGGTTTCACTGTACTGATGTAGGTGAGGTGAGGAGGCCTGGGGTGCAGTCAGCGTTCACATTCCTCCAAAAGGCATTCAATACGGTTGTGGTCAGAGCAGGCCATACAAGATCAGCCCATGTAAACCACAGCTTCATGGAGATGGCTTTGTGAACAGGGGAATTGTCATGCTGGAACAGGTTTGGGTCTTCTAGTTCTAGTGAAAAGAAAATTGTTGCACATCCAAAAACATCGTATACGAATGTGTGCTTCCATCTTTGTGGTAACAGTTTGGGGAAGAACCACATATGAATGGAAAAGTCAGGTGTCCCAATACGTTTGTTCGTATAGTGCAGTGGTCCCCAACCCCCCGGGCCACGGACCAGCACCGGTCCATGGGTCAATTGATACCGGGCCACACAGAAAGAATAGTTTTATTTATTATCTGATTCTGAACGATGTTTTATTTTTGAAAATGACCGGATTCTCTCCACCACATCTGTCTATGACTCACTCTTGATGCGTCATGATTCCCGGTCACGTCTTGCCTCCATCCGCTACCTTCTTAAAGGGGCTCGGGCCGCTAACACATAATACATTACCGCTAAATTCAAACCCCCAAGTGAGCAAAATGAACAAAAAGATTTTTTGTTTGCATATCACACAAATTCTTATTGCTTTAGATTAATAAAGACTTTCTATTTTTACCAGGGTTTCTGCAGATTTCACCATGTCATATTTAAAACATTTTAATACCTTTTTAAGGCGATTAAGAATGAAATTTTATATACTTATAACATCAAGACATCAAAAAACTTTGTAAGCAAATGGCCTTAACCGAGTTCCAAATAATCTTTTTAAAGCCAAGTATAGGTAAACTTACACTTTCCCATAGCTGAAAAATAAAATCCCTTTTACGTCTGTGGTACAATCCAAGAGAGATTTGTGCCAATAACAGAAAGCTGATTTGCTGCTGCATGCTGGTCTCATTTGTAGACACACCAAAATATATTTGGACTAGCGAATAAAAGAACCACAATACCACAGAAACTAACAAACATTCTAAATTACAATTTTAATGAAGGGAAAATTAAAACCTGTATTTAAATTATTTAAGACCTAGAACATCGAATTTAAGACTCAATTTTAAGACTTAGGACTCTGTGGAAACCCTTTTTACTGCACTTGCATCCGCCTGTGTTTTCTCATGACCACATTATGACCACCAATCGAGACATCAGCGTTTATCTCCACTTTATTGCGTTTGGGAGAGCGTTTGTTTATGCCTGAGCAGATGAAAAATCTATAACTGCACAACAAAAGTGGTGAGGAATTTATTGCACACACCATCATGCAAAAGACTATGTAAACTATGTAAAGTTACAGGTGTATCTCTTGGTGACGTTGCCATGGTAATGACTTGAACGTTAGATTAGATTACATGTGGACATCAGATTTACAATGTAAAGTATCGTCTTTTACTCTCTCTTGTCTGTAGTGTTTGACATTAGCTCTGTTATAAAGGTCAACATTAATGGACTTATACATGGTAACACAAACAAAGGAATTTAATTACAAACTGTCACTGCTCTGGTGGGACACCTCTGCCAACTGGAAGCTCAACATTCCAGAGTTTTTTTTTTAAGGTTGTTCTTAATCACTGTGAACGAAGCATGCATTCATTTTCAGTATTAATACCTTGATTCTTCTAGTGTGCACTAGATTTTTTATAAAGCCTTTCTGCCTGTATGAGACATGGAGAAATCAGAACATGCACACAAGCAAACTCAGGTCTTGACTTGTCTGTAATGAGATCAGAAGGTCTCTTAAAAAGTCTGTTGAAGATTAAACTGACAACTTATTGCCAAAACCTCGAAGAAAATAAATGATATATGTCTGACTACCCTGCTTTCTACAATAATGCACCAAACACCTCAGACAAAAAGAGGAAATACTTTAAGGACAACTAATTGAAAGTCCTCAAATACACAAGCAAACAACCTATGCACACAAAAAAACACACACACACACGCCCCAGATCAACACAAACACACAGAGAAAACCCTGAGAGGAACCCCTCAAACACACAAAAAACACCTTAAAAAAAAAACACCACGAACCACAGAGAAACCCCTTAACACATCAAACGCACAAACACCTCAATCAGCCCTAGATCACCAAACACACAAACACCTGAGAGAAACACCTCAAACAAGTAGAAACATTTCAAACACAAACATATGCTAAAAAAAGCCTGCGAAAAACACCTCACACACACGCATGCACGCACACACACACAGATAATTCCTTACAGAGAAATAACTCAAACCCCTCACACAAACAGAGAAACACCTTAGATAAATACCTCAGCATACACAAACATCTCAAACACACACAAAGAGAAAAACCTCAACACACACAGACAACTTATAAAAAAAACCCTGATACAAATTGTACTTTGACACAATCTCATAAGGTTATTTCTCCTTTAATACACCTTTATTAAAAGAAAAACAAAAGCAAAAATGCAACATAAGAACTTAACTTATATCATATATTCTGTGAATTGATAAAATATTATTCAAAACAAAAATTACAATGTTATGAACACACACACACACACACACACACACACACACACACCACACACACACACACACACACAAAGACAATAAAATATGATCAATTTTTCTAGAAAAGTGGAAGGACTTTTACATTCCAGTTTGTATTTGTGTTTTTTTTTCCCCCGTAATATCCGATATAGACTCACTTTTTCCCTCTGCATCACACAATTAATCTGAATCCTGCAACATTTACATACTGAGACATCAAGGAGTTTCCCAGGAACAGAGTTCAGTAGTGTGAATCATTCTTTTGTTCTTCAAGTGAAAAAAAAAAAGAAAAGAAAAAAAAAAAACTCACCAATGATGAGAGCTGCGATGAGACGCACGCCATCATACGGAGCCGGGCAGGTCGGGTAGAAAGGCTGCACCAGATAGTTGGAGAAAGTAAGAGCGATGACCGCCTGGCATGCCGGCTCCACAATCATCAGTGAAGTCCACAGGCGAATAAACGCCAGAAGGCCACCAAAAGCCTCCAGGATGTAGGCATAGCTGGCACCCGACTTCCGGATCGTGGTGCCGAGTTCTGCGTAACAGAGGGCACCAAACACAGAGAAGATGCCCCCGATAGCCCACACCACCAGTGAGAAACCAAAGGAGCCTGTGTACTGCAGCACACCCTTCGGCGAAACGAAAATACCCGAGCCGATCATGTTACCCACAATTAGGCAGACTCCATGTAACAGCGAGATCTCCTGCTTCAGACGCATGGAGTTGGTGGAACCGGTGTCCACTTCTTTAGACATGGCTTCACGTAGTGGAATGGAGTGGAGGACAGAGAAGCAGAAATGAACAGAGGGGAAGAAAAGATGATGGGGTGGAGCCGAGTAACCAAATCAGCATTTACAGCTCATCATCATTCGTCACTGGGTCAAATCTGTAAAATAAAAAAAAAAACAAGACTGTCAAACGATAAAAACATTTAATCTCGATTAATCGCATGGACATGAGTCAACTCACGATTAATCACAACTTAATGGCACACTTTTATCTGTATTAAACGTACCTTAAATTAATACTTTTAATACTCTAATCAACATGGGCATGGACAAATATGGATGAAAATGTATGTTTATTATAAATGAAACTAAACTCAACATAGAGCATGAAGGCAAAAAATTATTATAAATATGTTAAAGTAATTATAACGGTGTTTTAAATGCCGTAAATCATCAGGACACCAAACTGAACTTCTGTTTCCACCGGATGTGTGCACCATGGTGAATTTTTGGTGCCTGAATTGAGACTTGGTGAATCAATCAAACAAATATTTAGTGGTTACATTTTTATTTTTTTATATCTAAATGTAAAAAAAAGGATGTCGCGAATAAATGTGTTGCGTAGGTTTAATTTCTGCCTCTTTTATAATAATTAATTTATGTTTATGTTTAATGAAAACGCTCACAGAAATGCACGCTGCATTAATCGTGCGCTAATACAAATAGTGCCTTCAAAACGGATTGATTTTGACAGCCCTAAAAAAAATTATAATAATAAACATTCAGAAGGACTAAACAAAAGTTCTCAAGAAAAACAATCCTTCACAAATGTTTGTAAAAATGACAGCATTATTTATAAGATTTCAAACCACAAAACCCAAAAGAGGTCTTAAAGGTGATCAGCATCACTTCATTCCAAAAGCTGAAATGATTTTTACAGCAAAATGATCTTTACACTTTTACTAGTAATTATAAACCGTCCGCTGTTGATCCTGCTCTGGATGGCTCCATGTGAACAACCTACAGATCCATGAGGGTCCAAACAGGTTTCAATCAATACGATGGATTTGGACTGAAATGTACCTCAGTGAACAGCACATTACCTTGATAATGTCTGAACTATGGGAATGGTGGCTCAGTGGTAAGGTGCTGGGTTACTGATCGGAAGGTTGGGGGTTCAAGCCCCGGTATCGCCAAGCTGCACCTCTTGGGCCCTTGAACAAGTCCCTTGACCCTCTATTTTGTGCTCCAGCTTTCCAAGCAAGCTGGGATATGCAAAAAAACGAATTTCACTGTGCTGGATTGTATATGTGACAAAAAAAGCCTATTCTGTTCTATGAATGGATGTTCGGTGTGACCCAGATGAGGATGGGTTCTCTTGAGTCTGGTTCCACTCAAAGTTCCTTCCTCATATCATCTCTGGGAGATTTTAATGCCTTACTCATTGGGAAACAAAATCTCCCCGGAGCCAATTTATTCCTTCACACACACAGTATCAGTATTATAATCAACATTGTAAATACTAAAGACACCCAAACTATGAAAAAAAAACACGAATGGAATTACGTAGTAAACAAAAATGTCAAACAATGCGATTCAGATTTTAGGCCACAGTAGCTCCATTCAGATGACGGCTTGGCAAACTCTCCCATCAGATTCACAAGGTAGTCACCTGGAATGGTTTTCAGTTTACATGGTGTGTCTCGTCATGAGTTCATTTATGACCATGTTTTCCATCTCAATGGGCCTACAGATCCATGAGGTTACTCCGGATGGTTCCACTCATAAGAATGGATTTGGACTGAAGTGTCCTTCAGTGAACAGTTGAAAACCTCAACAATGATAAAAACTACAATGAATGGATGGATGGATGGATGTTCAGTGTGACTAAGATGAGCATGGGTTCCCTTTTGAGTCAGGTTCCTCTCAAGGATCCTTACTAAGAACATGTGAGGGAATACATTTCTAGCATGTAATTTTTGGGTTAAACATGTAAATCTGTAATCTATTTCTATAAAGTTTTTTTTTTTTACAATGTCTATTGAAGAAAAACCAAAAATGTAATATAAAGACACAATGAAACTAAGCATTTGCCATTCATACCGAAAAAGGAAGTGAGGATGTACAGCTAAATCACACACGTGAACTTCACCAAATAATCGCAGAGAATCTTAACATTTTGGATTTTTGCTGGTCCATAAGTCCAAGGCTCATTGTTTCTACTCCTTCCTTTAGTTGAGGAAATAGAAAAATTGCCCAATTTCAGGGCAAAACTGAGAAAGTGTCCTAACAAAACCCGTCTGTCTTCATACTAGCCAACACGAACACTTCAGTACCTTTTAGGTATGAAGGACCAGGCTTACTGACTTTCCAGACACTTCTTCCATATTGTACACACTTCACATTTACAACACCTACCGTAAAAAGGCGTAAACATCTCGAAATTATGTCCAACCCCCCTGGAGTTCATCTACTTATGAAACCATGACCAACATTCAAACAAATTAGCCGGTCGGAGCTAAAACTTAGCATCAGTCAGTATCACAGCCCGGGTTAGTGAGAGAGCTAGCTCCGGAACATTTCCGACCAGGCTAGCACGACAAGGGAAACAAAGTCCTGGTTGTCAGGTTTTTACCTGGGAAAGAAAAGCTCCTGAGTTATTTAAAAAAAACAACAACAATACATAAATATTTTTTTAAGCTGGTTTTCTGAAGCTCACAGGCGGTAAGACAGCAGCCACGCCGACACTCCGAGTCTGAGCGCGAGGAGATGAGGAAAGAGCTCAGTGATGGTGTGTCCGATTCACGCGAGTCACTACAGATTCGATACAGATTCGACTCCCCATTTAGATGCGTTCAACTATACAATTCGATTCCTTTAATTCTTTTCTCAGAGGCTAGTGGTGTGGTTTGATTTGCAATTATTATGTACTGATAATTTTATAAATATTATTAAACATTGAATCTAATAATAATTTGCATATAATATAATATTATATAATATTTCGAAAATATATATACTGTATATATATATATATATATATATATATATATATATATATATATATATACTGTATATATATTATATTTTATATAAAAAAAATTATATTTAATTACAGACTAGATTCTGAAATCTGTTTTTGTTGAAAATAGTCTTTTCTTTTGCATAGTGGCTCAGTCATTAAGACCTCAGACTATTGATAGGAAAAGTTGTGATTTTAAATTCCAGCATTTCCAAAGTGCCATGGCTGAAAGACCCTAAACCAAATTGTAAATAACTTTGGATATAATAGGTAATGGATGTAATTACATTTGGATATAAACAAGAGTCAATGAATAATTCTTTAGATGTTAATTCAATAAAAATCTGACATATTTTTACTCTTGTGTCATTGCAACCCACTTTGATTTATGCAATGTATTCACATTTGTTCGTTGTTGAATTATTATCTCTGACAGTTGCTTCGATGCCTAATTAATATGTTGTTGTTATAGTAAAAGCTGGTCTATATACTAAATAACTAAACTAAATAAATATAACTATATAAATATTTTATTCTTACGAAAGAAAAAGTACATAATCATTGAAATAAAGTATCCCATTCTTTGCAACAGTCTGAGTCTGAGAGGAAATTGCAGAACAAGTCGTGGGGAAATACCCAGACAATTTACAACATTACAATATTATAATACATGAATACAAATAAATGTGCTTTACTTTAGCAAAAAAACTATTTGGTGTCATATTCAGTCAGTTTTAACCTTGAAGTAAGTGAATATTTATGTGAATGACTTGTAGAATACATTATTTTTCTAGCTTTTACAGGAAATATGTGGAAGGGTTTTTTTGTTGTCTTCTGGATGTATAATTAAGCAAATAAATTGTATCTTCGGGCATCTCTATCCTCAGTTGCAGTGTAGAATCACTTAAGAAATTTCTCTTTCTCTGAGAAATCTTCCACAGCTTCATGCTTTTCTTCCCTACCATTGTCAAGATCTCTAAAATATTTAAATCATTGTAACCATAGTGTTATTTTTTTATTGCAGTTTTCTTATGGCACATACTGTGTATGATGAAACACTCTATAGCTATTTTGTTATAACAAACAAAATTTCATATAGTGTCCAAAACTGTGAACATCAGTTCTGATAGTCAATAAAATAGTTTCCATCCTCATAAAGCAATATAGACTGATATACATATAATATATATTTAACAAGGAAGCACTGGTGGATGATTGCAGTCAGGAGAAAAGACCTTTATTAGACTGCCTTTATTGGTGTAAAGTCAATAAAAAGCCTACAAATCATTGCAAACACTATAGTGTGCATGTGTGTTTTTGTGAGTGTGTATTTGTGTGTGTGTGGGGGGGGAGGGGTGGTATACTACTGTGAGATGCAGCTGAAGCCTGGTTGTGCAAGCAACCATGAAGCAAAATAGCAGAACCATAAAATGTCAGCATTCTGCCATAAAAGGCATTCACCTAAAACTCTGCATGTGGGAATATGGACTTTTAAACATACAGCAAGCTAAAAATATAATTTCAGCACCTCTCTGTAGATAATGGTTCATAAATTAAATTATAAAAAATAAATGTGAAGTAGCTTATGGTAATTAACAATAGGACATTTCTAAAAGACTATTTCCTCTTTTTATTGACGCCAATGGTCCATATCCTGTTATAATATTTCCTGGCTCTTTACTCAGGATGTACAGTGCCCTCCACAATTATTGGCACCCCTGTTTAAGATGTGGTCGTGGACTTCTAAAAATTCTCCTTTTTTTTAAAACAACATAGAACCCAAATGCAAAAAAAGAGAAAAATCCAACCTTTCATTTAAGTACATAACTTTGGTGGTAAAAAAATCACACATTTAGAAAAAAAAAAAAACTTGAAATCATGTGTGCCACAATTATTGGCACCCTTAACAATTCCTCTGAAAAATGTAATTTATTTTTTTTTTTTATATATTTTTCTGTAGTTGCTAAGGTTGGTCAGGGTATCTAGGGACTTTTAATTAGTAATTCATGATTTCCTGTTTCCCTGGGGTATAAATATGACGTGACACAGAGGCCTAATTCTCTTACCCATTTGTCAACATGGCAAAGACAAGGCCCTGGGAACCTTGTTAGGGTGCATGGCATTATGAACGCTTTGAAGTACCAGGATATTTTAAATAAAAACCTGATGGCCTCTGCCAGAAAGCTGAAGATGGGTCGTCATTGGGTCTTTCAGCAGGATAATGATCCAAAACATGTGGCAAAATCTACACAAAAGTGGTTCAGCAGTCACAAACTCAAGGTCCTCCCATGGCCATCTCAGTCCCCAGACCTCAACCCAATCGAAAACCTGTGGGGCGAGCTAAAGAGAAGAGTGCATAAGAGAGGACCCAGGACACTGGATGATCTAGAAAGATTGTGCAAAGAAGAATGGTCAAAAATCCCTCTCTCTGTGTTCTCCAATCTTGTGAAATGTTATAGGAGGAGATTAAGTGCTGTCTTGTTGGCAAAAGGAGGTTGTACAAAGTATTAACATCAGGGGTGCCAATAATTGTGGCACACATGATTTCAAGTTTTTTTTTTTTTTCTAAATGTGTGATTTTTTTACCACCAAAGTTATGTACTTAAATGAAAGGTTGGATTTTTCTCTTTTTTTGCATTTGGGTTCTATGTTGTTTTCAAAAAAAGGAGAATTTTTAGAAGTCCACGACCACATCTTAAACAGGGGTGCCAATAATTGTGGAGGGCACTGTATCTGAAGAGGCTCTAAGCTGAATTAGGACATGGACGTACCGGATATGTAAATATAGGCAGTACATGAGATTCCTAGGATTGGAAATGATAATCATTATGACAGCATTATATCTAGAAACATTTTACCAGTGATTTTATTTCAATATGTAATGACTTCAGGGGGTCAAAAAACAACTCATTATAAAATTATATTAGACTGAATAAGAGCGACTTACAATGATCTCAGTTATACAGCTGAACAACTGAGGGTTAAAGGCCTTGCTCATGGGCCCAGCCAGCACCATTTCTAGGCATAGGCAAACTAGGAGGTTAATTAGGGTGCAACCACCTGCCTAAAAAAAGGCTAGAAATGGCCCTGAGCCAAGCAGTTGCAGATTAGTATTGCTTACTCATGACCCTCCAATTAGAAGTCTTATCCACTGAGATACAACTTACCACAATAAAATAATTATGAATTATAAAATAAAAAAAACTTTACTAGGTTATGTATTATATACTTATATGTCGACAAGCCAGTGGGAAACTGTGTCTGAATGAATACCTGGTGAAAAAACTCCTTATTTGTATTTTTTTATTTGGAATTCTTATTATTTTATATAGAAATAAGTCTGGAGTTGTGAACTTACTTAACATAAACAGATTCACTCTGACATTCTTTACAAGTTCGTCAGTCAAACAGTGCCTCCAACCAGCCTTGCTGTAAGCTTCTTTGGTTATAAACGCCACCAATGCAAATGCTCCATCTGTCACATCATCACATTTCACCCACAGGGCAAACAGAATTGCTTTTATAGAGTGTAGTGTGGCAGATTTTTTAAATAGATTCAATATGTGCAAAATATATCTGCACACAATGCCTCCTTGACACTGACGGGGAAAAAAGAAAGGCCCTGAATGCACTTTGCATAATGGTAAAGGTATTCCATGCAGGCAGATTAGATGAAATCAGAACAGACTTATGCTGTCTGTGAGATGGCATGGCTTTCTACTTTTACACTTCATGGCATATGAGCTCTCAAACAGCTGCATGGTCATGTGACTAGTGGTGTGAGACGTTAATTTAAAATTGTTTAATATATAGTAGTATACTATACACTGTATATTATTGCATGTTATTCTGAATTTATGAATGCATGAGTTGTACCGCATTAAAAATGTATAGGATTTAGATTACTCAAGGAAAGCATGCTAGCAACTGGAACATAGAACATGGAAGTGGACGCTTAATGGGCTGAAGTTATTTTAAAGCAGGTGTGAAAGCAATACTGAACCAACATGGCTACCATTCCATACTTGCAATTCTATCTGGACTGTGGCTGATTGGAACCGACTTCACCATACAACAAGACAATAAGCCGAAACATACGTATATAAATGTTTAGTAAGCGTTATTTAGATAGTGAACAGTCTTCCCAGTCACCACACCTAAATCCTACTGAACTGCTCTGGGATTAACTGTATCACAAACTCTGAAAGAAATCTCGAACTACTAAAGAACAAATTTGGCAAATTTTACACAAGGCACGGAAAGCATTTCCACTCAACGAACGATCTGGATGCCATATCTGGATGCCAGCAGAATTTATTCTTGCAGTTTTTCTCAGTTACTTTGGAGCGTTTCTCAGATCAGAAACGAATTTGTCAAAACTACTTGTTCAACCTCCATATCATTTAATTATTTGTGCTCATCATAAAAACATTTCTTGTTGCTTTTTTGTTTAAATTGCGAATGCTTTTGTACATTCATTTAATCGATTGTGTACAAGTGTCTTCTGTTTTTTTACATTATGAGTTGTTTATGTCATGTTAATCAAAATATATTATACTGGTTTATACTGGTAAATAGTCTAAACCCCCAAAACATCTCAGCATCAGTTCATTGTATGTCATTGAATGCAAAATCAATAAATGAATTTGTGCTGCTGAAATTCATATATGCCAAATATTTGCAAAAATTAAGGATGATTTGAGAAACGCTGCAAAGCAACTGAGAAAAAGTGTAACTAGTACAGTCCATCTAATGCTACTGCCATCTTGTGGTTTGAAATAAAATTGCAATTTCTTAAAACGGTTTAAAAAAAAAAAATTTAGATTACATTTTGAAGCGTTTTTAGTGCTTAGGGCCTTGTCTTATAGACTCTTCTCATTTTGTGAAGCTCGACAACATTTTGCTGCACATCACAGCTATATTCCTTGGTTTACCCATTGGGATTACCCAAAGGTTTTTGGCCTTTGTGTTACCTTAAATTTATACCCCTGTGAAAGAGGAGGTCATAGTTTTCTGTTCGTAGTCATCCAGATGTAATAAAACATCTAAAATATCAATGGGAATGTACTTATTTGGTTAATAATTTACATATATGAAAATTACAGGTGTTAATAATTGTCACATATTTAACAAATATTTTTTGTGTGTTATATACTGATATATGTTCACACAGCTTGAATATATATGATTCCTTTCTGATTCAAATTTGTTTCTAAGACAAATAAAAACATACATGTTTGTGATTATTGTCATGTAAGGAGCAGGGAGTAGATGCAGGTACATATATTTATTTTAATTTATAGCACAAATGAAAATAAAACTCCAGAAAACATGACTATAAAGAACCGAGCCTGAACAAGAAGCCAAAGTGTGTGAGAAAACATGGAAGACAAATGAAACAAAGAGTGCTGTAATAGGTGAGACTTATTTTAAGATCTGCTGTTCAAAATATTTTTAAGAAGCACAAAGAAACAGGCAATGTTGAGGACTGTAGAGGCAGCGGCCAGCCAATGGAACTTCATAATTACTTCCCTTTGACATCGGAATATGTCAAGTACTAGATGAAAGCAGTGGGACCTAGGAACACCCATGTCATGTCTAAAAAACTCTGCTCAGAAGTTGTCTTCATGGAAGAAATGCAGCAAAAAAACTAAAACAAAACATGGAAACAAGGCTAAGCGACTCAAGTATGCTTTAAAACATAGAAGCATGTGGTCCAGGAAAATGGCAGCATGTGTTCTACAAACCCGATTCCAAAAAAGTTGGGACACCGTACAAATTGTGATTTAAAACAGAAGGCAATGATGTGGAAGTTTCAAATTTCAATATTTTATTCAGAATACAAAATAGATGCCATATCAAATGTTTAAACTGAGAAAATGTATCATTTTAATGGAAAAAATAAGTTGATATTAAATTTCATCGCATCAACACATTTCAAAAAAGTTTGGGCCATGTTTACCACTGTGTGGCATCCCCTCTTCTTTTTATAACAGTCTGCAAATGTCTGGGGACTGAGGAGACAAGTTGCTCAAGTTTAGGAATAGGAATGTTGTCCCATTCTTGTCTAATACAGGCTTCTAGTTGCTCAACTGTCTTAGGTCTTCTTTGTCACATCTTCCTCTTTATGATGCTCCAAATGTTTTTTATGGGTGAAAGATCTGGACTGCAGGCTGGACATGTCAGTACCCGGATCCTTCTTCTACGCAGCCATGATGTTGTAATTGATGCAGTATGTGGTCTGGCATTGTCATGTTGGAAAATGCAAGGTCTTCCCTGAAAGAGACGACGTCTGGATGGGAGCATATGTTGTTCTAGAACTTGGATATACCTTTCAGCATTGATGGTGCCTTTCCAGATGTGTAAACTGCCCATGCCACACGCACTCATGCAACCCCATAACTTCAGAGATGCAGGCTTCTGAACTGAGCTCTGATAACAACTTGGGTTGTCCTTTCCGGCCTTGACCCTTACGCACAGAGATTGTTCCAGATTCTCTGAATTTTTGGATTATATTATGCACTGTAGATGATGATAACTTTAAACTCTTTGCAATTTTTCTCTGAGAAACTCCTTTCTGATATTGCTCCACTATTTTTCGCCGCAGCATTGGGGGAATTGGTGATCCTCTAGCCCATCTTGACTTCTGAGAGACACTGCCACTCTGAGAGGCTCTTTTTATACCCAATCATGTTGCCAATTGACCTAATAAGTTGCAAATTGGTCCTCCAGCTGTTCCTTATATATACATTTAACATTTAACAATATATGATTTTTTAACTATTTATTTGTATGATACAGCTGCAAATAAGTATTTGAACACCTGAGAAAGTCAATGATAATGATGGAGGAGGGATTTTGGCCCACTAATCCACACAGATCTTCTCTAGATCAGTCGGGTTTCTGGCCTGTCGCTGAGAAACACGGAGTTTGAGTTACCTCCAAAGATTCTTTATTGGGTTTAGGTCTGGAGACTGGCTAGGCCATGCCAGAACCTTGATATGCTTCTTACAGAGCCACTCCTTGGTTATCCTGTCTGTGTGCTTCGGGTCATTGTCATGTTGGAAGACCCAGCCTCGACCCATCTTCAATGCTCTAACTGAGGGAAGGAGGTTGTTCCCCAAACTCTTGCAATACATGGCCCCGGTCATCCTCTCCTTAATACAGTGCAGTCGCCCTGTCCCATGTGCAGAAAAACACCCCCAAAGCATGATGCTACCACCCCCATGCTTCACAGTAGGGATAGTGTTCCTTGGATGGTACTCATCATTCTTCCTCCTCCAAACACGTTTAGTGGAATTATTACCCAAAAGTTCTATTTTGGTCTCATCTGACCACATGACTTTCTCCTATGACTCCTCTGGATCATCCAAATGGTCATTGGCAAACTTAAGACGTGCCTGGACATGTGCTGGTTTAAGCAGGGGAACCTTCCGTGCCATGCATGATTTCAAACCATGACATCTTAGTGTATTACCAACAGTAACCTTGGAACGGTGGTCCCAGCTCTTTTCAGGTCATTGACCAGCTTCTCCCGTCTAGTTCTGGGCTGATTTCTCACCTTCCTTAGGATCATTGAGACCCCACGAGGTGAGATCTTGCATGGAGCCCCAGTCCGACGGAGATTGACAGTCATGTTTAGCTTCTTTCATTTTCTAATGATTGCTCCAACAGTGGACCTTTTTTTCCAGCCTTGTGGAGGTGTACAATTTTGTCTCTAGTGTCTTTGGACAGCTCTTTGGTCTTGGCCATGTTAGTAGTTGGATTCTTACTGATTGTATGGGGTGGACAGGTGTCTTTATGCAGCTAATGACCTCAAACAGGTGCATCTAATTGAGGATAATAAATGTAGTGGAGGTGGACATTTTAAAGGCAGACTAACAGGTCTTTGAGGGTCAGAATTCTAGCTGATAGACAGGTGTTCAAATACTTATTTGCAGCTGTATCATACAAATAAATAGTTAAAAATCATATATTGTGATTTCTGGATTTTTTTTTTTTAGATTATGTCTCTCAAAGTGGACATGCACCTACGATGACAATTTCAGACCCCTCCATGATTTCTAAGTGGGAGAACTTGCAAAATAGCAGGGTGTTCAAATACTTATTTTCCTCACTGTATATCAGCAGCAGCACAAATTTATTTATTTGATTGCCTATGTACAGTTTTACTCAGTTGCTTTGGAGCATTTCTCGAATCATCCTTAATATTTAAAAACCAGTAACTGCAAAACAATGTGTGCAAGCAGCACAATACATCGGATTTCTTGCAAAAGCCCGGACTTTTCTCAAAATACTCAGTTTATCTCTCAAAAGTAAGTATTTGTGTCAGTGAACATCTCATTCCCATCAGAATGAAAAGCCTCTTTGTCATTGTTCACAAACAAGATCATCAAAATGTTTGGTCATGTTGTCAGTATGATGCTGCACAATTTTAGGATTTATTGATATAAACTACAGTTTGAATCACAGTTACTAAAGAAAATGCACAACATTTTTATTCCTTCTGTTTGGTGTATATGAATTTCAGCAGTACAATTTCATTTATTTGATTGCATATTTGATTTATACTGCTTGCAAGAGACCGCACCGGATTCACACTTTTACTGAACTATACAAGTGTTTGTTCGTTTCTTGGTTGTTGATTCATTTTCAGAATGTATAATTCTTTGTTTTGCTCTGTCCATATACACTCCAATTGAAGGTTCACAAGATTCACCTTTGACCTGTTTTAGAGAACCGGTTGATCATTGGTTGATCTGATGCCGTTCACTCGCCTTCATTAGTGACATTCAAGATTCATCTGCACAATTCATCAATTCAAGTCACATTTACAAAAAAAAGTTTAATAGAAGTTTTAGATGACAGATGATGACAACTGGTTTGACCATTTTGCATTCAATGACTTATACAATGAACCGATGCCGAGATGTTTTGGGGTTTAAGACTTTTTAGGTGAAACCAGTATAATATATTCTGATCAACATGAACATAAACAACTGATAATGTAGGAAACAGCAGACACTTGTACACAATCTATTATATGAATGTACTAAAGCGGACCAAAGCAACGAGAAATGTTTTTATAATGTGCACAAGTAACTAAATGACATGGAGGTTGAAAAATAAGTTTTGAGAAATTAATTTCTGATCTGAGAAACGTTCCAAAGCAACTGAGAAAAACTTTAAGAACTATCTTAAATATAAAGAAGAACATGGAGTCCTGGAAGTACTTGTTTTACCCCCACAGAGCCCTAATCTCAACATCATCGAGTCTGAATGAGATTACATGATGAGACAGAAGAATTTGAGGCAGACTATATCCACAGAAGATCTGTGGTTAGTTCTCCAAGATGTTTGGAGCCTCCCAGCCAAGTTCCTTCAAAAACTGTGTGCAAGTGTACCTAATAAGAATTGATACTGTTTTGCAGGTAAAGAGCTCTCCTACAAAATATTAATTTGATTCGGATTTCTCTCCTGTTCATTTTCTTCCATTTTGTAAAATTGATGTAAAAAGTATTCTTCTTTACTACAGCATTTTTTACACAACTGCCTAAAACCTTTGCACAGTACATTATCTATATATCAGTCTGTCTGTCTGTCTGTCTGTCTGTCTAGAAAGATAGATACAAACCCGATTCCAAAAAAGTTGGGACACTGTACAAATTGTGAATAAAAAAGAATGCAATAATTTATAAATCTCATAAAGATAACATATCAAATGTTGAAAGTGAGACATTTTGAAATGTCATGCCAAATATTGGCTCATTTTGGATTTCATGAGAGCTACACATTCCAAAAAAGTTGGGACAGGTAGCAATAAGAGGCCGGAAACGTTAAATGTACATATAAGGAACAGCTGGAGGACCAATTTGCAACTTATTAGGTTAATTGGCAACATGATTGGGTATAAAAAGAGCCTCTGTGGCAGTGTTTCTCAGAAGTCAAGATAGGCAGAGGATCACCAATTCCCCCAATGCTGCAGCTAAAAATAGTGGAGAAATAGGAGAAAAAAAGGAGTTTCTCAGAGAAAAATTGCAAAGAGTTTGAAGTTATCATCATCTACAGTGCAGAATATCATCCAAAGATTCAGAGAATCTGGAACAATCTCTGTGCGTAAGGGTCAAGGCCGAAAAACCATACTGTATGCCCGTGATCTTCGGGCCCTTAGACGACACTGCATCACATACAGGAATGCTTCTGTAATGGAAATCACAACATGAGCTCAGGAATACTTCCAGAAGACATTGTCGGTGAACACAATCCACCGTGCCATTCGCCGTTGCCGGCTAAAACTCTATAGGTCAAAAAAGAAGCCAAATCTAAACATGATCCAGGAGCACAGGCCAAGGCTCATTTAAAATGGACTGTGGAAAGTGGAAAACTGTTCTGTGGTCAGACGAATCAAAATGTTAAGGTCTTTTCGGAAAACTGGGACGCCATGTCATCCAGACTAAAGAGGATAAGGACAATCCAAGTTGTTATCAGAGCTCAGTTTAGAAGCCTGCATCTCTGATGGTATGGGGTTGCATGAGTGCGTGTGGCATGGGCAGTTTACACATCTGGAAAGGCACCATCAATGCTGAAAGGTATATCCAAGTTCTAGAACAACATATGCTCCCATCCAGACGTCATCTCTTTCAGGGAAGACCTTGCATTTTCCAACATGACAATGCCAGACCACATACTGCATCAATTACAACATCATGGTTGCGTTGAAGGAGGATCCGGTTACTGAAATGGCCAGCCTGCAGTCCAGATCTTTCACCCATAAAAAACATTTGGCGTAAAAGAGGAAGATGCATAGAAGATCATAAAGAGGAAGATGCAACAAAGAAGACCTAAGACAGTTGAGCAACTAAAAGCCTGTATTAGACAAGAATGGGACAACATTACTATTCCTAAACTTGAGCAACTTGTCTCCTCAGTCCCCAGATGTTTGCAGACTGTTATAAAAAAAAGAGGGGATGCCACACACTGGTAATCATGGCCTTGTCCCACATTTGAGATGTGTTGATGCCATTTTATTTGTATATTACCATGAATACATAAACAGTATTGATATGATTTTGCTTCAATGTTAAGATGCACTTAAGTTAAACACAGTAGCATCTACAAACATGACCTCTAGATATTAATTTGGGATATGGGCTTACAACATGACGGGAATGAAGGTTTTAGATAGCAGAGACGAGTAGATTAGTTTCATGTTCATCCATGTTAGACTGGAAACATCAAGGAGAGGACATTACACAGAATCCTCCAGTGTGCTGTAGCAGGGGCGAGTGCTGCAGACTGTTACTGTGGAAAGCCATATGGCTCATAAAAGCCCCAAGAAAATATTCTTCGTTTTGTACGACACGATGGAAAAAGCTGTAATGAAACACTAGGTAGCAGATTTATCTGTCCACCAGACATAATTTAAGAAGCATTAAATTTTCCAAGAATGCATACTTTTTTTTTAATATGGAGTTTTGTAGGGGTATATCGGTAGAGGAATGAAAAGAGGAAGGCCAAGGAGGAGGTTTATGGATGTGATGAAAGATGACAAAAAAGATGAAAGTTTGTTTGAAAGAGGCAGATGTAGAGGACAGGGTGGTATAGAGACAGAAAATCTGCTGTGCCAACTACTAATGGCAGAAGCCAAAATAATAAGAAGAAAACGAAGAAGAAGAAGAAGTAGGGATATAAAGCTGCAAGAACTGTATTATATGGCCCGATATTATAAAATGTCTTACTATACAATATGTTAAAAATAAAATATGCAAACTTATGTGGCAGACTGTGAAATAAATGATCATTTTTTATCATGTCTGCAGAATTATATAATATAGCTTACCTAAAATGCAAAAAGTGTGTGTGTCTGTGTGTTCACACCTAGTGTTTAAATCAAACCCCAATAGTACATGGTATGATACATAATGGTACATTCACACAACACTGAAACAAATCTATTCTTTTTGCAACAGTTGCCATGCTTCTATCCTTAATCCAATCCCCCCCGTATTATTTGTTGAATTGAATGATTGTTTTTGTCAGAGCTCCTGTAAGATCAGATTGTTTTTCTTGACTAATATATATATATATATATATATATATATATATATATATATATAGCAGAGTTTAAGTGTACATTGAGAACTTTTTTCATGAATTCAGACATGTCCCACCCATTGAGTGGAAAAGTCACTTATGGACTATTTGGCGCGCCATATTCAAGCGCGCGCCCATTATACCGGGAGCGCGCGGCCGTGTGTTAATATTCTCGAGCTGTCGGTCTCCGGTCTTCTCCGTCTCAGAGCGTCGTTCTGCTGACTCAGTGCCTTACAGAGCAGCCCAGTCTCTCCACACCGTCCGGAACTACAGCTCCTCTCCGCTAAAACACCAAGTACCACCGCAGCCATGGCCAAAACCGCAGTCGGTAAGTCAATCTAACTGCTTTGAAAACCAATTTGATATTTTTGTGGGTTAATGATGTATGAGATGCTCCAGGCGGCGAGACGACACCCTGTTTGCACAGAAAAGAATCCTGTATTGGCTACATCTAGATTCGCATCCCCCCCATAGGCTACACAATAATAAATAATACTGTTGCAAATAATAATAATAAAACATGATGATACATAATATCAATAATGATGCTGATGAATGTTTAGATGTCATCTGCGTCTTTTGTGTGTGTCTTTTGTGCGTCAGTGATCGATCCGAGAGATAAAATTGCTTCATGCATGCTTTGGTATGATTGTTTGGAAAAAATAAATGCGTGAAAATGCGTGAAAATGCGGGTCTTAGAGGCTGTTTCTGCTGCCGCACCTGCCCATCTCAGGCTTCTTTTTCCAGCATGATGCAGAAGGGACCCCACCCAAGATCACGCTCTTCGGTTATGATCGACTTCAGCTGCACAATGCTGGACAGCTCCCTCTTAGAAACCAACACATGCTCTTTTAGATCCGTTTTTATTTGTTCACGTACTGTTTTCTGCAACAACAACAACAAAAAAATACAATAAAAAATAGATTCAACCGGATGTGTTGCTGTCAGAACCGAATTCTCATCCTGTCGCTTTTTAATGCCCGACATGGCGAATTTGTGGTGGCACGCCGACATTTTGTTACGGACTACATCCGATTTATTCGGTCTCATAACCCGAATATTTTCTTAGATATTAGCGCATATGTGCAATGACGTTAAAACTGACACCTGGATTTTACATGCATTAAACAAAAAGCCATTGAACTCTCCAAGAAATCGGCGATTTACATGATTTATTTATGAGCAGTTCTTTTAATGTGCATGAATTTCAGACTCTGTCTGGAGCCATGATTAATGGCTGGATAGACAGACGCATGCTTGCGATCAAAAAGGACTGTCAAGGAAATGTGCTTTGAAGTCGAGTCACACATATACATGTTTTATGGCTTTACAATTTTTGGCTGAGTATTGTTAGGCTGATCAGGCGCTGCCATCATTGAGTCATGATGGGTGGATGCTGGGGATGTGGCCTGCTCGCTAGATCAGATTCATCTATTGCCACCCAAAACAGGACAATTATGATGTTTGGGAAATCGTTGCAATCCTCATTGTGTGGCTTTAAAGTGATGGTTCAGCTCAAAACTATATCCTAGAGACCTGTAAAGAAAATGGAAAGACGACAATTTTCTTGCATTGTTTAAAAATGTGATCTAAAGTATTGCACCGAAATGCGCCAATAAAGTGACAATGATTTTTCCTTTTATTAAAACATCGGAGATTGATTTTTGTTCAGCTATTACTTCACAGAAAACAAAGTCTAGTCCTCATTTGGATATCTAAAGTCCTAATAAGGTTCTTTAATGTGTATCTCGAAGCACAAACATTACAGAGTTTTTTTCTTCTTCTATTTTTGTAGGTAATTATTACTAATGAAACAGGGCGTGACAATCAGTTGCTGTAACATTTAAAACCTTGGTGGTAGATATCATCAGAGGTTTATGCATAATTTCCAGGCATCATATTGCTTTTAGAAATGATGACTTGGAAATGAATAATAATAATGTAATAAGCCACCACAAAACCTAGCCTGGGGATGAGCTGCAGTGTAATACAGTAATAAATGTGAAGGTTGTAAAAAATTGCAGAGGGCTTCTTCTTTCGCCTGCACAGCTGATGAAGCACATTCAGCTGCAACACTGTAAAAAAAGCTCGTAATTTACTTTCATCACACAGCATCATAATGATTTTAGTTGTATTCTGCTCTAAAAAAAAGAGTTTGCATATTTTACGTGTGTCGCAGAGACATCTGCAACTTCTGAAAGAAGACCTCTAATCACTCTGAGAGGTTAAGGTTCATACATAGTTAATGAATCAAATGTTGATTTAGAAGATTAGGTTGGTGTAGGTATTTTTACTAAATCTGCCATGTCTTTGAAACTTTATGGAGGAATTATGCAGCTGATTACACGTCTTGGATCATTGACACTAAAGTGCACAAAAAATATATATATATATATATATATATATATATATATATATATATATATATATATATATATATATATATATTGTTTATTTGCCAGTTACATAGCCGAAATTGCATTTTTTTTGAAATTATAAGTGTCATAGTGCTCATGTATTTATAAGAAGAGTCCGGTTTTGATTCCATTACGTTTTAAGAGATCTAACCCAAATCTATACAATTGAACAGGATTATTTCAAGGTTACAAATTCACCAGCATGTCCAGCACCCTGAATAGTTATAAATGCGTAGACGCTAATATGTCTGATCAAGTTTTTGTAAGATGCTTTGCTTTGAAGTCTCGTTCTAAAATGCACCTCTGATGCTCAATCTGTCTTTATAGTGCCACAGGAAATATAAAACAGTATGCTCTTTACCGGCATTCATAATGGTTATATGTCTGCAGAACACAGGGTGTATGTGGGGAGGGTCAGATTATTGATGTCCAAATTGGTCAAGCTGATTCATTATCTGAATGTGCCACACAAAGACAGCCATTTCCTTCACTGTTTAACGTTTTCCGCGTCGGCCATTGTGCTTTTTATGTCACTTTGTATTTGGCATTAAATCCATATTTATTGCATTCCTAGCATGCAATCGCAGGTCGTCTCTGATATGTGCGCTGATCTATTCTTTCAAAAATAGAAAAACCTTGTTTTTATGGCCCAGTGGTCAGGGCATGGGTGTGGTCTCCTCATGATGATTTGCCAGTTGTCTTGGCATTCACTAAGTGAAGCTCAGTAAATCTTAACAGATTTTACTGAGCACAGACGTTTGGCCTGTCTGGGGTTCCCTTTTTGACCTCCAGATCAGAAGACCTAAATTAAATGCTTCATTGAACCGCCAATCATTCGTCTTTCCTCCTTGCTTAGACAGTCTAGAAAGAGGCGTGGTGACTTCACTTGCCTGATTGCTCAGTATGCGTGCTTCGTATTCTGGCACCAAACCCCCACCACTGCTCTCCTTACTCAAATGGTTCACTCTGGTAATTACAAATTAGGGCTCACACATCACCAAAAGCGGACTGCTTTCATTTGCCTGCCTGTGGCATTAACCATCTGCTTCCATGTCTTTGTTTCATCTGACCTCTGTTTCTTCAGTGTGATGGGTTATCATGGTGATAAGAATATACTGGAAAGTTCTGGAAATTAATAGAGCAAAGGGACAGGGTGCTGAGGAAGGGCAATGGAATGAGAAAAGAGAGATATATTGATACAAATTCAAAACCAAAAACATGTCCGAAGACAGATTTATCAGCTGATACTCATCTGTAGGGAAGATGCCGAGTTCCTGTAATGTGTAATATCAATATCATCCCACACAGACCTACACAATTTCTAACAGCTCAGCAAAACTAATGAACTAGATAAGAGTCATTATGTAGGTTATCATCCTGCCAACTTGCAAAATTGAATCTAAAATAAAAAGAATCAGAGTGGAGTCATGCAGTTGGATGCCTGCTGAGTAAATAAATTATTTAACATACGTCCAGGAGGTGGAAGCCTATGGGGAATATGCTTGTTTGAAATCCTGGACCTTTCGACGATATCAAGCCTCTTCCTCGGCTATAAAAACTGCGCACATAATTGGAAACAATGCTGCTGCTAATTCAGCCCTGTGAGAGTTTGCTGTGATGATGTTTTTTGTCCCAATTGAAAACCCATTCCCATTTTGCATATATTCGCTGGAATTACAGATAACAGATCTGGGCCAAGGGCTTATTTGATGTGTTTTTTGCTGCAGCTTACAAAGAGAAGATGAAGGAGCTGCCTCTTGTCTCCTTCATCTGCTCCTGCTTGTACCCAGAGGCCCGGAACAAGATGATGGGCGAGTTTGAAGGTAAGGAAAGGGAAATGAAAAAGTTATGTTAATTCTAAGTTATCAGATAGCTTGGGGTCTGCATACGAAAAGAAAAACTCAGTGACATTTTATCCAGGTGAATAAGTGTCTCAAAGCTGCATTAGATTGTTTTCTAATGTTGTTTAATTGATACATGTGTTTGATTTGCTTGTTGCCCATATGTTTTGCTGTGCCTGGTCTGTGCACAGACATGAAGGTCACGCCCATTAATAAGCGAGCCTCTGGACAAGCCTTCGAAGTGATCCTGAAAACACCATCCCCCACTACTGAGCTGGGTTACAGCATCACCGCTCCTCCCAAGAAGAGGGACGTTTCTCTGGAAGACATTCAAAAGAAGCTGGAGGCAGCTGAGGACCGAAGGAAAGTGAGTGACACATCTGCTGCATTCTGTTCATTCCAAAAATTGCTTTTCTTTAGTGAGAACTGAATCATTTATCACTAATACCCTAAGCTGCATTCTGGACCTGAAATACGTATTGATTTATGCGAACCGTCATTGATTCTTTTGTTATAACAGTTTCTGCTTAGTCATCGACAATGTTTGCTTTTTTCAGTTATTGATCAGAACTTTCTGGTAGGAACTGAGTAGCCAGGCATCATTCAACTGTATATCTGGCTTTTCTCTCTCCATTCGCCACCTCAATTTTCCTCTTCCCTTTTTGTCTGCAGTCTCAGGAGATTCAGGTGCTTAAGGCTCTGGCTGAGAAGCGTGAGCACGAGCGCGATGTGCTTCTCAAGGCCATGGAAGAAAACAGCAACTTCAGCAAGATGGCAGAGGAGAAACTCACCATGAAGATGGAGCACAACATCAAGAACCGCGAGGCTCTGCTCATAGCTATGCTCGAGCGTCTTCAGGAGAGGGTGAGTATTTTGTTCAGGAAAATAACAAAAAACAAGCACCTGCCTGGATAAGATAAAGAATTAGATTTATTTGGAATAAAATACATTTTAAAAAGTTATTGAGCTGCAGTATGATTTTATTAGAAGAGGCTCCTAAAGCAGAGCTTGCACAGGAACGCACTAAATATCATGTTCAGCCATCGTAAACCAAAAATGTCTGGCCACATATTATTTAAATTGTATAAAGGTTTTTTAGGTTGTCTTTTTATTTAACATAGACTCATGCAAAAAATTATTGTATGTACATGATCCCAATGGAAAACAAGATTAAGGATGGGATTGTTTTTTTTTTTTTAAGTGGCGTACATTGATTTTCTTTAATCAATGCAGAAGATATTTTTGTAAAAGAAGTAAAAGAAGTGTGGAAATAGCCAATATTAGCCAATATTACTATAAACTGTTTATAAAGTTTAAAGAGTATATGTTGCTCATTACTAAGGTAAATATTATAATCCTTGGCATGAGGGGTATAAGAAGAAATAAAGATTTTGGATATGCTCATATTGAAAAACAGTAAACATCAGTTTTGTCTTCAGCGCACCACACCACTGTTATTATAATAGCAGTTCTATAATGTGTTCCTCATAATGTTTTGTTTCTTGCATAATCAAATCTTATTGCATTGAACTATTACCAAGTCATTTTGAAATGTAATCAAGTTATTCCTGGCATGTAATAAAGGTAAAGACAGACACACCTGCAGCCTCACAGCTTTAAAAGGCAATTAACATGCTTATGTAGGCCATTAGTACAGGATATACAGATGGCCCCCAAGTTATGATGGTTTAAATTACGTTAATGATAGTGATATGACAAAATGTGAAAAATTATTTTACGTTTCGGGTACAAATGCAGCGTATGCTCCGCCCTCCACAAACATATATACTGTATAGTTTATATATTTATATACTACGCTACTGTAAATTTCTCTCTTGTAATTTGTTAAATTATAGTATATTACTTTATCAGGGGCTCGAACCCTTCAGTGTGGCACCACAGTATCGATGGTGAGCCCAGGTGCAGAGAGAGTGAAACTGTAAATGTTACACAAAGGGTAAAACCCTGACACTACCCCATACTGATCACCCTTCTTTAAGACTCCTGGGTAGGCTAGGCCATGTCTCAGCCTACAATATTTTAATGTTACGATGTGGTCATCAGAACGCATCTCCATCGTAAGTCAGGGACTACTGTACAAATACAAAAAAACAGAACGAAATACCGGTCAAACTAAAATCTGTGGCACACAAACAGGTGTGGTAACATTAGAAAAACACTAATAAACTGAGTGTATACTTCGCAAAGTATGATTGAATAAGAGGGTGCATCTCAATTAGATCCCTACTTCCTAGGTCGTGAATCAGTATATTGAGTACACATGTTAGGTCACTGGCAAGGACAGCGGTTTATTACATATTAGGACACAGTGATGATTTAGATTCCAGCAACATGAGCACATCTCGTCTGTTGGCTGTGGATGTTGGAAAAGGGAGTCAGAGCTAAAAGCTAAGCAAACCAAAGAGTGTGTTCCACAATGAAATGGAGCTTGCTGCAGTTGTGAATCTATGACTTTCTACAAGGAGGCAGTTTAAAGCAAAAATAACATTTAATATAAATATTAAATATATATTAAATATTTTAAAATAAAAAATGAATTTTATATCCCTGTTTGAAGATTTGCAGATGATACTATACTTTAGCATTAGCAGTGTAAAGTGTAGTGCATTGTGAAAGATTACTACCATTTTTATATTTTATATATATATATATATATGGGGTGCAACGTTACAAAAATCCACATTTCGGTACGTACCTAGGTTTTACCAGTTTGGTTCAGTTTCGGTACATAAAACTGCTTGTTTATTATTAAAATTTGTAAACAACAATTCACATTTTTAAAACAATTTTAAATAAAATGCCTGCTTATTTGACTATTATATAAAATAATATTTTTCATTTTATGAAAATAAAATGGAATAAATCAAATGAATGCAATATACTTTTGAGTAATCAATTAAATTGGCACAAATTAAATGAATTAAATGAAATAAAAGAAATAGAACAATTTAATTAAAAACAATTATTTTACACTTGTTCGAGCCTATTTGGGTAATTTGGTACCATTTAATATAAAATATAAAAGATATATTTTCCTGTCACCGATAGACCAAGAGTCGGAAACCGGAGTACGGTTAAACACTATTTGTCTGCATATACAAGGCAGAGCCTTGAGGATAAATACGAACCGGAGAGCGGGTATAATCCGTAATGCGGGTAGGGTCCGGGATGCGGGTATAATCCGTAATGCGGGTAGGGTCCGGTATGCGGGTATAATCCATAATGCGGGTGGGATTCGGAATGCGGGTGGAATTCCTAATGCGGGTGGAATCCGTAATGTGGGTAGAATCCGTAATGCGAATAGAGTCCAGAATGCGGGTTGAATCCGTAATGCGGGTAGGATTCGGAATGCGGGTAGAGTCCGGAATGCGGGTAGAATCCGGAATGCGGGTAGTCCAGGGATGATCGCCAATGTGAACCGTTAAAGGCAAACCTATCTTGAGTACTTCCTCCGAAGCGGAGCCAGTAGCATGGAAGTACGGGGAATACTAGTAGCGGAAGTCCGGTAGATCTTCAATGGCAAAGAGTAGAGCGAGTGAGGTGGAATCGGGACCTTATAAAGGGGAAAGGTAATGGGGAACAGGTGTAGGTGATTTAGAGCAGGGAGAGGCTGAGTGAGAGTTAGAGCCTTGGAGGGAGGTGTGGCTGGTGGTTCCCCGACAGTTCCTGAGGGAACTCAGATTTTACTTATGCTCCGTACGTAAAAAGGATTGCATTCGGATGTGTGCACCGAACTGAAAGCCCAGTACCAAAAATTTTCGCTACAAATACGTGTACCCTTACACCCCTAAAATGTATACTGTATATATATATATATATATATATATATATATATATATATATATATAGAGAGAGAGAGAGAGAGAGAGAGAGAGAGAGAGAGAGAGAGAGAGAGAGAGAGAGAAAGGGGGGTTACCTATATTAAATAGAGTGTAGGAGAGTAAAGAAATATGACACCTGGATCATAAAATGTAATATAATGTGTATTTGTGGTTCTATGTGTATACAGGAGAGACATGCCCAGGTGGTGCGCAGGAACAAGGAACTGCGGGATGAGCTGAGCGCAGATGAAGATCTCCAGTTCTAAAATGCTCCCCCCCCCCCTTACTCTCCCCCCTATCACCCACCTGACCAAGTCAGAGACCCTCTCTCCCTATTACCTAGTCCTACGTAGAGAAAGAGTCTCATACACTCACACACCACATACACTCCACACTTCCTACCCCGAAGGAGAAGGACAAACCCCAGTCTGCACCAACAGCACATACCCTATCCCCAGTTTCCCTCGCAAAAATTAAGTGAAATAACAATAATAAAAATAAAATAAAAAACAGAAACAGAAACAACATGCATCTTACTGCTCCCTAAACAAGAATGTTTTTTGCTCGAATTCAAAAAATCAAAGTGGGTATAAATTTTTCTTTCTTTTTTTTTTTTTTTTTGTAAATACTTCCTTTTTTTGTTTTATATATATGAGGCGACAAAAGTATTGCATTGTGCCATTTTATAGTTTCTCTCTATTTATCAATGGATGTATTCATTTCTCCTCACTCTATCTCTCCAATCTGCTGCAGTTTCTCTTGTAACAGGCTTTGGTGTTTGTGAATTTGCTGGCTAGCTGATATTTAGCAGTTTTACCTCTTCGACCCCAAAAACGGCCATGATTTTCTGTGTGTGTATGTGAGTGTGAAGAACGTACGTAGTCGCATCACATCACGCACATTGTCGGATCACCACAGAGCAATGTATTTATGGACACGTATATTCACGCAAGGACACACACATACATACATGAATAAATGCACGTGCAATTTAGCAAAAGATGACGTCCTGCTCAGGGGGGAGCTTGCTAAATACTCCATTCACAGTACTCGATTATGTGATGTGACATACGTGCCATTCCGGTGCCACGTTTATCCAGTCGATCTCACTATTTTCCTTTCTCTAGTGGTTCTCTCATTCTAATCAAAACATGCCATAGAGAAACTCTGTAGTCATAGCCATAGATACCTACCAGGATCTCAGAAGAAGGTTACCTTACATCATCATCCTTAGCCAAGTGTGTGTGTGTGTGTGTATGCGCCTGCGTGTAAGTGTGTGATTGTATCTACAGAGACATGGGTGGACCACAGGGGGTGTATCAGTGCTCTTGTGTTAAAAGCAGGGGATTTGAGCCATTCAAGACATCCCCAGGTCACAGAGCTTCGTTCTGCATCCTTTCTCCTGTTCATGTGCTTTTGTCCCTTAACACATGTATCGATGTGAGCAAGCTGTGGTGAATAAAGGTTTGGGGTTCTGTGAAAGAAAGCATGTCTATGGTTTTTTTTGTACTTTTCTACTAAGAACTTACTTTCTTTTCATTCTGAACATACATGATATAAGATCAGATTATTACTATTATAGCTTTTGTGCTTCTTTTATTATTTTACAGTTACACTTAATGTTGTGACATATACATTAGAAGAAGTATATTCATATTGTAAGTAATGCCATAACAGCTATAAATGGCATTCCCTTGCCAGACACTATTTTTATATATACAACGTTAATTGGGATTGAGACAGAATGTAGTATTATGTTAACATCTAATTTACATTTATGGCATTTAGCAGATGTGCTTATATAGGGAAACGTAATTGTATCTTATGGGTATGACTGAGCAGTTATAGGGATAAGGGTGTCCCTTTACCACTAAGCTACCAGCTGAGCAGTAGTAAATACAAATTACTCAGTAAATAGTTATACAGTAATTATTTATTAATTCGCTATTAATAAAGCACTAATTAAACAGCATACTGTATCTCTCTGAATACTGTCTAGTCAATAGCAATTTTAAGTTAATATGTGTATAATTTACAGAACTCTACAGGGAAAGAAATTGTAACACTCCAAACATTAACATCATTTTAATGGAGAACACGAATATAATTAATAAAAGGAAAGTGTAATGTTTCAATTGTTATCAGACATATACTTATTAACTGACAAAAAATGTATGATAGATGATGGAAGTAACACACATGAAGAGTATGCTTCGTTGGGATTATTCACAATGAATATTGACACAGTCATTCCTGGTTTTCACATAGCCATTATGAACTCATATGACAAAAGAAATGGCATTGACAAGTGGTACCATAACCCAGTGTTGGACAAATCCCAGCATGACCAAACTGCCACTGATGGACCATTATGCAAGGCCCTTAACCATCAACTGATATAAATTAGATAATAAAAAAGTCGGTCTGGATGAGATCATCTGCCAAATGACATAAAAGTGAATTTAAATGTAAATTGTGCAACAGAAAAAGATAATAATAGCAAAAAGTCGAATAACAGGCAGAATGCTGTAATTTGTGTAAACACGAGTTCACCATATATTTACAATGAAAAGGAAATAATATAAAGAAAATTAAAAGTGTAGTTTGCTAACAACAGTTTTTTCATCTATGCATGACGACTTTTTGGGCCACAGTTATATAAGTAGATACCTAAAATACTTTTTACAGTGTAGGAATCCAGGAGATTATTAAATTGCATACATTACATTACTCATCCACAATACATTATAGTTTAATATTTAACACGGTTCAAAAATAAAATAGTGCTCAGGTGCCTCATACCTGCAAGTTTGACAGTGCAATGCCGTATATAACCAGCAGGTGTCGACAAAAGACTTTATAAGAAGTCACTGCAGCTGTATGATGAACTGCCTGCTATATTCACTGAATTTATTCTGACTCAACAGCTCTGGTTTCTCCTGTGCGCCTTGTGGGTTCATGAATATGCATACAACAAAAGTGCATAGCTCTTATAGTGTGGCAGGAGATGGAATGGGGTGGGAGGTACATAGAAAAAAAAAAGAATAGTTTAAGAGAGTAAAAGTGTATCTTGGCATCATGGTGTGTGTAGGAGGAGAATCTGTTTTATGGACCTGGCTGCAAGCTTTCACAGAGCTTGCAAGAGCGTGGGAGTTTGACAATCCAGGAGTTGTGTGTGCTGCTGCAAAGGCTCCAGGGCTAAAGCTGCAGCATACAACCACTTCCTCTCTCTCTCTCCATCTACATGCACTCACTTCTTCATCTATCTCTGTGCATTCCCAGGATATCCCCTGGCTGTTAATGGTTTCCTGAACACATAGAGAGACCACAAAGGCCCAGAGGTTCACTGATCTTTCTCTCTCTCCGTCTCTCCGTCTCTCTCTCTCTCTCTCTCTCTCTCTCTGTCGCTCACCCATTCTGTCACCACCAGAGATCTTCCCTGACTACTTATTGCTAATTCTCTTTTCCTCTCGATGTGGTTTCACAGGTTTGCCTCCAGTTTTCAGCTATAAAGCTCAGCTCTAATGCATCTCACATGGACAAAATAAAGTACTTTTTTAATAGTGTTTCAGGCATAATAAAATATTTATATTAAATATATAATTTCTATATAAAAATATTTTTATATGGAATAAATATTTTCAGAGGTGAGAGAGAGAGAGAGAGAGAGAGAGAGAGAGTTTGGCTACTGATGAGTGTAAATATGCCTGTGTTATCACATCTCTTATTATATCATGAAGGAGGACTAAAACACACAAATGATATTTTACATTATTTATTAAGTGACTTTTTGAGAGATTGTCCTTTCTGAAACAGTGTTAAAAGCTTGTCACAATATTAGAAGGGGTTAAAAAGCAAATAAAACCCCCAACACTGACTACCACAGTTCAAGACATTTCATATAAATAGATATGAACAAAAAATGTCTGCGTTGCATAGCTTTTACTGTATGCATTTATACACAAGAACGCGCCAGATCTTAAACCATAGAGATTTCGTAATCTTGTAATACCACAGATCGATTGCATAGCTCTTAAACTTTGCAGAAATACAAAGTCAAATACAAACATAATATAAAACAATGGTATCTTGCCAAGACGTAAGAGGGAGTCAAATTCTAAATATGACTCTGGGACTGGATTTTATCAGGCTTAATTGAAATATTAAGACATGGGGGTGGACAATATTCTGCCTATCGTTTGGAACTACACACTGATATTACTTAGTACTTTTCATTATTATAAAAACCTGGTTCTAGTTTTAACACTCAGTGCCAACTATTTTACTGTAACAGTACCTCAGCCCCAAAACCGCCATTATATCAGGACATTTCCTTTATCTTTCTATCAGCATCAGCATCCAGGCAGGGCATTGTACCAGCACAGCACCCTGTTTAACTAAGAAAGAAAACCATTAATGACCTTAAGACTTTAATCAGGCTACCAGCAGAACCTATCCCCGATTAGCTCAAATTTAAAGGACATGAAATTTTAGGTAAAAAAAAATCTGCAAAAATCAACAACAAAAAACACATACAACTAATTTTCATAAGTCCTGCGTTGTCTTTCCACTTTGTTGAGTCCTGACCTGCAAACTCACATCGTTCGAGTCTTTTCTGGTCTGAAAAAAAGACATTTCTCCACGAGATCTGTTTTAAGAGTTCAGAAAGCACCGATTTCCATGTTCCATGGGCGATAGGGCTTCCCCAGGCTACTGGATGGGGTGTGACCCAGTGTGCTGGGTGAGAGCAGGGGAAAAGCGCTTAGTGGAAAGGGAAAAGCCGAGATACTGGACAGTGATGTAAGAAGCGGGGGAGAAATCTTTGATGCGGAAGCTGGCGTGAGCCCTGGGGGAATGCCGCCGGTTGCAGGGGGTACCCTGAGTGGTCTGCTATGTCCTGCCTCGCTGATCGCCTTGACAGAAAGCCTGCTGCAGCCATGGGATTCTGAGGAGGGCGCTGATGGTGAGGAGGACGGCGACGATGAGGATGAGGATGCAGGACTGCTGGGGTTGCGTGATAACGATGCCCCTTGTTGATGCTGTGGTAAGAGGAGGTGATGTGCCATGTGAGGGCTGCTGAACGCCGAGCCCCAGGCTAAATGCCCGAGACCTGTGTGAGCCTCTCTCTGAGTGGCGTAGTTGGTCAAGTGGGACACCAAGCGGATGCGGAGTGGGTCAGTGTTGTCCAGACCCTCGATGATGCTCAGGTATCGGGCTGTCTCTGCCAGACACTCGCGGAAACCCAAGCCACGGTAATCCATCGCCAAAGCATGGGCGTCAAAGTAACCTAAAAAGAATACAGAAATGATTAATTATTTTGTTTTGAAACATTGAGTTCTTTCACTGTCATAATTACACACTCGGTTGTGTTTGTACAGCACAACCTAAACCCGTTTTAAGGACTTAAAGTATTTGTACTCAAGTTAATAAATTATTTTGTACAGAAACCCACATTATGTACCATACCCACCATGCTGAACAGTTACAGGCTACATTCTGACATGGAATATGGAAAACAATGTGTTACCTTTGCCTCCAGCTGCATGAAGCATCTTCAAATGATCCACAGTCATCTGCAAGATCTCGGCTTTCTCCAGTTTAGCTGAGCCCTAGAGAGGAGGGGAAAAAGGGGAGTTTATTTACTGATTTCTGGGTACAGATTAGACAACGATAGACATGTTAAAAGATCATCATGTGAAGTGAAGAGCATTCTTACCTGTTTCTCAAAAGCACTGGGAACAAGGCGGCGCAGTTCGGACAGGCTGTTATTAATGCGGTCTCTGCGCCTCTTTTCAATGATCTGTGCAAAGACATTCAAATCACTGTTAAAACTTACAACAACAATAATAATAATAATAATAATAATAATAATAATAAAATAATAATAAAAAATAATAATAATAACATGAATCATATGAAAATAGTAATATGAATAGCATTTATAATATGATCATTGTCATATTGTTTAATAAAAAAAATTCTTAAATCATTTATTTTGATAATTTAGTCTACAGCATATATTGCTTAATAATCTATATGTCATGTTTATTCTTCTCTCTATAATTTGATGTTTGATGATTACTCACCCCTCGGCGACGTTTTCTTGCTTGTACTTGAGTAGTGGAAGGAGAAACCGATTCGAGTGGAGGACTCATACCCCTGAAATAGAAAACAGTCATCACTAACTGGTCAGTATTTATTCTAGACCTTATTTTAGGTGTATATGACTATAAATTATTATTGGAAATATAGGGATGAAAAAAAAAAAAAGAAAAAAAAAAAAAAAAAATATAATATATAAAAAATATAAATATATATATATATATATATATATATATTATATATATATATATTTGCAAAGTAAAAAAAAAAATCTAAAAAAAGACTTACAGGTTTTCATCAGCGCTCTCCTTCTCCACTTCAATATTCTCATCGAGCTCGCTGTCAGAGGAGCTGAAGTCGTGATTTCTCTTCATTGTGAAGATCTGAAAGTGCCACTCGTCCGTGAACCGTTCCAGGTGAAGCCTGCTGTGCTTTCGATGCGTTTGAGGAGCCGGGCTTTCCCACGGTGTCATTTCAACGCCGGAGCGTGTCGCAAGGGGCGGGGCTGCGCGTCAAAACCGACCAATCCGTGAGCGCCTGGGCGTTCGGGGCCAATCGGTAAGCAGAAGCGAGATCTAGGCACGCCTTGTTCATTTGGATAATTGCGACGACGAGCTAATCAGAGCGGGTTTTTTTTCTAAGGTACAGCCCACTCGGAGCTCCGCCTTTCCCCGTGCAGCGCCGGCGTCTTGCGCGGGCGGCGGCGGCGGCGGGGAGGAGGCCAGCCGCCTGTCAGCACGCGCGGGCCGTGGGAAAGTTCCGTTGGTTTCCTTTAGCCCCCTGAGCGGATCAGCCAATCAGGGGTGAAGGAGGGGGGGGCGGCCGTCTCCGGCGCTGCCGTGAATGGGGCAATTGGTCGGGGCGACGGGCGGTCTGCGCGCGAGCGTGTGAACCTGTAATCTGATAGCGGCTCATCGCGGTGTGCAGAGGAAGCCTCCGACTCTAACCTCAGCCCAGAGGAGTTCCAGGCAGCGCCCGCCTGGGGATTTGCGTTCACACCACTCACAGCCTGCACCAGAACATCAAGATAAAACCGAGCGATGTCCAGCTTGTGGCATGCGCATGCACATACACATGCACTTGTGGCATGTTCACTCTTTTAATGAGAGCAGCAGTTTTGTCAAGCACACGTTTATGGTGATATCATATGAAAGATCACCTCGTCCACTCACAAGACTTACTTACAACTAAAACGTGTGTGTGTGGGTGCAAAACTTTTGTCTAATATACAATTCAATATTGTGTCTAAAAGCACAGACATGCTAGTTTTAAGTCCAAAGATGCTATAAAATCATTTCCAGCTTCAAATAACTGATAATTTGATAAAAGTTTCTCTCAATTTAACACCATATTTATCAATAAACATCTCCCGTTTTAGATTATAAAGGAAGAAATCTTTCAGTTGTTTGCAAGATCTATTATATTCTATAATTCCATTACATTACTCACAATTGTTTACCCGTTATTATTGGCATCAGTGGATTTTACCCCTTGGCATTATCTCAAACTAAAGAGGTTGATGCGGCAGTGCTTTATTTCTTGTTCATCTCCAAGTCTCTCACTGTGCATATAGACACGTTTAACGGTTAAGAGGACATGGTGGCATAGTGGATTTCTGAACAGAGGGTTGTGAGATCAAATCCCAGAACTTCAGACTGCCAGTGTTGGGGTTTCAGAGCAAGGCCTGTAACACTCAACTGATTAATTATATAAATAAGATGATTGTAAATCATTCTGCAGAAGAACGTCTGCCAGGATGCCTTACATTGCAAATGTAATGGTTTTCAGGGTGGATAATTACACTCAAATTCAGGATTTGATTTACCCAAATTACTTGATTTTACTCAGTTCAAGAATGGGTACACGAAAAACTTCCGCCTCTTTCACTGAATGTTCCTCCCTTTAATAATAAGTTCTGACTTCACAGCATTCTGGATCCAAGAAAAGCTAAAAAGGCCACAGAACAGTGTGCATACATACACAAGGCTACGTTTGCAGGCTGAAAGGCAGGGCACCGGATCCTTATCGACCCTTGCACAGCACGCTTAATTGTGAAGAAGAGAAGCCCCTCATTCTGCATACATGAATGAGAGGAAACACACTGGGCTTGTTTTCATGTTGTTGTTCTTGCTACCAGTCTGGTCTTAGCGGTAAAGATAAACCCCCCCATGTTTGCCTGTAATTGTTGGTGGGGTGTCAGAAGCAGGGCGTGCTGTGGGTGCAAAAGAGCTGGTGTGTGTTTGTGTTTGTGTGTTTGTAGAGAGAGTGTGTGTGTGTGTGTGTGTGTGTGTGTAAGGAGGAGGAGGAGGGAAACTTGTAACTCAAGTTCACAGAGGTTTCCCACGCTGTTATTTTCTGCTGCCGTTCGCCTTTGTTCTAGTGTCTCATCACATGTTGTGATTAGTGCTCTCGCCGACTCTCTTTTGAAGGTAAAGGCCCAACAACCCAACGTTATTTCCCTCTGACAAAGCATACCCTGGGCCCTCTTTCAGTCCGAGCTAAAGCGTTTTTGAGCTCCTCTCAGTGGGTCTGCCATGCTTTTTCTTTTTACCTTCAGTCTCTTTAAATCCATGCCAAGAGATGGAGTCCACTTACCATATGAGCCGAGCAGATCAGGACTGAAGGAAACCTGCTGCTTTTGGGGATTTTTGTTTAATTTGTGACAGGGCATGACGTGGTACGAAATTATGCATTCGTTTTAGAAAACAGTCATTGTTAAGCGTCTGATTAAACTGAACCATTAATACAAATCTTATTGTGTACAATAACATTTTATGGACATATTTACAGGTACTTGGGAAAAAAATTAATGTGTACCTCTATATATGCACAGCTCAGGTATAACATTATGACATTATAACATTATAACCGGTGAAGAAAATAACACTGATTATCTCTTCATCATGGCACCTGTTAGTGAGTGTGATATATTAGGCAGCAAGTGAACATTTTGTACTCAATGTTGATGTGTTAGAAGCAGGAAAAATGGACAAGTGTAGGGATTTGGGTGAGTTTGACAAGGTCCGAATTGTGATGTCTAGATGTCTGGTTCAGAGCATCTCTAAAACTGCAACTCTTGTGGATGTTCCCAGTCTGCAGTGGTCAGTATCTATCAAAAGAGCTCCAAGAAAGGAAAAGTGGTGAATCGGTGACAGGTTCATGGGCGACCAAGGCTCATTGATGCACATGGGGAGTGAAGGCTGGCTCGTGTGGCACGATCCAGCAGAGGAGCTCCTGTAGCTTAAATTGCTGAAAAAGTTAATGCTGTAAATGCTCTACAGGTCAGAACTGTTTTGGGAGCAAAAGGGGACCAATACAATATTAGTCAGGTGCTCATAATGTTATGCCTGATTGGTAATATATTTGTCCTATACTGTATATAGGTATAGCGTGGTTTTGCTAAAAGAAGGGCTCCATAGATGCAAAAAGTGAAGGCAAAAAGCATAAAGACATCGGACACAAATTTTTTGGTTGCATTCAGAAAAAGAAATGCAAATCTAACAGGGATTTTTAACAATCAGTTTTTATACCTTATTTTCTTTTATTTAACCAGTTGTTGTTACCTGTAGTAATGAGTGAACATCTTTAAACACAAAATGTATCATCTTCATGGTATACACATACAAATGAATCCTTGTGCAGTTGCAAACATTTATGCTCAGCTGTAATTGGGTGCCTTGCTCACTCAACATAGAGTGTCTGTGCATGTTCTCCTCATGTTTTCTTCTGGGTGCTCTGGTTTCCTTCTACCTCCCAAAACATGTCACTAAATCAGTGAAAGCTAAATTATCTCTAGGTGTAAATGATGTACAAATATGTATGTGTGTGTCTGTGTGTGCGTGTGTTTTCACAGTGCATTTGGTCAGATTTGAACAATTATGCTGTCAAGATTAACTATTTGTTTGGATTTTGATGCTCCTTTTGTTCTGAGCAGTGTGTACCGTCACATCCTGCATGGGTGTGTATTCACTGTATTGTTGTAATTTATATAATGATTTTGTCTTGAAGTCATTATTTGCACCACATGGAGCCCTGCACAGCCTTTCTATTACGTTGCAGTTTACCTGGTCCCAACCTATACATGAAACCCGTTTTTGTCTTTTTACAATTGGGATACACTCAGCTGTTCACGGTGTAGAAGGTGTGAAAGTGCAAATGATTAGCGCTGACGTCCACATCTGTCCTCCATGCTTCTCCATGCTTCTCCACGCTCTGATACACTGGTGCGCCACGATGTCCAGCTTCCAGTGTCTAGCGCAGACAGATGTTCCGCTCTCCGAAACAATGTTAAAGCTACCGTGCGCTCTTCAGCAGGACAGGCAGCGGGACATGTTGTTGTTTATAAATAGCAGTGCATTGAATCCACTCACAGAGGAAGACCGGCTTTGTTTTGTATACTGGGAGAGGAAGCACGGCCTAATTCCCTCTGAGATGTGTGTGACACCTTGCATTGTGCTGCTCGTGTGAATGTGTGTGTGTGTGTGCATGAATGCATGCATGCATATGTGCCTGTGTGTGTTTGTGTGTGTGGTTGCTTGAGTTTTGAAGGGTTACCCTGTGATCCCCTACCATGACAAATCCAAAGACATTATAAATTGCCTGCACATTTCACTCAGTTGCCCCTCAGTTATTTTGTGAATGTGAATGTAGTTGTGTGATGTGGTAATTTGCTTGACCAACTGCGTGTGTGTGTGCATTGTAATAATGATTTGCAGGGCTCCTCCTCCTGTCTTTGTTTGAGCCTCTCTTTGATGGCTTTGTAAATTATAAGAAACGTATTCTGGTTTCTCCTCTCTGGAGATCTCCAGCAGTTCCACCCCAATCCTACAAGGTGCCATCTCACCCCATAAAAACTAAATGTGGATTCCACACAAAGCACAGTGGTTTCATTGCTATTATCCTCTCCAAGGAGAAAAACTAGATTATCTGAAGGTGATGATCAGAGATTTAAATGTGTTTCTCTAGATGAGCAGCCGTTGTGGATAGTTTTTAGGGTTTTTTAAGATGCGATACTAATTCAAATATTACTACTCCAGAGGCCCTTGCTGGTTCTGTTCACCATGTTACACCAGGGTTTCCTTTGGGTTCTCTGGTTTCCTTCTACATCCCAAAACATGTCGCTAGATCTATGGAAGCTTCCAAAAATTCCGTAGGTGTGAATGGATGTGCAAACGTGTATTTGTCAGAGATTTAAAGGAATTTGTAGATGGGCAGCCTTTGTCGATAGTTATTAGTGATCTTTCAAAATTTTATTACCATCATGTACTGTAACTGCAAATTTTAATTTTAGATTTTTACAATTCCAATGATCTTTTCCCAAAAATATTAAAGTCATAATAAGTCATAATAATAATAATGACAACAATATCTACAACAATAATAATAATTTGAATATTATTATTATTATTATTATTATTATTATTATTATTATTATTATTATTATTATTATTGTTATTATTACTATTTTGTAGGGGGGCAGTCTTTGTGGATACTTATCAGTGATTTTTCAAAATTTTACTAGATTACCATCATGTAATTGTAACATTGTAGCTTTACAAGTTATACAATTCCAATAGTCTTTTCGAAAATTATATTAATTGTCATAATAAGTAATAATATTAAGAAGAACAATAATAATAATAATTATTATTATTATTAATAATAATAATAATAATTTTAATAATGTTATTATTATTATTATTATTATTATTATTATTATTATTATTATTATTATTATTATTATATGAGGGTGTTACGATTCACACCAATCATTATACTTATATTTAAAAGCGACAATTATCTCATTCATAAAACTGAGCAGTTCAGGGTTAGGGGCTTTGCTTAAGAGCCCAGCAGTGGCAGCTTATTGAGGTGGGATTTGAACTCATGACCTTCTGAGCAGAAATCAAACAACTTAACCACTACACGACAATTCACAATTTATAATTATTTTATTCCACATTACCAGACATACAGTAAAAGCTAATTCAGGCTACAAGTTATATTAAGGTTAAGTTAATAAGGTTAAGTTTATTTATCTTTATTTTAAATGGAGCATTTCATGCATCTGTCCTACAATATTTTCCTCTTTTTAATTACTTGCTGCTATTTGCCAACACACATTACCTGAACATGCTGTATTAGCAAGCTCATACTAGCCAAAAGTGAATGGTATACATAAACAGTATTGGGTGCAGTAGACCGTTTAAGTTTTTGAGAAAAAATATATATCCCCCTCTTAAAAACGATTCCAGTAAAAGTACTTAATTTACATTACTAATTAAGAAAAAATACAAATGTAATTGCAGATAAAATTATATAAGTATTGAAAGAAAATGTAGTGATGTATGAGAATGCGATGTAAATAACAGTAAGTAATATAGTAGTAATAGTAAATAATAATCGTTCAGTGCTTCTTTCTCTTGCAAATCAGACCTTTTATAAAATGAGATTTACATACTTACAGAAACTCAGTGAGAGAACCCTTACTCCACACACACTCTGACCAGAATCGTGGCGATACGATAAATATTTGAAAAATGAATTCAGTTGCATAACTGCCTTTCTATTATGTGATTAACATGACCTTGTGATATACTGTATTGCTTAACTCTAATAGTTTCACTGTTATGCTACCAATAGGTATTAGATAGGTACCAGTAATCATTTGTTAGCGTCTAGCTACCCACATCGACAGTCTCACACACTTTGACACCAGTAATGCTCCCTTGGCAGAGCTCACTTGATTCACAGAATGCAACATTTTCCAATCTGCAAGTTCCAAGTAAAAGTTTGATGGTACAAACATAAGTGCTAAACAACAAAGTAGGATTTTAGTGCAGACAGGCTGTCATGTGTTTTTGGGCTACATAACTGTGGTCAAAGCCGTCCTATTTTACTCCATTTGATTCCATGGAAATGGATCCAGATATCCAGACTTCTTTGTGGAAGTCGAGCTGACTTCAATCGTGACTACATTATTTTCATTTTGAAAGGAAAGATAAAAGGAATATGATGGGTTTTTTTTGTCATTTGTTGATATGAGCTTGACACTGGACTGAGCCATTATAGGGAACTCTCGTGGCCGTAATGAAGTGCTTGAAGTTCTGAGGTGACTCGCTGTGGGTGGCCGTCCACATGCAAATGTCAACCATAGCAATGTGGTCAGGGAGGAAAAGGGGGGGGCTCAGGTCTGTGAACTTTCATTCTTTCATCTTGTGTGTGTGTTCAGGCATGTGCATGTGCATATACCCTTGTGTCCATTATAAATAGAAATCTGAGCTTTTTCTGACTGCAAAATGCCACAGAGAATTGAACATGGAGGCATTTATTTGGAACATGAGACAGATTTGAATCTGTTCTCCATTACTCATGTACAGTATGGATTCCGATGTCATTACTCTGTCGGCCTGGCTAGCTGCAGGCTTGTCTCGTTGCTCTTTTGATGACAAGTCTGCCAACATGCCTGTTCACACACACAGACACACACACACACACACACACACACACACACACACACACACACACACACACACACACACACACACACACACATATTCACAAAATCCCTGTCACATTCACACCACACATTTATTTATTTGATAACAAGCTGCGATCAAACCATGCTTGCAATTGACTTTTGCCCTAACTAAATGGCAGCGATTTGGCCTTTGTATACCATGGCCTGGGATCACACCGCCCTGTGACCTGCGTAATGGTCGGGTCAGTGTGAAGGCTGTGTGAATGCCCTACACGACTGCTGTGGTGCTGGGAACCCCTGCTAATCCTTTGAGCCCATGAAATTGAACATTTGAGCCTTGAAATCAGGCTAGAGACAGGACAGCAGACAATTCTGGAAACCGTCCCACGCTAAAAAGGGTAGCGTTCGACTTAAACCTGCATGTCTGAAGCCTGACAGAAACCGGGGCGTTCTCAAAAGAGCAGTAAAGAATAGCGGAAAAAAAAACAACAATAAGGAGGAGGAACTTTTAATTTTTTCACCAGATCACACATTTTGTTGAACTGCTGTTATACCCTAGCTGTGTCTTAATAGCAGTTTTTGCCTGATCCAGATTTCTTTTCTTTCCCAAGGATACCAAGCTGCACACAACACCCTCACACATGCACACGGACATGCATACACACACACACACACACACACACACACACACACACACACACACACACACACACATACAATGACATAAGTGTTTGACCTGTTGCACCACAGCTTGGCCATGTGACTCTGTGCTTGATCACTACAGGCAACTGCAGGCTCACACTCGGGTCGTAAATGTTGCTGAGCTGTCAGATTGTCACAGATCTCAGAACATCTGTCAAAATCTCAGTTTTCACACACAGATTTTAAAGAGCATGTATAAATGAAGCACACCTTGAGTATGCCCTCTGTTGTGTATATTTGCTGGAAGTGGAAACAACACCTATAGGAATAACACCTGTGCTATAAAATTCTACACAGCCTACATAGCCAATGACTATGTGTTGATTAGGTGTTAGATAGAACTGCTTGGCCATAAGTAAAATAACATTGTAATATTTAAAAATAAGCATCATCATCTATATGTCCCTTTCAAACCTTTAACACATAGGCATTTTTGTGCTGTAGTGTAATTTATTTTAGTGCAAAGATCAAAAACCTTTTCTATGTTGATGCACACTTTAGAGTAAATAAAACACAGGGTTTGATTGAATACTTTTCAATAGTAAAAGTAAAATATTGTAAAAATAATAAATAAATACAAATTGAAAAGGATTTAAAAAAACACTCACACAGATGGTTGAAACCCCAACCTATTTTCTATATAGTGCGATATGCTGGGTGTTAGCCATTTTGTAGGGGTGTCTGAATTCTATGTGAACAACTTCTTTTGATAGTTTGTTCACTGTGTGTGAGTGTGTGAGTGAGTGAGTGAGCGAGTGAGTGAGTGAGTGTGTGAGTGAGTGAGTGAGTGAGTGAGTGAGTGAGTGGGTGAGTGAGCGAGTGAATCAATAAGTGATGAAGGTTGGAAGGGAGGGAGGGAATGAAGGAGTGAATTAGTGAGTGAGTGAGTGAAAGAGTGAGTGAATCAGCGAGTGAGTGAGTGAGCGAGGGAGGGAGTTAAAAAGTCAGTGAGGGGGACTGTGTAATGAGTGGGGGAGGGTGAATGAAGTAGAGAGGTAGTAATTGTGTGAGTGGGTGAGTGAGTAAGTGAGTGAGTGAGTGAGTGAGTGAGTGAGTGAGTGAGTGAGTGAGTGAGTGAGTGAGTGAGGAGGGAGGGAGGAAGGGAGGGAGGGAGTGTGTGAGGTAGGGAGGGCAGTAGTAAGTCAGAGTAAGATGCTTCGCATAAAAAATGTTTTAAGTTTGAGTTTTTACACCTGTAATGGTAGTTTCTAATTCAAGAGAAAACAATTCTGCAGGCAGGTCCAACATTTAAAGGCAGGTTTAGCAAACCTTACTTCATAATTTTTTTTTTTTACTTCATAACTTTTTACATACTTTTTTTTTTACTACATATTTTACACTATGTAGTAAAAAAGTATGTAAAATGTTATGGAGTAAGTTCTATGCCCATGCCCTAATTAAAATTTGATGAATTTAACAACAAAGAAAAAAATGTCAATTCTGAAACAAATGCTTGAGCCAGGTTTGAGATTAAGAGCAGATTTTGAAGAGGGATGCAAACAGTGGTTCACATGATATTTTTGCTCTGGCTGAATTTGTGTATGTGGGTACTAGTATATGTAAAATGTTGCTTCTTGAGCTGATTGATGTGGTTACGGGTGAGAGTATAGGAACAGCTTTGTATTTTCAAAAAAAGTAAACTATGGATAACAAATCTGTCTCAGCTGATCGACTGCATTTGGAAAGGGGAATATTAAATCGCTGATGCATTCTGTTATAAATGCCAGTTTATCATCGATTCATTTCTTGCAAAAAAAGAAACACCCTTCCAAATCTCTAGCTATTATTCTGCTTGTTACACAGTAGCTCTTCTGTGTTATTTTAGCTTTCCCGAAAACAAGCAGGCGCAGCAGGCTACACCCATAATGACCCGATACCACGTTTCTCTAACACCCCAAAACCTACATTTTAAACCCTGCTGTGTTAGTGTTGATGCTGTGAAAGGCTGTGAGTGATGTGTGAACACATAGAGAGCGTCGGGGAGCCTGGTTAGTGTTTATTCAGTCATTACACTGACAGGCTGCACCAGGGCTGCTGCCCGGCTCCGACAGTCTGTTTTCACAAGGTCCCAGCGCTTCCCTTAAACAAACACCGCAATCTCACTCATACTGTCTCTGCTGCGAGCTGAGTGCTCACCTCCAGGGTTTTCCTCACATATGGAAAATGAAAAACCATGAACCGTGTTATGGGTGAAACCTAACACATGAGAAACGTGCTATTTTTGTACCATGAGAGTTTGACCTGAAGTGAATATAAGACATATAAGGTCAAATCCAGAGTGTAGATAGATTCCAGTGAATAAATATAAATATTTATTTCACCTGCTAACCTTTACTAAAAGACGATAATGTCTGTGGATCATCTAGAACCTGCCTGGCCAGTGCATAGAAACTTTGGCGGCCGTGTGTCTAAAAAAAATGGCACCATCCATTTCCATATCTATATGTGTATAACAAAATAATTCATGCTACCAATTTACATCTGAGTGTTAATCAGATTATCTTCATTATTATGAATATATTTGTTAATACGTTATATTTATTATTATGTATAATTCAATAATATTATTATTAATATATACAGGACATACATGTTGCTGTGGAACATCATATGCAATAATATGCACCTGTCGTTATAATAATGAATGATATAATTTATTATTATAGTGATAAAGCAAGAGAATTGTTACAGTCATCATATAGTATACAATATAACAGCAAATGACTAACAGTGTTATAAAGTACGTAAACTGCTAAATATAGATATATTAATGTCTCTCTACTGTACGTATTGCTGCACATGATATGATATTTATTTGTCTGATGGAAAAAAGTTATATTGCAACAATCTACTAATTTATAATTAAATATATATTATTTTTATGTTGGGATATGTTGAAAATATCATATACATACTTTGACATTTTACAGATTTTTTTTCAACAATAAATAGTTTGTAAATGGAGTTAGCTTGTTTTTTTTTTTTTTAGAATATTGATTATGTGTAGTACCATGTACGTTTTAAATATAATGAATAATGTACATATGTAAACTATATACTATGTGTATAACTAGATAGAGACAGATTAATTAACAAATGCAGTTAAATGTAAAATATCTGCTACCAATAAATAAATAGGTTATTATACAATAAAAATATGCAGGTAGCAATTGGCAAGTAGCAGTATATATATATATATATATATATATATATATATATATATATATATATATATATATATATATATATATATAAGTATATATATACTTATATATATATATATATATATATATATATATATATATATATATATATATATATATATATATATATATATATATATATATATATAAAGTGTATATATACAGTGCATTGCAAAAATATACAGTGCATTGCAAAAGTATTCCCTCAAAAATATTCATACCCCTCAAATATTTCCACATTTTAAATGTTTTTTTATTAGGATTTTATATGATAGACCAACACAAAGTATCACATAATTGTGAAGTGGAAGGAAAATTATACATTGTGTTAAATATTTTTTACAAATAAAAATATGAAAAGTGTGGCATGCATTTGTATTCAGCCCCTCTGAGTCAATACTATCAAACCACCTTTCGCTGCAATTACAGCTGCAAGTCTTTTTGGGTATGTCTCTACCAGCTTTGCACATTTAAAAACTGTAATTTTTGCCCATTCTTCTTTGCAAAACAGCTCTAGTTGAAGTAGACTGGACGGAGAATGTCTGTGAAAAGAAATTTTCAAGTCTTGCTAAAGATTCTCAATAGTATTTAGGTTTGGAATTTGACTGGGCCATTTTAACACTTGAATATGCTTTGATCTCAACCATTTATTTGTAGCTCTGGCTATATGTTTAGGGTCATTGTCCTGCTGGAAAGTGAACCTCTGCCCCAGTCTCAAGTTTTTTGCACCCTTTAATAGGTTTTCTTCCAGGATTGCCCTGTATTTAGCTCCATTCATCTTCCCATTAACTCTGACCAGCTTCAGTGTCCCTGCTGAAGAAAAGCAGCCCCACAGCACGATGCTGCCACCACCGTGTTTGACGGTGGTGATGGTGTGTTCAGGCTGATAAGCAATGTTTCTGCCACACAAAGTGTTTTTGAATGTAGGTAAAAAAGTTCTATCGTTGTCTCATCTGACCACAGCACCTTCTTTCACATGTTTGCTGTGTCCCCTACATGGCTTGTGGCAAAAGGTAAACGGGACCTTTTATTTATTTTTTGTCAACAATGGCTTTCTTCTTGCCACTCTTCCATAATAGCCAGATTGGTGGAGTGCACGATTAATAGTTGTCCTGTGGACAGACTCTCCCACCTGAGCTGCGGATCACTGCAGCTCCTCCAGAGTTACCATGGGTCTTCTGGCTGCTTCTCGAATTATTGTAGCTGACTTCTGAAGGCAGTTGATTGCACTGGATTTTATTTAGGGATATCAGAGTAAAATGGGCTGAATACATATGCACGGCACGCTTTTCTGATTTTTATTTGTAAACATTTTTAAACACAATGTATAATTTTCCTTTCACTTGACAATTATGTGATATTTGTGTTGGTCTCTCACATAAAATCCCAATAAAATACATTGAAGTTTGTGGTTATAATGTGGAAATATTCAAGGGGTGAATACTTTTGCATATATGTACATGCACATGTATATACACATAGATAAACATTTTAATTTACATAATGTTACATCTCAATGTATATAAATTTACACACACACACACATATATATATATATATATATATATATATATATATATATATATATATATATATATATATAATTATTATTATATATACATTTTTCAACTGTAACCTACACACATTATAGCTAAAAGGTTAAGAAATGAATTCATACATGGCGCTAATAATATGATTTCAATTTAATTAAGGAAAAGGTCTCTTTCAAAAAGCCTGGTTATTATCATGAATCTGTCATTTCTTTCTTCACATTCTTGTTGTTGGCGATCCGCTTCATGGTGTCCTTTGAGAAGCAAAGTTTCAATTTAAGGGATATTTTTTCACTCTTTGAAAAATGACGCTATATATTGCAGCAGTAAATTTAATATTAATATTATATGTTAATATATGGTTATGAAGGTTGTGATGAGTTCAGCAACTTACTGATTTTTGTTGTAGCAAATGAAGTTCATCTTCTTTTCACAGTCTGAGATTTCCCAGACATCAGCTCCAGTTTGCCTAGCTCCACAAAGGAAAGGCCTGGCGGGACATGAGGGCAGGGTGGTCCATTGCCCCAGAGGTTCCTTGTTCACCCACAACCATGAGCCGTCGAAAAAGCGCAGTCCTGTCCAAAAAGCAGGCGTCTGTATATTAAGGTTCTGTTTTTTAGCCAAAACCATAGCTGTATCTGGAGTCAAGCTGATCAGGTCAGTGTAGAATGTTCTGCAGTGCTCCAGTGCCTCAGTCCAACTCTTCAGCTCTGGCACAACAATCACTTGATAAGTCCATGTGTAGCAGAAGAACTCCCGTGTAGTAGAACAGATAGAATTATACCACTTGCCATTGACTGTGTGTGTACAATGCTCAGTGTCCAGATAGTCTGGTTCAGGGCTGTCCCACTTTAGGAGTCCTCCACTCAGACTTCCATCCGACCAGTAAGTGAAAATAAGCTTATCTGGTTTCTTGTAGAGCCCGATCCAGCATCTTTTTGAAAGGAAGCTGTTTGCCTGTTGAATGAACCTCATATATTCATCTTGTGAGTTAATGGTTAACAGATCAACGTAATTTGTCCTGCAGTATGTCTGAGCGTCAGTCCAAGACATATAATTGCCCACATAAATGTATTTTCTAACAAGCATACATTTGGATGCTCCTATTAGAGCTGCCAAGAGGAGAAAAGAGTAAGTAGTCTTCATCTCTCTGTGTGCTGCCCTTGACTGACCACTCTGGGTTCTTTTTCCTGTCAGAAACACAAATATATTTAAATTCAAGCTTTGAATAAGCTTAGGAGATGCAACATTCATAAAACATGTCAGTGTGTTTACACTTCCTGTGAATGTGTATTGCAGTCACTTATGTTAATGCAGAGTATAGAAATGATAGAAATGGTAGTTGTAATTTTAATTGTTTTTCATTTACAAATATTTGTTCAATAATGCACTAATCAAACGTGTCTGATTTTTTTACAGGCAACTATGAAGACTCAGGATCCCTTACCAAAAATACCTTTTAAGTTTTTTGCTTTTTTTGTTTTTTGTTGGTTATATGGAACTGCGAGTAACTAAAGTAATTAGTGAGGGATGCAATAAAACGAAAGTTTGACTCTGCTCCTTAAATTGCTGCTCCTTTTCGTGCGTATACACGGAAGGCAAATGTTCACCTGACACGTTGTTGTATGCGAGTGTGCGCATAGATTTAGCATTTGTGTTTTGCAAAAGGCCGTCTATGTTATCATGGAAATGACAAAGAAAATGATACATAGATTTTCTGCTATTTAGGTAATAAACTTTGTGATAAATTATATAAATAAGGAATTTTTATTATAGGGTTACTAACGATTTTGTTGTTAAATCTTCAGCATTTTTTAATCAATGCTACAATAAAAAAAAATACATATACATTTCTTTTTTAAAAGATCTTAATATTGAGAATATTTCTGAATATTAGCTTTTAGTGGCACTAATAAGGAATCAAAAACATAGGCAGGTTTTTTCTTTCTTTGCTTTTTTGTACAGTAGTGAGTTTGGGTACAGGACCTACTTTGAATGCTTTTGAGTGGGTTGGTATTGACCAGTGCACGACTGTCACGGTAGAAGTAGTAGCTTCGCCGGCTTCACATGCTTTTTTAATTTGCATTTCTTGTTAATGTAGTTTTTTGAATATGACAAGGGTTTTCTTTGACGCTGCTACTCTTCTGAGAACAACGTCTTAGGCCATGGTGTTTACATTAATTCTGAGGGCAGATTAGAGACACAAATGACATAAATCATTATTTTATCTATATCGCTAAATTCTCTTCTTCTATCACAGGTTCTTCAAAGCGTGCAGATCCTGAAGCATGAGGAAGCATGCGATAGTCTTAGCCTTCTTCCACTGGAGGCTGACAAATTATAAGGGAATACCTGATTGATTGTTTGCACTAATGAAATGTCAGTTTAACTCTGGACTGGCATGGCACAGTTTCACTATTTTATTTGTTATTCATTTTATTTTACTTAACTATTTAACTATTTTTCATGTTTACATGTTGGAGAGTCGTAAAAAGCATTTCACTACGTGTCGTACTCTGTATGAATGTGTATTGAATTTGGTTGGTGAGAAATAGCCAAGACTAAATAGAAATGCTAATTAGAAGGCAAACTTAAAATAATTAACTGGCTCATTGGATTACAATGATCTTGTTTATGAGGTAATGAAGTAGTACTTCACATCAATTTAATGAAATTAAAAGAAAAAAAATGATGATTTTTTTTATTATTGCACTGTATACAAATAAAGAGTCTGATCACTGCAACAGCAATAAAAAAATACATAAAATGTCTGTAACCAATAGGAGAACTCTCTTAAGAGACAAATTTTACCATTATCATCCCTACATTGGCTTCCTGTTAAGTTTCGAATAGACTACAAACTACTACTTCTTACTTATAAAACACTAAATGGTTTGGCTCCCATGTATCTCTCCAGTCTTTTAACACGCTACAATCCATCACGCTCCCTGAGATCTCAAAACTCTGGGCTTCTAGTAGTTCCTAGAATAGCAAAGTCCTCTAAAGGCGGTAGATCATTTTCACATTTAGCTCCTAAACTCTGGAATAGTCTTCCTGACAGTGTTCGGGGTTCAGACACACTCTCCCAGTTTAAATGCAGATTAAAAACATATATTTTTAGCAAAGCCTACACATAACATACGTCTCACATCATAACCTTGTGCTCCAGTACATCTGATCACATGCACATTATCAACTTGTGCTGTTAATATCATGAACAGCAGCTACGCTAATTCCTCTCCACTGCTTCTCTTTTTCTCCCCATCACGAGGCATCCTGAGGTTTTGCCAGCTCCAGTCACGTCCCACCTCATGAAGATTATGGACCTTTAAAGAATCAGATGCCGAACTAGCAAACATCTCGTACCATCTAGGGACGTACAAGTGCCAATTGGATCCCACTATAGTGTGGAGTTTTGACATTGGACCTCCTGGAGTGTTTAAAGGCTCTGACATGGAGAAGCTGATGCTGGATCTGTGATGATCACAAATGTTGAGCTCAGTAGCTCCTAATTTTATTACCATATAGACTGTATAAGACTGCAGAAAGAACATCACTTATAATCTTATACTCCAGTGCTCATGTTAGTTCTCACTCTCCTGTGTTCTGTATTGTTGAAAGATTTATGATCAAACTCTTGATGTCACCTAAATGAGGATGGGTTCCCCTTTTGAGTCTGGTTCCTCTCAAGGTTTCTTCCTCATGACATCTAAGGGAGTTTTTCCTTGCCACAGTCTCCATGGCTGCTCATCAGGGATAAATGCACACCATTCACCTTAACTGTTGATTTCTGTAAAGCTGCTTTGAGACAATGTCTGTTGTGAGAAGCGCTATAGAAATAAACTTGACTTGACTTAACTTAATTAAAAGGTTAAAGTACATTTTTTAAGAAGGGATACAAATAAAGCAGATGTACATACAATCATTGTTGGACTGCATACAGAGGTGTAAAGAGTAACTGAATATCATACTAGAGTAAAAGTATAAATACCTTACTGCAAAACCTACTCCATTACAAGTTTGATTTGAATAAAAGTCTTAGAGTATCTGATTTGAACAGTACTTTATTATTTAACTCCTATTGAATTCAGTCTCAAAGATGCACTCGTCCTCAACAAAAATATACATCTTAGATAATAGCCAAAAACAGTTGATTTTTGATTTTTTTTTCCTAAAATGCAAATCAAATTGTACACCTCAACACCGCATTAACACAGCGAGATCAACAAAACAGCCTCGTCAACATGCCAGAATAAAACAAAGATCAAACAAATTAGTAAAAAAAGAAAAAGACAAAGTAGTAAAGCAATGTTTCAAAAATACATCTTTAATTAACAAATACAATTATAGTATCATGTCACAAAGAAGAAGAACCATTAGTATTCAATGGACAAATACAATCTTCTTAAGAATAAATAAGCCAGAGCAGATAAAGCTGCTGTACAAAAGGTAATTGGTAACGCTTATTGTCAATTAAAATATAGTAAAAGGTACATATATTGAATCTAAAATGTAGTTAAATAGAGAGTAAAAGTTGCTCATATCTTTGATACTCAGTAAAACAAGAAAGTAGCCAAAAAATTACTCAAGTACAGTAAAAAAGTACATTTACAGGTAAATTAAAATATATGATGCTTCACTTACTGTTACTATGAATTTTACTTTTGTATGGGGTCTCATTACAGGATTTTACTATTTACAAAAAAAACATTGGATTTCTATTAGCTTGGTGGTACAGTAAAGTACAGTACTATGGAAGAAGACATGTACATCCATCCTATTTGAGATGATATGGTCTAATTGTCTAGTTATTGAAATCTTGTCAAATTAACACCTTGTGCGTGGGCTTCCTGCACACTTCATGAACTGATTGTTCATTTGCTTCCTAATATCCCACCATTTGACAGGTGTTATTGTAATGATAACATCTTTGTTGTAACTCACCTGTCTGCCTTTCTAATGTAAATACTGATTGTTATTTGTACTAAATACCCAATTCTATTTACTACTCAGTTCCAAATGTTTATTCCACTTTCTTTAATTATGTTATGTACTAATTGAAAAAGCTTTTCACTGCATGTCAAACTGTATGATATGTGACACAATATGAATTTGACTATATGAATTTGACAATATGATTGTGTGTGTGTGTGTGTGTGTGTGTGTGTGTGTGTGTGTGTGTGTGTGTGTGTGTGAGTGTGAGAGAGAGAGAAAAATACTCTAAGTCGTAAAAGCTAGTGACTGTAAACATTACTGTGTCTTTTTCCTAAACACACACATGCGTACAAAAGTGCTACATTATTAGAGGGACTGCAGTGCCGTCCAGCCTTCCTCTTCTGTGTGTGTGTGTGTGTGTGTGTGTGTGTGTGTGTGTGTGTGTGTGTGTGTGCGAGTGTGTCAAACAGCTTGTGCGAGTCATACAGTGAGTGGGTGGTGAGCAGGGCTGCTGTAACGGCTGCTCACCGCCGTCCACACAGCTGTCTGCCCACGTCGGCCCAGTGTGTGTGAGACCCCCCTTCTGCTGCTTCCCAGGCTCAGGGAGGAGCAGCGAGTGAGTGGGGGTCACAGATTACAACCAAGGACGTGAAGCCACCACTCTCCCAGGCTGTACTCACAACACACACACACACACACACACACACACACACACACACACACACACACCACCCCGCCACATGCCCTGGGGGTGAGCACATCGTGATTAGCCTGTCTGTCATCGATGGCTATGTGTGTGTAGGTGTGTGAATGTAAGTGTGTGTGTGTGTGTGTGTGTGTGTGTGTGTGTGTGTGTGTGTGTGTGTGTGTGTGTTTATGGAGAGAGTGTGTGCTAAAGGTATGCATGTTTATGACGCATGGCCAAATGTTACTCCTGCTACATTAATACTAGGGATGTGTGTTTTTTTAATTTAGCAAGAACACTGCCATAAATTGCTTTGCATAGATTTCTCTTTGATATTATATTATATTATATTATATTATATTATATTATATTATATTATATTATATTATATTATATATTAAATAACTAATTCTCACTTGTGTTGGATTGAAATTGCTTAAGAAATTAGCATGAGAAAAAAAATTTTGAATTTAAATTTGACATGAGAAAAATTGCATTCTTTAATCTTCTGATCATAAAGGAAATGTTTTAATAACTGCACCGTGTGGTTATAATATTGTGTAAAACTTCAGTCTGTTGTTTGCTACTTTATTTATTTATACTGTACATTTACACTCGCAAGCACCTCTATACTAACATTGTGTAAGCCCTTCTTTTACTCTCAAAAGGGATTTTTTCTTTAATTCTTATCTATATTAAATGGAGCACACATTTCCTGAGGATTTTTAGGTGCACTTTCATGCTGTGAATCTCCCGTTCTAACATGAATCCTAAAGATGTTCTATTAGATTCAGATCCTATTACTGGGAAATCCTCTTATCTTATTGTTGTGTGAATGAAACCATTTCGTTTGGACTGGTTTTAGGAAGGTGGTTGGACTTTTGATCAGAAGGTCATGGGTTCAAATCCCAGCACCAACACTCTGCCATTGCCGGGCCCATGAGCAAGGCCCTTAAACATCAATTGCACACTTGTATATATTACATAGTCAATAATAATAATAATACTTAAAGAGATTGTGGAAATCAAACAATTGATATTAAGCTAAAGTCTGCCAAGAAAGCATTCCCCACACCATTACACCGCCTCCATCATCTTCAATTGTTGACAGAAGGCAAGCTGGTTCTATAGGGTCATTACAGTGTTGTCAAATTGTTAACCTAAAATCTGTATGTCTCAGCACAAATCAAGCTTCATCAGACCAGACTGTTTTTTCAACTATCCAGATTTGTTCAGTCTGTGCACATTGCAGAGTCAGCGTTTTTTGTTCTTGGCTAACAGAACTGGATTTGACATGGTCTCCTGCTGTTGCCTTAAAGCCTAGCTAACTAAAGGTTTGACACGTTGTGCATTCTGAGATACTTTTCTGCTTACCACAACTGTACAGAGTGGTTATCTGGGTTACTGTAGCCTTTATGTCCACTCAAACCAGTTTTACAATTCTCCATCGATTTCTCTGAAGTGATTCCATTAACAGAAATTCTGTAGAAGTTTGTAGAAGTGTGTAAAAATCCTTGGAGAATAAAAGTTTCTGAAATTCTCATACCAGCCTGTCTGGCACCATCAATCAGGCCATGATCAAAATCAATTAGATCACATTTTTTCTTCATTCTGATGCTTGGTGTAAAATATAACTGAAGCTGCTGGGCCACATCTACATGGTATTATGCACTGCAGTGCTGCCCAGTAATTGGCTGATTAGATGATAGCACGAATACTACAAGAGTTGTTCCTAATAGTGTTGAGTTGCTCAGTTAATAGTAACTGAGCAACTAATAGTACACTGCCTATAGAAAATCATCATATCCCTTTGAAATAGTTACTTTATTTGTCGTACAGCCTGAAATCGAAACCAAATTCGAGTAAAGTAGAGAAATACCCCACAACATAACATAATGCTGTCACCACCAAGCTTCACAGTAGGTTTGGTGTGTTTTGGGTGTTGTGCTGTTTGTTTTTCTTCAAACAAAATGAAAACCGAGGGTAGAATAACATAGAGTTCAGTGCATAAAGGTCAATTTCGGTCTCCTCAGACCATAACACGTTCTGGCAGAGGGCTTCAGAGATTTCCAGGTGTGTTTTTGCATAGGAAAAACATGACTGAGTGTGCAAATTTTTTACTAAAATGTCTTCCATGTTACTCTGCCATGTAGGCTAGTTTTATGTAAATTACATGTGAGATTGCATGTGAGCCTTGCAAGTCCTTCAAAGTTGCCCTTGGCCTCTTGGTAGCTTCTTTGATCAATCCTCCTGGCTCGGTCATCCAGTTAGGATTGATGGCTTGATCTACGCAATGTGTTGGTGGTACCATATGCTTTCCACTTCTTAATAATGCACTGAAGTGATAGCTTCAAAGGAATAGCTAAAGCTTTTAAAATCTACTTGTAGTCTTCTCCTAAATTATGTCTTTCTACAACTTTACCCCAAAAGCTTTTTGAAAGCACTTTCCCAACAATGGTGAATAGTTTGCATGAACCTGCCCTTCTGTCGGCAGAATCTTCAAGAAACACTTGGTTTTATTCTGAATTAATCAAAACCACTTTATTTGATGTCAGGCGGGGCTTAGTGTTTGATCTGTGTGTTGATTGGTTGCACCTGAGCATGTTTATAATGGTATAGTGTAAGGGGATGATTGTGATATAAAACCAGGTATTTAACTAATTAATAAATTTGTAATAATCCTCCATAATGTAGTAAAATGGTAGTTTTAATTTCAATAATGAGGTTTATAATGTACATACAGCTTTAACGCTTAAAAATACTTCATTAATTTAAGTCATGAATAACTAAAGGTAAAGAATATTTAAAAAAAACATTTCCATTCAATCTCATTGATGCTCCTGTGCATTGTTGAGGAAAAAGTATCCACAGCTTGCATGGGAAGCAGCATCTGTGGCCTTGGCTGCCTTTCTATTGCTGAGAAATACGAATAGAATGAGAACTTTCAATCTCTGTAAGATGAGCATCTAAAAACAGTTTATGTTAAAACAATTCTGTTTTGTCTCTTTGGTCTCATGGAGCTGAGCATTTTAACGTTGTGTGAAAATGAAATGACGGCTTCTGCACATTCCTTGGCTTTGTTCGACCTGTGCTTCGTACGGGTTTTTTAGAAGCAACATATCCCACAAACCATCTAATGTGGTTGCTAGTGGTAAACTTGTGAACCTTGAGTTTTGAAACCACACTGAACTTTGACCAGGGCTGTGGAACATCAGTTTACCACATTGTCACTGTACCTCCAGCAAACAATGCAGTTGTAGTATATTTGGGTGTTTACTACATACACATACTCACACACTCGCACATACACACACTCTTCCTTTGTCACCAGAGGAGCCCATTCCCAGGCAGTTTTGGGGCGGGTTGGTTTCTGTCTCACCCAGTCGTGTTGTGCTGTAGGTAACGACGCATTGTTTTCCAGCAGGCTCCACTGGGGAAGGGTTACAGGAAAGAGGGTGGTGAGAGAGCGAGAAGTTGGCCTGCTCAGGCCCTGAATGGAGTTTTGTCTAGGCTGTGTGCTGCTGCAATCTGATCCAGTGGGAACCTTTGAGACGACCACGAAGCCACAAATAGAACAACAGGAACTGAGGACAATCAGGGACTGCCCTATAAAGGAGGCACTATCCTCTAACGGCTATCCAGGTCGCACCACTTCGATGTGGCCTCAATTTTTATCAGTACTTTATACACTCAATGATCAGTCAAAACACAAGTACAACTTATTAAACATAGGACTTATACTGTAAGTGGCACCGTATGTGATACAGTATGCACAGAAGCTCCCTTATTGGCTTTCATATATGTAACTTTGTATATATCTATCTTCCTTTAATGCTTTAAAAATAAAAGACCCTAGAGGTTTGTAATAAAATCCTGTTTCACGCACGTGAAACTTGTCCCATCACCACACACAGTCCGGAATAAGTGCATCCTGTGACGTTAGGACTAAAGGACACCCTTGGAGTCACATCCGAATATCACCGAGCTGATGTGTCCCTTGCGCTGACTGTTAAGGTGCTGCTTCCTTTATTAATGTTACTAGTCACTTCCTGTTCTGTCCAAGGGGATAGCAGACAACGGCTGAAGCAGGATTCAGCTGTGCTGGCTCTCAGTTTAAACAGTTTTATAACGATTTATTGATTTTGAAGGAAAACAGGGAACCCTGTTCATTTGCAATGCGTGAAAGAATGTTAAATTTATCCTCATGATACAAATATGTGTATTTGGTTAGTGACGAACATCTGATGTTCTCAATTACTGCCCACTGTGGAATATTTACATTTTCAATAAGTGTAATATTTTGTTTTTTAACACAATCCCGTAGAATTCTCTATTCTGATTAATTAGAAAGTGTATAACTTCTTAAAAATACCATGGTTCGCATAGTATTGATGATTGTGGTTTTAAGCCCTGGTATCGCCAAGCTGCCACACTTGGGCCCCTGACTAAGGCCCTTAACCCTCTGTGTTTCAGGGGTGCTGCATCATAGCTGACCCTGCGCTCTCACTCCAGCTTCCTAACATTGCTAAGATATAGCAATAGATAGAAGTAAGAGTTTCACTGTGTTGTAAAGTATAAAGTACCTTTCTTTCTTAAAAGACGATTCACAGGTTTCTTTTAATGCTGTCATTCTAATACACAAATATTTCTAAAGTGAATTCATTAGAACTTGTGTGGTGAATATTTTATATTCTAAGACTAATAAATTCCTTGATAAGTGTTGTAAATTTAAGAAAAGGAGATTGTTGTGTAAAGAGTCTCCAGTGTCAGCTCTCTGTAATGAAAATAAATACCGCACTGCTACATTGTAAATTGTAAAGAACTAGCTATTTTTTCCAAAAAATCAAAAGCAAAAACAAATCATGTTGTTTTATAAATGCGGAGGTGGAAGGGTTCTAAAATACAACCCTAGATCACTTTCAGTCTTGTGTTTATTTATCATTTTGTAGTCATGTTGTTTAATGATCTGTGGGAGGTGAAAATAAGCATTTCAGACTCTCCCACATGGCTAGAACAGGAACTGTTTGGGGGAACTCCCCTTGTATGATGGACATGAGAGCCAGAAGGGCTGTACAGATGTTCTCCTTGGCCTCTGAGAAGAACCGCTAGGGGAAAAAAACAGCCAAGGAGATGGAGGACAATGTGCTCCACACTTCAGTACTCGGGGACCAACTGAGCCTGAGTGCATGCAGGTGTGTGTGTGTGTGTGTGTGTGTGTGTGTGTGTGTGTGTGTGTGTGAGTGTGTGTGTGTGAGTGTGTGTGTGTGTGCGTGTGTGTGTGTGAGAACACCTCAACACTCAACATGGTCAAGATTCTGTATGGAAAAAGTGTTTGGAATTATACTGCTCCATTTTCTATTGGCTATAACTATATAGTTATATGTTTTTTTTTAAACTATAGAAAAAATATTAGCAATTATTTTTAATAATTGCATTTCAGAATATTGTCATCAATAATGAAAAAATATTCACCAAAAAAAATCGCATCTTTTTAATGAATAGATTATTATTTTCACCTCCGTGTTTAGAAAAAACATATATTTATGGGGACATTATTATCATATTTAAGCCTCTGAGATGTTAAACACTATATGATCTGAAAATTGTTATTTCATTATTTGTTGCTGTGTTTTCACAAAAACCATGCTTTTTAAATTTATTTTAAAACAAGAAGTAACTAATATACATTTTTAGAATGTACAACAAACATACTAGCCTGTGCTAATAAAACCAATAAACACCTATAAACATATGTTTTGTCTGTTTGTTTGTGTGTAATGATGATTTGGTGTTATGTATAGTGCACAATCAACAACAACAAAACAGAGTGCCATTAACCCTATGACTATATTCCATAAGATCCGTTTAATACCATTGTCAAGCAAGTAGCAAAAATGATACAGAAACTGGAACCAGTAATAGTGAACCAGCAGATGTTCTTCTAGTGCCAAAGGTTCCACTACTATGTGCAGTGGGAAAAGAGCCCAAAAAAAGAGTAAGGAAGGAGTAGTGAAGAGGAAGGAAAGTGGAGATGGAAAAGAAATAAAGGCATTATAATTGTGCAAAGGAAGCTGCTTGCTGTCTCTTCCCCCTAAATTCATTGTGATATTCTGAGCCAATCTCCACCTCCTGCCTTGGGCCGATGTGACTGCTGAGGCGCCGAGCGGTCCAGACCTTCCCTAAGTCTACCTGCCCATGCCTCAACCTCTGCCTTCGCCCCAGTGCTCTATCACTGCCACAGACTGCCTGGCTGGGAACAGACACATTCACACCATACAAAGGCCAATAGCGCCTTACACATAAACCTTTAGCTCATTGTTTACAGCAGATCCGCCCTGAATGAGAAGAATACCTCGTCCATAACTCCTTCGCGAAAGGAGTGTTTGTGTCATGGCTACCAGTGTTTACCATGTAGTTGCCTGCCCCCTTGGCAACAAATGTCCCCCTGAATACCTCTCTGTTTCTGTCAGTCAGTGTGTGAAATGAAGTAACATCACTCTGCCGAGGGTCAGGGAAAAGCAGGACTATTTTCGGACACGGATGTTTTGCCGTGGTAGTAATGGTATGCTGCAGAGAAAGTGGGAGTCAGAGTCCACTGTGTTTGATGTGGCAGGGACACATAATGAAACATGCCCTTAGTGAAAACAGGAATGAAAACAACAAAAAAAAGACATGGAAGAAAGCAAGGTTTTATGTGGTGCCCCAACAACAAAGAGACACAAACCAAATTTAATTGTTTTGTTCCTTGTTGGTCCAGACTTTCTGGCTCAGTGCAGGAGACAGAACAGAGGGGTTCAGAGAATCCTCCTGACCACACCCCAACCACCAGAGAGAGAAACAGTGAGAAACCGAACAAGGGAGAGAGAAAAAGAGTTGGAGGGGCTGTGTGCATCAATGTGTATGAGAAAGATCAAGAACAAAAAAATGCACCCAGCATGAAGAGCCCTGCTGTCTATGGTCTTTTCGAGGGCCTTACCACAAATTCTGCAATGCCACAACAAAGGGACAGAGCCCCGGCCTGAAGACATACACTCTCATGACAGGATCATGATGTTGCCATTGATCACATTTCCCTGAAAACATCATGATTTGCTTTGCTTAGCCTATGAAAGCTGGACTTGATTTACTTTGCCTATTAATGAGTAGTGGCTGACGGGAAACACAACATTATTGTTAATGGGCTTTTACCCACTACATTACCAGAACCTTTGGCACCCGAAAACTGGGACTGTTCTTTCAACATAATGCACCAGATTCCAGTTCTTTGTTTTTGGTACCTTTTTAACATTGGCACGAGCAGAACCTAATGGTACATGAGGATGTGAAGGATCTCAGCCAAAACAAGTTGGTTAACCAAATAGGCATTCACTCAAAAAAACTAAGTTTTTCCTTCTATGCTGGACTTAAAACTGGTAACCACAAAACATGCCACTGAGATGTCTTTGAAGCTGTCAGTTTTACTCTCATTATAATGGATGTATAAAATAAATGTTTTAGTCCAAAGTAAACCAATTTTGCTTAAATATAATATATATATATATTTTTATTTTTATTTTTTTTATTGGAATTTAGATTCGAATTTAAATATCAGTTCACTAATGAATGAAGAATTACGTACAAAATGAAAAGTGTCTGTATAGTTGCATTTCTAGTTGCAATTATGCACTTGTTTTATATATATATATATATATATATATATATATATATATATATATATATATATATATATATATAGATAGATATATATATAGATAGATAGATAGATAGATAGATAGATAGATAGATTATTATATAGATTTGCACTACATTAACACTACATTAACACATCATAAAATAAATCCTTGCCCATGAGTTTAGATTGCTGGTAAACAAGGATTTGCTGAATCAGTGACAGTGACCTAGTTTACTAGATGCAAATGTAATAATGCACTAATCCATGTAAAATGTATTCCATTGAGTATATAACATGGCTTGTTTGCCATGTGCTATGTAAGATGGCTAGGTTTCGTACTCATCATTGCTGGCAGATTAGCATCTATACACTCCCCACAGACTCCAACATTGCTACTTGTTTCCCAGCTTGTTTTTACTACTTTAAATTAAAACTTTGAATGAGCTTTTAGATATGATAAGAAAAAATGTATACCATTGTCATAGGTCTATTTGCATTTTTGACCAATAAATAGAACTAATTGCAGGTCAGTAGGGAACTAAACAAACTTCGAAACACGAGTGAACCTTGTTTGGATTTGCTGCTTCATAAATAATTTGCTGCGATTTGCAAAAATGTTCAGATGTCGTTAATCAAGGTGCCAGACATACATAAAAAAAAAATCACCTGCCGATTTGTTGTGTGAAGGTAGGGTAAGCCAACAGGATGCCACCTCAAGTCACTGTAAATCATGTATTTGCAGGCTTTCAATTCAATGTAATAAAATTTTAATATTTTAATATTTTTATTATTTTAAATTTTTATTAGTAATTATTTACTCAGATAAAGCAGTAATAAAATAATGTATGCATTAGTTGCCTATACTTGTAAGTTTGTCCCTAATGAGATGGCATTGAGAGAAACCAGACTCAAAAGGGAACCCATCCTCATCTGGGTGGCAAGAAATGTCCATTCATTACAGATCATCATTGTTAAGGTGTGCAGTGATCCTGTGGTCCTGAGCCATTGTAGTAGACTGTTGACATTATCTACAATCCAAATCTATCTTCAAACCTCCCATGTTGCTCAGTAATCTCATGGATCCCGAGGCCGTTGAGTAGCCCTTCTTCAAAAAACATTCCTAATAAGTTCTGACAGGATATTAGCTAAGACGTAGTCATCTAGAAATTCTGGGTATTAAATTTGTAGAGCTTCTTCAATATTGTACATCTGGGCAAAAAACGCACACATCAGTGTGTGAATCTAAATCATATCTGATTTAAAAGCACACACCCACATGGACATACACAGACTCTTGCAGGTGCTCAGCAAATGGCCAGTGTCGTTAGGAACAAGCCTGTGTATGTGACTGCATGTACAATCCTTTCTCTTCCTCCCTTAGTTGGACTGCAGCACACTAGCAATCCTTGTGTGGACAAAACAACTGCTTCTCAACCTGTGGCTTGAACCCATGACCTCTTGCAGTATGGGAAAGTGCTCAACTCAGCTGTCATGCAACCCTCATCTCAACCACAAGTCCCTGCAGGACCGTTCTGCTTTGGAATTAGCATTAGACCCCCACCCTACACAAAAATCACAAACGCACAAGCACACACACACACACACACACACACACACACACACACACACACACACACACACACACACACACACACACACACACACAAAAGCCAAACTTTAGTCCATAAATTGTCTGTCCTTCTCTGTATAAGAATAAATTGCATACATGAATCCCTGGACACAATCGCGCTTCAGAGATCTGTGTGTGGACTTTTGAGCACATGGGAACCCATTCGAAGCTCATGACCGTTGTGTAGATTTACTGTTCATTAAAGCTAAAGTGGTTATACTGTACCATGCTGCCCCTTCTCTCAGTGCCATGAAGTTCTCACAGTGGCTGGGAGCAAGGAATGTGTGGTATCTGGGAACTTAGAGAGCATGATCAAGCTCAGGCCTGGTGGTTCCCATGTCACAGGGCTGACAGCAGTGTGTTTGTGGGATGCCGGCTGTGTGCCCCATGCTCCATGTCGGCTACTCTGTGACACTCTGTGACTCAGCTGCTCAGAGAGCCAGAGACATGAGTCTGGCCATACTTACAAAACACACAGTTACATTACCGTTAGGTAAGATTTATATTGTTATCGTTATAAATATATATGATTTATTGTTTTTTAACAAGTTATTACATATATAATAAATAGATTTAATATTTAAGTGTCAGTTTACTGAAAGATGAAAAAAAAAAAAAAAGTTCACATTAATTATTTAAATTTTCAATAGAGTTATTCAAGACATCTTAAATGTTCTTTGGAATTAGCTCCTCAGTATCAGAGGTTTAAAGAGTACACGAAAAGCATAAGTGAGTAAAAGGGAACTCAGAAAATTTTGCACATAATATGATATTGCGCATGATGCGATATTGCACATAGTATCCAAAAAGTCACCGATATGTCCAATATGACTTGAACCAGACTTGGGAAAAAACAAAGTACCAATACTTCATTACTGTCTGTACTTAAGTAGATTTTTCTCATAACAGTACTTCACTACACTTTTTTTACAGAAATATCTGTACTTTCTACTTCTTACATTTTCAAACCAGGCTCTTTAGTTTTAATCTATATAGTGATAAATTATTTTTTCTTCTCATTGCGTGCTGGGTTTTTTTTTAGTTCATCAACCTATTTCTTGTCATTGTGCGGCTTTTTCAATCTACAACTGGTGTATTATTTCCTGTCTCTCACACACCACAGACGTAGGCGAGCCTATGAAGCTAACAACAAGCACGACAGGAGGCAACAAGAAGTATGAGGTTAACGTGGATGAGATGGAGGAAGTCAGTGATGTAAACATGACTGAGAACAGAGACATTCCTGATCACCTGATCATCATCATCTTTTCTCTGATTGTGTTCTATATAGTGGTTGTTCAGCCTGGATACATTTATTAGATAACAACATTTGGAATTTATTTGTATTAATATATTAATATGATGTGACGTTCAGTTACTTCCAAACTTCTTTACTTTAACTTGAGTAAAAAAGTGTAGTCAGTATTTAAACTTTTACCAGAGTCTTTTAAACCATGAGTGTCTGTACTTCTACTGGAGTGAAGGATGTGTGTATTTTTGCCATCTCTGCCAACACCAAGACACATTATTGAAAAGCACAAAACAGTTGATTTGTGTGGTTTTATTTCCTAAAATACAAATCAAATTGTACACCTCAACACTGCAGTCAGAAAAAATGACAAAATAGAAAAGCAACATTTAAAATAATTACAAATAAAATTACAGTATCATGTTACAAAATAGAAGAACCATTAGTATTCAATGGACAATTTAAATTAAAGTAAATACTTTTCGTTAACATTAGCAATTCAGAGCTGACTGACTGATTATGAAATGTAATTGTAACGGTCATTGTCAATAAAAATATAGTGGAGTAAAAAGTACATATTTTGAGTTACAAATGTAGTTATGTAGAAAGAAGTTGCTTATATCTTTGATACTCAAAAAAACTAGAAAGTAGCCAAAACATTACTCAAGTACAGTAACTAAATACATTTTCTCAAATACTTTACTTTTCCTTTCAACACTCTCAAATGTCTCTGATCCACTGCAAGAGATTTTCAGATTCACAAGCACAAAGAAAGGGGGGGGGGGGGTATTCGGTATTGTACACTAATTGGCAAGGGCAGGGACTTATCTTTAATCAGTCATGTGGCAAAGCAGGACCAGGGCAGGAGGGATGGGACGCTTGAACTCCATCCATTCGTCCTCTCATGTGTGCAGCTGACTGCTGTTAATATTTCATAGAATGCTAATAGAGAGGGGGCCACTGCACAGGATGAGGCATGCAGGGCTTAAGGGACTTTAATTACCCCAATTACATTGCTGTCAGTGTAGGGTCAAATGCACAAGATTGGCCATCATCCTGTCTGTCGAAAACACATCCAGACAGGTCACAGGCTCTTTCACCTCAGACTTTATCAGCAGCACATCTGTTGGCTGGGGTCGGTCTAATCAAGGGTGTAATGCCTAAAACTCCAGTTTTGTATATACAGCATTACTCAAGGATATCTTCAGGGATTCTTGAATGCCACAGGCTCATGTTTGCTTTACTGTAACATTGTGCTAGCCATCAGGAAAATCAGTACATCATTAAAAAATTTACAACAATTTTTAAACAAAGTGACCCCAAATCCAGAAGTTTGACAGTGGGGAAGGAAAAGCACCGGGTTTTGATCTTGATGAAAGATTGTTTTTTGATTGTAATTGTTGTGATAGGATGAAACACTGTAGGGAACCTACTAGCAACATGGTGGCAAAAGTGCACACCAGAGGTGTATGAGACTGTTTTTGTTTTTTCATCCCTTTCCCAAACAAATTCTGACCTATTTTGCCTCTTCCCACCAAGTACACACACCATGTAATTCACTTTGCATTCAAAAACTTAAGTATATAGTATATATTAAGTATAAAGCCAGAGGTGTTGTGGCAAGATAGAGTCAGGAGTTTCTTCCAGCAATTGTTACTCTCTAAATGTTCTGTTTGCTGTTAAACTGATGCTGAACTGTATGTTCATGCTAAGTAAATACCACCAATCCAAACTAATAAAAGGATGATATTTGACTTTGAAATGTGTTGAAGTTAAAGTAAAAGTCTCCCCAAATGGAAATACTTCTGTAAAGTACAGATACCTGAAAAAGCTTCATAATAAAGTAACGAATTACATTTACTTGGTTATTGTCTACCACTGCTTTCCACAAATACTTTTGATTAACCTCACCTGCTCCTGCATGATGTTTGTCCAGACCCACCTGCTTTCACAGGTATTACTACTATGTACTCATGTATCCAATGAAACATTTGTTGGGTCGCTGACAATCCAATTCTCAGTACACACCTCTCTTGTGCACAGTGCATGATTTAGTCACTTTAGAGATCTTCATGTTTTAGACTCAAGCTAGCAGTTCAAGTTGAGTCTAAAAGCTTCAGAATACTTCGGGACAATAAAGTTTGGGTTGCTTGCAGGAACAATGTGACGTAATTGCACATAAAGAAACACGTTGTGTGAAGGTATTGCTTGCTGTATATCACTTCATACCACACTATACTGCATATGGACACTTTAAGGACTATCACACTAAAAATACTTTTAATACTTTAATTTGTACAGTCAATATCTGCCGTACTCATCCATCCATCCATCCTTTTTACTTTTTTATTTATCTACTTTATTTTTTTATCCTTATATTCTATTTCTTTTTCAAGTTTAAATGTTGGACAGTCAAATAAAAACATTTTACTGCATGTCGTACTCTGTATGTATGTGTATGGGACAAATGTAAAAAAAATTTATTTGAATTTGAATTTAATTTTGAATTTCAATTTGTATGAGGCACACAGGTCTTGAAAACACTGTATACAAATATGACACATGACTTTGACTGCTATTTGCAAATGAGTCATCATTTTGCAGTCTGCAATCTTCTTCATATTTGAATAGCACCACCTGCAGTACCGGAGCACGTGTACATGATGACATTGATTTAACTTGAGATGTAATTTGTCAGGGCAACTTCGGTAATCTTATTGAAATGCAATAATGTAATGTATTGTACTTTAAATAATGAGACAAAATCATGTAAAGTAAATGTCAAAATAGCGAATTTGTATAGGTCACTCTAAATAGAAATATACTGCTGAAAGTGTGGCATTGTCCATTGTGGTCTGTTATCTGTGTGTGTGTGTGTGTGTGTGTGTGTGTGTGTGTGTGTGTGTGTGTGTGTGTGTGTGTGTGTGTGTGTGTGTTGCCACCTGTGCAGGCTTATGTATATTCTCGTGTATGTACACTTGCATATACATTCATCTCTTGACATTGTGCATGTGGGGTGTGTGTGTGTGAGAAGCTGCGAAAACTGTGTGTGTGTGTGTGTGTGTGTGTGTGTGTGTGTGTGTGTGTGTGTGTGTGTGTGTGTGTGTGTGTGTGTGAGAGTGTGTATGTGTGTGTGTGTGTGTGTGTGTATTTGTGAGTAGGATGGATTGGCACTAAGAGACGGCCCAGTGTGTATGAATGGAGCTGCACATGCTAGGTCAGGTGGCTGAGCCTGCAGACAGGGGGTGGTCTGTTTCGCACAGGCGCTAATTGGGGCGAGGGTCAACCTTACAAGTTGTGTGTTCAATCCACAGTAAGAGAGCGAAAGAGAGAGAAAGAGAGAGATGAGAAGAGGGTGTTCGCACATTTCTCTCTCTCTCAGGCTGTCTGTAGATCACTGGCTGGTAACTGTGTTGCGCACTAATGGAGCTGGCAGGGCGGAATCAATTACTGGCCAGCGTGGATTTTCCCACAGGCAGAAGCTTGGGAAAACCGCAGCTCTGCACAGCCAAGACAGCTGGCACAGAGCAGCCACTGGCAAGAGCACTGGTGGCACTCAAACAGGGACCATTCTCTCTGATAAATTTGTGATGGACGATTATTTTTTTGCATTTCTGCCTAACCGCTCATAAACAGCATATTTAGCTTCCTCTGTCCTTGCCAGTGCTAAGTAAAGAGAGTTTGCTATGCAAAGGATAGACAGCTTGCCCCTCTTTCCTACTTCATCTTTTTTTCCTCAACATTTTTCAGTTTATAAAAGCAGACTTGGTATACTGGACACTCTAATAGAATAGGTTTTCCTAGTCTGCAGTGGTCAGTCTCTATCAAAAGTGGTCCAAGAAAGGAACAGTGGTGACAGGTTCATGGGAGCGAAGGCTTATCCATGTGACCAGCTACTGTCGCTCAAATTGCTGAAGTTATTGCTGTTAATGCTTGACGAGTCAGGACTGTTTTGGCAGCAAAAAGGGGACCAACACAATATTAGACAGGTGGTCATAATATTATGCCTGATTAGTGTATAACACATAATGAAGCAAGTGATGAATTTGGTTATGAGTCCATAGTCTTTTTATGTGTCTAACTACATTGAGTCAACTTCAGTTCACTGGTCAAAGTGTTAACATCATAGATTAAGAGTTAAATCATAGATTCATTTTATGGATTCAATTTAATGAATCTATTCAAACAATTAACTTTTGACATATTTTGACATCCGTCTAAGTTTAGTGCACAATCTAATTTTAAATAAGTTAAGTCAAGTCAAGTTTATTTCTATAGCGCTTTTCACAATGGACATTGTCTCAAAGCAGCTTTACAGAATTTAACAGTTAAGGTGAATGATGTGTATTTATCCCTGATGAGCAGCCATGGTGACTGTGGCAAGGAAAAACTCCCTTAGATGTTATGAGGAAGAAACCTTGAGAGGAACCAGACTCAAAAGAGGGACCCATCCTCATTTGGGTGATAATGAAATAAGATAATGCAATTAGATATATGCTTTTGGTAAGAACCAATCAAATTGGGTATTTATTAATATTTCACTAATCACTTACACAATGATCATTCAATCATTCCAATTCTCAAATTTTTCAGTACTCTAGAGAACTTAGTATAGCGACTCAACCGAGTACAGCCCATGTATCGGGTGTTAAGATGAACCAAACTCATCCTACAAGCAACTGCTCAGCGCTAACGTGTGAGAGCATGTTAATGTGTGGTTTGCGAGTGTGTCAGTGTGTATGTTTGTGTTCTAACAGGAACAATGAGTGATCATGTGCATGCAACAGATGGATAGATAAAAAGAGAGAGGGAGGGGAAGAGAGAGATCTCAAGTGTCAAAGTGTGCATGAGAAGCGGAACTGCTGGGTTTGTTTTCTCAACTCAGATTTATTTCAGCCAGACTCCCTGAGGACATGTTTTACAGATCACACACACACATGCACACACACACACACACACACACACACACACACACACACACACACACACACACACACACACACACACACACTTGAAAAGACTTCAACACATAAAGCATGTAGATCACATGTAGAATTTGATTCATTTAAATAAATCACTGCAAAGGGATCTATCAATCCCATTGAAGGCTTCATACATTCATAAATGTATCTAATCTTATCTCACAATATTATAACCTCAGGAACTATTCAAGGCTAAAGACTCCTTCAAAAACTCAAGGAAGTATCAGGATTCGAGCAAGGGTTAAATATCTCTGTGCAAATCTTGGACTTCCAGTAAAGTGCCTGAGTTCTTGTTTCTAACTTGTAATCATTTTAAACTTCTTCACCAACAAAAAAGGTTTTCAGTCTACAAATGTATTCAGTTCCAACCTTACACTACCACTGGCTAAATATTCACCATCCATTGTCTAGTAGTAGGCTACTAAAGAATTAAGAAGACCTTGAGTTAAAGTACTGATACCTTACTGCAAAATGTATTACATTAAAAGTCACCAATTCCAATATAACTTGAGTATCTGATTTGAACAGTACTTGAGTATTTGACTCATATTAAGCATAGGCTCCTCAACACAAAGACACATGTTAGTGAAAAGACTAAAAACTGTTGATTTGTGATGTTTTATTTCTTAAAATATCAATGTAGTTGAAAAGTAAAATTTGCTTATGTCTTTGATATTCAGTAAAACTAGAAAGTAGCCAAAACTACTTAAGTACAGTAACAGAGTACATTTACTCAAACACTTCACCAGCTCTATGAGGTGTAGAAATTCTTTGGCCTCAACAGGTGACTTGAAAATATGTAATGCTTCATTCATTGTTACTATGAAACATGTTCGTTTGTATGTGGTCTCATTCAAATATCTTCTCATATTTAAAAAAACCTTGTTTTTCTGGTTTCTTAGTGGTGATGGTGGTGCCTTTGGTTTGGAATGTTGTAAGTTCAAATCCCAGCACCACCCAGTTAGTGAGATAGTAAGTGTTAATAAGTGATAATAAGTGTGACTGCCAAATGCTTTAAAAGTACATATAGACTTCTGTCCAAATGCTATACAAGTTGTATGACTTGTAACATGAGGAAAAATTATTTGCAGGAAATCTGACTTTTGTACACTTCAAGGCTCTTCTCTGTTCTGGCACCGAGGTGGTGGAATGAACTTCCCCTAGATGTCCGTACAGCAGAGTCCCTGACTATCTTCAAGCGACGACTGAAGACCAACCTCTTCCGAAACACTTAAATTAGCACTTTCCAAGTTTGTAGAATTCAAGAGTTATATTTATATTAAGTTTGTAATCTTGTGTACCAGTGTAGATTTATTCATTACTAGAAACTCAAAGCACTTTTGTACGTCGCTCTGGATAAGGGCGTCTGCTAAATGCTGCAAATGTAAATGCAAATGTTGCTGTTCTGTAATAGAATTACACTGTGGTACTATTCACTCTTGTTTGTTTACATGATTTTTTTAATAGGTCAACCCTTCTTGTTGTACATTTTAGATTCGTTTTGTTAAGACAATGCTTTTTTTTTTTTTTTTTTTTCAAGTAGTTTAAAAAGACTTGATGTATTTATGATCAGTAGCAGCTTGCTGTGTTTACAGCACTCTTGTATCTCCTGAAGGCTGGAAACTGATTATAAAATAAAACCAAACTTTTGATCTGCCTTGTTGTTTAGCTTCTGGATGGCCGCCATGATGTCCACTGATAAGGACTGGCCTTCCTCATCTGGGGGATTTTCAAGGCCTTCAATCCTCTCAACTGCTTTGCTTTGTCTACGATAAGAAAAGGTTTGTACTCCATTCAAGCTTGGTAGTGCCCCCTTGCTGCTGGTGTAGAATAAGAAACAAAGATGTTCAATGCTCAGTGTGTAATCGAGATTTCATTATGTTTTTCTGCTGTTATAATTATGATGTTGTAGGGTTGTTTTTAGGGTAAATATGCCAAAGATTATTATAATTTCAATATAGATATAAGCATCTAGTTTAAGACTGTATATCATTACACACACACACACACACACACACACACACACACACACACACACACACACACACACACATTATTGTATTATTAAATGTTTTTTTTATTGTACATCATTATCATAACCTTTATACTTTTCTATTTGTGTTCTGCATTGTCACTTTGCAATTTATTTTATTTATTATTTTAAATAGACATTTTTAATAAATGTTTTATTGTTGTTTTTTTGTCAAATGTATTGTTTTTCTTTGGCAATATTGCATGAGTACTGAGAGAGAACGAGAGAATAAAGCAAAGTGACAGGTATAAGAGAAAAAGAAAGAATGTTTATGAGAGACAGCCAGTAACACAAATGAAACCGTCTGCATACTAAACCTGTAGATTTGCTGCAGATTGAACAGCTTGCCGTGTGCAGCCTTGAACGTAGTTACAGTAAGGAAAAGATAAATGTGTGAACATGCTTTACTGTCATTTGGGGGGTTGTGAGAAGAGATTGTGTTTGCTTAACATAGTAGGGGAGGTGTGTGTGTGTGTGTGGGGGACCCATAAATTAAAATTCAAATCATATATAAATTTTATTTGTCACTTACACATTCATACAGAGTATGAGATATAGTGAAAAGCTTTTTTCTATATTGACAGAAGTACAGATTAACATGACCCAGTATGATTGTGATTGTCATTAAAGTGTCCATGTGCTGGTATAAAAATGTAAAAGTGAAATGGTATAAAGTGATGCTGTGCTAGTCTAGTCCAGAGTTAGAGTGTCTAGGTCCAGTGTTAAAGTTCCACTAGTACAAGTAATGCAAGTAATAATAAAGAGCTAAACCCCACAAATGCCTTCATCATAACCATGATACTAAACTGTGCATTTCTGACATCGCAAAAATTACAGCTTTAAAATATTTCCTTTTCAAAATACATTATATACGTATGTGGTTCTTTCCCGAAATGTTACCACATTGTACAGGATGTCTTTAGATGTGGTAGAATTCAACTTCACTTGAACTAGGAGACCATAACACTCTTCCAGCATGACACTTCCAGACCTCTTCACTTCACCTACATTAGTACCTGACTTTACTAACATTTTTGTAGCACAAATTTCCAAAAGCACACTCTAAAAATCTAGTGGATCATCATCCCAGAAGAGTGGAGGTTATTATAACAGAAAATGGGGACTAAATGTGGAATGAGCTGTTTTTCAAAGCACATATAAATCTTATGTTTAGGTGTCCACAATACAAAGGTAGTAATCCAGATTTTGTTTTGAGTTTGTTTATGCAGAGGTGTGAGACTTGTGATGATAGACATGTGTGTGTGTGTGTGTGTGTGTGTGTGTGTGTGTGTGTGTGTGTGTGTGTGTGTGTGTGTGTGTGTGTGTGTGTGTGTGTTATTCTCTGTCACCGCTGTCATTCTGTCTGTGTCAGTCATGTGAATACAATGAGGCATGGTTTGGAGAATAAAATTAATTTAATGGAGAAAGTCTCACAGTCATATGAGAAGTCTTAATATGCTTCATCTCAAAGAATAAACCATAGATCAACCACATAAAGCTGTTTCACTGTAAAGCATAATTTACTGAACAACTGAATACTGATGATATTAAAATTCATTTTTTAAACAACCATGTTGGAAGACACATCTTGTGGTCGTGGAAAAGATGTTAATCTTTATCAAAAGGGTCAAATTATTAGCATGCATCAAGCAAAGAAAACATATATGGAGATTGCTGAAACTACTAAAATTGGGTTAAGAACTGTCCAAAGCATTATTAAAAAACTGGAAGGACAGTGGGGAACCATCATCTTCGAGGAAGAAGTGTGGTCGGAAAAAAATCTTGAATGATCGTGATCGGTGCTCACTTAAACGTTTGGGGAAATCAACTCATAAAAAAACAACAGAAGAACTTACAGCTATGTTTTATAGTGAAAGTAGGAGCATTTCCACATGCACAATGGGAAGGGAACTCAAGGGACAAAAAAAACACACACAAAATAAAAACACTTATCAGTGAGGCTAATCTGAAAAATAGCCTTCAATTTGGGAGCATAAAGATTGGACTCTGGAGCAATGGAAGAAGGTCATGTGGTCTGATGAGTCCAGATTTGCCCTGTTCCAGAGTGATTGGAGCATCAGGGTAAGAAGAGAGGTGGATTAACTGATGCATTCATCATGCCTAGTGCCTACTGTACAAGCCTGTGGGGGCAGTGCTATGATCTGGGGTTGCTGCAGTTGGTGAGGTCTGGGTTCAGCAATGTTATGTGCCCAAAGAATGAGGTCAGCTGACTACCTGAATATACTGCATGACCAGGTTATTCTATCAATTGATTTTTTCTTCTCTGATGGCACGGGCATATTTCAAAATGACAATTCCAGGATTCATCGGACTCAAATTGTGAAATAAGGGTTCAGGGAGCATGTGACTATTTTTAAACATGGATGGGCCATCACAGAGTTCAGACCTTAACTGAATTGAGAATCTTTGGGATGTGCTGGAGAACAGTGCACAGTCGACTCTCCCATTATCAATACAAGCTCTTAGTGAAAAATGACTGCAACTCTGTACAGGAATAAATGTTGTGACATTGCAGAAGCTTATCGAAACGAAGCCACAGCGAATGTGGTGATGTTCTATATTTCATGATCATGTGGTGATGTTCCATGTTTTTTGTGAGCGAAGGTATAAAACCCACAAATAACTACAGAAGAAGTCAAGCACAGTACGGTGATGAGACGCTCAGCTGCAGGAAGACATTTGAATAGTGTGAAAGTTTTAAAGATGACTGTACATCCGTCAGTGAAGATCCTGGTCCCTGATGTTAAAGTGAAGCAGGTTAGGATGAATAAATACTAAATAAGTATCAGCGGTTCAGTATCAACTAAGCAAGCATGTCCTATCTCATGGATAGAGAGACCTATTGCTATAAAATAAATATATTCCCAGTAACCCAATCATTTGACTCGGTTAGCTCTGTCTTTGCTCCACTCACGCACATGTTTCTCAAACTTTCTCTCTGACAGAGTGCTCCCTCTTTCTCACACGACCCTCTCACATCTGTTTTTCTGACCAATCCAACACACAAATAACTTGGATACACACTGGGAAACTCAAGTTCATTGTGTTAGTCCTTGTCTTAAAAAGTCATGAAACAGTTATTTTTCCTACAAGAAACCAGTGCCTGATCTCGAACAGTTCTGCATTGCTGATCACATAGGATGTCCTAAAATGTTATTTGTTACATAACACATCCTGTTTTCCACCTCTGATCTCTGTCTGATCTCCACTCTACCTCTTTGCACTTCTCTGATTTGCTGTAACCTATTGATTTCATAGTCTCTTAAACTGAAGCTTCCTTCTGCTTTTTTTGTCTGATCTGTTCCTTTTCACGTTCAGTGATCTCCATCCTGCAGCTCTCTGCCTCTGATCTCCTTCCTCCTGATCTACTTGACTAATTTCTGATCCCTTTCACTGATCTGCTTCCTTTGCTGTGTTTCACTGATCTCCTTCTTGCTGGTTCACTGATCTCCTGCCTGTGGTCTTTCACAAATCTTTTTCATACTTCTCTCTTTTACTGTTCTCCTTTCTCCTGCTGTCTTTTACTAATCTCTTTTATCCTGATCTCCATCCTCTTGCTCTCTTCCAATGATCTTCATTCTTCTGCTCTCTTCCAGCGATCTCCATCCTCCTGCTCTCTTCCAGTGATCTCCATCCTCCTGCTCTCTTCCAGTAATCTCCTTCTTCTTGTTCTCTTCTAGTGATATCCATCCTCCTGCTACCCTCCAATTATTTTCATCCTCCTTAACTTTTCCAGTGATCTTTATCCTCTTGGTACCCTCGAGTAATCTGTATCATTATGCTTTCTTCCACTGATCTCCATCCTCCTACTCTCTTATAGTCATCTCCATCCTTCTGCTTTCTTCCAGTGATCTCCATCTCCCTCCTTTTCTCCACTGATCTCATTCCTCCTGCTTCCCTCCAGTGATCTCCATCTTCCTGATTCATTTCAGTGATCTCCATCTTCCTGCTTCCTTCCAGTGATCTCCTTTCCTGATATCACTTTCACTGGTCTCCTATTTTTCTCCTATTTTAGTTCTTTGCAGCATCAACAAAACTGGTTTAAGGTCCATTAGTCAAATGCCTCTTAGGGAAAACAAAAATAGTTATTCTGGGGTTCTTCCATCACTGAAAAACTTCATCCAATTTTAAATCTTCTCTAAAGTAAAAAAAAAAGTCCATGAAACATGTCTCTATCGGGGCTATTTTGTTTGGAATCCAGTCCCAGAGTATATATGTGTGCTGAAGGAACCACTGTTAGAATGAATGGAAATGTACAAAGGAACTGTATACACCAACCAGGCATAACATAACATGAAGTGAATAATACCGGTGAAGTGCTGATTTCCTCTTTATCATGGCACCTGTTAGTGGGTGGTATATATTAGGCAGCAAGTAAACATTTTGTCCTTATGTTAGAAACTGGAAAAATGGGTAAGTTTCTGACCGAGTTTGACAAGGTCCAAATTGTGACGTCTAGACGACTGGGTCAGAACATCTCCAAAACTGCAGCTCTTGTGGGATGTACCCGGTCTGCAGTGGTCAGTGTCTATCAAAAGTGGTTCCTGGAAGGAACAGTGGTGAACCGGCGACAGGGTCATGGGCGGCCGAGGCTCATTGATGCACTTAGGGAGCGAAGACGGGCCTGTGTGGTCTGATCCAACATACGAGCTCCTGTAGCTCAACTTGCTGAAGACGGGTAGCATGACAGGTCAGAACTGTTTTGGCGGCAAAGGAGTGGGAGGAATGGGGAGTTAAACAATATTGGGTAGGTGGTCATAATGTTATGCCTGACAGGTATGTGTGCTGATTCATTAAGAAACCATTGTTAGAATGAATGGAAAGTACAGAGGAACTGTATATATTGTCATATATTTGATATGAGCTACAACAGAGAAACGGTGTAACTGATAAACAACGGGAGTAACGTGTATTGAGGGTGTATCATATCTTTCTGCTCTCTTTCGTCGCTCTCTTTCTTGCTTGTCTTCTTCAGGCTCATGCAGTTGCCAAGCGTCAGGTATTGAGTGTCGTGATGGTGTGCACACAGGATGCAGCAGGCCATCTGAGCGCGCCTGCCGGTGTTGACACAGTAAACCAATCCCTGTGAGCTGCTGCGCCTAGGGGCTTGTGGGACTGACAAGGGAAGGGGGGGTGGGAGTGGCTGACAGACACACACACACACCACACATACACACACACACACACACACACGTGCATGCACTGACACACACACAAGCGTGAACACACACCCACACACTGAATGCTGGTGGTGGGAGGGAGAGCGCAGGCTGAGCGACACTCACACGGAGATTGGGTTACAGCTGAATTAGATCAGAGCTGTGGGAACCGGCACCTCGTCAGGCCGACACACACACATACACACACACACACACCACACACACACACACACACGCACACACACACACAGAAGCACACGTGTGCACACATGGCTACACACACGGCTGTGCTGTGTACATAAACACGCACTGACAGATTGCAGACACACAATCATAACGCACACACCTCAGACATACCTACAGGCATGGAGACGTGTGTGTGTGTGTGTGTGTGTGTGTGTGTGTGTGTGTGTGTGTGTGTGTGTGTGTGTGTGTGTAGGTAGGTATTAGTGAAACACTACATAAAAAGTAAAGCTGAGGTGGGTAACTCACTTCAGGATTAGTCCTTAAACACTTAAATTAAATACATTATATGGACAAAAGTATTGGGACACCTGACTTCTGTCGAACTGGGAGACCCAAACTTGTTCCAGCATGACAATGCCTCTGTGCACAAACCAGCTCCATGAAGATATGAAGATATGTCTTACATGGATTGAAGTGAAAGATATCTTGCTATAGATCTCTGACCTTTAAACCCATTGAACATCTTTGGGATGACCTTACCCACATCAGTACCTGTCTTTATTAACACCATTGAAGCTGAATGAGCACAAATGTCCACAAGCACACTCCAAAATCTAGTGAAAAATCTTCCCAGAAGAGTGTAGCTTACTATATTAACAGCAAATGGGGACTAAATGTGGAATGAAATGTGTAAAAAGATAAAAATCTGAGGATCAGGTGGCCACAAACTTTTGTCCACCTTTTTTGTAGTGTATGTATGAGCTGAAATGAAGACATGGGAGGAAAAAGGAATTTCAGTTCCTGAGGTTTTCACACACAAATGTCAAAAGCATGTCTATGTTCAAAACTGACCTGTGTGAAAAAGACCAGTGTGTGTGAGGCTCACCATGTGAACAATTCCCAAAAGAACTTTGTCTCTTCCATCCAACGTAAGACAGAAGTGTCTAGGAGATATTCTGTTGCTTGTCTTTGCTTGTTTTCACACACTGAACCTGGCAGGCTGAGCTCTGAGACTCAGCTGATCTCACACAGCTGAACGCAGAATGCTGTATATCCTATCCAAACTCTGAGCAGCACAACCTGTCCTCCTGCGAATGAGTCCAACGCGATGATGACATACCACAATGCTCTGCTATAACACATCTGGCGAACAAAATAAATCTTGTGAGAAAAAAAAAATATTGCTAATATAAATGCAATTTAAACTTTTACATCGACAGGAACATTTAAATTGATAAAATATGCATTATAATACAAATATCAAATATAATATATTTTATATATATATTATTTTATATTATTTATTTACAATTTACTATATTTACATTTCATGCATTTATTTATTAAATTTCTATATTCACATGTTAATATTTATATTATTATTTATATGTTTATTTTAATTTTTAGTATAGTAGATCTATCTATCTATCTATCTATCTATCTATCTATCTATCTATCTATCTATCGATTTGTTAATGTATTATTTTTATTTTGTACTTTAAAGCTTTATTTGTATGTATTTGTATGTCATATAAACGCCTTTATGAAACAGAGAGAAATGAAATGGTATAAAATGTATTTATATCGTTATACTTTATATTACTATTATATTATATATAATCATTATAAATATATCCATAGATAATAATAATAATACAAAATAATTCTAATAATAATAAATGAATTAATAGCTTTTTTTGTTTAACATATCCTGACAGAGGAAATGAGAAAAATCTCTAAAGGGACGTATCTCTAAACTGTCATTACCTGTCCAGTTCCTCTGTTTCTCTATGAAATAATGAAAAATTCTAAGGGCATATTTACTCAACCCCCCCCCCCCCCCCCCCCAAATCACTTCCCCCAATCACACACACACACGCACACACATACACATACACACAGCTCCATAACACACTCAAAATGAAGCTTGTCCTCTCTTTGACCCATACCATTACAGAGCAACAGGAGGCACAAAGAAGAGAGAAAGAGAGTGCAGCCATTCAGGAGAAGAGTGGCTCTAAATAAGCAGCCGTCACATTCCCTATCAGCAGCTGCAGCTGTGACCACGCCATTACCTGCTGTACATTAATGGGCCAAACCACAGTTTGAACTGAAATACAGCCACGCACAATACTGCAGAAAGAGAGAGGGAGAGTGACGGTGCTAACCGGATCCGGTTTCAGGGTGCTGGAGGTCCGGACGCAGGCTCCGAGCCTGGGAACAGAGAGAAGAGAGAGTCCTGTGTCAATAAGGAACAGTGGTCAGCCACAATGGGGCCAACTCCACACAACAGCACTGACAGACACCCACACAAAGCAAACCCCTCCATTCTCACACAGCCGAGAGAATGGACCAGTGTGTGGGTGCCTGGGGGCATGTTTGAACAGTGTGCAAACACACACACACACACACACACACACACACACACACACACGCACACACGCACACACGTACGCACACTCTCACACAGAGTGTACTGTATATAAACAAACACACTGCACACCCACTCACACACACACACACACACACACACACACACACACCCACACACACACACACACACACACACACACACACACACACACACACCATATAGAGATTTAATTCTCCACTATACAACTGGCATAACTTCAAAATTTCAGCAAACTCAACAACATTCAACAGGTTTTCTACACATTAATTACCATCATATGAGTTCAGATTGCTTTTGGAATTCTAGACATAAAAAAATAAATAAAAGATTCAAAATCACTTCCACTGATTTTACACATTTTGCTTTGAATATGAGAAAGGGTACAACTCGAAGATGTTTTCAGACATTAAGATCACTATGAAATGGCCTGCCCCCTGGTGTTTAATTTTGAAATTACTCCATCTATCACTTCCTAATGCCGCACTCACATTGTGTTGCTTGTCAGACTCTATGAATATTATCCCCACACTGTACACACTGTAGTATCGCAGTTGTCATAATGTCAGACTGTACAAGAAAAAGACTCGTCCAAAGTTTTACGTCATCCATCCATGACAAGCTCGGACCCGTGTTCTCTTGCTAACGGTAGCTGACAGCAAACAAAAACAATCTGTAATGTTAATTTTGTTAATGACGCCTGGATAGTAAAAAAAACTAATTAAAACATTTTCCCTTAATTACTCAATGTGTCTCTTCATGCTTGACTGTTGCGACATTTTCACTGAGGTGGTTCGAAGTTGTCACGCTAATTGCATCATCAGGTTCGGCGATCCTGGGTTTGACAGCTGTCGTAGGAGAAGTCACACTGCTGGAAAGCATCTGAAATCTGCCAGAATTTCATCAGAGGAAAAAAATGATCGCAACAGCCATCAATTGGCTGACGGTGAACATGTCAATTCAGTAATCAAAAACTAAAAGATTGCAGCCTACAATTATAGGAATCTTTTAGGATTAAAAAAATGTGTCTCAGGCGACCAAATCGTGGCCAAAATCGCTCAATGTGCGCATGGTTAAATTCAGAAGCTCAACAGGACCAGGAAAACAGAGAACTTTGATAATGCATTCATAAGAAACCCACAAAAAAGATTTCAAACCATCTTTCTCTTCGATCTGTCTACAACTAACTGGAGGCTTCTTCTGTCCAAACCGAGACTTTGCTCAGCCTGAAACTTAGCTGGCTGTAGATTTGTGATTTGTTAGATAACATAAGATTTAGTTAAGTAGTTGAAACTATTCATATAATTTTAGCATTCAGGTAGGAGAGTGTTCACACTGTAGTGTATAAGGGCATCTCTTGGAAACATGTCAAGTGTTCACTAAATCATGAAATGTCACAATTATATTGTCAATAATAGTGTATTGGAGGTTGACTTGCTAATCAACTTTTTTCCTGGAAGTTCAGGATTATATTAATTTTCATGATGTATGATATAACATCATTATGAAGACACGGCTATAGAAACCATCAATAATTTAGAGAAACGCAGTATAACAGAGTGCTGCATCGCAGATCTTATGCAGTGAGAATGAATGCTATTACTAAAGCAAGAAACCAAATGAGCACAATTTAGCGTTATTGCAGCCATGGTTGCACCGCTCACATACAGTATATCATCTCCAGCAGAAGCATCAATATTAACCTCATAAAATAACCCCAGGTTTTCTGTGCATTTTGGGGATTTGAAAGGAAGACTAATTGTGTATTTAGGTGCAAAGGAAACTACAGGAAACGAAACACAAAAGTATAAATGGTCCATGAAAAAGCTAAACAACTCTTTTGAACTGTTTTGGCAGATCTTTTCCTCCAGCTTTTCTTGAAAAGTTCATCTTGTAAGTGTCCTTGTAAGTATATATCCAAATTCATTGTATTTTCTTTGTCAGCCATTGTGGAATGAAAAAACTGCTATAACGTCCACATGAATATATTTGAACTTGTGCAGTTTGCTACAGATGCGGTTTGTGAGCTTTGACTAGTGAGCTCTCTGACCATCCAAAAAAGAGTCGACATGGATCACAGTAAGCTATAGGACGTCTGCAGTGTTCAGTGATGTCTCAAGGCAGACAGATACCTTTGTCATGGTTTTGACATCCCTACATACTCCAATGTTTATGCTAAAAAGGTTATCCTGGAGCATACCTATCATACTTAGCATACCCATACAAAAATATACAGGAAAAATGCTAATATATGACTGTGCAACATATAATATAAATAAAAAAAACACACACCCTTGCCCATGTGTTTCAGTATTTCTGGCACTATAGGTAAAACTAATCTCAAGTCAGATTGTACCAAACATGTTAACTTAGCTTAGCTGTCATTAGGCATGTATTATTCATTCAGTTTTTCTATGAGACAAAAACACAGCAAGTGCTGCCATCTAGTGGCAATTCGAAAACTTGCCCTGCACACTCCCACACACTGGCTTGCTTCGATTAGTTAACCTTAACCAATAATAATCATTACAGAACAGAGAGAAAGAGAGAAAGAGAGAGAGAGAGAGAGAGAGAGAGAGAGAGAGAGAGAGAGCGTGTGATCCAGTTCACCCCAGAGCAGTTAAATACAATTTAAGTGTGGTTACTGGGCAGGCCATTCCATGATAGATAACACTCCAGTCCTCTGTTTGCTCTCTAAATAATGCTTACGTATGCTTTAGATCATTTTCTTGTAGTTACGTGAAATCAGTTTTAATAAGCTGTAGTCCAGACGGAATTGCATGGTGATGAAGTATGGCATTGGTAGCCATGTTGGTTCAGTATTTCACTAAATGTATGTAATGAGGTTGCATGTTCTTCAAATAGAAACAGAAACACGTGAAATAGAATGTAAGATGTATTTCTATCAAAACCTGTTCTTATTGCTCTCTTAAGTACAGTTTGATACAAATTCTTCTTCTTCATCATCTTTCAGCTTCTCCCATTAGGGGTCGCCACAGCGGATCATTCGTCTCCATATCCCACTGTCCTCCACATCTGCCTTTTTCAACCCGACTACTGTATCTGCATGTCTTTCTTCACTACATCCATAAACCGCCTCCTTGGTCTTCCCCTTTTCCTCCTTCCTGGTGGCTCCAGCCTCAGCATTCTTCTACCGATATAGACAGTTTGATAAAAAATAATATAATTAAAATGATAATATACTTAAAATAAAAAAGCTAATTAATATCATGAAAAAAAATTGTTGCACCTCTAAATTTTTGAATACATTTTTGACCATGGCTAATAACATGAGAATGCAGATTGGGTGCCCTCAGGTTGAAACTCATCACTTAGGAAATTAATTGTTTTGTTTTTGCTTCATACACCACAGTCATTACTAGTTTAGAGCAGAAATACCCAAACTAGGGTCTGCAGGCCAAAGATGGCTCGTGGTGCTCTTTAAGTTGGTTTACCATGTCATATATGAACCAGCATCATGTCTCTCATTAGTGGTGACTGAATAGCTGAATTAGGCATTCATACTGTGTTTCTCATTGTACCATTGTACCATCTCAATGAACTAGAACCTTGAGAATAAGCTGCATTAGGTAAACAGATGTCAGAGTCATGTTTTCAATTTATATGTAAATATTATAAAATAATTAATGAGATAAACCGTGCCAACGTTAATTATGATATAATGGTGGGCATAATGCATGTAAAACATTTATTTTCGGACTATCGGGTTTGATTTTTTGGGTCCTTCATAGAAGAAAGCTTGGGCCCCTCTTTTGTAAAGCCTTCATGTAAACAAATTCGAGAAAACCAGTGTTAACTACAAGTTTCAACCACTAGATGGCAGCACTTGACATGGTTTTGCCTCAGGCGTTAAAAAGAGAAAGCCAAACTGAGAAAAAAGATTTTTATTTTCTATCAGAGTTTGCAGCATTTAGCTTTTAAGTTCATGTGATACTTTATAAGAAGATATTTTTTATAAGGTATTTTATGTATTTAAGGTTAATGATGATTAATTTGGAGCTTGCACATTACTACTGATGTGTTTAAAATTGTATTCTCAAAGCTACAATGCTGCTGCTGATAATGATTGATGAAGAACATGTTTTTTTTAGTATGAATGTAGTAAAAAGGAGAAAAAATTGCTGCATTGTATAATTACTTGGAGTTGCTCAAATCCCTTCACAGACCTATAATAGAAATTCGCAGTCAGTACTGTGTCAGGGGTGTTGGGATGGGAATTGGCAGCTGTGTCAAATGTTCTCATTTACCAAGTTGAAATAAGTCCAACTGCACAGTGACAGACAGGAGTCACAGCCAACCAGGAGGAAAAGTCCAAACAAATGATGGTGTGAAGAATCCAACATTTTAATGATTCAGGAGTGTGGGAGTTTTTTGTGTATTTCCTGCTGAATATTTGTAACAAAATATTGATGTGATGGAGTTGGATGCTGTTTTGGTACAAGATGGATGCAGTCACTTTTTTGCAAATAGATTTCAAAACCAGAATGGCTACGAAATGCCTTTCGATGTCGGTGTGTTCACGGCGAATGAAGGGAAATTTGATATGCCGGGGTGACATCCTAATTAAATGCTAACATGTATGGCTGGCAATAAGTAGCTCAGGGATGATAGAGGAGGCCAGAGCGGTCAGCCAGTTGTTGTTCCAAATACCGCAAAGTTGTCAGTGCTTGTAAAAGTCACAGCGATGTATCAATGCTGGCCCCATTTCAACACATTTTTAAGGGAATGACCATTAAGATCTGAAGTCATAAGCTAGACATCATACTTAGCTTAAATGTTTCTCTAAATCTGTGCCTATGATGGCTTGAGATACCTGTTTATTTACTAAGTGGGATATGATGTGGTCTTATTCAGCACATTTTTTGGGCCTCTGGGCATTAAATGCATTTACAGTACCTCACTTCAGATTAGTTATTTGCTGATTGACAGTTTGAAAAGTACTAGAGCATAGTTACAAGTGTATTTTCCTTGTATTGGTATTTTAAATGGCAGAAAAGGTTGTCACCAGTATTCAGTCATCTACAGTGATGTCATGAAAATGATAAATATTCTTGATCCAGCCTTATCAAAGTAGGATTCAGACATGTTGGTACCTGAATCCATGATTCAAATAATAGGGTTTTCTTTCTTATATAAAATTAAATACAGCATTGGCAACACCGTGTGGACAAAAGTTTGTGGACACCTGACTATCAGATTGGTATTTGCTTTCTAAACATTCCATTCCACATTTAGTCCCCTTTTGCCGTTAATAACCTCCTCTCTTCTGGGAAGATGTTCCATTAGATTTTCGAGTGTGCTTGTGGACATTTGTACTCATTCAGCCACAAAGGCTTTAGTAAAGTCAGATACCGATGTAGGTGAAGAGGCCTGGGGTGCAGTTCGTGTTCCAAATCATTCCAAAGGCCTAATAGGGGTCAATAGCTCAATAGCAGGTTGCTCGAGATCTTCCACTCTAACCCTTAGGGTTTATGGTTCAAATAAAAGGAAAATCTATTTCTACTGCATCCCTTAGACAACTTATACAATTGTGTGCCTCCGACTTTGCGGTAACAGTTTGGGGAGGAGCCACATAAAGCTGAAAAGATAAGGTGTCCCAATACTTTTGTCCATATAGTGTAATTTGGTCTTTTGTGTTGCAGTGTAGTTTTATTTGGGTATTATTTAAAATGTACATTATATAACAGCATAAAAAAAAACAAAAAAAAAAACGTGCTGGAGAAACACTTTATCTGCAGCGTTCTGAATATTGTGTGGATTATATTCAGCCTGAAATGCAAGAATGAAGTCATCTTGAATTCATCAGAAGGAGACTAAATGAGAAAGAGGTGTGTAACCAAAGGAGAAAAAAAAAAAAAAAAAAGGTTAGGATTTTATTTCGATAATTTTTTAAATGCTACATTATACAAAAAAATAAGCTGGAAGCGATGAATAAATAAATAAATAAATAACTAACTTAATACATGAATCACTTCAGACGAGGAGCCGCACTAGAGCAATATCAAAGTTTTATTTTAAAATTTATTATAGAGGAACAGTAGTACAATTGAAACAGAAAGGAAAATGTATTCATCTTAAAACATTGGAAGGACGAGAAAAGAAAAACATAAAAAGAGTAACCTGATTTGCTTTTGTGTATGAGGTGAGCCGTGGGCTCGTTTTGCATCCACTGTAAGAGCGTTGAAAAATACATCTTTGAAACGGCTTTAAAAAAATACAGCTGGAAAAACCCTTCATCTGTAGTGTTCTGCTTTTTTTTTCTGTTGATTATACCCACATATAGCGTAAAATGTAAAGAGGAAGTCATCTCAAGTTCATCAGAAACACAGACGTAATGTGAAAGAAGTGTGTGTGAACAAATACACAGATGAACAGAAAGAACATCAAAAGCTTAGCCCAGATTCCAATCATTCAGATCAACTTAAATATCTCTATATAATATATATTTATGTGTATATATATATAGATATCTCATATACTTCACCTATATATATATATATATATATATATATATATTTCTATATATAATATATCCCTCCCACAGTGATTGAAGGTAAATAATACAAACAGGATGAATATCTTCTATAGAGCTTTCAAAATACATGTTCATCTGAAGTAAAGGGAAAAGATAGACATACTTTGTATCATTATAGCACTTCAATATATCCACTGCATATGACCAGAAACTGCTGTTCCCAGGTTTCAAACCACAAATATTTCATAGAAAAATCTGCTTGATGAAATGAAAATAGAAAAAGAAAAACATTATAGAAAGGAATACAAACCAAAACAAAAAAAACAAAACAAAAAAACATAATATATGCATCTAGGGTAAAGTGAATGATTTTTTTTTTTTTTTTTAAGAATAAAAACATTTAAATCTGACAATTACATACACACAAGCAAGGATTCACACTAAACAGGTTACCTGGCTTTCTCATACATTAATTCAACATTAATTCAACAATGATTTTGGTAGGACAAATAGAAATTAACAGTCTTGATTGCATTTTGGAATCAATATATATATAATATTAAATAATGAAATGTCCAAAAGAAAAAGAAAAAAAGAAAATTTGCACATGGACAAAGTTATATTTATTTCCATCCAGACCGGCTTTGGGGAAATAAGGAGAAAAATGAAAAAGAAAAAAAAAAAAAAAAAAAAAAAAGAATGTAAAGTAGTAAGTGCGGGACTATGACTCTCCATAGAGCTCCACTTTACATTAGCATGACCAAAGTGTTTCTTTCTCGGCAGACAAACACGACGTCGCGTCAAATAAAATAGCTGTAAATAGAATTTTCTTTTGTTTGTTTTTGCACGAAAATGAAGTCTTTTACAAAACAAACTTCATACATCCCAACCAATCAGCATTCTTCACGATTACCTTCCACACACGCGCACACACACACACACACACACACACACACACACACACACACACACCACGCACGCACGCACGCATTCAAGTGATTATCAGTATGCTCAGTACCTCATCACACTAAATCAGAAAGGTCCGAAACTTTGGGTCGTTGTTACTGTACTGCCGGTAGATTTGATTCGAAAGTAAAATACAATAAAATTAAAATGGTATGTATGTGTGTGCATGTGCATTAAATAAAACATAAAAATGGCAAAAGCATACCTGATCGGCTCTTTAGCACAACAGTGTTACATATAGAGCTGATTAAAATATCTGAGTTGAGTAGGCTTTACGATTATTAATATCATATACAGCTTTTAGGTCCAGTATTAAAAAACAAAACAAAAAAAAAACAAGCATTACAGCACCAAACGTTTCCGTCATTTGGCAAAAATTCAAGCTTTAAGTGAATGTCAAAATGCTCTATAAAGTGTTACGGTGACGCTGTGATTCATATAAAGCTAGCAATAATATATTCCCATTATACTTTTTTTTTTTTTTTTTGTCTCTGCTTTATGTTTACTCTCAGCATTTTCAGTAGTTCGCCTCCTGCCAAATCTCAGTGTGCGTTCTGCTTGGCACAATGGCACAGCCCCAATATAACTTAAATCATAAATATGGCTGTGGTCTATTAGAGTCACAAAACAGATTTTTTTGGTTCCAAGATTTGTGCAGGGAAAAAAAAAAAAAGACAACAAAAGAAAAAAAACAACAAGGAAAGGAAAAATAGCTTCGTAGGTCTTCTTACGACAACTAAAATATATCTACACAACTGGAAAATAAAAGGAAATAAAAGCTTCCTGTGTAAGCAATGTCCCCAAATGCTGTCTTTAAAATCAGGACAGACAGAAGTCGTGGAAGTTCAGACTTGCCAGGAAGCGCAGCCGCAAAAACGGAACCTCTCTGATCAGACATGGAAAAGAAAATAAGAAAAATAATAATAATAATATTTTAATAAGACCATATTAACTTTCTTCATAAATTAAATAATATCTTTAAGATGATTGGCCTATCGTAACTTAAAACACTGTACACCATCAGACCCTAGTAAAGAAGAAGGAAAAAAAAAAATACATCACTGAAAAACCTGATTTTCATATATCGTCATTTTTATCTCTTTCTCTAACAGGCAGCAGGCCTTAGACTCTGTCACACACATAATCTTTACATCTTCAAGTCCCTATCTACCAAACGCGTTTTTTAATTCTTTTACACATACACACTACTGTGCAACCGTGAGGTTTGATAGCACTTTGGAGTTGTTGATTGTTTCCCAGCTTTTTTTTTGTTGTTTATTTATATCTTTTTTTTTTTTAAGTTGCATTAATGTTAGTCCTCCTCAGGGGTGGCACCTGCGTCACCCTCGTAGTTGGATTGGTCATTGTCGTTAGGTTCCTCGGCGTCTGCCTCCTCCCCCATGTCCTCGTCTCCCTCGACGTTCTCCTCGAAGTCTTCGTCGCGGCTGAACTCCAGCTCCTGCATGGCCTCCAGCCCTTCCTGTGTGGCCTGGTGCGAGTCCGCACAGTCCACGCACACGCCGTAGCGCCGAGAGCCGTGACGGATCCCCACGCTCGCCGCCAGCATGAAGATCTTCTTACATACCATGCACTTGTACTTCTTATCTTTCTTGTGAACCTACGAGAGGACAGAGACACGTTACGGTTTCGATAATAGGGACTTTAGGCGGCGACAGCCGGAGCCATGGTGACCAGAAATAAACCGAGCATTAATTTAACTGGCTGCTTCCTGATGCCTCTCAGGCTAGTCAAGCAAAAACCCCAGTATGGTGGTCTGTACACTGTGAGGACGTGTGGATTAGGTTTAGTACACGCAACTTTTTTAAAGGAAAATTTTAATCCATGCATTGTATCCATTTTTGTGACGTAATGTCATCTATTTACATATTTATCTGCATGTGTCAATTTGCACAAGTGATATTTTCTCTTCTGTCAGATGATAAAGTATTTTGTTGCTGTGTACTTGTACTCTGCAATGATGAAGTTAAATCAATCTATCAATCGATCTATGCTAAGCTGACAAAAGTATTGGGACACCTGACCTTTCCTGCCATATGTGGTGGTTCTGCAAACTGTTACCACAAAGCTGGAGGCACGCAATTTTACAGGACGTCCTTGGATGCGGTATAACAAAATTGTGTTCACTTAAACTTGGAAACCCAAACCTGTTCCAGCATGGCAATGCCCCTGTGCACAAAGCCAACTCCATGAACATTTACATTTATGGCATTCAGAAAACGCCCTTATCCAGAGCGACTTACAACTGAGCAGTTGAGGATTGAGGGCCTTGCTCAGGGGCCCAACAGCAACCGCTTGATGATGCTGGAATTTGAACCTATGACCTTCCGGTCATATGCCTTAAACACTGAGCTACAACCTTCCATGATGATATGGTTTATATGGTTTGGAGAGGAAGATCTTGAGTGGCCTGCTATAGAGCTCTGATCTCATCCTTACTAAACACCTTTGTGATGAATTGGAACGCTGACTGCACCCCAGGCCTCCTCGCCTCACCTACATCAGTACCTAACTTTAATAACACTCTTGCGGCTGACGAACACAAATGTCCACAAGCACACTCCAAAATCTAGTCAAGTCAAGTTTATTTCTATAGCACTTTTCACAACAGACATTGTCTCAAAGCAGCTTTACAGAATTTAACAGTGAAGGTGAATGATGTGTATTTATCCCTGATGAGCAGCCATGGAGACTGTGGCAAGGAAAAACTCCCTTAGATGTTATGAGGAAGAAACCTTGAGAGGAACCAGACTCAAAAGGGGAACCCATCCTCATTTGGGTGACATCAGGAGTGTGATCATAAATCTTTCAACAATCCAGAACACCGGAGAGTGAGAACTAGCATGAGTACTGGAGTGTGTGAATATAAGTAATGTTCTTTCTACATTCTTATACAGTCTTTATGGTTAACACTAGGAGCTACTGAGCAACTCATAAAATAGCTCAACATTTGTGATCAATCTAGTGGAACATCTCTCTAGAATAGTGGAGGGAATTGTAACAGCAAAATGGGACTAAATGTGGAACACGGTGCTCAAAATGCACATACCAAACTTATGACCAGGTGTCCGCAAACCTTTGCCAATATGGTGTGTGTGTGTGTGTGTGTGTGTGTCTGTCTGTCTGTCTGTCTGTCTGTGCGTGCTCTTACTGGTATAGTGATCCGGTAATGTGATATGATGCACGAGGCAACAATTTCCCTGTATATCTGATTGCCTTTTTACAGCTTTACTACTGATAATACTACTGCGGTAAACAGAATGATGGCGAGATCTTCTGTAGCACGAGTTTTGTAAAAACACTGACTGTAACTGCTCAGACATGCAGTCGGTTTACTCGTCCAGCTCCTGTTCCTGAAGTACACGAGCGAATCAATAATAACCAATAGCAGGCAGGTCCTGAACCTCTGTTCAATCGTCGTTTAAGTTTAATAACACAGAAGCCGGTGTCTAAAAATCTATGCATCAATTACACAGAACTGGTTTACACGATGGCACAAACGGCAGCTGTTTGCAAAATATGCAAAGGCGAGATTACCATGCTGGGAGAGAACATGACCAACCTGTTTAACCACCTCAAAAGAAAGCACCCCAAATTATGTGGCAGAAGTCGAGAAAAAAAATACAAATAAATAAATAAAAGCACGGGGAGAGATTTCTCAAACATTTAAGACTTGATACGATGCATTTTTATTATATCAAAAACTGCAAATTGTTAGGAGTGGGAAGAAATCTTTAAATGTGAATTAGCCTGCTTGATCATCATCATCATCATCACCACTCTGTGCTAATTCTAAATCTAAAGGAAATGAAACGAAATAGGGTTCCATCTTGGTGAGTATTCATGCAAAAGACACACGTATATGTTTAAAACTTCCTTGTGCTGTGTGTGAGCTATTGTGCAACAAAATTAAACCAACATTAAATCTAAGTCTAAATGTCATTTTTCTAAACCTGTATTATTTTGCGTGCATGTCAGCTTATGACCAAATAAAATGTTTATATTTATGCTTCTATATGATACAATTTATATAAATTCCCCTAAATTTGTAATTAATTTCTGTAAATTCACTCAAATTCCAAGTAAGTTTCCAACTTGGAATATTTCCAAAATTCCCCAGATTAAGTTCCCATGGAACCCCTTTGCAACCCAACTACAACTAAAGAGCGCACTTATGAAGGAAGAGCATGAGCACGGGGATGTGTCTGAAAAAAGAACATCACACAAGCATTCATGGTGAGTGAAAACGCGTCTTCTCACCAGGGAATGTCTCTTGACGTGCTCTCGGCGGGTGAAGAGCTTGCCGCAGATGTCGCAGCTGAAGGAGCGCACGCCTGAGTGGATGATCAGATGGCGCTTTAGTGTTCGTCGGTGCTTGGCTATGTAGTTACAATGGGGACACTTCAGCTTGTTCAGGGCCGTGTCAGACGTTTCACCTAAGACAGAAACACACACACACACCACACACACACACACACACACACACAAACACCTCAGAATCAGAATCTGAATACTTCATTGATCCCCTAGGGAAAATGTTTAGTTACAGTTGCTCACAGTAAGAGATCAAAGAAAAGATTAAAGTAAAAATAAATATGCATATTAATGTGTGGGATTATATATATATATATATATATATATATATATATATATATATATATATATAAATAAAAGAAATGTGTAGCAGCATGAAATGTAATTTTTAGCAGCAGTGAAAACCAGAAAAGTAATTAATTATTATTATTATTATTGCACATAACCGCCCAAGGTATCAACAATATACAAGTGTGGCATGAAAATAAATATAACTATACTATCTATGCCAAACAACCATCAGAAGGAGGAGTTCGAAAGTTTGATGGCCGCAGGCAGAAATGATCTCCTGTGGTGCTCTGTGGTGCATCGTGGTTGTACGAGTGTCACTGAACCTACTCTTTAGACTGACCAGTGTTTTATGTAGTGGGTGGGAGAAGTTATCCAGGATGGAATGTACTTTGGACAGCATCCTCCCTCCAGACACTGTCGTCAGAGAGTCTAGCTCCTCCCCAACAACATCGCTGGCCTTGCGGCTCAGTTAGCGGAGTGTGTTAGTGTCTGCCACTCTCAGCCTGCTTTCCCAGAATGACACAGCATACAGGAGAGCACTGGCCATGACAGTCTCATAAAACATCCTCAGCATTGGATGTTATCGTCTGCGATCTCGTTTTGCTTCTCGAACACACACAAACAGCTGATCGTGGAAAATGAGTGGCTGTATCTACGGTTTTTTTTTTTTCCTCTCCTTTACATTTGTAGTAGCTGCACTTTCATGCTTTCTAAAAAAAGAGCTGGGTGAGTGTAAGGGGCGTGGTCGCTTTTATTGCGTCAAGATATCATGTTCGTGGGTGATGAGAAGAGATGCACTCTGTTCTGTGTTACTTCCTGATTGTGCTGTGCAACCTTCTGAAGTATTGTCAGTCGCTGTGGTAATTTCATACCAGAACCTTTAACCGCGTTACGTATAATGTGATTTCTCCCAATTTGAAGGAAGAAGAAATGAATAAAGCGCAACATTTAGCAGAAGGAAAATATTATATCCTTTAGGAAAAATACATGCCCGAGCCCCCGCTGGAACAGGGGTGCTTAAGCAACCAGCACACGTCTTTTGATCTGTGACAGAGCGAAGGGGGAAGCTTTATTTGACGTGAAATGGCCCAAACAATAGAGTCGTTAAGCAGGCTGCCAAGGGAGTGACGAGAGCCAGATCACCTGGGAATTTCAAAAGGACCCCAAAAACCACTGTGTGGGTGGACCGAAGAAGAACCGAAGACGACTGCACGGCTTACTGTTATTCAGTGTTAAAATTAAAGTTTAACCCGTCGCTATGTTAGTCTGGTCCACACCTTCAAACGGACTTGTTGTTAAAACATGACTTGACGTAGTTAATCATCAAACTAGATTTTGAAAATGTATGCAACGCTGCTGGAGTTTGAGAAAGGAAAAAAAAATTGGTACACTTGTTCTCCCAGACTCTCTTTTCCTGGTGGTGTTGGTGAGCTAGCTCTGTGGTGGGAGAAGGATAGAACAGACTGAGGGATTGAGTGGTCTCCACCCAGTAATTGCTCCATCTGTACACTACCCTAAAGCCCTTGAGGACAAATGCACTTACCGGTACTGCTTCTGCCTGCACTCATTATTAAATGCGTCTTACGTGTCATAAATACTTGGCTAACTCTTGAAGAACGTGCGCGGGTTACAGACAGCGTGTCTTTGGCATGTGAGCGAGTAGGTATAACGTGTAAATGATTGTCAGGAACGCCAGCAGTGGATCAGCTTTCTCAGGGTGCGTTTAGGGGGCTGGTAGGTAAGCCATTAGATCCCACTGTAAGGGCCTGTGCTGCCTGGGTCAATATTTGTAAAGGCAGCAACGGGCGCTCTGCATTAGGGAGGATTAGGGCAGGATGACCCCTGGCAGCTTTGCACCTCCGAGGACTGAGGGGGGAGTAAATGTACGTGTGTGTGTGTGTGTGTGTGTGTGTGTGTAGTCAACCAGCAGCTGCAAACAGCTCAACCGAATCCCGTTTTGAACACAATTCAAGTATTTACGACAATGAAGCCTGCGCTGTTCTCTGTAGAGCCAAAATCTTAAAGCTATGCAGTGCTACCATTTCTCCTTCATGTTTCCACAGCAGATAAAAGCAGGCTCACTGCCATTAAAAGAAAACAACCACTAATGAAATACTTTTTTTTTTTTTAACCCACATTTATAATGTATAAGCAATTACCATAGACAACAATTTGCATGTTTTCCCTGTACCAAGATGATAATGGAAAACATGTTTTTAGTAAACACTAATGTGAAAGCAGTTTGTACGATTCTGAACTCAAAGGAATGTAATAAAAATACCTTAATAATAAGATAGAAGAAACACAGCAGGTGTGGGGTGAAGAGTTACAGTTAATACCCCAAAATCCTTATTAAATAAAGAAATAGTTAATCAAAATTTTAGCTGTTTATAGTTGCATTTGACGATATAAAATGGAACGGAGATACGTTAGGTCATGCAATTACTTGCAGCACCATTTCATTATTGCATTTAGAAACCAGAAACACTTTCCTCGCATTTGAAATAAACTTCTCCTTCCAGAGATCATTTTAAATAGAATCGGTTTATTGTTATAATTAGATTATTGTGGCACGTCCATTATACTATACCATGTCTCTATAAATGTGTCCTATATGAATGTTACTATAGAAATTATAATATATTCAAATAAGTACATGAATAATAAACTGTAACTCGATTTATCGCCTGGAAATGTTGCCCGAGTGAGCGTTAACGAAAGTCCGTTAACATCTCTACATCCGAGAATACACCTTTAGATATAAATCCATTACTTTTTGAAAGTAGATTACTTTTAGAGATGGAAAAATGTGTGGTCTTGAATAAACCCAACACTGTGGATACACACCTGCTAATAAATACATAATAGGAACAACACAAACAGCTTTAGTAGTATCTTCTTTTCATACCCGTCTCATTCACAGACCTTTATTTACATAAAACGCTTTCACAAACTGCCCGTAGGCGGCCATTATAAAGGAGCTTGGAGAAAACGGCTTTTCCATTCTTTTCAGAGTAAAAGGTGTCAGAGATATTGACTGTGCTAATCGCTTATAAGCTACAGATGTGGTGGGCAGAGATCTGGTTATAAAACACTGGAGAATTCCTTTAACTGACTGCATGAAAGAAGAAAGCTTTGGGCTGAAGAACAGTCAGCACATGCACAAGGTTTAGGTCCAAGGATCCCAGACTGCCTTAACAGATCTATGAAGAATAGAAAAAACGGGTTTAAAAAAATCCCGGGTTTACTTTCATTCCATACCACTTCAATGCCTGGTGATATTTCATGCTTCGCCGTGCCGTATATATCGTAAGGCTTGACGGCTCCTCTGGCTGAAGATTATGCAGGTTTGTGTGATCTCGGGAAGGCCAGTTTAATAAGGACACAGACTCACCGGCTCGACATCTAATTAAAAGAAGACATGGCTCGTGCCCGTGCATACTACACACCCAGCTACACTGACCAAGTAGAAAAGCAATCTTTATGCAAGATCATGACTGGCACAATGCCACAGGCAAAGGTCAGGGCACAACTATGAGGGTGTGTCCCAGAATGTGCTTGGGCAATATTGCAGATGCCCCCATAAAAAGGAAAATGCCAGCAACCATGACATACTGCCAATCCATAGAGCGAGTGACAGCAAACTTGTTCCAACGTCAAAACAGCTATTTCGATGAATACGAAAGTTTTTACAGAACTCGCAAGTGTGGTATTAAGATGAACCTCAGATGATTATGGAAGCATCTGATACCTAACTGACAGTCAACCACCGGTGTGGGTGGGACCATCGGCTGTTATCATTGAAGAGCAAAACCAAAATACTCTTTCCATGCTCAGGTTCATCTAGGTTAATCAGTCACACGAGAAAAGCTTTTAGAGAAACCGTGGAGACAAGTCAAACTCGAGCACGCGCCCTACTTCCAGGTAATGAAATTCAGGTTACGGTAACAACATGGCCTGTTTGAGGTAGCTAGACCATAAGCTAGATAACTCATGCTAATCCTAGTTCTGTGAGTGTGATGAGGAAGAGAACCCTTCATATGAAATCACTAATGATGGGCATGGATTCTCTTGCGTAAGCCAATAATAGCAATATAATAACCGCAGATAACAGTCCACACAATACAACAAACAAGTTCTTAAATCCGTATAGTGAACTTTGTTACATTAGTCAGTAATGTGTTGTTGATCTGACGTATACAGATTGCTCATACTAGATGGACGGACAGACAGACATAGAATAATAGATGCTTGCATTACTATATTTCAACACGTTCATTCCAGAACTTCAGTAAGAGTACTAAGCCCCTGCTTAACTCAAGACCCATGAGGATGAATTTAGACTGTAATTAATATAAACAGCTGCCATGTGTCTCATTCAGTGAACAGTTAAGAACCTCAACAATGATGGAACTATAATAAATGGAAGCTGGGTGTGACCCAGATGAGGATGGGTTTCCTTTTGAGTCTGGTTCCTCTCAAGGTTTCTTCCTCATTCCATCTCAGGGAGTTTTTCCACTTTCGCCACAGAGACACTCGTTACGAATAAAGTTATTAAAGGACTAATGACAATACTTATGTATTTATGACAATAAAATGTATTTTGTAACCTATTTCTCTATTCCTAAGAATTGAATTAAATATGACTCAAGTAAATGAACTCCTTTTTAAATTGAGTAAAAATACTAAAGTGCTTGCATTTCAGTAGACTTAAATACTGAAATGTATAAGTAGTGGTATATAAAAAAAACCTATGTAAACCATAGATGCAGTTCCGTCTCCTATTCTCCTGCATATCAGAACTTCATAAGGAGAAAGTTTTCCAGTTACAGACTCACAGTGAGAGAACCCACACACACTCGGACAAGAACCGTGGGGTTATGCGTGTGCTCTCGCCACAGCTTCTCTTTTAAACCAATATATGTTTTCACTTCAATGTAGTAAAGGACGGCATGTTTTTCGGAAATGTCGTGAAGTTAAAAAGACAGATATTATACGTTAAAATGTACTAAAGTTAAAGTTTCCCATAAAGATAAAATACTTGAAAATGTACAAAAATTAAGTGAAACTACTTTGATAAATATTTGTCCTCTCTCGTCCTCTTACCTAAAGATCACACACATTGCTTTTTCAGACTGCTTTTCATCATCATAGTAAAACATCCTGAAATGCATAGTGGGCTGCTGGTGTGTAAGAAGAGTCAAGGACAACAGAAAGCATCACACTCTTCACATCATTTGGTCCCTCTGAATAGAAACAACTATTTAGCACAGTCACGACTCGGAACAAAGCTCCCACCTTATTCAAATAAACCCCTGAGCCTCAGGCTTTTTGATACCCGTTAAAACGCACCTGTTGCCATTCATTTCAACGAGAAAGGCAACCCCTGTGGACAACCTGCACCAACGTATGCTCAGGCCTAACAATTAAGGCTATAAAAAGAGTTCATTGGGTTGAACCTCTATGGGGAGGTATTCTGATGTGGTTATGAAGCAGCCAATAGCAGACGGTCGAGGGCAATGGTGTTATTTATTCACGTAAAGTTTGCGCGTAGTAAACAGATGCGGTTTTAGTACACATCCAAGTGGTTTTACCTGTTTTCTCTGAGAGATAAGAGTAGTCGTCTCTGGTGTAGGATGCTGACGGCTGAATGAACATGCCCTCGTCAAAGCCCTCCTCTGGCTCAGGTGGGATGTTGTAGACAAAGCGTCTCGCAATCTGCTTTTTCCGCCTGCCGCTGCCGGGCTCGTGTCGCTCCTCGCTCTTCATAGCAGCCCCAGCACCTGGAGGTAGTTCGTTCCAGACGAAGACAGGTGCTGATCCCTGTGTCTGCGTCTCCCCGGATTCCACAGAGTTTTCGCCACTCCAGGCCGACGTTCCCAGCGATGGCACGGCCGCATCACTCGGCTCCTCCTTCACATGTCCGCTGGCCTTAATCGACAGCTTGGACAGGATGCTGGTGGCCCAGAAATTGCCAGGTTTCTTGACGTCTTTGGGCACGGCACGACGCTTGTTGTAGTCCACTAGCACAGATTCGGGTGCCTCCTGCTTAATGCTGATGTTCAGAGCATCTTTGATAAAAGCACGGCACGACTGCACGACCTCGCTCATCTGCAAGTAGCTGGCCACGGACATCACCTCAATGGCATTCTGGCTTGTGAGCAATAAGTTGCCCGAGTACAGGAAATCAAGGATGACCGAGAAACCCTGTACAGCAGCAACGTCTAGGTGTGTGATTGTGGCCTGGTCAAGGTTCTCACTTTTGGTCAAGCAGTAGAGGGTCTTGAAATAGCGGCTTCCTGCCACCAAGATGTTCTTGTGCGCGCGAAAGACCTGCCCGCAAACCACAATGCTCACGTCACACAGGATGCCCCTTTTGCGCTGCTTGTCCAGCTCCTGGAGCAGCTGGTAGCAGTACGAGTTCTCGTTTGGCTTGTTCCTGTAGTCCTCCACCTCAGTGCCCTCGGTGTCTTGTAGACTCTCGGGTTCCTAGAAAAGGCACAACAACAACAACAAAAAAAAGCAAACAGGGTTAATGCACAGTGTAAACTCAACATGGTGGGGATATGGTGACACTACCACAATGGTAGAACTGGTTCAACCAGCTCTCAAACTGCTGTTCTGTGGGAACTGTATATCTATCCCGAAACCCCCCACTCAAACAGAAACTGTATCACAAGCCACACCCTAAGCAAACCATTTCGCTCACTGGGCAAAGCCTCTTTAAGCCAATAGATTCATTCTGGGCCTCCACCCTTTCCCTACACCTGTACTCAGTGGTGGTTGAGAACTCTTCTGCCTCTTGGGTTTAAAAAAATAAAAAATAAAAAAAGAGGTAGAACAGACTGGTACCTATTAGAGGGAGTACTTGTGTGCTAAATTTTCTGGATTGCAAAGCAGATGTCCTAATCCAAAGAGTCATTTATACCACTTAGGCCTAGAATTTTTCCCCCTCCTACCACACAGCTGTGTTTTCTGCTCGAGTAATTTAGATTAAATCCATTTCTCGGGGCGGAGGCCATCCGAGCCTCCTCCACACTGCAGCCCTTGTCCGGGCGGATAGGGTTATTACGGTAGCATGGCTCCAGTGGCGGGCCAGCGGACATGGAGAGGAGAGATAGAGGGCAACCCCATTTCTCCTCACAATGCCAGTCCTTTCCTCCAGGCTCATTGTTCACTGACGTCGCGTGGCACACTGAGGCTTTGTGCTTTCTACATCCACACGGACTGAAAAAGAGTGAACGCAATATGTGCCAAATTACTTTATGATAAAGTGGCCAATCTAGCCAGTGCGGGTGCTTTTTTTTTTAAATGTGAAAAACCCAAAGAAGCCAGATGGACACGAGTTTAAGTAAAATAGGGGGATGTGAAAGAAGTGGGGGGATATACGGGAATGAGTGTCAGCTTGTTGTGTCTTATTGTTCTTGATTATTTCCTCCTTTCTCTCAAGCATGTGTTTGTTTCAGGGAGAAGCTCGGACACTGCACCTCACCAGAGACAGAAACAATCTGTGTCATCGGCGAGAGAAAAAGAAACAATGGTGCAAAATGCTCTTCTGTCTATTTCTCTCACACAGTCTATCCAGCTCGACTCATCCTTTCTCCAGATGTGCCACGTGTTAACACAGAGCTGAAGAACAGATGCTTTCAGAGGAGCCCCAACATTAATATTTCAAATGAGTCGTCTGTGCATACTTGTCAGAATGTGCCACTGCCTATTTTTTTTAACCCTGGCTGGAAAACCCCAATAGACTGGTCAGGAGTAGTAAAAAATAAATAAATACTGAAACTATTGTATTAAAGGCAACTAAAGCTAGCGTGGTAAATACGCTCTGACAGAGCGACACGAAACCCGCTGTGGTTTTCACGTTCTGGTTTCACACCTCAAACTTTCGTTTTGATGTGGAACCGGAACACATCGCAACCACCACCACTGATATCACCTTTGCTGATGTGCTGCTTAGTGACGCTACAGATTGCTCACGATGTTGTCCAAAAGGCTCCTTCAACTTTGATTGTAAACAAGCACGTGCAAGCAAACCGTAAAACTCTTAGCTTGGGGATTCACCTCAAGCTGTGCGATGCAATCACATACTAGACGCAGGGTGACTCAAAGGAATAACACTGTCCCCCAGATAGCAGGGACAGCAGTTTTGTTTTTCTTGTGTAAACCCCACCCTAGGCCAGCCTAGCCCTGAGGCCAGTGCTTGGTCCCCTCACCCAGCCCTTCTCGCAGATGCATGAACAATGTAGCAGTGTGCTTGACCCAAGGTGTGGGTGGAGAACACCAGGCTCTGGGCCTCCCAACAATGTGGAGAGCTCATCGATAGAGAATTCCACAGAGTCCTCTCTCCCCCCCCCCCAATACACACAGACCTACGTTTCACATGGGGCAGACAGGAGAAGGGTGGAGCCACTGTCTTCTCTGTAGACACTCTAACCAGGGATGGCAACTTTGAGGACAATGTCCAGACACAAGACTGAAGCAACCCAGATACCCCCTATTTGGTTAACTGAGTTACGGCCCCTGCTTCACAGAGTCACATCTGCACATGCAAAGAAATGTAGTCTGTTGTTTTAGGCAGCTCACTCGGGCTTGTATCTCTGTCGAAAACGATCTATTTTACTGGAAAAAACATCTGTCCGTGCTAATTTATCCTGTATTTATGCTTTGGTTTTTACATAGACTGTAGCATATGACCACCATTCTTCCTAAAAACCAGTAGAAATGCAACAATTAGTCAATTAGTTGAAAAATATTTTAAAGCCACAGAGGCTATCGAAAAAAAAGGTAATGTTCTCTCCAATAATGAGTGAAGCATATGAATGATAAACTTGGCACATGCTGTATACCGTTAACAACATCGTTATATATATATATATATATATATATATATATATATATATATATATATATATATATATATACAACACACACACACACACACACACACACACACACACACACACACACACGGTCGGGGGTTCTTCTGAATTCTGCCCCGATTGAGATTAAAGATTCATTAAGCATTAAGGCTCATCGCATGTCCATACGTGAGCTCTGAAGATGATCAGAGGCTAGCTTATTGATCTCCAGACCCTTTACAGTGGGGGTGTGTGTGTGGAGAGGGGGGGTGACCACAACCAGGTCACAAGGTCACAAGAGAAATTTACTGAAATGTGATGAGCTGATCCCCGAATTCTGCAAATCAAGTACAGCTTGTCACAGGGATCGTGATTTAGGTCTCGGGAGCACAGACGGTCCAGAGATATAAGCAGTATAGATATCTCTCTGGAACACTCATCTGGCACAAAGGCTGATTGAAAAGCCCTAAAGGGGAAGACGGAGATGTACCAGAGGTCATTTTATTTTTCCCCCAGCAGAGGAGGGGGTTGGGAGGCAATGGGTTGGGCTGTGGCTCCCCAAAGCCTGCTGGGTCAAGCTCTCAGCATTATGACCTCTGTAGAAATCAACTGAGGTTCCAAGGCAACAAGGGCTGATAATTACAGTGCAATAAGTGTATTGTGTGGGGTGTGTGTGTGTGTGTGTGTGTGGGTGGGTGTGGGGGTGAGGCTGCTCAAATGGAAGGAAAAGGGTTAGAACTGACAGTCTGGATCTAGGGCATGTTTTATTCATGGACCCTGAAAAAAAAAAATTAATACATTTGTAAGAGACCTTAGAGTTAATCATTTTCCTTGGATAGGAATTATCTTGGGTTTGATAGTCAAAACATCACAAGACACATCTCACAAGCAGATAGGAATCCTAAATCACCAGTTGACACGACATGTTTAATGATGCAGATACAGGAGGGCAAACGACACGTAAATCTGAGTTTATACACTAAAAAAGGATGAGAGGGAAAAAAAGAGAACTGTCAGTGATTTACACAGAAACAGAGCTAATCAGCTGGGAGGACCATCGTTAGCCTGCATGCTAAATGGCACATTAGCCAGTTTTGCCCTAACCAACGTCGCTAGCAAGTGCTATGGCTAACCTACGTAGGCTAACCGGCTAGTCTGCTAGCGCGAATCCATTCGTCGGGAAAATAAGTCGGTATAAAAGGTTGTAATTTATCTACAGAGCAATATTAAAGTCTTACTTTTAAGCCACCGGAGGAGAAAATGGTGTTGTGTGGGATATTTAGCGGCTGTCAGGTGAGACTCCGAGGCAGGGTTTTGACACCTTTCACGTACCTGTTTGGTCGGGTCGTTCCGGCCGTGCTCGGAGGACAGGTGATGTCTCAGCAGCAGGGCGCGTTTATAATTCCGGCACCCTTTGACCAGCTCGTCGCTGTTGTTAGTGGCGATGTTGTGGCACCACGAGCACGACATGAGTCCCGTTTCGTGGCAAAACTTCAGCCAGGGAAACTCGTGCAGCCAGCCGGTTTGGAAGAGCGAGTGCTTGAGAAGGAGCGTCTGAGGTCTCATTTCAACGAAGGGCTTCCTGGAGTCGCTGGCGCGTCGCGCGTCCACCGTGCCGGCGGCTCCGTCGTCCCCGTTCATGCCGTTCCCGGCGCTCCAGCTGGTCGTCTCGGGCGTCACGGCGGTCCAGCCGCGGCTGTTGGCAGAGTCTCTTTCGGCCGCGCGCTTGCTCCCTTCCGGGTCTTCCTCCTCCTCAGCCTCCGGCTCTGTGCTGTCGCTGACCGACCCTCCGCCCTCTACTTGCCCGGGCGACGGTCCCGTTTTCGCACCGAGATCCCTGTCGTCGTCTTGATCCGGCCTGTTACCGTTCAATCGTCGCTCCATCCAGGCCTGGGCCTCGCAGCTGTCCCCGTTGCTGCCGCGTACGCCACTGGAGCCCGTAGCGGCTAATCCGCCTCCTCGGAAAGCCAGCGACCTGCGGTTTCGCTCTCCAGACATGTTGTTTTTTTTTTCTTTTTTTTTTCCCTCTTAATATATTACAAAACTATTTTTTCCCCGTAACAAATTCTACTTATTATAACCGCTCCCGATTTATTCTGTAGTTGTTCAGAAATAAATAACCCGCATCTAAATGGCCGGGTTTCCTCGCCCTGGCCTCCTGGTGAGAGTATGTAGGTTATGCGGAAATAAATAGGGGTTTTAAAGGCATAATGAATTTCAGGGTTCTGGCTGCGTCCGCGCAGGCCCTGCAGAGGTCGAATGGCAACGACTTTCCCCACAATGCATCTCGGCTGGAGTGAGGGGGGTCGGGGTGTGTGTGTGCGCGCGCGCCCGCGCGCGTGTGTGTGTGGGGCATTTGCTTTAAAGGAAGATGGGGGGGTGACTAACAAGCAGCGAGGGATCTTTTGTGTTGGTGACTGCACCCATTTTCCGCATGCTTTTCATCTCAGGATTTGCTTGTCTTCAACCTGTAAGTCCTTGTCTGGCTTTCATGCCTCCTGCTCCGGCACACTTTTTGAGGCTCTGGCATAAAAAAAAAAAAAACAGGCGCACCGAGTTTGTTTTCACGGAGAAAAACAAAGCGCAGGTAGAGAGAGAGAGAGAGAGAGAATAAAAAAAACAGCGAGAGAGAGAGAGAATAAAAAAAAAAACAGCGAGAGAGAGAGAGAGAGAGAGAGAGAGAGAGAGAGAGAGAGAGACTGGGGCGTGTTTACATAGATGTATATTTACAGGTGCTTTTTCCTGCCCCAGAATGACTTAAGTATTTCATAAAAAAAAAAAAAAAAAAAAAAAACACCAATAGCCCAAAGGGTTATAAATAATTTATTTAAAAAAATAAAAAATAAAAAAACTCCTTCTAGCTAAGGTTTTTTAATTTAACATTTTTTTTTACATTTATTTATATATGTTTTTATTCGCGAACAAAAAGCAAATATAGCTTAAAAAATAATTATTTAAAATTAAACAATAATTTAAAAAAATCGCCATAAATAAACTAGAATAAATCCTAAAACGAATAATTTCTATTTTGCATTGTAAAAGAATTCAACCAGTTGTTTCATTTCAATTTAAAATCGTAAGTATTTGAAGAATAAAGCATTACTGACACGTTTACATCAATTTATGTATTATTGACAAATCATTTGTATTTGTTTGTTTGTTTGTTTGTATCAGGTGTGTTATTGATCTGGCAGGTTGAGATGGAGGGTCTCGTGGCCCAGTGGGTGGCGTGCTTTCTTTCTTTCTTTTTTTCTTTCTTTCTCTTCTCTGTACACAATCAGGTCGGTGCCGCCCGCTGTCACGTTACTAATGAGACCCGTGGTCTCTGGAGGATTTCCCTCTTCTCTGTCGCCTGATTGGGGAATTTGAGACTGTGTGAACAAGAGAAATTACCCAGCTGTGCTTCTTTCGGGGAGATATGTCTCATATCCGTTCTATTCTCTACATACGTGCGAAAATAATAAAATTAATGTCATTACAACATTACTACTACTCTTACAGGCAAATGATGTCATGCTTTTTAGTCTGGGTGTATGAGAGGTAGTCATGTGAAATAAATAAATGATTTGAGACACATCGATCCGATCAATTCAATGCCTGATATCAGCATTGATACCTGCACAAAAAAGTTGAATCTGATCCTGTAACTATATATATATATATATATATATATATATATATATATATATATATATATATATATATATATATATATACATATATTTCTATATAATATATAAAAAAAGCATATGAGTATCGACATCCTCTCGGTTTCAGTATCTGTAATTTATTCCATAACTGTGAAAAATGACCATTTAAAAAGTCCATTTGTTAAAGTGAAAATGTGAAGTGTGTCTTAAACCACATGTAAAATCTGATATCATCTCACTGAAGGGATTTGTCCCGCATAAAGGTTGACTAAAAATATTTTTCCCCCCATGCATCTTTTGCTTTTTCCCATGCAGCTTATTACTCTTTGAATTGTTTGTAAATGAGTTCTAAAGCAGCCCGAAACACAAATAGGTGAAACATAAAATCCCAAATCATATGAAGATTAAAGTTCCTCCTGTATTTTTCCCGCTTTTACTATAATTCATGTACATACTTAAAGGTGAGCAAAGAAATAAAAGTACACGTGCCGAATTATTTTTATTTATTTTTATAAATAGATAAAAATATGTATAAAATGAGAAGAAAACTTGTTTAGCCCCCTATTGGCTAATGTATGTAAAATGTGTTTTGCTGTTTCAGAGCCACACCCTGCAGCTCACCTGTGCCAGACTACAGATCAGACAAAAGGTTAAGGATTTAAAGCTGTTAAAGGATTTGCATTCCTCTGACATGAAGGATTTGCAGCACTTTTCTGACTAAAACCATTGGTTCAGGTGACGTTTTTTCAGGTCAAGTTCAGATTCTTATGAATGGATTTGTTATTAATTGATTTCTATGTCTGTAAGACACTCCCCAAGGCTATGGATTATTCCGTTTCACATGCGACTTAAGTCAGTCTGTTGTATGTGAATTGAGGAAATCTTGTTGGAGATTATGCTATTTCTGTACTAGACCTCTTTATAATATAAATGTTTTATGTTAGTGCATGTGTGGATATCTGTGATATCTGATCGCTGCACCCCAAAACTCTTCTAATTGCTAAATTATTAAGCTTTGCTGTATTTGTAACCTTAATTTTATTTGATCTATCTTTAAAATTGAAAAATATTTTGGAAAAAACACAGTATACATTAGATATAATGAATTGTCCTTTTCTTTTTGTTGACAGATTATATGAATGCATTTATTCCAACAAACAAAATATTTCTGTCTGGTCAAATGCAAATTGCTCCTATAATGAGCTAATTATACAATACATAGCAATGTTCATTACAGATTTATGAGCATTTTATAATGATAACTATCGCCCTTGTCCAAAAGTCCTTTTAGTCTCTAGCAGTGAATAAATCTACACTGGTACGCTAGATTACAATTTAAGATAAATCTAAAGAATTAATCTAAATATTTATAATTCGTTATAATTATAATTACTCATAGATATTTCCCTTTCGTGAGCTAATTCGCTACATTAGATTAAAAAACAGAAAAACAATAAATTCAACTCGCATAACGTGAATTTGCCAGATATATATCAAAAGAGTTGGAGACGTTTATCGTTTATCCAATAATTCTACAAATAAAATATTTATTTTGCAGAAATGTTTATTCATTTCACTCCATTATTTTTGTATTATTATATAGTGAATTCAGTCAGTCTGAGTGGCTTTGAAAAAAAGGATGGTGGGTCCCAGTACATGGGTACTACCCACTGAAAATGGTTCAATGTAGAATAATTGGCAAAAGGGTCATTAATGCATGTGGTATGTCTGGGTTGATCCCACAGAAGAGCAACTGTGTCAGAGCACACAGAGCATCACAGTTATGGGCCTGCATAGCCACATCACTTACCTGGGAAAGAGAGGGTAGCAGGATGCACTCTGGGAAGAAGATGGAAGTCAGTGGAGCATGTGTGATGCTCTGGGCAATGTTTTGCTAGGAAACCTTGGGTTCTGGCATTCATGTAGGGATAAATGTATAAGGGATATACCTATAGGGACTAAACGTATAGGCTCAGGTAGACATTTATATTTATAATCTATTTATCTCTGTAAAGTTGCTTTGGGACAATGTCCATTGTTAAAAATACTATGCAAATAAAGTGAATTAAATTAATTGAATGTGTATCGTTACTTTGACAAACAGTGGGCTTCATGAGAAGGATACTGTTCCCTGCCACATCACATATGATCAAGCATTTTTTTTAACAAACAAGGCCAACATTTGAACACCCCGTCTCATACCTCATATACTTAACTGATCTGTTGCTAAGTCCAGGTCTTGACAGGTCAGAGCTGTATGGGGACTTATATAATATTAGACAGGTGGCTTTAATGTAATGGTCTTGTTATAGCTTTTATACATTTAAACTCTAATGTACTGTATGTTCCAAAAATATGGCACAATCAGGGTAAATAATCATTTAACTAACCTTTACTCACACTTTTTTTTACCTGTAACATGTTTGTGACCTCAAAATGTACATATACTGTTATTTAAAATGTAAATGGACTGGGACTAGTTTTTAGAAGTGCACATCACTTTACTTCATATGTAAAAGCTTTTTTACTTTTAAGGTAGGAAGTTACATTACTAAAAACACGAAGAAAAAAACAACCAAACCAAAAAAAAAACAGCATGTACATTACATTGTATGAGACTTCCACCTCTATTGTCATTTAACATCCTTATATGTGGAGTGTGCTATTTTTATCAACATAAAAACTTTTCTAATATTATACATTGGATTAATATAATTCCAAAAATCAAATAAAATAAATAAATAAATGTATTATAATCAAATAATATATTATATAATAATATATTTAAATATATAATAATAATAATAATAATAATAATAATAATAATAATTATGCTTTGTATGCATGCATTACATTACTAAAAAAAAAAAAAATATATATATATATATATATATATATATGTGTGTGTGTGTGATGTGTTATAATAATAATAATAATAATAATAATATTAATACTGTAATGCTTTTTATGCGTGCGTGCCTTCCGTGCGCGATGACGTTACACGCGGCCCCGCCTCGCTCTCTATCGTGCGCGCGCCTCTCAGCTGCAGCGTGTCTCTGCTCCAAACTGCTCCAAACTGTTGCTGAGAAGATTTTTTTTTGCCCAAGACCAGGACAAGTATTTGGTGTTTAAACAGGAGTCCACAGAATACATGGAGACCTACAACGAAGGTAAGTGAAATGTGTGAAATGCTTCGTGTTGCAAACCCGCGTGTATAAACCCGGAGTGTTTGCTTTCTGCTGTCAGAAGTTAGCAGCGCTCAGCTAACACACTGTGGAACAGCTATCTGCTCCAGCTTTCCATAGAGACAAGGTGCAGATGTCAGAAGGAGGATTTATACCGATCCTGAGTGTGCTTTTGCAGTGTGTTTTGTTGACAGGAGGAACTACATGATTAACTGAAAACACCAAGGAAGGAAGTTTCACAACTAAAAAAAAAAAAAAAAAAAAAAAAAAAACCCTGCTGAGATGTTGGAAAGAACCATGTAGGGGTTGCAGGAGGAAAAGTTCAAACTGCATCTATGTGACATTTTGCAACATCACTACCACGTCTTGCTTATAACATATGTTTTACTTTATCTTCTTCTTTGTCTTCTTCTTCCATGGTTTATATGGGAGTCAGTCAGAAGGCAGGAGTTTATCATGTTGGAGTCAAAGTTTTTCTTGGCACTCAAAACAGCATCACAAATCAAATCAAAGAGGTTTTTGGTAGTTTATACATATAAAAGTATCATTTGTCCAAAAATCAAGTCAGGCCTAATATACAGATCAGAAGTCCCCAAACGCTTTCATATTAAACACCAAAAATCCAACTAGGGTCATGGTCCAAAAGTGAATCTTTTGAAAGGAAATGTAATGTAAACACACACCCACACACACACACACACCCACACACACACACACACACATACACACACCCACACACACACACCGAGAAACCTGAAGAATGTATTGTTTCATGATGAAGATAAATATCGTATTCGTATCCAAACAGCAGGCGATTTCATGTCTGTGTGCTTCGATCACTCCTTCATTAGGGATTTGTTAAGTGTCATAAAAAAAAGAAGGCTGTACCTGCACCCTAAAGTAAACATGTACATTAAATAAGAAATAAAATCATTTATATTCTCTTTTTTTTTTTTTTTATTGACATTAGTGCATCTTAAAATTATAGCTAAAATGTTAAATTTAATAAATTTGTTAAATTGGAAATAAAGATCTGCATCAGTGGCATGTATTATTTTATATATATATATATATATATATATATATATATATATTTTTTTTTTTTTTTTTTTTTTTTTTAATTTAATAACCTTTTCAAAGGTCACCAACAGCCAGCTTTGGCCCACAATCCCTAGTTCAGGAATCTCTGCTCTAGATTTAGATGGCACATGCATTACATTTTATAAATAATTTAATATGCAAGGTAGTTTTAAAGGTTTTTAGTTTTAGACGTTGACTACACAGACACTTTCCCAGAGAAAAAAAAAATGCACATATTTACATATAGGAGTTAAAAACCGTATCCCTTTTAAGATCCCACCCCAGTAACAAAATCTGGGATCTGGTTATATAACCAGAAATCGTACGCCATAAGGGACCCGTATCGTGAAGTACAGGTGTGCAAACAATTTCCCAGCTATACAGTACTGTTGCTTTTCAAAAAAAAAAACAAGTTTATATAGAAATTATAAAAAAAAAAGAAACGTATCATTATATACATTTATAGATTAGGCACAAAGTCCTGACATCAGCATTTAGTCTGATTATTATAATTATTATTGAAAAAGTGGAATACAATTATTTTATGAGCTTGATGATGTAGTGTGACATCCTTTATTTCAAATATCTTTATCTACAAAAGAAACAGCTTTTATTTGATTCATTACAGCATAGTGAAGTTCTTTTCTTTGCATGTCTCAGACTGATTAGGAAGTTGGGGTCAGAGCACAGGGTCACCCCTGGAGCAGAGAGGGTCAAGTACAGTGACAGTGCTGGGGCTTGAACCTCTGACCTTCTGCTTAGTAACCCATGTACAATGTATGTATGTATAATTTGGATAATTAAAAAAAAACCACACTCTAGATATAAAGGATGTATGATATATATATCCTGATCTTCAGACAGTGCATGTTGCTTCCCTTAAAAATTCTGTACCTTGTACTGCATGTGTTTGATGACTCTGGCCTAAATTTGAGTTAACTGTACGTTCTGCTGCAGTGAGAACAGGAAATGGGCGAGTGACTTTGTGTGATCTGCCTTTGGTTAAGACATGGGGTGGGGGATATGATCATATGATATTGTTATTTGTTCTGTAATAACACCTTTTTCAGAGAATATTGTGTGTATTGCCTGATGGGCTTTTATTGTATGCTAGTTGTGATACACTGTAGTAAAAAAAAACCCAAAGCGTTCTCTCCTTCTCCTCCACTGAATGCTTTCCAAAAAACGGCTAAGGTTAAATTTTATTGCAAAGTTACGAGACATTTTTTGGCATACATTTTTGAACTGTGGAAAAGTTGTAGCTAAAGGTAACTACAATCCAACTAGTCGCACTAATGCCACACTGAGCCCTTATAAGCCTGCAATCACAGAACTTCTACTGTAGGCCAGTTTCTGAACCCTGCTTATACGTACATTTGTACGCAAATTCGTATTTGAGCTCATCACACCTCAAGCGAAGTCTGTAAATAACCGTGTGAAACTTTGCAGCATCTTCAGACACAGTAGAGACAATTAAGATATGAACTGGAGCTGCTCGTAATGCATGTGGGTAAAGATGTTAACAGAAAACACTGGTTGGATGAGATTATCACTGTGATGGGCTCATGTGGCGCGATTCTTACCGCTAGTTACAGAGCAGCGTGTAGCCTGTAGATGGAAAAAACAAAAAAGTATAAAGCAAATATTAAATATTATATCCTGCTTTGATCAGAGATTTAAAAATCTATGTATATTAGTGTTTATCTGTTGTACAAATATCTCGTATTTGAATAGTTTCGATCCTGGTGTTGTATAACTGTTGGTAACAAGATGGCTGATATGTAGTCAGACTACAGGAGAGGATTCTTTGTGCCAATAATACATTATAAATCATGTGATCAGACCAGGCGTGTAGCTATCGATTAATTTAGTATTTGAGCATTCTACCGATTATTCCAACAATTAATCGAGTAATCGGATAAGAAGTACTTTTTCTTTTTTTTAAAGAGCAATTCTAAATATACAAGAGGAAATAAGACGGGTCTCTTAAACTGAACAAGTCATTTGTTTCTTGTTAAGCAAAATTAACATTTTATTGCTGAAATCACGCACAAGAATATCTGTGAAAACTAAACCCATTCAATTGTCGTATTATCACAAAATGCAAATAAAATCTAAAAATAAATTTCAGGCTACTCTTTTTTTTTTTTTTTTTTTTTTTTTCGTAATTCCGAGTTTATTCCTCGCCCTTTACCCTTTATGATAATAATAATAATAATAATAATAATAATAATAATAATAATAATAATAGCAACAACAATAATAATATTAATAATAATAACAGTTTTACAAAACCAGGCAGAAGGTTGAAGGATTACACGTATAAAAATAAACGGATACACAGGCTAAAATATGGTGATTTCTTTTTATTTTTTTTACATTTTTAAAAAAAAAATTTTTTTTTATAGAAACAAATTTAGAATTTCAGTGCAAACTACAACCTTTATTCAGCTGCTGAATTCTCAATTCTGATTGGTCAGAAAGCATTGATTCATTTTCTGTAAAAGCAGCCGGTTTTAACACGTTCTCATTTCTGCAGTAACAGCTCATAGTGATCACTGTTATAAGAAAGCTTGCTGTAAGATGTTTCTCTATAACATTCATTCGTGCACATTTATTAATGGGGAAAATTATTAATTTTCTTTTTTTTTTTTTTTTTTACCGAAAGGTATAATGTGAGTTCTTGTGAATCTTAAAACTCAGTATTAATGTTACCAACTCACTTCCAGTTGCTGTTTAAATGTCTAGTGTAGCTGCTAATGATCTTTTATTAAGTATAGTTCAGTTGGTGGAGTTCAATAAGATCTTAATGATGATTTTTTTTTTTTTTTTTTACTCACTGAACCTGCCCCTTTCTCCCCCTGTCCATGCAAAAAAGCTCCTCCTATCCAGAACTTCCAGTGCTTCAGCTTGACCTTTAATGGAGAGCCCGTTAGTCACACGTCTGTTAGTGTTAGTTGGAGAGCAACAGCAAAAACGATGAGGCCTGCATTTTTGCTTTCAGTCAGCAGTGATGAAGCGGTATTACTGAATACGTCAGCGAACTTATGTTTTCTGTAGGATTTAGACCACAGCTGAATAATTGAGTATTTCTATCTTGCAATGATGGCCACTTGGCAAACCTTCCTAGCTATATTCTCTCTCTCGTCTGTCCTGCAGTGAAGCCATCTACCCGTTCCTCATGTGTGAATACTCGTGAGTCATGTCTTCGTCTTACTTAAACAGCAAGGTGGAGACTTGATTTGTATACTGCGCAGAATGTGTTTTCTATCAGCAGCATTCACACCTCACTATCACAACTTCTGTTTTGAAGAGCTGCTGTGTGTTTAAATGCACAAGCCATCTGCCCAAAAATACCGTTCGCTGCCTAATAGTGCTGGAATAGGTCATTTTAGAATTAGATCTAAATTAGGTGCATTGAATTAGTGCAATGCTGTGGACCATCCTGGTCTGGAGTCTGATAAAATAATGCAAAAATGTACATGATTGTCCTAACTGCCTCCGTCTGGCTTATATGTAGGAAATTAGGCATGGCAGAGCAAAGCTATTTTAGGGAAGCGTACAGCATAGCAGAGCCTTTGTACATTAATATAAAAACCACCAATATTTCTTTTATTATTTCAATTCTCCTCTCAGCCTTATAAGTATTTATTAGGGAAAGAGACACAATAGCAATGTGCAGAAACGACTTTTGTCCCTAAAATTTGATATTCTCCAGTATATATTTATAATGAGAGATTTTTGTGTTTGGTACCTTTTTAACAGTGGACAAAAATGTTCTGTTCATTAAAATGGTTTTTGGAACAGAATCATGATGCATCCTAATATGCTTCCATCTCTTACATTCGCTCTGAACACCTGTATGAATGCATAAATACTATAACAACAACCAAACAACACTGTGTGGGGTGTGTGTGTGTGTGTGTGTGTGTGTGTGTGTGTGTGTGTGTGTGTATATATAAAATAAATACTGTACATCATTTCAACTGGTGCGAACCAACAGTAAATCTAAAAGCAGCAAATAACAGCAGCAGTAAACGATTACATTTTTAGTCACTGTTGTGGTTTTGTACACTCATGCATATTTTCTCCTTTTTTATTTTTTTATTTTTTATTTAAGCCTGTTAGTTTTCTGCGTTTCTACGTTCCATTCTCTTTTTATAGCATTTGTCTACTGCAACAGTAACTTATCTGTTTTCAAACCTGATTTACGTCCATTGTTTTCAATGTTTGTACGTTTAATTTATGCACATATCATTTAAATATAATTGCAAAATTGTCAAAATAATGTATTATATTTTTCGATTTTTTTTAAGCAGGTTGTCAACTTGCCATCTGCAAAAAATCCAATACAAATGCTAATTTACAAAAATTGCATTACCTTCCATACACAAATGCAGTTTTGTTTTAGGTTTTTAATGCAGAAATAAACAATGATAATTGTAGATGGCAAGTTGACGACAATGCTTAAAAAAAATCTATATAAAATAAATACAACGTGGTTTTAAACAATTTGTTTGAAAAAATGCACAGCCCTTTTGTAGAGTTGTGAAGATTTAAGCATGTAATTATGTATGTAATTAATTTAATGTTGTATAATAATTAAATTACATATGCATAAATATACAAACATTGAAAACAAGCATTTCAACCGCAGTAAATCACGTTTGAAAACTGTTGTAGTAGACAAATGCTAAAAAAGAGAATGGAACGGAGAAACGCAGCAAGATATAAAATAATGTCCAGTTCTTCATAGGCACTCGAGTGCTCTAGATATTAGAACAGAGTGAGCTACATCGGCTGGTTTTACGTTGCACATGGATAAATGAACCAAACAGCAAGACAAGCTGAGCTCTAAGTGGAACGAACTCTGACTCTTTCTCTCATTGGTAACACATAGGTAGGTGTCATTCACCTGCATTCATCTGGACATGGAGCTGACACAAATGTTATAGTTATGACACATTATATTCATATTATTTTGTGTCCTGCATCAAATGTTAATTTTCTCTTTTTGTTCGATGGTTGAAATATCTGTTTTGAATATCTGTATTCACAACCCTGTCGGATTCGCAGCTCACATTCACCAAAAATGTTGCCTGTGATCCAATGTATACAGCATATTGAGCTTACTTCCTGGTTGTTTTGGTTCTTCCTGTGTGTTCTCACTAAATTTGACCGGGTTTTTATTTAAATACTAAAGAGGAGTATACGGGAAAGCATTTTAGAGTAGATTTTTAATATTGGCCTGTTTGAGCTTTGAGTTCATTTTGTGTGATGCAGATTGAAAGCTATTTTCACACCAGGGTAACAATCCAGAGAGAAAATTCTGCGTTCTTTTGAATACGTTGGTCTTGGATTTGCTTCATCTTGATCTGCAAGTTCCACATGCTGAGTAACGTGATTGAATCGACATGCGTTGCTTTTGCAGAGGCTTCCTTTTTTTTTTTTTTTTTTTTTTTTTTTTTTATGAGCCTAGTATGTGTGTACATGTTCCAGCTTGATGCAAAGAGCTGTGCGCTTCAGGTATTTACATAATCCACTATTTTTAAAGTTGTAGCAATCATGGCCATCTGAGTGATCTGTGCACAATAAAGCGATCACACTTGTGTTCCTTCAGAGCAGAGTAGTGACTCGACGCCTCGCTGTAACACGAGCGGAAATGTAAACACAGCCATTGTGTTTTATCGGTGCTGCTTAGTGGTGTGTTACTGTGTGCTGCTGTGAAGAGAACCAACCCCATGGCTTCTTATGGTAGTTGCCCTTAGTTACCAGCAAGTCCATTTGAACTCCTGCAGGTGGAAAATTCCACTCTCGGGTTTCTGCTCTGTGGTGGAGATGTGAGCATTTGACTGGATGCAATTGACAAGGCTCGATGGCAGTGCAAAAATTCAATCTTGCATTTTTTATATAGGTATACTAGGTCTTAAACTCTGATTCCAAAAAGTTGAAAAAATGTAAATGAAAACAGAAGGCAATGATTTGCAAATCTTATAAAAAAATTTTTTATTTAAGCATAGAAAAACATATCAAATGTTTAAACTTAGAAAATGTGCCATTAAAACGAATACATTTGTTAATTTTTTATTCGATTTCTATAATACAGCTTAAAAAAGTTGGTACAGGGACACTGTGTAACATCCCCTCATCCTTTACCAACAGTACATATATATCTGGGAACTGAGGAAACCAGTTGTTGGAGTTTTGGGAGATGAATGTTGTCCAATTTATGTCTGATGCAGGATTCTAGCTGCTCAACAGTCCTGGGTTTTCTTTGTTGTATTTTTCATTTTATGATGCGCCGAATGTTTTTAATTAGTGAAATTAAGGCATTAAGGCAGGCAGGTACAGAACAAGAGTTTTGGGTAACAAGCAGAAATAGTATTATAAGGTTTCATGAGAAAAGCAAAAAAAAAAAAAATTGTGAGTGGCAGGAACCACTTTGTTAATAAGAGAAATCAGAGAAAACTGGATTGGGTTAAGGTCCTAAAAAATATATATATACTCATAGTTACTCTTTACAGTCATGGCAAGCAGAAATTCATCTCATGCGCAAAATATTAAACCTTCAGGTGGATGGGCTCCTACAGACTACATCAGGTTTCACACTCGACAGTTGAAGAGTAGATCTTCTATTTGGAGTGAGTCTGTCTTTGAACTTGACTGACAGCAGGGGAGCATGCGTCCAACGACCAGAGTTTTCAATTTACTTGAACAAGGAGACCTAAAATTGTTTTGTCATGACAGTGCTTCACATGGGTTTGAGTAGAAGATCTTGAGTGGCTTGCTATAGAGCTCTGACCTCAACCCTTTTGAAAACCTTTAGGATAAATTGGAATGCTGACTCTCCATTACTACCTGATTTTACTTTAACCTTGTAGCTCTATGAGCACAAATCTTCACAGAATCTAGTGGAACATCTTCCCAGAAGAGTAGAGGTTATTATAAGAACAAATGGGAACTAGATGTGGAACGGAACTTGAGACATTTGTCATCCTTATTTAAATAGTTAAACAGCTTCTTTTTAATCCTTCATGCTTGTGCGCACGTGTGTGTTTACGTGTGTGTTTGAGTAATCTCAGTACTCGAGTCAGAATTTCTTTGAACTGAAATTTACCAGCTAATCACATGGTTGTGAAATAAGGTGGCAGATGTTTCTACAGAACCTCTTTCACGTCACTGCAAAAGTGTCTTTGGCAGTAATGTTGTATTTTGTAGGTAAATCAGGTTGTACATTGGTGCTGCAACTTTCAGTGGAAATAATAATAATAATAATAATAATTCATTACATTTATATAGCGCTTTTCTGCAGCACTCAAAGCGCTTTACATATGAAAGGGGGGATTCTCCTCAACCACCACCAATGTGCAGCATCCACCTGGATGATGCGACGGCAGCCATATTGCGCCAGAACGCCCACCACACACCAGCATATTAGTGGAGAGGAGAGTGATATAGCCAATTAATATGAGGGGATGATTAGTAGGCCAGCGGGCAAGTTTGGCCAGGATGCCGGGGCACACCCCTACTCGTTTTCGAAAGACACCCTGGGATTTTTTAATGACCACAGAGAGTCAGGACCTCGGTTTAACGTCTCATCCGAAGGACGGTGTTTTTTTTTTTTTTTTTTTTACAGTATAGTGTCCCCGTCACTATACTGGGGTGTTAGGACCCACACAGACCACAGGGTGAGCACCCCCTGCTGGTCTCACTAACACCTCTACCAGCAGCAACCTGGTTTTTCCCAGGTGGTCTCCCATCCAAGTACTGGCCAGGCTTAACCCTGCTTAGCTTCAGTGGGCAAGCTGTCTTGGGCTACAGGGTGATATGGCTGCTGGCTATGAAATTGTATGAACTTCTGGTTAGATGCTAACTAACCAGGCTCTGGACATGTACCTTGCACAATGACATATAAGTTGAATCAAATCAAATCTAAAGAGAAACATTTTAGGGTAGGAAAGTGTGCAGTTTTCCAAACCATATCGTTGTACTGACCACATCGGAGGTTTTCCCAGGCCGGAAAACACACACTAATACTTTATGGTACAAATTGGAATTTTCTAAAACCAATATACACTAATGACAAAAGTGGACACCGGACCATGAGATTCATATGTGCTTTTTAAAGCGTTCCATTCCACATCTAGTCCCTTTTCGCTCTAATATTAAATGCCACTCTTCTGGGAAGAGGGTCCAATAGATTTCAGAGTGTGCCTGTGGAGATTCGTGAGATTCATTCAACCATAAGGACATTAGTAAAGTGAGGTTCTGATGGAGGTGAGGTGAGGAGGCATAATTCATCCCAAAGTTGTTCAGTAGGGTTGAGGTCGGAGCTCTATAGCCGGCCACTCAAGATCTTGTTCTCCAACCCATGTAAATCATACCTACATGGAGCTGGCTTTGTGCACATCACATGTCCCAATACTTTTGTCCATATTGTGTATTTACAGTATTTTACAAAAGTGAGTGCACCCCTCACATTTCAGCGATCATTTTAATATATCTTTTAAGGGACAATACTATAGAAATTAAACTTCTATATTTTAGAGTATAAGTGAATAAGCAGCTTGTATAGCAGTACAGATTTACTGTCCTCTAAAAACTGTACTCCTCCTTAGGTACTTCTCACATCCTCACCATCTTAGTCTCATCAGACCACAGGACATGGTTCCGGTAATTCATACTCTTGGACAGTTTGTCTTCAGCAAACTGTTTGTGGTCGTTCTTGTGAGCCAGCTTCAGAAGAGGCTTCCTTCTGGGATGACGGCCATGCAAACTGACTTTAACTGCTCCAATACAAGATACACAAATTTGAATGGTCCAGACAATTAGACAAAAACATGAACATGATGAATAGGACATGTGACTTTACATGGTTGCACGGCGTACAGCTGTTATCACTGTACTCACTTTTGTTGCCAGTTATTTTGACAATAATGGCTGTATGTTGAGTTTTTCTTAGAGAACAGTAAATCTGTACTGCTATACAAACTGCACATTGACTACACTAAAATATATCCAAGTTTCATTTCTATACTACTGTCCCTTGAGAAGATATACAAAAATATTTGCTGAGGTTTAAGGGGTGTACTCACTTTTGTGAGATACTGTATCTGCACAGAAACCATATGTTGAGCCCAGATATAATCGTTTTTTATGTCCTGACCCCTTTTTCAACTTTGAGCTTGATTTCTAATTAGCATTTTTGTGTTCAGGTTGGAGAATTTTCTAATTTTAAATTTTCTTTTTATACATTTTACGCTTGGCTATAACGTTAATCACGCTTTAGATCCTGCACTTAATTTCACTTTGTTTAGTAAGTAATAGGGATGAACACATTGGTTAGTATGAGCTCTGTTTTTTATGCCAACCTTGCAGCCACCCTGTGAAGACTCATCGCAAGAAGACCTTCAAATAGCCTAAGTGGCCTCGATCTTAGAAAGCATCACGTCCCATGATTCTCATTTTGGGGAAATCATGTGATAAGGCGTGCAGGGAATAATATGCTAATTGATTAGATACTGTGCTTTATTAAGACTTTTGTGGGTCATCTTTGTTCCTGAGTGGATCTAAATGAAAGTCATACGAATCTCAGGAGAGAAGGTCATTTACAGGCTTCTGTACTTTAATCAGTCAGTGATCACATGTACAGATATTCGTCTCTGCATTTTGACCACACATCTATATGAAAAAATTCATTCATATAAAATCAAGCGATATAAAAAAAAAAAATGCCCCAATGCTCTGTTTTCACACTGGAAAAGAGAAAAAACATATGTATTTAAAAAAAAACGTGTGATCCTGCCCAGCTGTCTTTTTCCATGGGTCATGATTGTCTTATGACTGATTATCATGTCTGATGACTAGGTTTGTGGTCTGTAGTAAGTAACTTTAAATAAGATAAACATAATTATAAATAAGATATATCTATGATCTTATGTGTATTCTACATGTATGTGTATATCATAACATACATACACAGTATAGATAGATAGATAGATAGACAGACAGACAGACAGACAGACAGACAGACAGACAGACAGACAGACAGATAGACAGACAGACAGACAGATAGATAGATAGATAGATAGATAGATAGATAGATAGATAGATAGATAGATAGATAGATAGATAGATAGATAGATAGATAGATAGATAAATAAATAGGGTTGAGGTCAGAGCTTTATATCAGGTCACTAAAGATCTTCCACTCCAACCCATGTAATTTTTTGCTACTACATTCGAATACATCCTATACAATCGTGTACCTCCATGGTTTGTGGTGATACATTGAACAAGAACGACATACGAGTAGAAAAGTCAGGCGTCCCAGTACTTTTGCCCATGTAGTGTATTCATTTGGGAAATAAGTTGTGGTGTTAAAAGCAAAGACCAAACTGGAACAATACCATGATTGTGCCTCAGTTCCTCTTGTAATGCCCACTTCTTCTTTAAAGCAGAAGTGGCCCTGAATGATGAAGTTGAGGGTATTCCTGTCCCATTTCCTCATCGCCTCTACTGTAATCAAAAGCCACGTGCCTGGGCTCGTTCTAAAGCAGTGGACCTGTAATTCACTCTCATACCTGCTAAAGGATTTGTGCATTCAGATGCAATCAGGGTGAAGCAGGGACGGATAAAACTCTGGGTGTGTCGCCGACTCCGCATGTGTGTACGTGTACTCCTCTTTTGTCATGCAATCCGAAGGCTGAGCAATACACGATCTGGCAGCGAGCCATCAAGGACCTGTTTGAAAGGCAAATATCCGGGTGTATAAAAACCCACACACAGCAGTGGCTCTGCTGAAGCACCAGCTTATTACTGCCATCAGTGTCAGGCTGTGTAGGTGTGTGTTTGTGTATACGATGAGCTAAAATGTGATGTTTTAGGAAATTGCAGAATTAATGCGGTGATACTGTAAGCAAGTCTGCGTCACAGCTAAATCTGGAATCCGGCAAACACAAGTTATAGGAAGAGAAGGAAATGTTTTTTATGATTGTTTTGGCCTGTTTTCATCCCCCAGGCCAAAATAAGCTTGAAACATACATCCATTTCTTAGTATATTAGTACTATATATGTTTTTGATATTTGAGCAATAAAGCTGTTTATTTCTGAATTATCTACTGACAGACCACAATAGGTCCAAGTTTATTCATGGAGTTGCTTCTTTTTGAGTTTGTATTAAACCATTTTGATGATATCTGTAATGCCTCAGAAGTAAACAAAATGCCACTGTAACAGTTACAACGCCAAGCTGCCACTCTTTGGCCCTTGAGCAAGGCCCTTACCCTCTGTGCTCCAGGGGTGCCGTATCATGGCTGACCCTGCGCTCTGACCCCAGCTTTTGAGCAAGCAAATTTCACAGTGCTGTAATGTATATGTGACAAATAAAAGCTCTTCGATTCGATTCTACAATAGATAGATTTACATTTACAGCATTTGGTAGACGCCTTTATCCAGAGAAACTTAGTAACCTGATTTATACACCGAGTTGATAGAGATTAAGAGCATTGCTTAGGGGCCCGGCAGTGGCAGCTAAATTGTCCTGTTTATTGTGCTGAACTCTGAAACTTCTGAGCAGAAGTCCAACATTTTAACCACATCCCACCATTTACAGCAATTGGCAGGTTTACAATTCTATAATTTATACACTGAGCAGTTGATGGTTAGCAGCTTGGTGGGGCCGGGATTTAAACTCGCAACCCCCAGATCAGTCCATTGTCTTAACCACTGAGCTACCACTTCCCTAGATTTCTTTTTAACTATGCAGAAATGACCATGAATTATGTCGGATTTACATAATCAGTAAATTGTATTTCAGTGAATTCCAGTGCACTCACCAGGAAAGCAACAAGTTTCTCTGCTTGTCAGTTGGCAGTTGTGCAACTGGTGATATTCTCACCACGTGCATTACCCACGTCTGCGATTTCATCATGGACAGCAAGTTAGAACAAAAAACAAATGTGAAATTCTGCGTGAAACTGGGCAAATCTGGAATGGACGTATGACATGACTTTGCAAGCTTACGGCGATGCTGCAGTGAGTCGTTCGAGGTGTTTTGAGTGGCACGGCCGCTTCAAGAGCGGAAGAACGTCACCGGCAGGCGAACGAGAGTCCAGGAGGACCTTCAACGAGCTCAACCTTTCGAAACCATTCAGCAACTTGTGCATGATGATTGTCTGAGAAAAATCCACATTGCTGCCATTGTGTGTGTGTTATTCCGGACAGTCCAGGCAATCCTCATGTGTGATTTATAGATGCACCATGTTGGTGCCAAGTTCGATCCCAGGCTGCTGACACAGTAGCAGAAGGAACACCGCGTCGAAGTCTGCCAAGAACGCCGTCAGAGTGGCATGGACCATCTGTGACGAAACTTGGGTGTATGGCTCTGAGACGAAGCAACAGTCTTCACAGTGGAAGAGCCCATCATTTTCATTACCGAAAAAGGAGAGGCGGGTCCAAGTGCATGCTCATCGCGGCATTGTGCAATGAGAATTCGTCTCCAGGGGGCTTGACCTTCAATAACTAGTTCTACTTCCAGGGTTTAAGGCATCTGAGGGAAGTCATACGGCGAAAATGACTGGATCTGTAGCGCGCTTGTCTTGAAATTGTTTGATACCACCTTGTATGGCTGTGACATTGTCAGGGTTCGAACTCGCAATCTCCCAATGACTGAGTCAAAGCTTTTCTGTTGTCACTTGTGAGCACACTAACACAACACTTTTAATCAATTAATATAAGATAATATTTCTGGCCTAATCAGTTGTTTCTCGGGCATTAATTTCTGGGCAGTAGAAAAACACAGGCATATTTATTCACCTTAGTGTTCATTGATTCTCCAACAGTGTTGAACTTTCTTTCAGCCGACCCCATCTTTGGTGTTTAGTGCAGAGGCAGTCTGAGATGGATTAGAGAACCGTAATCTGGGCCACTGCAGATTACATCCCTACAGTGTCACATGACCAACAGACAAATAGATCCTCATTTATCTTGGAAGCCAAGAAACGGAGGGGGAAGGGCATGAAGCAGAGCCCAATAGAAGATAACGATGCTTGTTCAGCCAAGACGCTCGTTCAGCTCGCTGTTTTGCTAGCTGTCGCAGATGATGCACAGCACAAAGCTAACCGATTAGCAGTCCTGACCTGTTTGCCATATGATGCAGAAGCAGCTCAGGGGCACCTGAGATATCCAGGATGGATCCCGTGGAGGATTACAAATCTCCTTTTAGTTTTGAGGAAGGGCTCAACACCAGCTACCTTTACTTGTCCCCTAAAGAAAGCTTCACTCCACCCAGCTCCCCGGCACTGCCATGCAGAGGTAACCCGTGTGTAGCTACACACATGCAGCTTATTGACACAGTGTTATTATGTTCTTCAGCATGTTGTTATTGTGGACACTGGAAATGCCGCTCTTCTATGTTTTCTCGAGTTGTGCTGATGCACTGAGGCGAACATCTATTAGCATTTTACTTGTAAACTAATTTTATATGAGAGACCCAAATTTCCCCAGATAGGCATTTTCTAGAATTGTTGGCACCCTTGGTACATGGTCACAGTAAAAATATATATGTATAAAAAATGAAAAAGATTCTTCTCAAATGTCTGTGTTTTGGACCGGCATGGCCACGGTTTACAGAACATCTAATATCTTTACTGACCTAGTTTTACAATCAAGAAGGCTGAAGTGCTGATTTACCGTCTGATCTTTCTGGAGCAGCAAACCGAATGAAAAATCGGTTTATTTAATTTCAAGATAATTGTGTGTTTACAAGCAGTCTACAGGAAAAGGTCTCCGATTGGTCATTTGCCGTGTCAAATTGCCTCTTTCTGTGAAAGGTGGGTCTTGCCTATGTAATGTAATTTAAACAGGATCAGACTCTCTCGTGAATACTGGAGGTCTGGTTTGCAAGACTAATTCAATAATATTACTGCTTCTTGGTTCCAGACCAGACAGATTTTTTTTTTGCCCAGGCAAGAAAACGATTTTTAAGGATCCAGGTTGGACAACAACGGAAATGCCATCTCAATCAGAGGGGTCTATTTTGTCCCATAGGCCCTGTTTACACATGACATTAACATGGACTGCACGTACAAGTGTGAACAGGGTCAATTGCATACCACGATCCGGCCTTGGACACAAACGGTCCACAAGATTCGGATGTGCTTTTTAAACATCCCATTCCACATTTTGTCTCCATTTGCTGTTATAATAACCACTCTTCTGGGAAGAAGTTCCACTAGATTTTGGAATATACTTGTGGAGATTTGTGCTCATTCAGCTTCAAGGGTGTTAATCAAGTCAAGTACTGATGTAGGTGAGGCGAGGAGGCATCCCAAAGTGTTTAGTAGGTTTTATAGCAGGCCACTAAAAATCTTCTACTTTAACCCATGTAAATCATATGTTCTTGGAGATGGCTTTGTGCAGGTTGTCATGCTAACATTCAGCATTCTGGGTAATGTGTCTATAAAACTGCAGAATCAAAAGCAGCTGATTTTGTCTATAGGTTTTGTTAACCTCTTGACTTGAACAGACAATGCAAGGGATTTAAAGCAAACTGTAGAAAAAAAAACATCATTCCATCAATGGATTGAATTCCTGAAGATTTTTGCCTGAAAATAAAAAGAATGCGGTGGAAGTTTGCCATAATAAATTGCCATGACTTCTGAAATCTGAACTGAAGTGTTTTGGGACACATGAATTGCTGTCAGGTGTGAAAGGCTGTACATCTCTGCTTTTCCTCTCGCCTAATAAGATGTAATCATTCACCATCATGTCGTTTGATTAATACAAAATTGGAAAATCGTGAGCTCAAATTCATTTATGTAAGTTTCATATGTGTGAGTGACAAGTAAGGTAGCAAATGGTCGGGTGTACAAAACCAAAAAATGAGTTGCAGGTTGGCTGAGCTCTGGTCCTGGCAGTTCCTGTCAGCACCGCATGACAGCCAGCTGGTGACTTCACTGTGCTGCTAAACACTTTAACACTGTCTTTTAATGCTGTTTTTTAGAACCATGTGAGAGACCTGTTTAGCATTCATCACCTAAACCCTTTTTGAACTGGTGACACTCACTGTCCTGATCACTCCGGTGACTAGAAATTCATTGAGATGCTTATTAGTGAAATCGAGTGTCGAGTGTAGCATCCCCTGCTAACAGACTTACAACCGAATTTACATGAGTATGCAGAGAGTTGGAGGTGGATTTGAATAATCAGATTCGATGCATTAAATTGGTTTTAAGATTCGATGTGATTCACGCTGCAATGTTAATCCTGTTATCGGACGTCCAGCAAACAATGGCTGTAAAATATGATGCTTCTAAATCAAGGCAATACACGATTTGTATGGTTTTGCTGTGGGTGACTACAATATTAATACTCTGGGTGAAATCTGCACGGTTAAAATTCTTCGGAAATTTAAAGGCGTGTCATTATGAAAGTCCTGGTGCTGCACATGGAAGGAACAAGAGCATGAAATTTATCGCGATTGCCGCACCACCCACTTTCCAAAATTATTCTTCTGCAACTTAAAGTAATGGTGTAACTAATATAGGCGTTCAGTGTATATAGTGTTGAACATTTATGCTTGTTGGTGCCCGATTGGCTGGATGGAGTGTAGTTAAGAGATTTGCTGTTTATTTAGACTTTAGGGTTTACGTAGAATGGTACCTAAAACAAGAAAACATTCAGCGAGCGGCACTTCAATGACAAAGCGCCTTGTTGATTAAAAGTAAAAAAGAATGGCGAGACTGGTTTGACCGGACAGGAAGGCTACACATAACTCTAGACAAACCTCATCAAAGCAAAAAAACAAAAAGCTACAACAACAGAAACCAAGAATCTGAGGCACAAACTCAAGTTAAAATTTAAGGGTAAATCTGTGCCCACTGTAAGTTGTAGGGTCTAAATTAGGATAAGTGGATGAATGAGCAGGTATAAAATGAGTGCACACTGAATAAACAGTATTTAGCCATCATCACAACACATCACAATAATGTCAGATTTTAAATAAATAAATATGGATGAAGATGGAAATTACTGCAAGAAAGAAAAAAATAAAAATAAAAGCAGTATTGTGTGAACTAATAGGTGGAAATAAAAAAAATAGACCATTGTAGAGCGTGAAACCTAGGGTAAAAACTAAGTGCAGTTTAAAAAAAAACAAAAACATTTCTTGTCTATGATGTTTTAGATTTATTCTTCACATGCAGCGTTAGTGATCGCTGTTTACACTTCGTGCTTCCCCTCCCTGCCTTTTCTCACATTTTACAAACGGGAGGTTGAGTTTGCTTATGCAGAAGGATTGGTGGAATGTGGTGGGAGGTTTAGGTGGGAACCTTGGATTGTTTGTTTCTTTCAGTAATCAGCTTACAACATTAACTTCCAACCACATTTTGAAACATGAGCTATTTTCCGCATTAAGACGTCTTGTTACGTGGCTGAGACGCAATCTGCGGTGCATTCGGAAGTGATCATGAATACGCCCTCCTGCATTCCCAAAATAACAGCTGTGCAAAAATGCGTTTCTAGGCCTAAGCCTTTGAACTAGAGGATTTTACAGATACCAATAGTAAGGTTGGATAATACATGCAGATAACCGATTAATCAACCAATTTAAAATGGATACTGGATTGATAACAACGGACATAACACTCCATGTAAAATAGTACCAAACTTTATTACAAAAAATATATATTTTTAAAAAAGTAATCAATCATGAGAACGTGCTAAATATGAAATATAAGATAGCGCTCTCTGTGCGGCGCACAGTCTCACGTGTAAAAACAAAAAGCACATGTAATAAATGATTCGCCTCTAGTGGCCGCTATCGTAATGATAACGTACTGGAAGCCGGTATGAATTTTGGACAATAGTTCCTGCAATCAACTATTAATTCATCAGTTGACCTCTACCAACATCGATTTTATGCAATAAATTTTAGATGGACGTTTGAGAGAAATGCTTTTTATAACACATTGGTTTTAAAAATGGGAAGGTTTCCCAAGTTTCTCATCTACCGAGGGAATCGAGTGGATTTTACATCCCGGCAACACCAAGCTGCCACAGTTGGGTCCTTGAGCACGGCCTTAACCCTCAGCTGCTCATCTGTAAAAATGAGATAATTACATGTTGCTCTGGTTCTGTTTTAGATGAGTTTTTAGTTTAGTGGCATTGCCTCTTTTCACTGCCACTGTTTTTAAGACACACTGGCTCATTTGTCATTTGGCTCACCTTTCTAATTTATGTTCCCACACCGGAGCTGTGATTTGTGGCCTTGAAACGAAACCCATTTGCATTTATTCTCCCAAACTGCCATTGGTCATAAAAAACACGCACTAAATAATGCAGCAAATAAGGTCTTTGCTTTACCTACCAGTGAAGGAGCTGCCTGAGCTCTGCTTTCCCTCTCTGGCACAAAGAGCAATCTGAGAAAATGTTGGAGACATTTACTTTATTGTGAACACAATAGGCAGTATATTGCATCACCAAAAATGATTGAGATCATGTCTATTAATCGAACGATAAGACGATATATAAAAATGCCATAAATGTAAAATGATGGAACAATGTTTTGCTTTGCCAGGCAAATCTTTTGCTTCACCTCCGATTCACAGCAAGCTTTATGAGTCCCTTCTTAAATAAATGCTAAGTAGGGCATGCACCAGCTCTGCTGCTGGAAATATCTACGCCTGCAGTAGATACGTAACCTGTCTAAGTTGAATTTTGTGTGTGTGTGGGAAACATGCCTTGTGTCTGAGAGAGTGTGTTTGCGTTTGCTTTGTTTGTCTGTACTTGAGTAACTGTCAGTCATCTGAAGGCCAACTTTCTGTGTCTAAAGCTGTATGCTGAAGGGTGTGTTTTTCTGTTTTCCTGCATTTAAAAATGCATCTTATTTAATTAATCCTAAATCCCAGAAAGATTTCTTTATTCAGAAGGTGATTTACACCGGGTCTGATTTACCTGATAAAAAGAGGACAAAGGCTTGTCTGGAGAATTTTCATTAGAATTATAAGGACGTGACTTATAAGACACCGGCATCAGTCGGACAAAGGAATCAAGGCACATCAATGAACTCTTCTCTGTTTAAACAACGAAAGCTCACTGAACCAATCACAACGCAGTGCCATGCGGCATGAGCCAATCACAAAACATTGTGAGTTTTGCTTTTTGTTTTTTATTTGGCTTTGAGGTATGTTTTGTGTTGAGCTAGTGTGGACTGAACCAGGATACTCGCGTATTGAAATCCCGCTTGTCTCTACCTCTGACGTGTGAGAACTAGTTTGCTGGCAGGGAACTAAGCTAGGAAAGCAAGGGTTGAATAATGCTTCTGGACCATTCTAGGTATTTTTCTTCTACACAGATTAAGATTTGTATCACTGTAACATTTAATATATACATATATATGTGTTTGTGTGTGTGTGTGTGTGTGTGTGTGTGTGTGTGTGTGTGCAGGTGCTCAGGGACTAGACTCCACCCCAGAAGTGGGGGAAGATGCAGCGGGCATGGTGCAGCCCGCCTCTGCTCCAACCCTTACTGAGGAGGAACAAGAGGAGCTTCACACTGAACTGGTGAAGGTCAGCGGTCTATAACATGCTCGTCTACGCTACTTAATCTTAATTGTGTTCTTCTGTGCCTTGCATGGAGCACTGGGTTGAGGATTGCCGTTAGCGGATGCAATATGATTTCTTTTCAAGGTCACGCTGATATCTTAGCTCAATGTCGGTCTTTCTTACTGACCTACTTGTAAGTTTTTGAGAGTGTACAATGTAATTTAAAAGCCTAGGGACAGATCTGTACTTGACTTATAATAGTTTAGGCACGCATTGTGTTAAAGGTAACCAAATCACTGTTTCAGGCGCTAAATGACTGAAATCAGGAACAGGATTTGCGAATCAAAGTTTCCTCATACAGTTCTGGATGAAATGAATACCAGTTATATTACTGAGCCACATGGTTCCTACGCCACTATTTAAAAAATCTTAGCATTTCTGTGCTATTGACCTATACATTTTTCTAAAATATAAAACTAAGAATATGTACAAAAAAAAAAAAGGCTACACTAATCTGGATATATTTGAAAACCGATATTTCAGCGTTTTTCGCACACTTTCGTTTTCGTTCGTTTCCTAAAAGTTGCTCATCCATACTCAAAATGTCTGAATGCTCACGTCCCTGTGCAAAACGCTTCTTTCCCCTCTGCCTTCAATTACATTTTCCGGCTCTTTGAACTTCTAAAAAAAAAATGTCATCGTGTTTTCTTTTCAAAGTTCATACTGTGACCTTTGAACGATGTTTTCAGATTTTCACACTCGGGACAGCGTTTTCAAAAAGCTACCTTTTCGTTGACTGAGACATCTCAGTGTGGACGGAAAACCAACACGGAGAGAAAAATATGCGATTTCCAATAAGAACGTATTGATGCGGACATGACCGAAAGGCGTTTTTGTTAATGGACTTTAGCTCTGTTTTGTAGTTTCTTGGTGAATTGCACATAAACAATCACCCTATTGCTGTAGGATTGAAGATTTACAGTTTAAAAATGTAATTTATAAATGATTTACTTTGCATTGTTTCAGAATTGCACTTTTAATAAAATGATGTACATTTGAACGTGGTTTGGTGTTCATTTGTATAAGATACAGTAGCTACAACCTTCTGGCGATTATTTGGTCATATATTAGCGTACACCAGAGATTCTGACTTACATACATGAGAGATTGTAACGTAACGTATAAATCTGTAGGAAAGTCTGCATATTTTAGCCTGGAAAAGTTTGGAATTTGGAAAAGAAAGATGTGTAGGAACCCTGAGTCGCCAAACACATGTCTGTAGAAACGACTTTAATCACAAATAATCCTCCGTTTAGAGAAGAGGTGGGAAGTAAATAAGTCCAAATACTTCATTACTGTACTTAATTAGATTTTTCTGGTATCAGTACTTTACTCCACTGTTAATTTTTTAACGTCGAAGCGACCCTTTGTACACTCTCATAGTAACAACAAAACGCTGTTATTTTGTAAAATAAAGAAAACCGATAGGGGGCGCTCTCTTCTTTCTCTCTCTCTCTCTCTCTCTCTCTCTCTCTCTCTCTCTCTCTCTCTCTCTCTCTCTCTCTCTCTCTCTCCACAGACACAAATAAAACATCCTGCATCTCAGTGAATACTTGCCTCAAATGCATAATGACCAACAAAAACAAATATTTTCTGATTATGTAATCTATATGAAAGTTAGAAGGTGTAGAGTTTCTCAGGTATCACATCATTAACCATCTGTGTGCAAAGCCAACGTTCCGTTTGGTGTCCTGATAATTTGCGTAATTTAAAACAACATAATTACTTCAAAACGTTCACAATAATATTTTGTCTTCACGCTCCATGTTGAATATGGTTTCACTGATAATAAACATACATTTGCATAAAGCATAAATATTTGTCCATGCGCATGTTGATTAGTAGTGGTCCCGAACCCCCAACGTTTTATTTATTATCTGATTCTGAACTATGTTTTATTTTGGAAAATGATCGGATTCTCTCCGTCACATCTGTCTATGACTCACTCTTGATGCATGTCATGATGCCTCGGTCACATGTCTTACCTCCATCTGCTATCTTCTTAAAGGGGCTCCGGCCGCTAACACATAATACATTACCTCTAAATTCGAACCCCCAAGCGAGCCAAATAAACAAACACCACCACAGTGGATTCACATTTATTATTATATTTAGAAAATACCAGTTTTTATGCCAGTCCTATCATTTTATTTTGTTGTATTTATCCGCCACACCTTAAAGGGCGGTTCGTGAAAATATTGTCTGACATTAAACCGGTTTGTGGCGCAAAAAAGGTTGTGGGCTGCTTTATTAGAGTATTAAAAACTTTAAAAGTATTAATTTAAGGTACATTTAGAAAAAGAAATGTGCGATTAAGTTGTGATTAATCGTGAGTTAACTAATGACAATCATGCGAGTAATCTTAAATATTTTAATCGATTTAAAACCCTAATATCAATATGACGTGAGGTCCAGTTAACAGCGTGTCACTAAAACAGGTAGTAGTAACAGCTACTTTACACTTAAGTACATGTCAGAGCCCAAACGTCTTTACTTTAACTTTAAAAAGTAAATACTTTATACTTAATAAAATAGTCAGTACTTCAACTTTTACCAGAGTATTTAAAACATGACTCTCTGTACTTCTTGCCAGATCTGCTTTAAAGCTTTTTTTTTTATAAAGAAGTCTGAAATAAACAATCTTCCTTACTGAATAAATCCAAAACAAAGCAGTGCATTTTGGATTTTTTCAATTATTTGATTTAACTACAGAGATACTATTGAAGTTGCTTTTGTTTGCAAAAGGAAGAATGATTCAGTTTTAGGCAGATTTTTGATCCAAACTCCTTTGTTCTGTTTTGTAAAGAGAATCCTGTGAGGACTTTGGGAAACCTTTACTGAGCATCACTAAAGAAGGACCTAGGAAACCTCTATTAATTGCCTAAATGTATGTTTGTAGGGACAGACAGTCGGCAGGGACGTGCCCGTATCACTCATATCTCTGTGTGTATAAATTCTACAGTTTGGTAAGATCTTGATTGTTGCACTCTGCAGGTAGAGGAGGAAATCCAGACTCTTACTCAAGTTCTGGCCTCCAAAGAGAAGCACTTGTCAGAGATCAAGCAGAAGCTGGGTATCACTCCATTCAACGAGCTCAAGCAGAACCTGAGCCGAAGCTGGCAGGAAGTCACTACATCCACAGCGTATGTGCCCCATAGCCACCTGTGCCCTGTGGGCTTCTCCTCCTACTGATTTGGAGGAACAGCTCCATCTGTCACTGCATCATACACTCTACATCCTGTACCATCTTTATCATTCTGCCTCCATTTTGAGTAGAACAGAGGCCATTATATTCTAATGGTTGCTTAATTAGTTTGCTTTTTGGCTGATTTTAAGCATTTTGTTATCTCATATTTCAGAACAGCTAGTTGTCTTTCCGGAGTGGTTCTGAATCTCTGAATTTTGCCTTGTGCATGCAGGTATAGGAGGACCTCAGAAACATTGAGCCAAGCTGGACAGAAAGCCACAGCAGCATTCTCTAGTGTGGGTTCAGCCATCACCAAAAAGCTAGAGGATGTCAGGTAACACAGAATAAACAGACACCTTATCATCTGTAGATTAGACTAAAGTCTGTTTTCTGTCTAATAACAAATAGATGATACTTTTTACTAACAGCTACTAACTCTCTAACCTCTATTTTCACTGTTCCATAATAATTTGTTTTTGTTCACACACGAACAGCTCCTACTGTTGTCAATGGTGTTCTGCTTTTTAACGTTCCTGTATGAAAGGCATTGACCACATAATTTTTTTTTGCACATTTAATATTAGCTTTATTTGAAATCATTTACAATATATGTATATGTGGGTATGTACGTATATATCAAGTCAAATCAAGAGGCTTTTATTGTCATTTCTACTATACACAGTGGTACACAGTAAAAACGAGACAACGTTCCTCCAGAACCCTGGTGCTACACTAAACACAAAGCTACATAAAGTGCATTGAGTGCAACCTAGTGCAAACAGTGCAGACGAAAAACAGTGCAGACAGACAGACAACCGTACAGACAGACAACACAAGACAATACACATAACACAAGATAGCGCCGACCAGCAAACCTACAGTATACTCTGAATATACAGTACTGTACAAAAAGAGGATATAACCGAGAGTATATATAAACAAACACAATGCAGTGCAAAAACAGCAGTAGCAGCAGTCGAGTAGGTATCGGGACACCTGACTTTTCTATTTAAATAGTTTTTTTTCGTTTAGTTTTTTTATTCCCCAGACTGTAACCACACAATAGCATAGGATGTCTTTGGATGTTGTAGCATTAACGTTTCCACTTTCCTTCAACTATTAAATTCAAGATATGGTTTACATGGGCTGGAGTGGAACATCTTGAGTGGCCTGCTATAAAGTTCTGTTCTCAATCCTACTGAACACCTTTTTGATGAATTTAAAAACTGACTGCACCACAGGTCTCCTCACCTTAGCCTATATCAATACCTGACATATATATATATATATATATATATATACACACACACACACACACACACCCCGATCAGGCATAACTTATTGACCATCGGCCTAATATTGTGTTGGTTTCCCTTTTGTTGCCCAAACAGTTCTGACTTGTTGAGCATCAACAGCATTAACTTAAAGCATTTTGAGCTACAAGAGCTCCTCTGTTGTATCGGACCACACGGACCTGCCTTTTCTCCTCACGTGCATTAATGAGCCTCGGCCGCACACGACCCTGTCGCCGGTTCCTTCCTTGGACCACTTTTGATAGATACTGACCACTGCAGTTTTGGAGATGCTCTGACCCAGTCGTCTACACATCACAATTTGTCAAACTCGCTCAAATCCTTACACTCGCCCATTTTCCTGCTTTTAACACGTCAACTTTGAGGACAAAATGTTCCTTTGCTGCTTAACAAATCCCATTTACTAACAGGTGCCATAATGAAGAGATAATCAGTGTAATTTACTTCACTGGTCATAATGTTTTGCCTGATTGGTGTTTATATATATATATATATATATAATTTTTTAAATATATATATATATATATATATATATAAAAATCACGAAAAGTAATTAACAGTGTGACTGACTGGATACCAGTCCCCGAGAGTAGAGTTTTTTTGAGGACAACACAATCCTTCATTCATCCCTATGATTTCACCTATGACCTAGTCATTAGTTTTTGTCCTTTTTTCACATGCACTGTTTTGCAGATGTGTGACGCACACTGATGTAGAAAAACATCTGACGATTTTTTTTTGGCTTAGTGTAAGCACAGGGTTTTATTAAACCGAATGACAAATGACTAATTCAGAGCCCACAAAGGTCTTTGCTGCTAGTTTCATTTCTGTTTGTTTGCTAATGTTATCTGACATTTTACAGATTACAGTCATTTTCCAATTTTTATAGGTCAGAAACTCCCATCGGTGTAAGGTGTTCTGGATGCTGCATTTATCAACATTCATATTTATTGTAGATCAACTTTGTGTATCTGGTTCTGTAGAGACATTAATTGTACTGCTTGTGTTGTAAAGTAGCATGTTGATGTTCATGCATGTCGGTTCTCGGTTTGTTTCGCTTGTATTGTTGATGGTTTGAATTGTGTTTCAGTAATAATTTATAACCGTTTGCATTTAGATGTGAAACTGACAATAGAATTGCCCTTTAGGAAGAGTTTTTTTATATCCTGGATTTTTCCATTGCACATTCTCTCTTTCTTATGAATTCAGTAACTTTCTGAACACAAACCCTGCTAGTGTGACTCTGTCAGTGTGTGTTTAAGCACATATAAGCTCAGTATAAACTATTTTAGTCTGGTGTAAATCCCTGCGAGTCGGGTTTGATCTTCCTCTTTTAGATCTCCAGCTGGCCATGTTGCTTGTTCGTGATCCTCTAAATGAACATGTCCTTGTGTGTTCTTCTGGTTTATTTTATCTCTATGTACTCTAACCAGAATCAATAAATCTTTCCGGTGCTTCTGGACACAGTTAATACAGATAATGTCGTATGATAACGTTCAGGTGTCTGTAAATTAGAAACCTAAATAATCAGACTAAAAAGTGGTGTCTGACATAACAAAAAATTGGGTGTGTAAGTTGGATTAGGTGCATTAACACTGTTACAATCAGTACATAAATTCCAATGATTTAGTCAAGTTTCTGATGTAGCACATGGTGTTTACCCCTTCAGCAAAGTCACTCTGTTATTAATCAGGGCTTGGGTGTGAGCTGTTGTGTTTTCCTTTACATCCCACATCCCATAAGGGACACACTTTATGGATAAATGTTTTAAAACAAACTTTACCAACACTCTTGTAGATGAATGAGTGCAAATCTCCACAAGCACACTCCAAAATCTAGTAGAACATCTTCCCAGAAGAGTGGAGGTTATTATAACAGCAAAGGAAGACTGTGTTCAAAAGGCCCATACAAATCTCATGGTCAGGTGTCCACAAACCTTTGACCATAAAGTGTATTAATGTTAAGATGTTTAGGTTTAAGATGAGTGTGTGTGCAGTAAGCAGAAAGGATATATAAAGGTTTTCACATGCCTGCATTAGAAAAGGTTATAGGTTTTCAATGCATGATATTAAGTGCATCTAGTAAAATATATTGTGTGGGGCACAGCGGGATGTGAGATTCAGAACGAGCGTCTCAAAAAGGTTGTATCAAAAGTTTTTAAAACTAGCTCTGTTTACAAGAAAGTACTTTACTTATCTATGTTTGCACACTATCACCTTCTAAATAGTCCCTGTGCAAAGAAATACAGCTCTCCCAGCGGTCCTTCTGGAACATGTCCTGTCCATGTCTTTTCGTAGCGTGCCAAGCTCCTTCTGCCATTCGTGCTAGTGTCAAAACGACGACCTTTGAGCTGGATCTTCATCTTTGGGGAAAGGTTGAATTTCACAGGAGCCAAATCTGGCGAGTAGTTATTTCCAGCGAGAAACTCGCGTCTGAGGAGAGTCCGGCGAACCGAGTGTCGTCGTGGAGCTTACAGTTTTTCGCACTTAAATCGCAGACGTGGTAACCCACATGCTCAGAATAGCACTGATGTACACAGGACGATGTCTTGTGGCAAACTGACATTATGAAGGTCGGTGCTCCCTGTGACTGTGTGTGTGTGCAACTGGTGCTGCCATCTGTTGGTGTGTTACAGAACTACTTTTTGTTACCACCTCGTAGTCGCACCAGTGAGATGTCTCATCACCTAGAGCAAATTTTGTATATACACAAATTAAATTATTTTAAAATTTAATAATTATTCGTATGGAAAAATTCTGAGATGTGTGTGTGTGTGTCCCAACTTCCCCCATATTCTAAATGTGTAAGTGCATGTTCTGCACGTGTCATTTCTTTCTCAAATCATCGCTGCTATGTGTCTTGTCTAACTGCGTTCTCTCTCCTTTTCCTCACTGCTGACTGACAGTATACGCTCCATACAGCAATCCACTAGCATGCCTATGATGAGGTAAGCCTTTAGTATGTTAGGAGTGACTATTCCCAGAAAGGTGGCTGGTTAGAATCATCTGTATTTCTCTCGTAGCTTGAACCCGGATTTTAAGATGCAGTGCAGTGACAGAAACAGCTAAACACTCGATCTGTATTAAATACCAGCTGTACTTGATGTCTTGCAGGAACACTCCTACCTTCAAGTCATTCGAGGAGAAAGTGGAGAGTTTAAAGGTAAGAAGATGTGCATTGCGTTTCATTTAGGCTACAGTCAGAAATCATGAAATAACCACCAATGTTATTTTAGACCAAGGTGAGCCCCAGTGAATCTTCCACTGAACTTGGGACCGAGTCAGAATCGATGCAGACTGAAGAGCCAGTGGTCAAGCAGCCAGAAGGAACGAGTGTTCTGGCACCAGAGGCACACTGAGGAACAGCGTCTACATTTCACTCCACTCTTCCTATTTGCTACCCTTCCACCCCTTCCGCTTCTTCCTTCCTATCATCATACGTAGCTGAAAAACAAAACCGATGCTCTGTGATCATTTTCTTTCCCTCAAACTCGTTAGGAAAGAATGTGTTGGACACAAGAATATTAGATAAGAGAAGCTTTACCAGCTTTCTAAAACCACTCACTTTCTCAATTTTCGCACTACATGGGTTCACGTTCCTCCAAATTCCGTTATAATCTTGCGTATGTTCGCACGAGTCTGGTATCTTCAATGTGTGGTAGGAGAACACTGGAGCTGATCTCAGGTCAGTTGAATAAAATGAATGAAGACTTTGGGCTTCACACAGTTTCTATTTAAACTCCTGATCAGTCTACTTGGTATTTTTTCCCTCTAAATCCCCCAAACCTCGGAAAAACTCCCCAAACATGTAGTATACACATAAGACCAGTGTGCCCTTCATGGGATTAGTACATAGTGGTTGAGGTCTACACTGGTAGCCCAACCCACGGATGACCTTTATATGCAGATCTGCTTTAAGAGACAAAACTGCCATTAGAAGGTCAACCATAAATTTTCATACAGATAATGTACTCCTTTAATTTCCCTCGAAATAGAACTCATAAAATCGCAATTCGAGGCTGTTCTAAACGCTATCTCATACTTTTTAGCACCTCATTACAACGTTTCCCCAAAATACATCTTTTTTTTTCTATTGAATGTTTTGCCTCTTGGTCTTTTAACAATACAAATGCCAAAAAATAGTGTGAACAATTTTCTGAACAAAAGCCTTATCTGACAATTTTTCTGTCATTTAGATAAAAAATAAATGCTGGATTGTAGTCGCCAAAACTCTATAGAATGTAAATAAAAATAGGTTTCTCTATATGAACAAAATGTTCTAAAATATTCAAAACGATGAAATTAGAATTGTGTGGAATTTCTTTTCTGTTCAGATGATCTAGTGAGGAGGTCCATCGAAAGTATTCGCCAACATTATACGAGTCCACACGAATTGATTGAGGAACATTTATGGTTCCAGTTATTTAAATACTTAATTATGTATTTAAATACCAAGAACAATTTATACGGTGAAACAAAGCGTTGTGCTTATTTGCATGTAGCTCTTGTAGCTTCTCTGTTTCGAATAAAGAAGAATAAACCAGGGCATTCCGTTATGTCAGTAAAAGCGTGTTGAATTTTTTAATTTTCCTTCTACAGCATGTCCTCAAGCGTTTTATTTCTCTTATACTACAGCTCATTTTTTTATTCATGAAAGAGCCAAACATTTTTTAATCCATTTACACATTTATTTTAGTGTTTGTACAACATGCTGGTTTATTTTCTGTTATTGCTGATCTTATACCAGCTTTTTTCCTCTGTTTAAACCTTATAACACTGAATATGCAGCTTGTACTGAGAAGCGCACCGTCTTGAAAAGTTCACATCTTAGAATCTGTTACTACAGAAACTGTAACCATGTTAACAATAAAACCTTTTAAATCCGTTTATTTGGAGCAACTGTTGTACAATTCTGCGTCCACGCTGTTACGATAGAAACGATACTGTAATGAACGAGTGCCTTCGTATAAATGCGATTTGTCCTGTCAGAGCTGCTGTAACAGAACTTTCAGTCCACTCAGCATTAGGATGTGAACTGACCTGAGTTGTGGTAGAAGCCGATTCATTTCACTAGAATGCGTTCATACATTTGGCAAATTGTCACGTTTCAATTCCGAGGCCTTCGACCAAACATTCGCTGATACAAAGAGAAAACCAGGCTCTCAATTTGATCTCCTAGGTTTCAGGCTTGTTTTAAAATGGAACAAATTTCCATTCGGTTGTATATAAATCTAATAAACAAGGCTTCAGATTTACTCCAGGACTCGGCAAATCCTCTTTTTAACATCATGTCCGAGCCCTTAATCCGCTTGCGTGTAAACGTGATCTATAAACTTTATGGTGTAAAGATGTGGCTCAGATGGGTTATTGTGTTCAGAACTTTTTGCTTTCTAATGCTCTCATTGTTGACTTTTTATCTCTAAATTGTAGCCCCACAGAATCAAAAGAAAGATTAGAAATGAATTAAAGATCAAGCTCAGAATAAAAGGCACCTCATGGACAGGTTGGACTGATCTTCTTGGCTTGTTCGACAGTCCTAACTTTTATTTGAGTATTTTTGTATTGAAAAAGTACAAAATATCAGATAATGTGTAATAAAGCAGAGGTTATTATATAGTTAATTCTTCAATGCTTGATGCTGGCAGGCTTTTTGTTTTTGTCTGTAACACTAATGGCTTTTGTTTAGAAGCTGCTGTATTGCAAAGTAGTGTTTAAATGCATAGAAAAATTATTGTCAGTTCTTCTGTGTAAAATTCATGAGCAGTAGCAATGATATTTTTCTATGCGTCCCAGAATATAATTTACTAATGACTTTGTAGAACAGATGACCTGTTAGATAAAGTTACACCTAATAAACCCTGTCCATAGTTATAGCTCCGATGTCATGCGTTTCTAATGATAATGATGAAGATATATATATATATATATATATATATATATATATATATATATATAATTTTTTAACTGTTGTAATTCTCTGCAAGCAAAATCACGCAGTGTCTTAGATTCACGATGTAAACTGCTAAATTCAAAAATGCTGTTAGGTTCTTTGTATATCCACTCCTGAATAAAGCTTATTATATTTGCAGTTTTTATTTTGGTAATTAGTTATATAACTATGATTTTTAAGAAATGTTTTCAAATTCTTTAAAAACCTTGTTGCATTAAAAGAGTGTAAAAACTAAAGAATTTAAAATAATAACATATACTGAAAGAATTACATTCACAGGTTACCAGAGTCGAGCAAACAGAGATGAGAATGTGAGCGCTGGATAGACACGTGGAATAAAGGATTCCTCCCCCCCCCTAGGATCATGATCAATAGAAAATCATTTTAAATGATGCACTTTCAAATGCAGATGCTTGTAACAGCAGCACCAAAATGTATGACTCTGTTCATGGTCAAGTTTGTGATGCACTACTTCTGATGAACACTAGATGGCAGTGTGAAACAGCTCAATGCTTACAGGTAGGCTCACTTTTTTTAATGTACAGTATTATGTTGAACTTTCCCAAACGTCTGCCTTCAGCCATGTACATAAAGTCGTTCATCATTCAATTTATAATATACAATCTTTTTAAGCATCAGTGTTTACTGTGGAGTCTTTAAAATAGGGTTCATCTATGGTTCTTTTAGTTCTTAGTCTAAGCTTACAGTGTTCTGAGCTTCAATAAAAAGAAATATTAAAACACTGTTCTCAGCTTCTCAAGAACAGAAGGACAATCAAGGAAGTACTACAGAAATTAGGAGGGTTTTAGGGAGCATGTTTAAGGATTTCTGTTCAACACTCTGGTGGCCATGATTACACTCTGCCTGTGCAATAGCTTCCAATAAATAAATCATTTTATCCAGTCAAAAAATTGAAACAATTGAATACAGGATGGAGAATCAGCTAAACCACATCATAAAAAATGTATGTCTGCTTTTTTCCCCATTGTATAATCTAACCCCCCACACACACACACACACTCACATTTCTTTATCATCAATATTATTAATACTAATATTATTCTATTTATACTATTAATAGAACAATTGTAGTATAAATTATATATAGATATATACACACACACACTTTGTTGTACCTTTTAGGTTTCTCTTCTCGACTATTTTTTTTTAAATTATTATTATTATTATTTTATCACCTGGTAAATTGCAAGGGATTCATTTTGCTAGTCAGTTATAGAAAAATTTGTATTCAACAGAACCTACACCTGGTTCACAATAGCGAATAAAATGCAATTATTTTCCCTCCTGCAGTGAAGATATTAATATTAAAATCTCAATTAAATCAGCACACAATGTTGCCTTCATTTCCAGATAAATAAACAAACAGGAACACAAGGTTTTAGTAAACAGCTGCCAAAAAGTCATTTTCTTTATTAATTCAGAGCGTCACTGAAAAACATCAAACTTACACTAAAGGAAACATCAACAGCGGCACTGACGAGCACCAGGACATTGTCACTGTAGCACAATTTTACAGCCTCCATATACACACGGTTTTTAATAAAAAAACAAAAAAACAACAGCACGGCCTGTGAGTGAGAAGAAGTTAACAGTCTAGGATTGTCCTCTATAAATAGAGGAAGAGAAGAGGAGGAAAAAAAGGTGCAATAAGGCAGGGCTTCCCAAACATTTAACACCAAGGAGTCCTTGTTCAAGAGGCAAAAATGTGTAAAGAAATGAAGAATAGAGGTCACAAGTAGTTCAGACGGAATAGTTTCACGATTAAAAATGACTGATTTGAACCACAATTTCATTTTCATGCTGTTGATCCCCACCTCTTGTCAGGGACCTGTGTAAGTCCCGGGGGATCCCTGGCTCAGTTTGGGAACCGCTGCAACACAATAAACACTGAGACACTGTACACATAATAACAAGTGCTTCCATTTGCAAAAAGGTATTGCGTTCACCGTAATCGTCCTAGATCACGAAATAAGCGTCTCTCACACTGTCAACTCTCTCTTAACTTAATCCTCTGGATTAGTCTGCGGTTCCAGTTGCATAATAACATGAACGTAATAAGTATTAACGGTTTAGGCGTCGCTGTGCGGCTGCATGAGCACTGAATACGCAACGTTGCATAATTGCGTGGAACAGAAATAGGTGGAAAAGTGATGTAGGGCCATAAGGATTTTGTCTGGATTAAGATCAATGATGAAGCGGTAAACATTTTGGTCACCTGGCACTAGTAGCTTTCAGTAGCAGTTAATGTCATCAATAAAAAAAAAACACGTCTTTTGTAAGCTCATTATGAAAACAAAGAGAAGAGAAGAAATGACAAGGAGGGAAATGAGACTGTAGGATTCCTCAGGGACCCCAGCAGCATGTGTGTGTAAATGTCGACCTGTTGGTCACATGATGTCGAAGTTTACGTGTCTGCGTATTGAGAGTTATCAGAGGAAGGCGGAGCACCGATCCCGAGAGAACACCAGATTTCCCAAGCTGCTCTCACTTCCTGGCAGCGTAGAAAAATAACTTTTATTCCAGAGTGCATACTATGAAGCATAAATCAACAGATACGATAAAGCGAAGGCTTTTATACACGCCAGACATCACAGGACAATTTGTTTGCATTCGTTCGTACAAAAATGACCAGTTGTACACTTTAAACGCATTCAACAGTCTGCAGCTTTTAATGGTCCCATTGTGTCTTTGCGTGTTTGCAAAGCTTTCCTGTGGTTAACTTTGTCCAGCGATGCAGCATAAAAAAAGCCTATAGCCTATAACTTTCAGCTTAGAGTAATGATCAGATGCCAAAACGAGAATTCTGGCAATAAGAGTGAGTGCAACCTCAAAACCTAAATTTAGCTCTTTTATTAAACTGAGGTCTGAAAACTCAAAAGGGTCCAAAAAAGACTATGATTCTATTATGAACGCTATTATATCTGTTATTGATTTCTCACAGGGATTTAACTGGTCATTTGAATCACATGAGGTTGAATCCAAAATCAAAACAAAACAATTCACTCTATAAATCCTTTTAACTTGAAATTGTGCTGTCAGTGGAAAGTTGGGAATACAAAAGCTTTTTAGTGCCAATAAACAACCAGAGCATAATGGAATACATTTCAATAATAAGCCTAATATTTGACTTTTTTTATTTTTATTTTTTTTATTCCTCGATTCCTATTTCCTGCAGTCTACATCAGAGGTTCCCCACCACTGGGTCATGACCCGGTACTGTCGGAGAATTGGTACAAATTGGTAAAAGAATTGGTTGAATATATATATAATGAAAATAAAATATAGTGGGTTGTGTCTGTACCACACATCGTATCAGCTGGTCTAGAAAAAAATATTCAAAACAAAACTTATCCATAGTGTACAAAAGTTTGGTCTATAGGGTCAGTTGAAGTCCACCAGACGCTTCAGATCTCTGAAACCTTTTCGAGAAAATCAAGGAGAAATGAGAGATGGGATTTCTAAGCTTTCTAAGAAACTGTAGCATGTGACAACAATTATCATAAGCATAAAGCACAATAAGCATACTTAATTATGCTTCTATTTTATGATGAATATTTTATTAAGAATTCTTGTTAATAAAAAAATGAAACCCTGGCACATGTGTACAGTATGTAAGATGCGAAACTGGAATGTTTGTGTCGAATACAATGAGGAGCACTGAAAAGTCTGTTTCCACCACTTTCCTTGAGCAGCAATAAATAAAAAAAGAAGCTGTTGTCGTTGTTACAGCTGTGAACGATTTTGAAACGAACATCGTCATATTTTGCCTAATAGTTAAGTTCAGGGTTCAGGGGTTTCCACTCGCCCACTGCCCTTGAATTTGATTCTGACTTCTGAAAAGTGTGTTTGCAGCTTTATAAAGGAGTGAAATACAATACAATATTGAGTTGACAGTGTTGGAGAATTGAGAAGTTTTCATTGCTGGTTAAAAGAAACCATCTTAAAGAAATATGACCCACACATATGACGTCCAGATGAAATGCGTCCAGCAAAAAAAAAAAAAAAAAAAAGCACATAAACAAAGAAAAACACGATGCATGCTATCAGTGTGATAAAATTCAATCGAGTGATGTTTTTTGGGAAGTCAGTATATCATTTGCAACTTTGTCCATCTTCTATGGCTTCAAAATTCTATTGCAACAACTATATCATGTAGTAATGACAAACCTTGTTTAATTCACCTGCGTTTGTTGTATACTCAGTATACCTCTGTGAGCAGGTCATATAAACCCTCCAAACCACTTATTACACTTTACCGAAAAGAAATGGCAAGAACAGAATTAAAAAAAAGCACACTTTGAGCGGGCTACTGAGCAAGAGCAGGCAGTTGCCATTAAAGTTGCATGTTGCGTTTCTGTGTTTGATCTGCTGCATACGAGTGAGACGCGCCAATGTACTTTCTCCTCACTCTCATCTTTTATCAATGCCATTTGCAGACTTTAATGGCAGCCACGCTATTTGTTTACTGCCACGTTCGTCCTTCTGCCTCCGTGTGCTATAAAATTTCCCAATTTGTATCGCCTGCTAAATATAGTGCGTAAAAAACAATAATATTATCCCAGGGAATTCTGGCTTACTTCCCAGACTGGACAAATCGTAGCATATGAAGTATGAATTATTTGAACCAATCAGAGCGTTCCCACTTCCCATGCAGCTACTAAAGTCCAACACGTTCAGATGAGACCATGACCCGAAACACAGAAAATCCTTTCACGCCACATTGTCCTTTTAATTAACCCATAATGCATTGCAGCCTGCCTGCCCTCTGGCTTTGAGAGACAAAACACAATATACACGTTTCTAAATTCAGATCATATTTCAGGTCTTCTTTTTTTTCCCCTCTTTTTTCAAGCATGCACATGCAGTATTAAAAATACAGTCAGAGTATAGGTTTAGAAAGAGTAAAAATCCAGCGCGACAGTCTTCGAGTTCTTGAGGTTAACATGGTCGTTAATTAACACGAGCAGTGACATAATTCATTACAGAGCAACGGGCCTGTTAGCATTCGGGGTCATAACGCATAAGAACAATTTCAGCAATACTTTATAGATCGTTAAATATCATTAACCCCAGTGGGAATTCAATGCAAACAGTTTGTCCCAAATAAGTGCTTTTGTCAAACCGGAAAAATATATAGACTTGAGATCCACAAATGAAGGATTTTTTTTTTTTTTTTGTAATTAAATTGGGTTGCCATTTGTGGAAATTTTCCACCAAACGGCGTTGCCTGTATATATATGCGTTTTCTGTAAGGCTTGTGTTTCTGACTGCAATGAATGATCTCACTGATGTAGCATTGTATAGAAAAAAAGGCTCTTGGGTTCCCAAAACATAGACATAACAAATCAAACGAACTATCCATGTTTTGGAAACTAGATTTAAAAAAAGGACAAAATGTTCTACAGTACTGCAGTTTAAAAGTCATTTACAAAATACAGTCTGGAAGGAAATAAGAACACCTCTTAGCAAAACACGTCCACTAGAAAAAACGAAAGAAAAGTGAAAACGGCTCCTAAAGCCATGCTCATTGGTACAAAAAACCCAGAGAACTCAGATAAACCAACACCAGATACATTCCTTTTGCTTTCTATAGACGTTCTTATCCATACACACACGCCCGCACACACACACACACACCTCACCAAGGCACAGTCAGGCTCCAGTGTGTCCCTAAACACTACATTCCTGAAAGCACAGACTCACGTCTGCTCCACAGCACAGCAACAAAATACTCAGACCCTCTGAGTGTCCTCTAGGGACCTGAAGTCTGGTTGGTTGGACGAATGCATTGCAGAACTCGTTTCTGTCCTATTCTGCCTTTTATTTTAAAGGCACTACCATCCCATCACAGCTATAAGTCAAAACAACCACCACAAATCTTTTTTTATTATTAGCCAACGTGATATTGGCATATTTCTAAAGATCTGCCTTCATTCCGAACTCTGAACCACAGTTTCATATTCCGATATTAATACCCACGTGCTTATTTACAGTAGGAATGCATCCATACAGATACCGGTGCCTGTTTCCTCATAATTGTAACCTTGTATGTAAATGTGTTTAATAGAGAGCATCGAAATTTTGTGAGAAGCATGCAGGGAAACTTTCGGATACGAGAGCACTTCAATTCCTGCGAGCACTGAGCACTTCTGTTACACTCTGACCTACATTGCAATCCATGATATTTTTCCCCTAACGCCCTGTTAAAAGATGCTTAATTGCCTTGAACTCGGCACAAGAAGCTCATTTCTAGCAACATACAGCAACAACCAACATAAACAAGAACTGAAAAAACACTTGGTGCCTCTAATTTAAAGTCAAAAGCATCAGGCTTCAGAATGGAAAGCCTTTTCTGGCATTTATAGAACGACCCGCACGCGTACACACACTGTTTTATCTGTATGCATGGTAGAAACCAGATCATTCCTGAAAGCAAAATATAAAAAATAGCAAGAGTGAATTGTGTGTTTGAACTGTGTTACACATCCATACAGCAATGTAGTCACATAGTCAGATCAAATAAACAGTCATATTGTGATCGGTTATATTTTGGCTAATATACTGGATTATATTCTAACAGGAAAGCTTGACTGAGTTAAGAAGTCTATCAGCTGTTGTTTATACAATGCAGGTTTTATACTGTACACCAAGAACTCTGTGTCCTAAATACGTCTGTTTCGATGTGTAGCTATATATAAATACTTTATCTACAGAACAGGAAGTATAGAGGAAAAAAAGGCAGCAACATGGCTCCAGGATTCTACTCAACTGTCCTATAATGTAATAATCAGAAATTGCATGGGTAAAAAAAGAAACACCATGATGTCACTTAGCGCTATGTAGAACATCTCTTTATATTGCATTATTTTTATGAGGAAATCACCCACAAGTGCTGCCCCCCCAGAGGATTAGTCTGTATAGGACAAAAAGCACCTAATAAATTCTAAGTAATCGTGACATTGTTATTTTTTCTGTGTGTAAACAACAAAGCTAGCCAGCTAGCCAGCCTTCCCCTTACAGTAACACTCAGAAGATAACAGAAAGCCAGTTTGGACAGGCTGTAGCTTTTAGGGTCTAGGATGTAGCTCTCAAGATATCAATCTACATCAGGTGTTTTTTTTTTTCCTAAAGTGACCCACATTCACATTTCAACTATAGAAAATCACCAGTATTTAACACTTCTAAGTAAAGCTGAGCGATAAGGAGGAGGTTCAATTAGAAGTGAAACTGAACAAAAAAAACGCAGAGAAATTTATCATTCAAGAAGTGACATCACGTGTTTTTTTTATAGCAACCAGATCGCAGAGCAGAAGGTGAGCAAGAGCAAAAAATCTTGTGTTGCTTGTGAAGTAATTTTAGAAAACGAACTGTATGTTCTAGATCTGGATTAGTGGTCTTTCACTTCTGGGGTTAGGGGTTTGAATCCCGTCTCTGCCCTGTGTGCATGGAGTTTACTTTGCGAGTGCTTTGGGGGTTTCCTCTGGGTATCTCCAGTTTCCTTCCCCAGTCCAAAGACATGTGTTTTAGGCTGATTGACATTTTCAAATTTCCTGTAAGTGTGTGTTATTGTGCCCCGCAATGTATTTGCCCCCCCACTTAGGATGTGCCCTGATATGTGTAGGATCAGCAGTATAAAAATGGATGTGTGTATGTATATATATATATACAGTACAGACCAAAAGTTTGGACACACCTTCTCATTCAAAGAGTTTTCTTTATTTTCATTTCAAAATTGTAGAGTCACACTGAAGGCATCAAGGGCTATTTGACCAAGAAGGAGAGTGATGGGGTGCTGCGCCAGATGACCTGGCCTCCACAGTCACCAGACCTGAACCCAATCGAGATGGTTTAGGGGTGAGCTGGACCGCAGAGTGAAGGCAAAAGGGCCAACAAGTGCCAAGCATCTCTCGGGGAACTCCTTTAAGACTGTTGGAAGACCATTTCAGGTGACTACCACTTGAAGCTCATCAAGAGAATGCCAAGAGTGTGCAAAGCAGTAATCAAAGCAAAAGGTGGCTACTTTGAAGAACCTAGAATATGACATTTTTCAGTTGTTTCACACTTTTTTTTTCTGTATATAATTCCATATATAATTCCACATGTGTTAATTCATAGTTTTGATGCCTTCAGTGTGAATCTACAATTTTCATAGTCATGAAAATAAAGAAAATTCTTTGAATGAGAAGGTGTGTCCAAACTTTTGGTCTGTACTGTATATATAAATCTTTATCTTTTATGTTTTATTTCCAATTTAGGAGATTGTTTTTTTTGGCTTGAAGAACCAAAATCAAACTTATTTTTAGAGTAAATGTGAAAATAAAGTGTGGCTGAATGTTCTGTATATCAGATGAAATTTCCTATAAACTGAATATGACTGTGGAAAATAGTATGAAGCATAAAGGATATAATATATTATTATGCAGGGAATAAGTATACCAGTTAGACATTTTGAACACAGTCTATGTTGAACATTGGAAATGCAGCTGCCATGATATTAAGAAATGGCTTCTTTTTTTAAATGTCAATTCAACATCCGTTTTTTCTGTAAAAACGTCTGTTTTCTATTATCGCCCAGCTCTACTTACAAGCCTAAACCAGCTGTAATGATCCTTTCTTTCAGCTGCAGTGTCACTGAGACTTTTCATGTGATTTAAACATAGTCAAGGCTCAGTGGAACATACTGATATACAATATTTCTGTATAGAAAAAAAGATCAATAAAAAAGATTGAATATGAACATAAATTGTAGCGTTTCTACATTTTCTTTAATAGACTATAAACTTCACATGACATATAATGGCAGTTTCTTTCACCTTGAAGTACTTTGTACTCTGTAGAAACATCACAAAAAAAAGGGAGCACAAGGATTTTAGGAAAAAAACAAAAAGTTAACATTCTGTGAGATTTTCACATATTTATCCACATTTACACCTGGGCATTTCATGCTTCTTTGTACCTGGATGGTGTCCTGAGAAGATTTTAGATGTACTCATTTACATCTGGTATTAAATATGTGAAATGATTTGAAACCTGATCACTGTATTGGGTGGAACAGGCATTATTCAGCGCATTAAACACCTGCAGCATGTTGTGCTGTTTCTCGTGTCTTACACTGAATTTTGAAATACTGTTAAAGTGGCAACTTCAATAGGGGTGTAAAGAAAAATTTAGAATATTGGAAATCAGACATAACATTAAAACCACTGTCAGGTGACATGAATAACATTAATTATCTTGTTTCAATGGCACCAATCACATGGGTGGGATTTAATATATACTCAATACTCTGCCTTCAAATTCCTCAAACCTTAGTCTGATCAAGTATCTGTGACAAAAGTCCATCTACATCATAGCTTACAGGACATAACGTCTTAGTGCCAGACACCACAGCACACCTTCAGAAAACTTGGGAGGTCCACGACAACCAAGTTGTTTAAGTGTCACAAGTAGAACTGCACAATATCAGGCAGGTGGTTTTAATGTTATGATTGATTGGTGTATATCAACCAAATAATCTATAATTTACAAGCATTGACCCTGTTCTAACTGTAAAGGAGAAAAAGAAAAAAACACGGTCAAAAATGGATGCATACGACAATGGACGTACACTCGCTGGTTTAGGCGTGTGTGTGTGTGTGTGTGTGTGTGTGAGTGAGAGAGAGAGAGAGAGAGAGCGAGCGAGGGAGGTCCTATCAAGTCACGCGAAATGTAACTGAACTAAATCATATTGGATTGGACGTGTAATGAATCTGATCAGTGGTGAACCCGATCATATTAGATCAATACATTAGATATTAACATAAGATAATTTGTTATGGCAATATTTTTGTATCAAATCCTTCTTACTGAGTTGTACATTATATCGGCTAATAAACACCCCGTAGCGGCGGTCACAGTCGTGTTGTGGTGTAGTGTTTTGAAACGTGTCCTGATTGTCGAATGTGGCCTGGAGATAGGAATTTCTTTTACACTTGCCTTATATGGGTCTTCTCCAGCTAACCATTTAACATCAGCAGAGCATTTTTTTGAATTTTCTAAACACATACACACTGTTATTCCAGGTGTTCTGAGAACTTTGAAACATCCCTACCACATTGCAGCAACATTTACAGCGTGCTAACCTAGTTGGCAGGTTTTGTTTTGCGTCTCACTGCGCTCGTGTTGTGATAGCAACATTGCAGGGACGCTTTTTTGTTGTTGTTATTTCTGGACTGGTCTTTGAAGAAGCTGCTGAACATTTCCTGAACATTCCAATAGCGCGGTCTCAGATCTCTTGAGAAATCAGATTTAATCCTGTTTAAAATGCATCTCAGGTTTACACCTTGTGTAAATAATCCTGATCCGGATCTCATCCTGATCCACAAAAAGCAGGAAACGAGCATGTGTAAATTGTGTTTTGGTTTCTGTGAAGTGCTAAAACAATTCTCAGTGTTTTCAAATTTAGCGTACACTTACATACATAAACGTCCTGAAGGGAGAAAATAAATGAGAAGATGAGGGGTGTGTGTGTGTGTGTGTGTGTGTGTGTGAGATCACGTACTGGTATTGGATACTTATTTATACAATACTGCATCAAAAGGGGCAAAAACAGTGCCAGAAACTTACAACTGCCCGCTGTTTACTTCTTGCATAAAAAGTCCATCACTGCTGGAGTCATGACGGCGACGAAGCCCAGAAGGACGCGAACACAGTCCGGTCTTCGTCACCTGCATCAGCAAAAATCCTATTTCCTTCTCATGTGTTCACGGCGCAGCATAATTACACAATCTTCTCAAGGACAGACAACAAACAATACACACTCGAGTGCTTCCAGCTCGTGCCCAGGGATAAGTGCTCGATCCTTTTATTACTTCCTACTGAAAACATTTGAGGTCAGAAAAAACGAGTGCAGAAGGAGGCGGTAAACTCGCTGCCTCTTAAAGCGTTTGGACGATGCTCTGCAGGTGACTTAACAAACGAGGGACAAAGTTGTTGGACGCAGGCTCGTCTGAGTGAGTGTGGCTCGGTTTGACACAGCTGCGTGGGGTGTTTATTAACATAGAACTCGCCGGAATAATGGAGTACAAAAAAAAATAAACTAGAACAAAAAGAATGGCACAGAAAATCCTTTTTTTGGTTGCAGGTAGATACGATCTACACGTCTCCTTAAAAGAAAGGAAAAAAACTATGAAAAAAAAAAGAATACCTTCGTCGGCTTTTAAACATAGCTGCTGGTTTTGCTTTCGCTGAACGCGTCATCCCTGAAAGAAATGACACATGTATAAAACAGAGATAGAAAACCTGTCCCTTGTGAGTATAATTGCTTGTGACAATACGGAAGATTGTTTTTTGGGTTTTGTGTTTTTTTTTCTCCACCAGGGGGCACACTCCTGATTAAACACACAACCACAACCACGCAGTCTCTCCGAGCGAAAGGGGTGGACAGTCTCGAGTGTGGCTGGCAGTTAGCGCTAATGTTTATCCCTGCTGAAAAGCAGAAGTGGAAAAGCGTTCATGGAAAACAAGGATCTGAGTCTGTACTTCATTTTGTAGCACAATGTGGGTTTTTTTTTTGTTTTTTTGTTTTTTTTTAGAAAACAAAATTTGGGCAGTGATGTGTCTGGTCCATTCAAGACGAATATTTTACAGCCCAAGATAAAAAAAGGTTTATTTTTTTGCAATATAGCACTACTCGCCTTTCTCTGAGTTTTTGGCAAGTGCACTGGGAATGTTTGAAGAGTATTGTTTCAGATCCTGGGTCCAGGCCAGGAAGTGGAGGATTGTAGGAATTGTGGTACAGGAGGCGCAGCAGAAGAAGTTTCGCAAGCGAAGGAAGCCCCGCCCATTTTTCCTAGCTCAGTCCACAAACCTCTGGCAGGCTTTCTTCCAGCGGCACGCAGTGCACCACATGTCTCTGTTTTCCATCCCATACACCTTTCGGCACTTCTTACCCTCGCCTCGGGACTTCCTGCTACACCAACCAACAAACACACAAATGCACAGACACCATTACCAACACACACAAACACACACCACAACCGAGTCTTCCATATTTGCCTTTGAGGCCTGACTGGTGGAAAATCAACCATGTTATGCTGGCAGGTAATGAGCGTCAAAAAAGGAAGCAGATGTACCTGAGTGAGCCTGAGGCTCGGGGTAGAGACGAGAGCACTGTGGTGGTCTGAGGGCGCTGCTCACTAAAGCCTTGCGTCTGACTGTGTGTGGGAGAGGCCTGGAACACAAATCAGCTTGTTTACTACACACACCAATACGCACAATCTACAAATATTAGTCTTTTGTTTGATAACTTCAGACAGATATAACGACTTTGCATCATGTGGTCGTTATGCTCTTATCGGCTTTAAGTGTATATCAGAAAAGTAAATGCCCTGAAACAAAGTGTGTGTTTTCTTTTTCTATAGAATGGTCATTAAAACCCTTTTTTTGTACGATGGTATTCAGCTAAAATTCTGCTTTATCAATGAAAAAACACATCCTCGTCATGTCCTCGTCAAGACTTGATGTGACGTGCATGAACATGAACTGTATCGGTTAATAAAAAACGGATGGAAGAAGAAATCAGCCAGTTCATCCCTCACACTTTTTGCTTATCTTATTATTTGGAATGGAAGCAGAAATGATGCAACCGATGTCATGTCCTTTGAATGAACTGTCACATTATTTTCTAGAATTATAATAAGCCTTGTGTCTTTTGTTTGTTTGCTATCAGAGATCAGAATTCTGCTGAATGACACTACATTTATGCTTGGATACAACATGTACTGTAAATTTCTCCACTTCATATCAACAATTGTGTTAAAGGGAATCTTAAGCTAAATGATTTTCAAGTGCGATTTCTCAAAATACTAACATGTTTTGTTGCAAAAAGTCACATGGATGCAAACCATTTAAGCTTTTTTCTCATTTTTCTGTGTAAACTCATATAGATGTGTCTGAGCAGTGCTGTGAGATGTCGAGCCATTTCAGTGTCTTTGACAGAGAACCTACTAATCGAATGCCTTTGTAAGCAGACATGTGTGATTGTCCTCCACTTGATACAGCTTTCCAGTGCACAAAACAACTAATTACTGATCTGCACTGTTTCCAACAACCAATTACTGATCTTCAATGTCTATCACTTTTGTTCTCTTCTTTGTTCTTCATGCTTTCTCAATGGACTTAGGAGAATATAATTACAAAATATTATTATATGCCTAAATACTGTAGTTACTGTATGGTGTTATGACCAAACAGGTATTTCTGCATGAAGTAAATTTTATGTGACCATGAAAACAAAATGACTATAAAAATGAGCTTGGCAACTTCCTTAGAAAAGAGCTGGCATCACTGTCAGTGTGTATGTACACAAAATTATAGTGTTTGTGTGTGTGTGAATGTGTGTGTCTCACTGTATTTAACTAAACCACTGCTTTGTGTACTGTATTGTTGTGAAACATACTCTATAAGCTGATTGCAAGGGTGTGTGTGTGTGTGTGTGTGTGTGTGTGTGTATATATATATATGTATGTGCATGTATACTCACTGGAGTTCCGGTAAAGGTAACGGGTGGGGACTGCCAGGAGACGCTGAAGCTGCTGCTGCTGGTGGGGGTGAAGCGAGCTGAGCTGGTGGAGGGGATGGAGACTGGAGCTGTGGCCTGTGGAGGGACAGCAGGAAAACACACACATGAAGCGGACACTCATTACACTGAAACAGGTTACAGCTGAGAGAGCAGCACTAATAGCTCAGAGTAGGTCTCAGAGTGCTCCTCTGTGTATCTGAACAATTTATGAGCTGTCCTTGGTCCCATTGTTTTTAAACTGTACCTTGGTCGCTCGGATAACATCAAAAGCGAGCAGATGAAGGTTTTGTCATCGTGATTGTATAAAGAAAAGCTTATAATTGCTCCGTTTATATATAGAAAGAGTAGGACTTCTGAATTTTTATATTCGAGGTGACAAATGGCTATTTAGGTAACAGGTAGGAGAGTAGGGGAAAACCATTTTTAGTGTGGTGTCATTTTCCACAGCAGTGAAACTTTCCTTATGTGGGTGGAGCATGTGTTTGTGTTTTACAGATGTTAATATAGAGGAATATTACACGCACAAATGCAAACGCTATATTAAATATCAGCTCAATATTTTAGCCTATAAACGTACTGCAGCAGTGTGTGTGCGCTCTGGCACTGCTTAAAGTTCAAAATACATGAAACAGATGCTGCGCCTTAATGAAAATTTTACCGGATTTATTTTAACTTTATGTGAAAAAAATGGCTGCGCTTGTTTATAATAATGAGACGGAAAACCCAGTAACTGTAAAAAAGACAAAAAAGTTATATATATATATATATATATCTGTAACCAAAGGTACCTGTTTTCTGTCAGGAGTCTTTTAAGATCATGGAAATGTGTAATCTCTCTTTGACTCTCAGTTTCATGAGAGTATAAACCACCCACTCCTGCAACATTTTCAGCCCTTCTGATCTCTAACACCACAATAATATTGGCAGATTTGCCTTTAAAATTTTTCTATTTTCAATGTTAGATTATTTTTTTCTGACTTCTTGTAGAGCTCATAACAAATACCCGAATAGCAATTTTAGTTTTCAAATACTGGCGTACTTTTTCTGGCCATTACGTGTTATTTCATCATCCAGGAAGGTGATACAAAGTAGGGCAGCGTGTGTCATGTGAGCGTAAGATCTGTGCCCATGGAACTACCAATCAGGATAATTAATGGCTTAATGAAACATATGATGACATGTCATGTCATGCGCTGCTCAGTTTGACACAAATTCTGTGAATATGAAATACTTTTATCCCTTGTGCAAACGTTAGGACACTCGTATGGTGGATCCGATTAGAATCAGAATCAACATATTTAATAAAATAAAATACAGGCATAATATGGATACTCTTACAATTATTTTTAATTAAGTGTTTTATAAAGCTTTTTTCAAATAAATTCATATTACACCAATCATACACTATATGAACAAAAGCATTGGGACACCTGATTTTTCTATCCTATAATGTGCAGCATTAAATTCTCCCTCAACTTGAACTAGGAGACTCCAACCTGTTCCACTGTGACAATGTTTCTGTTCACACAGAGCTCCATGAAGATGAACATGGGCTCACATGGGCTAAAATGGAAGATCTAAAGTGGCCTGCTATAGAGTTCTGACCTCAAAACTACAGAACAACAGAAACATCTTTCTAGAAGTGTGGAGGTTATAATAACAGCAAATGGGGACTAAATGTGGAATGGGATGTTTAAAAACATATGCAAGTCTTAGGTTAAGGTGTCCACAAAGTCCATATAGTGTATAGATTTTAAATATTTGAACAAACTATACATTTTACAAATTTTAATTTACTTAATTTTGTATTTTTATTATAACTGTATTATTAGAATTATTTGATTCATGTATTTTTTTTTATCAAATATGTGATCAGATAAGAGAAAGAGGAATAACAACTGCAAATATAACATTAATAAATTTAAAAAAAAAAAAAAAAAACTGACTGTCTGAAATTAAACAGCTGACTCAGTAAAACGAGACACTGATTGCCGTGGATCCTGGGATTAAACTGAACAAAAAAAACTTGATGACTAATTTCTGAGTTTGAGGGGGAATTTCCCGCTTTACACAGGTTTGCTTGTGGTCTGATGGGCTGGCAGTGAAATACCACTTGTAACTGATACAAAGTGCTTTATATTGAGTGTCAGCAGTAAATGAGCAGAGCATATCTATTACTTCTGTGCATAACTTAAACATGTTTCATTCGGTAACAGTTCAGCCTTTGTGTGAGTGACTAAATATCGATCACAGACACGTCATTTCCTTCGCCCGTTTGTAGCTGACGAGCTTTGCGATGGCGAAATCGAAAGGTGCAAAACAGTTTCGTGTGAAACACTTCATGACCAAGTCTACTTAATGTTGCATTAAAAGATCATCTGGCAGTGTTTTTATTTTTTTTACATTCAAAGATTTTTGGGTTAAATCTGGGTTCAATTCAAATACTTCAAAATATGTAACCACAGCTCAAGCCTTCAATGGCTGCATGATCAGGTTGTACTTTTGAGCAGACTATGCAACTGTAACAACCAGCAACAAATGAGTCATTTAACCAAGCATCCTAAAATGACTCAAGTCACTGAAAGAGCAGTTTGATGTAAATATAGTCAGTGTATTCAAATGTAACCTTTATGTTTTGCTGAAGACACATAGAGGTCATGAGGAAACTACCACACAAACATGTAATCTGTTCTACTATAGCCCACTAATGACTAAGTGTAGTAGGTTCTTCACCGTGATTTATGTGAAAGCCATTGTACTATGAGCCTCCCACACTAACATGTAACTTATTCTTGTAAATGTGCAGATATACAATACCCCAGACTGCAGTGATATTGAAATGATGAGAGTAAACTGTAATCTACACGCATGTGTGCTCTAAATACAAGGATTTTGAGAATGTGAACTAAAAAATATAAATAAATAAATAAATAAATAAAACATAAAGCTTACAGTTTGTTCATAAGTACAGAATCCTTGCTACAGCTTATTAAAAAGTTCTCAACATAAAAAGCCATTCATAAACACTTGAATAAAACTTTTTGTTAGATTTTTTGCTCTTTCAAGGACTACTCTAAATTCTACATTTACACAAGGCTTCAACATCAGATGCAACGGTATGTGTGAGTGAAATTTCTGTGGTATGCCAATGTCAACTTCTTCAATTACAATATGTTTGTGAGCTTTTCTAGTATTTTATCTCAAAAGATCAAACTCGAGAACTGTAAGAATGTTATCGATGTAATCGAATGTTATCCCTGATAAATGCTTGTAAAAGCGAGTGGGTGGTACCTGGTAGGCGTGGTCAGTGTGCACCAGGTAGAGCGCACTGGGGGCGGAGCGACTAAGAGGGGTGGAGCTGCTGCTTTCGCTCTTGGCTCCGCTGGTACTGCTGGAGGTTTCGGTTCTCCTGTGTTCGACACCAGGTGGAGGAGACAGAACAGACGGAGACGCAGGGGACAGACTGCTCAGGCCGTCAGCCACCGAGTCTGTATTCAGCTTAATCTCGGTGTAATAGAAATCCTCCTCTCCATCACTGCACTCCGAGTCGCAGTTCCGCCTGGGGGCAGGGGAGAGAGAGCGAGAGAGAAACAGGGAAAGGTTTTGACACCATCCCATTAGCATACTGATTCAGTTGGTTGCATTGCTCTAATTACTCTGAGGAGCAGAACTGCACTTCCATCCATGAAATATTTGCAAATTAATGTCAGTTTAACAGGAGCTGTATGCAAATACAATTACAAATGCTGTGTAATGTGCAGAATATTTCATTACGACTCGAAAGAAAATCTGTCATGTGCCTTAAGCACAAGAGAAAGCTCTTAAAATGTCCATTAAACCATCAAACAGCCTGGCTGTCAATGTGCTCTATGTTTATACAATATTAGCTTTTAATCCTGCAGACGGTGATGACTATTAGGTTATGTTCATATTACAAATGTTATTGTTTGATTCAGATTCAAGCTAAAATGATTCCTCCATTCCTCCGGAGCGTTGTGTTTCCCCACGGACCATTATTACTGAGACACCACTTGCTTAACTCTGGAGTGCTCTGGACAGGTAAACACAGAAGACTCATAATAATGAAAAAAAAAAAGAGTAATGGGGAGAAAACAGCGAGAGGCAAGGAGAAGATTCATATGGAAGCATGTTTCCGCCACATAAAAAAAAGTTTGCCTAATTTCGACTTTCTATTTGCAATTCTGAAAAAAATTTTGGCCAATCGAGCAGCGTCACCCCTCTCTAATGCCAAAAAGCTTTACAGATTGAAAATTAAATCAATCTACATCAATAGAATCGCATGGTATGAAACTAAGGCTGCAAACCCTGGAGAGAACCCTGTCTAACAATCAGCTCTGGAGGAGACGGAACAAGACAGATGAAGCAGAGGAGCCACATTTATACACCAACAGCTTCAAACTATAGACTAACAACATAGTTACTGGTGAATGCACCAGAAATGTTGGATTTGTATGAGAAAAAAGTCGGAATTAGGCAAAAAAATTTTTTATGTGGCTTCAGGCTAAAGAAAACGACAAAAAGTTTCCCAAGTTTGAAATCATTTAGGGCTTTAGGGAAATGCAGCTCAGGCTGTATTCAAATTACTTTTACATCACCACATAACAGAAATTAGGTGGTCTTGATTTTTGTGTTCACAGAACTCTGTCAGAAATAGATACGTATCATAATCAGGGAAAAAAGCCTATAAGTTACCAAAAGCATAGACAGTTGATATTAGATTTTGTAAGTAAGACATATACATGGTTAGAGCCATCCAGATAATTTTTCTCCAGTTACATCTAGATTCTTCTAGATAAAATAAAAGGGAGAACATTTCTTAGTTGAACCTATTCCTTATGTTCTTTTCATTTAAAAATTGTCAACTTCAAACTTAACTCATTGTGCAACCGAAATAATAGCAGATTTTTCTGAGGTTCTAATGAAGCTGTAGTTTATACTAATAAATTCATCTTTACCCACCAACATTGTTCAAAAAAATGACCTTCGGTTCCATTTCCCAGTATCGTTATTCTACAGGATATAATTCAATTTACCTTACCCGTCATTACTTCAGTGCTGTAGTGCTGTCTCTGCTCTAACACACCTGACTGAACTCATGAAAGCTTTCTGTAATTATCTATCACATCTCACTGTGTGTGCTGAAGTAGAAATTGGGTCGTGCCTTGACCCTCATCAAACGTTCTTCAACTAATTTCGAATCATCACAATAATCTTCTGCAGTCAGTCTACCATGTTTTGACACATTGGGTTAAAGCAAAATGCGCACATTTTATTTTTTATTTTTTTTAACCACACTTGCCTCTGCACTGGCGTATCATGTGGGAGACAATAGGTTTTAAAGCAGGAGACATGTTTCCTCTTGTTTGGTTTTGATTAGATGTTGCCTTTATGCAAAACCGTCCATAACATACCAAGGCAAACAATCTCAAAAGCCTTACTGCTCGTGTCCTATAGCATTTGCAGCATTTTTAAATGCCAAAATTAAAAAGTCTCCTGAGAAAAAAACAACAAAGATATACAATATATACAGATGAAAAGTGTCATTTTTGCCTAATCCTTCAAACTAGAATGTGACCAAACTGGGTTTTTTTTTCTGCAGATTAAAACCGAAGTGATTTAACCTGACAGGGTTCATTGTCTTCTCTTTGGGGTGTTTAGAGAATCAGTGAAAGCTCAGTGAAGGTTGTATATAGTGCTGAAACAGTTAAACACTGTCTAAACTAAAACATTAACATTTATAGAATTTGGAGGACACCATTTATACATATCATTTATACAACTGGACAGTTCAGGGGGGAAGAGATTTGCTCAAGGGCCAAGCAGTGGATCTTGGCAGCGCTGAGTTTTAAACTCATGACTTTCCAATCAGACATCCAGTTTCTTAACCACTGAGCTACGACTTCTCGACATATTCAGCATGAGTCACTTCTAAGAAGGAAGAAGAAATTTGCAAGATTTTGCTGTACATGTATAGCATTGATGGGTTGCTTAGTTACTTGAAAAATTAAATAATATATAATACAGGTGAGAATTCACCTATGCAGCATATGACATGTAGACCTCTGGTCTGAAATGCCTGCTACACCCTTATACAGCTTGTTGATGACTTACAGTGTGTTGTCACTTTTAAGTGTGTAATATATCTAATATAAAATTTCTAATAAAACATGCAATGCAGATCCTGGAGGCATTGTGTATCCAGCTGATGCTCTTCATTTTTTTGGAAACAACTTAGTTCCTGGCCTAAGGGAACATAATCTGCATAACATGGTACTTATTTTGATTTCGGTAATTTACTGACTGTATAAAGCTATCGGGCATAATTGTGAAAGTGTTTTTGCTGTTTACAATCATTAAAATCACATCCTATTATTTGTTTGAAATGTTCTATAGAACTGATTTCAGTGTTCGAAAGGTTTTGAATATTCTTGATATTGATTATATACTATATGGACAGACGTTTGTCCACCTGACCATAATATTTATATTCATAATATTTATGTGCTTTTTGAACATCCCAATCCACTTTTAGTCCCTGTTTGCTGTTATTATAACTTCCACTTTTCTAGAAAGATGTTCCAATAGTTTTTGGTGTGTGCTTGTGGAAATTTGTGCTCATTCAGCCAAAGTCATGTACTGTTGTAGGGTGAGGTGAGGAGGCCTGAGGTGCAGTCAGTGTTCCAATTCACCTCAAAGGTGTTCAATAGGGTTGAGGTCAGAGTTCTATAGCAGGTCACACAAGATCTTCCACTCCAACCCATGTAAAGAATATCTTCATGGAGTTGGCTTTGTGCACAGGGACATTGTCATGCTGGAACAAGTGAAGTGAGAAAAAAAATATTTTGTGGTAACAGTTTGGGAAAGAATCACATATGGCTGGAAACATCAAGTGCCCAAAATAATATTGTCCATATAGTGTATGTACTAAAGAGCACATCTGAAAGATATTGATAGCTAGACTACATAGAGAAAATAGCAACTCAGTGGTTAAGACTTTGGACTTTTGATCGAAAAGGATTTGAGTTCAAACCCCAACACAACCAAAGAAACTTACTTCTGGGCACTTGAGCAAGGCCCTTAACCCTCAACAGTTTAGTTTAATAAATAAGAAAACTGTATGTCACCCTGGATAAGGGCGTCTACTACAGTTCATAAATGTTTCTGGAATCATCCAGAGGCGTATTGTGAAATAGAAACCTATGCTAAGATTATAACCATATGTAGTGTTTCCTCTCAGGTAATAAAATGCTGTTCAGGATTCAGCTGAAGTATCTATAATGTGTATAGAGAATATTTTATCTATAATTTGTAAACTGTTTAATTCTGAGTGTTCTTACCCCAAGTGGACGGTGCGGATGTGTCTCTGGATCCCCGCCGCAGTACTCAGAACCTTGCCGCAGTTCTTCCACAGACACTTGAACATCACCTTCATGGAGTTCTTCATGAAACACAAGTGACACAATGACATCACTAATCCATTCTGCCTTTCCAATTAAATGTTAAGCTTAACAAAGAAACAAAAACCTAAGGTAAAAAACCTACACACACACACACACACACACACACACACACACACACACACACACACACACACACACACACACACACACTTGTCTAAAGACTAAAGGTCTAAATGTCTCCATAGACACTCTCTTTCTCTCCTTCTCTTTCCACACATGCTCCTGAGGTACCAGTGTTTCTTTCTCTTTCTGTTTCCCAGACCTGCCTGTTACTTCCTGTTGCTCCTCTGAATCAAATTCTCATCATTTGGAAACCATTCGCTGCTGCTGAGGATGATTCCAGATGAACAGCTTAAAGACTATAGAGGCGCACTCAAGAACCAGAAAGGTGACTACAATTTCCATAATCAGTTTTGCACTTAAGTCTCCATCAGTGAACAGTTAATAACCTTGACAGTGATGGAATTAGATTGAATGGGTATATGGTGTCACTCAGATGAGGGTGGGTTCGCTTTAAGTTCTGGATTAAAATTTTTCTTCCTCATACCAACTCAGGAAGTTTTTCCATAGCACTGTTGCTGAAGGCATGCTCATTAGGGATAAACAAATTGATGAGGTTAAAATGTATATTCGTAACCAATTTCTTTCTACAAAGCTGCTTTGCATGTGTAATATCCATTGTTTGAAGTGCAATACAAATCGAATTTAATTCAATTGTATCTGTCACACAGATACATCTGTCGACATTTTCAATTAGGGGAAAATATTCCTGTATTTTGTACACTGATTGTATAGACACTGGGGAATAAAATGGCTTTTTTTTTTTTTTAATTACACAGTTACTGTTGCATCCTTTATTCTGGTCACAAGGTGTGGATTTTCTAGCATTTTCTATAACCGAAGCTCTGACCGCAGATCCAGCTATAAAGAAAAATCCACTTTTTATAGCTTAAACTATAAACACATAATAAGCAAGACGTGGCCTTCAATAATTAATGAATCACTAGTGCATTAACTGTGTTATAAGAAAAATAAAACCATCCCGGAAATAAAAATCAGCTGCATGGTGGTAACCATACATCTGTCGTGTTAATTATTTTCCAATAATGTCCCGTCAGGTTTTATTTCGTAATGTTTGATTCCACCTGGCAGAATATTATCATTTTGCCGTGGCGTGTTTAACCTTTTGTTTTAGGCTGGTGCAAAATATCAATGTTGTCCTCTGAGAGCACGAACAATAATAAAACAAGTCCCAGTGCCAACAACCTACATTTAATTAATCACCAAAAAAACCACCAAAACACATTCACTCATCATAATACACTGTGAAGAAAAAAAATCACATAATATATACACTTCATTAGCAAACGGTTGTGGACACCTCACTATAAGATTTGTCCTTGCTTTTCACATTTCACATTTAGTCCCCGTTTGCTGTTATAATAGGCTCCACTCTTTTTAGATGTACCACTAGATTTTGGAGTGTTCTTATGGAAATTTGTGCTCATTCAATTAAACGATTGTTAGTAAAGTCAGGTAGTGGTGTAAATGATGTGTGGAGGCCTGGGGTGCAGTCAATGTTCCAATTTATCCCAAAGGTGTTCGATAGGGTTGAGCGCAAAGCTCTATAGAAGTAGATCTTTCACTCCAACCCATGTAAAGCATATCTTCATGGAGTTGGCTTTCTGCACAGGGGCATTGTCATGCTGGAACAGGTTTGGCTCTCCTAGTTCAAGTGAAGAAAAAATTGAATACTGCTTGATCCAAAGACATACAGTATACAATTGTGTGGCTCCATTTTTTTGTGGTAACAGTTTTGGGGAAGAACAACATACTGATGAAAAATACTTTTGTCAGTATAGTATAGATGACTTTATGTTTTATTATAAGACTATCAAGTCTTTTCTTAATAGTATTTCTTACCCTCCTTCCTGTTTACAGGTGGCATCTTTTCTAGATAATTGTGTTTAAATCGTTAAGATATTTTCACTTTTTATTTATTTATTTTATTTTTTTTTTAGCTTTGAATATTAAAGAACTCAGACATGAAGTACACAGCAGAATGGTGTCTTATAGTGAATGCCCAGACAGATGCAACTGCAACTTTAGTTTTTACTAAAATGCTTGCAAACTAACCCAAAATGTATTCCACAAAATCAATGTCCAAATCAGGCAAATAGTCAAACAATCAGCAAACAACATATTTAGGAGAATCCAGAGACCGAAATTTGTGTGAATTTGAAAACAACAATATTAAAATATAGATGAGTAGATATAGATGAATATCATTAATGATTAAAAATAACATAATTAAAGGTAAATTTAGCAAATTTGTTATTTCAGAAGTGTGTATCAAACTGGTAGCCCTTCACATTAGTCGGTACCAAAGAAGTAGCTGTCAGTTTCAAAAATGTTGGTGACCCCTGCTGTAGTCCATGCAAGTTGCTGGGAGTCAAAATTCTCCAGAGACCTGACAGGGAAATGTTTATAGTGTTTTATAGTAAATCTCATTCTACATGCTGTGAACATCAACATTTATTACACCAAAATAGAGAGATGGAAAACACAAATAATGTGGTTTGTTTCTTGATTTCTCTCACCCACATTTCACTGACGCTGGTTTAAGAGGTCAGAGTTCATTGTTATTATGGCAGAGGCGGACCATTTTTAACATTGCAATTAAACAAATTACCAAAAATACCAAAACCTTATGTAAAAATCCAACTGTGATTTCATTCCTCACTGGTATGTTACTAGATATATTTTTGATTAACACTAAAAAAATCCTTACAATATTTTGTTCTGTATTTCTGTTTTGCAGTTGTTGATTGTTAATAGGATCATTTGCTCACAAATACAATTAAAACTAAATTCCTTATTTCTGTATTTTAGATCTGCTCATTAATTATATTACCATTTAAATATTTCCCATTGAGACTTCCCTCATCTGAAACAGCAGGAACTCACAGCCTTTTAAATGAATTTTGTTTAGAACACCTGTTATCATATGAGTCAAAGTAGTATATGAGATAAAAGAAGTCAAATAAGTATATAAATAAAATATGAGTCAAAGCAGTATAAGGGGAGTCAAATTAAAATATGCATCAAATAATATATACAATGCAACCTCGATACTCGCGGGGGTTACGTTCTATGACCCCTCGTGAGTAACAAAAAATGTCGAGGTTTTGACTCTCCTTTTGATGGTTCCTTTTTCAATCGGAATTATACAAGTACTGTAGTGTAAACTCAACAAAAATTTGGAATTACTAGTCATAAATGTTTTATTTACTACTTCCAATGAATAATACAATAATACAAGTTTTTCAAACATTTTGATGTAATTGATTTGAACAAACTCTGTTTTGAAATGTTACTCTGGACTTTCGAGCCACTCGCGGCTTCTCGCGGAATATCAGATTTTTTTTCGCGAGTTACTTTTAGTCCAGTTCCAAATGAAAAGTCACAAACTATCGAGGTCACGAGTACCAAGGTTCCACTGTATGTATAAAGAGATATTATATATAATATTATGATATAGATTAAATCAGTGCATCACTTTAATGAGTCAAATCAGTAAATCATTATAAAAGGATTTTAATCAGTAGACACAGAGTCAAATTAGTATAATATGAGTGAAATCAGTATATAAATATAAAAGAAGTCAAATCAATAGACACAGAGTCAAATCACTATAATATGAGTAAAATCAGTATATAAGTATAAAAGACGTCAAATCAGTAAATCATTATAAATGGAATGAAATCAGTATACACAAAGTCAAATTTGTATCCTATGAGTCAAATCAATGCAATTTAATTTTATTTGTATGGCACTTTATACAATGGACATTGTCTCAAAGCTGCTTTGCACAGATAATACAAGGTTATATTAAAGAATATGTAAGTTTATTGCTATAAATTAGCTCCTTATAATTGTTTATCCCGGATGAGCGAGCCAGTGGCGACTGTGGCAAAGAAAAACTCCCTGAGATGGTCTGAGGAAGAAACCTTCCTCAGACCTCAAAAGAGAACTCATACTTATCTGGGTTGGACCAAATGTCCACTCATTGTAGTTACATTGTTGAGGTATCTAGTAATAGGTGCGTAAATGCACATCAATTCATGCAACCTGTGGTCCTGAGCCAAATCAGTCAGTATATAAGTATAAAAAATATGAGTCAAATTAACATAAAATAAGTCAAATTATTATTCGGTATCTTACAAAAGTGAGTACACCCCTCACATTTGAGCAAATATTTAAGTTTATCTTCTCAAGAAACAATACTAGAGAAATTTAACTTTAGAGTTTAGAATAGTCAATGTGCAGTTTGTATAGCAGTACAGATTTACTGTCCTCTGAAAATAACTCAACATACAGCCATTATTGTCAAAATATCTGGCAACAAAAGTGAGTACACCCTCAGTGATAACTGCTGTATGTTGTGTAACCGTGTAAAGCCACATGTCCTAAAAGAATTAGAATTGTTGCTCTCCACAAAAATGGCCTAGGCCTAAGTTTTCTCCACACCATTGGGTCTGGTTGGACGGCTTCAACTGTTTTTCGGTTGATTCTGCATGTCGAATCAGCGGCAGAGCTCATCGGCGAGAAAGAGAACTCTGATTGGCTAATCATTCCACCTCTATGTAACACTATGCAATTATTCACATCAACATAATACTAGTCAAAATAGTATACGTGTCAAATCAGCAGTCAAACAAGTAACTATGTGTACAACATTCACTTGTTTAAATACAGGCCTACAAAAACTAATAAAACTTTGTAAAATACTAAAAGAATTTAATGTCTAGTTGAACATGAACCCAACAACTATAAGAATAAAAAAAAAATATTTAAATCACAGTCTTCATAGCTATGCTTCACTGCCACCTGGCAACCCCTTTTCCCCAGTTTGATAACCACTGGCTTCGGAAGCATTATTGATCTAAAAAAAAAAAAGTTTGGATAAAAATGGCTTAACTGTTTATATGGGAGGTATTTGAAATAATTTATTGGAACAGAAGGCATTTGTAGATATTTTCCCGTGTATTTAAGCAGGACAGATGACTGGGTTATTTGAGGATTATGACAACATAGATATGACAAACCCCAGCGCTGATGCTGTCCTAGACTCCTGCAGCTGTGATAAGCGGGACAATAGTGCAGATAAAGCAGGCATTCATTCTTTTCAAGCATTCTGTCTGTGCGTAGACTAGGGAGATGAAGAGGATGAGAGTGGAGCTAAGAGGAGAGCGAGCGGCTTTTAACGCTTAGCTATCACAGAAAACATCTCCGTATGCGTGTGGTGCAGATTGCTGTTTCACACTGCATCTCAAAACCGCTTCACTTGGGTCTCTAGAACTTCACACGTTGAAGAAAACAGCAGCAAACACAGGATGTGGCGTTGCACTCACCCACCATTAACATGGGCTTAAACTCGAAGACACAGCTCTCACTTTTACCACACAGTATTGTGCTTGTTATAAAAAATACACACAAATACACAACTTCAGTTCCATAAACAAGTGTTTCTCTCTATTTTAGAGCGACTATTGCATTTGATACACAGCACTGCTGAATGCCTGATTTTAATTAGTAAAAAAAAATGACAGGTTTTCTATAATAGCATCTCTGACAATAGCATCTCCAAGGCCTTTTTTACTGTTTCTATAGAAACAGCTAAATCACAGGGAAGTATAGTGTAATGCTCCACGTAATTTCAGTCTGATAATAAACAGCTTAGAAGATGTGATTTAACATATATTTATCGATTTGGTTCCGTATTCATTGAGATGGTTTATTGCTAACTAACTACTCTCTTGTCTTAGTACCTTCAAGAAAGTGATAACCGGACTGTTTTAGCTGTTATAATGTGATATGAAAGCAGGTTATAAAGTTATGACAGGAATAAGTCTGATTTACAGATGTTCTATAACACTGTATGTACAGTCACTACAAGTTGATAAAACGTACACCAGCAAACTGCCGTATTATAAGAGCTAATAAACATGCTGTTTCTTGCTCTTATAAGAAGCGAGAAATGTGATTATAGAAAGATATTACTGTGTTTCTTTTCTGGATCAGGATCCAGTAACGGACCATAAACCAGCTGGTCTGAGAGAGTTATGAGATGAAATTGAAGTACATGGGGATGGTAGCTAACCTTGCGTTTGCGGGGAATGGGCTCATCAAACAGCAGATTGCTAGCATCCTGCTCATCCAGAGTGTCATCGTGCGGCCCGTTCAGGCTAGACATGCGAAATGGTCTGAAATTGTCGGTCGAGAGCGGCGGAGATGGAGTGGACGGGTTGGACGGGTTGGACTGGTCACTAGGCACACTCCAGCTCCAGAAGCCACTGCTACTGTAACTTGATGGGGTGAATCCTCCATCCTTCCATGAGCCATTCAGACCCTCTGCAGGAAGAGAGCAGATCAGGGCCTGGTCATGGACAGAACAGCTATAACTCTTATAGCTAGAGCTAGAGTTGCCTGTTAGACCTGAAATTTTAACATTTTATATTTTTGATTCAGGGACATTTTAGTCATGAAAAAAATATATACATATATTAAAATCCTGCCCTGACACAATTTGTTCAGATGTTGTTCTATTGACTGACTAACAATAATGTACTTTATCAACTTTCGGATTAACATTTTTACTTTTATCAAAATCTGATCTTGTGTCTTCATACTTTTGGCCATGTAGCATAACAAATGCGTATTTTTGTACATTAAATATATACACCGAACAGGCATTATAACATTATGACCAGTGAAGTAAAGAACACTGATTATCTCTTCAGCATGGCACCTGTTAGTGGATGAGATTTATTAGGCAGCAAGTGAACATTTTGGCCTAAAAATTGACGTGTTACAAGCAGGAAAAATGGGAAAGTGTAAGGATTTGAGGTAATTGGACAAGGGGCCAAATTGTGATGTCTAGACGAATGGGTCAGATCATAAAACTGCAGCTCTTGTGTATGTTCCTTGTCTTCAGTGGTCAGTATCTATCAAAAGTGGTCCAAGGAAGAAACAGTGGTAAACCGGGGACAGGGTCATGGGCAGCTGAGAATCATTGAAGCACGAGGGGTACGAAGGCTGGCTCGTGTGGTCCGATCCAACAGAGGAGCTCCTGTAGCTCAAATTGCAGAAGAAGTTAATGCTGTAAATGCTCAAACTATACTATTATGCATATACTGTATATGCATAATAGTATACATTATGAATATAAGTATACTATTATGCATATACAGCTATAATAATATTTAATAATTCAGGCTGCATGGAGCAGTATATGTAGCAAATTACTATTTTGTTTAATTTTAGCTGGTAGTTTTCTCCTGCACCTTGCCACAGCTCTTTTAATGGCATATTGTGCCGTACAAAAAAGGAAAAAGGTTAGAGTAGTAGCTAAGTCATGCAGATGGGTCATCTTCAGTTCAGTGTCAATGTAAGAGCAAATAAACAGGAAACTGCTGAGCAGAAACCACACTGTGCTGCTATCTCTGTAGCTGCCATACAGTATGTATAAAGACTGAGCAGATTAGTTCAAAACCACACTGTGCACTTACCAGTAACTTTAACAGGAGGACTGCGCACTAGAGGACTTGTGGAGAGGCTGGTCAGCACCATGGCGGCAGTTACTTTGTCCATGTCGACCTCCTCGTCTGATTTCCTGTTAAAAAACAACACACACACTTATTACTACAAATCACAGGCTTCTTTATTTTGTATCCCGTGTGGCCCCTTATCAGAACTGTCATTGTTAGAAATATGGACAGAGGAATGCACTTCCATAAAGTGATTTGTCATTATGATTAAAACTATTTATGGATCTAGTTCAGAAGTTGTTCTGCTGTACATGTAGAACAAAGACTAAGGACCTGAACCAGCTGTCCTCCAGTCATTTATTCAGAATTCGGGGTGTGTAGATAGTGAAGTCTCTAGTTAATAACATGTAAATGATTATCAAAGGAAAGCAAATGAAATGCACTGATGTGTGAAAAATGTAATCAATTGCTTCACCTCCCTCATGAGAACACCTGAGCCAACAGCACACAAAGACAATCCCGATCCCAAATCCATGAAAGGAGCAAAGAGAGCTCCAACTCATATTGCCAAATTCCTCAACCTCCATAATCAACACCAGGGATATGATGGAAACAACGTTATTAGAGTTGTGGGATAAATCAGCACAGGCATCTCTTCTTTTCCCCAGACACCCATTTTTCTGATTACTTCCTGGTCACCTTGGAAAGGCACAGTGAGCACAGAGCGGAGCATCTCAGCATGACAGATTCCCGAGATAATGCCACAGAGACATCCCGGAACAGCGTCTAATTAACCCACTAATGCCCCATGTGCCAATGAAATATTATACATTTCCAACAAACACATTAGAGCCAGTGTATTTAGGAGCTGATGTATTGCTACTCAGCAAAACTGCAATTTGGTGCCTCAAATCATGCCATTAGTGCCTTTATAAAGCCATAGAAACAGCATAGACTTGTACTCACAAGATATTAATTAAAATATATAGCGAGCAAGATGTCAGAGTGAATCTAACACATTTGACAAAAGCACAAAGTACAGTGTGTAATGCGATAGATTAGAGATTTGAGTGTTAAATGCAAGTCTATTGTCGAATGCATGACTGCGACCTCTAGAGCTATACACAAAGAGTCTATCATTGTCAAAGATATATTTATTCATTTTGGAGAAATGTTGGACACGTCACCAAACCTCCTTTTAATAAGCTGAAATGCTACACAATCTGACAGGCAATCACTCCAGCTTCAGTCTCTTCAGTCTCACCAAATGGTACAGAGGGCATATAAACACTGTTCTCTCTCCTCTAATAAAGTAACAAGAGGTAAAAATGACCATGACCTAAAAATAAGAGTCTCCTGAGGGCGTCTGCCTGCACTGTGATCCCAGCCAGAGCCTTGCCTTATTTACAGCAGGCTTAGCATGGATGGCTTATTGATGCAGGGGGTTGGTGTGGGTCAAAGATAACGAGAGCGCGAACCCCCTTCAGCAGTGCCACCACACAGATTCGTCTTTTTGTCTTTAAGGGTCTCTTTGAACACTTAGTGCCACTGAGTCATGGATCCAGTTTCAATCATGACACCCACTTTGGGAAAATAACAAGTCATTGAGTTACGATGTTTTTACGCTTGACATTTCTCCAAGCATGGGTAAATTAATATTGTGTTGTTCCCCCTTTTACTGCCAAAACAGTTCTGACCTGTCGAGCATTAACAGCATGAACTTCTTCAGTAATTTGAGCTACAGGAGCTCCTCTGTTGGATCGGGCCACACGGCCCAGTCTTCGCTCCCCACGGTCATCGATGATCCTCAGCCGCCGATAACCCTGTCACCGGTTCACCACTGTTCCTTCCTTGGACCACTGATTACTGCAGAGCTGCAGTTTTGGAGATGCTCTGACCCAGTCGTCTTGATGTCACGATTTGGCCCTCGTCAAACTCAACGCTCAAATCCTTACGCTCGCCCATTTTTCCTGCTTCTAACACGTCAACTTTGTGGACAAAATGTTCAGTTGCTGCCTAATAATATCCCACTCACTAACAGGTGCCATGATGAAGAGATAATCAGTGCTATTTACTTCACTGCTGATAATGCTATAATGTTATGCCTGATCATTGTATGCGTAGAACTTAGAGCTGCAGGGATTTTGTGGTGTAGTCAAATGAGGAAGATAAGCACGGGGTATTAGTGTGGTGGTAAATGGGTATGCTAAATTGCTTATCGAAATGGTATTATTGAGCAGGGTAGGTGTGAGTGGATATGTGGAACAGCGGGAAATGGGCAGGCGAAATGTGAGTGGGTTTTTGGAGAGGAGATAAGTAGAAAGAGAAAATGAGAATGAGTTTTGGTATCCAGCAAATGATCAGAACGTGAGTGGGTTTTTCAGTGGGGATAAAGGTGGGTGGTTTTATACAGTGGTAAATGGGCAGGCTAAATCTTGGATTTCAGAGTAGAAGTAAAAAAACACTGTAAGTGTGAGATAGTATTTGATTGTTTTAGTTGTGAAAAGTGACAACCACCAACACCTGCCCCCCCACACTACACCACACACCCTACCACGCCACAAATCACATTTCTGACCTTCCCAGGACATTAGAAGCCGGTTTTGAAGGATACATAAATTATGTTTATGATTCAATGGGCTTTTAGCATGAGGGAGTAAATTAAGAGATTAAGCATGGTCTGAGATTTGTTGTGAGGGTAAAGTAGAAGACAAGGAGTTGGTGGGTTCTTGGCATGAAGGTTTAATAAGGTTTTTGGTGTGGTGCTAAATAGAAAAGGTTGAGAATGAATACGTGTAGGTGTGTTCTGAATTGGGGTAAGCAGGACAGCTGAGTGTGGGTGGGGTTTAAATGCAAAATCCCAGCCAGGAATGGATGTGATGTTAGGAGAAATGGGTGGGATTTAGTCAAGGGAGATGGTGGAGGGAGGTAAATGGGTAAAGGCATCAAATGGCAACTAGCCAGCAGGTCAGACAGACTGCTGACATCTGCTCTAGATTTCTGGAAAGAGTCAACTTTCTGTACCGTCCAAACTCAGAAGACAAATGGGTGTTTTGGTGGCTGTGCAAATGCAATGCAATCCCCCCCTTCAGCACTGCCTTCGCAGACATCTGGTCCTTTGTCTTCAAGGCACTGTTTGAGGAGCATGGACCCTCACTGCCAACAAGCCAGAGACGTGGCTCTGGTTTCAAACTCAACACTCGCTTGGGAGAATTAACCACAACAACCGATTGTGTTACACATTCACTCCTCTGCAATACTCTTTTGTCCTCTATACAGGATAATGAATCCATCACCTGTTGCCACTTTACCTCAGGTTTGGCAATAGTACACTGAACAAGAAAATAAGACTATACAAATGCGATACATCAACTGAGATTAGGCCTGAGCAAAGTTTTGTAAAATAACATCCTCCTTAATACAGTAAGTCCATTTAAACCATTGCATCATGTTTTAGCTGTACAGCTCCTGTGATGGAATTTCACCTCACCTTGTTCATTCAACCTCTGCAAACACAATCCAGATCTCGTAATGAAAAGCACATTAATTATTTATTTTAAATCCAATTTTACTTGCCGTTTGGTTAAAAATCATATCTAAAGTGTTTTTCTAGCAGCTCAACAAGCATCCGGGAATTCCCCTAAAACTCTGACTACATCTGTTCAGAGTGCAGAGAGAGAGAGAAAGAGACAGAGAGAGAGAGAGAGAGAGAGAGAGAGAGAGAGAGAGAGAGAGAGAGAGAGAGAGAGAGAGAGAGAGAGAAAACACAGAAAGCAGAAGGCCAACTATGTTTTTTTGCAGTCAGTGAGCTATGAAGCTCATTTCCTTCTGAATAATTAGACACATTTTGCCTCCTGCCTTGAGGTCTTCGCTTATAAACACGCTTATAACAAGATACAGCCATGCACGTTAAAACGTCGAAAGGATTGCACAGAGCACATATAAAGAACAAACTGTTACGCGTGTTCAAAAATCTTCTCAGGAATATATTAATCAAAAGTCTGTAAAGGTCATGTGAGCCTCAAATGTCAAATGTCCCTATCTAGAACAAGCACATCACAATTTAAACAGCTGCAATACCGTGTCATATAAAACACGAGACCCTGCACAATTTCTTCAACAATTTTTTATCGTTATTGATTTTTTTTTTTTTTGCCTTAATTTAAATGGGATTTGACATTTTTATATAAAGGTGTAAAATACAGGGTGGTGCATAAGCAAATTAATACATTTTAAATGTAGTTTACTAGACAATAGCTATAAGATAGTACATGTAGTTAGTACAAGGCATGCATTAGATAAAATAATACCAAAATGATCTCAGGAATTAAAAATGACTGTGCATAATTTATAATATATAAAAAATATATATTAGGGGTTTATTGTGGTCAGCCTAAGACAGACCTGTGCAATAATCATGCTGTCTAATCAGCATCTTGATCTGCCACACCTGTGAGGTGGATGGATGATCTCAGCAAAGGAAAAGTGCTCACTAACACAGATTTAGACAGATTTGTGAACAATATTTGAGAGAAATAGGCATAAAAAAAGTCTGAGTTCAGCTCATTGAAAATGGGGCAAAAACAAAAGTGTTGCATTTATAATTTTGTTCAGTGTATTTAGGATTTTAATAAATCTGCGTCTGGGTGTGTTTACATGTAGTGCAACTTCACATTGAGAAAAGATTAACCAAAATATTTGACCCAGCAAAAACTATGAGCTCTAACCCGAGTGGAAAACTACACACCTGTACAAACTAAACTAAACTTAAGGTGTAACACCTGAGCTCTAATAATACAATTTGGTGAATTTGTTAATAGCATAATGGAGAGTTGGTGTTATCACATGTTCATGAGATCAGTGTTGAGAAATCCATATATTAAATCCCCAAACTCTTCCTACGTTTCTTGTAGAACTTCCCTGCTTCCTAAATCCCAATTCAAACCTTGTCAGTCAAAATTGAAACATCTTCCATTGTTGAGGTGATATAATTATTGAGCAAGTAATTGATATTTTAGTTTTTTTATAAACCCTACATCTATTCTTAACCTTGTGGATTTGAAGCAAATGACTGGTAATAAATTTAGTTGGGAGATTTGTGGTTGCAAATTGCACAAAAATGTCTTCCATTTAGTTATTTAAGTACACATATCAAATTCAAGCAAGCTGAATAACCTGACGGATATGATAAAATTCAGGTGTCTATAAAATTTTCCTAAACTCTAAAAATGCCTATTAAACAAATAAAGACACCAAAATTGAAGATACAAATTGTAGCACAGCCAAAGTCATTAAAGTATCAAAACTGGATATATACCGGACTATAAGAGCTCAGGTAAGCACACCTAATGTGTTTATTTTGCCAGTATAATGATCTCGCCTTGAATAAAAAGGATATTGCATATACGCAGAAGTATTTTTTAAGTAATACGTTATTTACCACATGCATGCCCTTTGACCCACTTCCCATTCTGCAAAAAGGCTGACCCTCATCACAAAAAATTATTAATCAGATTCGGGTGTAAGCTCCTGCCAAAACAGTCTTTCTACACACGAGGTTTAACAGTTGGCAAGTGAGGACAAGACACAGGTTGTTTAAATATCCAATAGGGATGTCAGCGGATAAGGATAAAAGCTTACTGTGCAATAATCATGCTTTATATTTATTTATTTGTTCGCAACACTTACTTGTGTAGAGTGTATTTTTAAGGAACCTTTGTGCAAGAGGAACAATGTGCTTCCTTGCAGCAGACTGAAAAGCCCCCAACCCATGTATACACTTCACCAACAGGCACATGCATTGCTGCTTTCTCAACCTGCAGCTCATGCAAGTGACGTAAAAGTGAAGCACAAGGCATTCTGATACTTTCTTAAAGTAAAAGTGCGTAGCTTATTGTTGCAACTCATTATTCCAGCAGACATTTGCTAACCTGTAGAAACAGAAATGCTACGTTTGAAAAGCTACAAAGGCAGCTGGTGTGAACGGCTTCAAAAATTGCAATGTTGCAAACATCCTGTGCCAACACATCCAACACTTTCCAAGTCAGGTCATGCTTTTTATTTCTATGACAAAGTGTTTTTATTCTTTGAACATTACAGTAAGGGATGCATGAATAACGTTTTCATGCACACTACATAGTATGTGCTGTTCAAGGTTTCCAAAGGAACTGTGAAATGAGGATGAGTAACGCACCACTCCATGGAAGATTATGGTTTATTTGCAATATGACACTGCTACGCTTGAGAGATGGTAAAATGTCTCCATGAGGTCTTTATCTGACAACTGGTCGGGTGACAAACGGTTTTGAGCAGATTTGAGCTTTTTTGGCGTGACAAGTAACCAGGCTGGGAGAGTCAGTTATAGTGGTTTGTCTCACACATTGGGGCATTTTTAGTACTTGGCAAACGCCAATTGATCAGTAACATGGCATCCGAGCATTAAAAATTTTAAACTTTGTTCTAAGCAAATTCAAAAATAACGAATGCCTGAACTGAATCAATGTGAACTGAACAGAGTTCGTTATACCACTGCTTTACAAGCTTTGCAAGTTGCTTTAAGAAAATGTCCATTGTTAAGAGTGCATTGCACGATATTCAAAGTTTCTGAAATATTACAATATAAACCTTACGGCCTGCTGTGGAGCAATTTGCACTGTAGTTCCTGGACTTGTTGATCCCTGAAGATCAGTCTCTAATTACACCTCCCATTAGAGCTAGTCCCCCGTGTGAGAATTTAATCCATTTCTGCAGGACCTCTTAATGCTCTATACCCATATGTGCATTAGATGATGAAAGACACTGCACTACACTGTAAGTCTCATATAACATCATAACTACCATAAAGGGAACCACATCAAGGCATCACAATTCTTGCTTAATAAAAAGCAAGGTAACATTATTCCATCCCAGCCAGCATCTGGACGAGTAGAAATGGCTCCATTAGGAGAATAATTAATCCAAAGAATGTAAGGTTATCACTCGCTACTACTGGGCCTGGTTAAACCAAAGATTAATGCATTCATTACTGATTAACTTACATTACTGCAGGCTGCGCTCAGCATGTTCGAGCATGAACACATGCAGTTTGTTGCTCTTTTAGGCTTCGCTTCCTCTTTTTTTGCTTAACGCTAAGCTGCTGGCTGAAGCCTGGCCATGATCTGAGGTTATTATCGGTCATCATATGAAAACTGGAGGCTGGCTGGTGGTCTCAAGGCCTGGTGACTTGCCAAAGACTGCCTCTTTTTAGAAAAAAGCACAGAATAAAGTCCCTAGTAAAGATGTGCAGTACAGTTGAAAGCTTCTAAAGCAAAAAGCCACAGCTGAGTCAAATCAGCGATTTGACTATAGAGTTTTATTCCTTTTTTAACAGTTAAATCTGCATATAGACAAAACACAGCTTTATTTTGACAGTCTTCTATTTACAGCATGCTGTGTGCGATATTTTTGTTGTTGTTTCTTTTATTTTTTTTGCTTCTACCCTGTTCTCGTATTGTGTCACTCTGCTTTGATGTGAGGAAAGCAATCAAAGCAGTACATTTCCAATGTGGCTCTAACAAGAAACTCGGACTCTCAGTTCCATTATTATGCTCACACTCAAGAAAAACACAGACAATATAGGCTCCTAACAAGGACTGCTCTGTTTCAAGTGGCTGAACAGATGAAGCAGATAAAAAAAATTTAAAACACAAAGACATGGCAGAGTGATTTTAAAATACCAGCATAAAAGATGTTTATTCTAAAGATTTTTTAGGCAGTTAAACTACGTACCTGTGCTGATTTACCCTGTGTGAAGTGAAGCATTAAGTGACTTGAGATTTACGTTTTATTAGCGTTCACACGGCGACTTGAAAAAAGAAAAAAGGAATAACCACAGTGAATGTGACTCATGATTACCTCAACTGCAGCTGTCTCACAAATCAATGCCACAATCCACGAGATTCACTTTAGTTACTGACCATCTATTACTAAATGGAGTTATTATACAAATGTAGCTGTTAAGAACCACAGGACCTGGAGAGGGTGTGTGATAATGTTGGAAACTTGAGGCTAAAATTGACAGCGAATTTTGCTCAGTCAGTGAAACCACTTACATATTTTTACAATTACCACATATTTAATGTATTTGGCATATCGCTAACAACATGCCAGTAGGTCAACTTGTTCAGCGAATACTTTTCTGGTTACTTATCTCATTTGCGGATAAACACAGTAAATAAAAAATGTGCTATTTATATATTACAGCAATTTGGCAGCTTTTTATATTGTCACTAACGTCGTTACTTTGTTAATAATTAAAATTAATTATTGAAGCCTTATATGGTTTGAGCTTTGCAAAAACCATGCGAATGAGTTATGACTATAGAAAGTATTAGTCAATAATAAAATGAACATATTAATCTAAGCATGCTATCTGAATTGCAGTCAATAGTCAGAGTTGCTGTTACAAATAGTTAAATGATCCTCATTTCAATTTTGAGAAATAATGATTTCTACTGTACATTTAGTTACGGCTCACTTTTGCACTGAATTATTCAGGGGGAAGAAATGTTCCGCTATTAGTCTATAATAAAACAGCATGTTTTCTGGTTGTCGAATGCAGATCTGTTTTTGTTGTAACACCGCTTTCCCAACCTCCGCTCCTCACGTGCTTCGCAAACACAATGATCTGCAGACTGTTTGCAGGGTCAGTTAACTGAAGTCTTCCTGTAAAAAAACGGCAGTTCTGCTCCATGTAGACTGACACAAGCCTGTCTAACTGCCTTGTGGGACTCTGTTTTAAAGATGTTAAATGGTGTTACTTATTTTTACAACACCATCATTTGGTTTTACATTTTACATTGTGATGCTACATATGAAATCTGTATCTGACTTGAAAAAAGGACATGTCTGTAAAACTACATGCCAGTTTTTCACCTGACATGCGTAAACACGGGCAGTTTTAATGATGTGGGCCGTGGTCCAGTTCATTTTATAAGGTTTTCTGAGATAAACAATGTGTTTGTCCGGATTAATAAGCATTGGGAATACATTGAATGTTCTCCTCGAAGCAATCCAAGTCTCCTTTTGCGGCTAAGGAGCAGAGTGTAAAACACGAGGGCAGTGCAAACAAAGAAAGTAGCTGAGCAAGGTATTACAAGCTTTAAAGCGGCTACTGCTTTTATATCAGCGACAAGTGCATAACATAGCTCATTTTGAATCACTTGGTTTGACTTAAAATCTGATCGATGTCAGCATGTGCTGATATTTGGACATATATCCTTATAAGTGAGGAAGGGAGTAAACACCAATTCCTACTTCCTTTAATCTCTCTTGTAAATAACCAGATCTCTTCAACAGAGTACAGCACCCCCATGACCTCTTACACCATACGTTGTATATAAAACCCTTTTTCCCTCCCATCCTCCCCTTAACCCCTAAACACTCATCCCCATGATGGAGAGAGAAGAGGAGTTACGCTCCTCACTGCCCTATAGGGAATAGAAAGTGCCTCATAAAACACACTGGCCCCTTACCAGAAGAAGCCAATGGGGGAAGGGGCATTATGACTTCTATCTAAAGAACATAATCTCTTTCTTGACTTAAGGTAAAACAAAGAACCTGCTGCCTCAAGCCATAAGAAGCCGCTCACTCTCAAACTCCCTGTACAGACTGTGAGAAGCGAGTTGTGGTGAGTTGTGTATTATACCTTGCACATCCGACACAAAGTGGTTCAAGACTGCCAGAGCAGTGTTAGGGTGAAGAGCTGTCTGAGATCCGAAACTGAAACAACAAGACGTTTTTTTTACTCTGTGGACACAAACATATGATTCTTTTGACACTTTTTGAAGAGACTACTAACCATGAAAAGACTCAGATTTTCCAACAATGTTGGCTTGGAGTTGTGCCAGAGTTAATGTGCTTCATGAGAAAGCGAGCACTGAGTCTCTGCAGGTGCGAGTAGCTGCAGACACTTACACCTTTTAGACCCACTAACAATGAAAGCTTTCTGTACGTCGTCTAACACTGTAGACAAATGTAGGAACAGCTGTAAATTGTGCGCGTATGGTTAAAACAGTATCTGAGATATTATCAGCGATAAATCAACAGATTTACAAGTTTTAATTATTCATTTATTTAATTATTAATGAGTAATTTGAGTAGATTAAGTCAGTCCATAATTAAGCAAAACAAAGACAATGGTATATACAAATTCTACATAATTACTGCTGGTGTCAGAACCGAGACACAATCTGCTTTAGTATTATTAGGACATGCTGTATACTATTGTGACACCCCGTTGCTACAGACACTACTAACAAATACAAAAAATCCTCACATGCAGCAAATGCTGTGCACAAACCAACATGAACAAATGCGAATCCTCTAGAGACGCTGCTAGTTAATAATAAGCAGCTCCTCGATATTTTTAATCAATCAAAAAGTCACATGTTTTTGAGTTTTCATGTGGTCACAAGGCAGAGTTAGAGAATACATGTGTGTCTGTAGTGCGGTGTGTCCTTTCCCCTTCAAATGGCTTTTGAAATAAATTCATGTTTGGTCTCATTACTTGTAGGAAACTGCAGAAAAGCGTCATATTTAGCTTGGCCAAAGGAAGGTCAAAATAGTAAATCTTATGGCTAAGACCAGAAACACAGGCATCAAAGGCTGAAGGAGCATTAATGAGGCTGAACTTCAGCCTGCTTAATTAAGAAACATGGAAAGAAATTTGATTATCATAACTAGAGATGATCACAAATGTTGACATCAGCATATTTGCCAACTAATAGATAATTATTTGTTACTTCTCATTTTAATAACCGATTAATCTAAACATTGTTTTTTTCATAAATAACAGCTATTACATTTTGTGTTATTGTGCTGCCTTCTGCCTATTAGTAAGTTCATTCAGAGGTAATAAATGAAATCGTGCTCAGCATCTAGTCTACATTTTCTTTCCCCATTGTTTTGGAGAATTAAACACAAAGTCCCTGAAATTTTTTTAGCGCTTCTGAATATCTAATTTAGTAGCACAACAGTCATTTCAATAGTCTGAATGTGCTGCCTGGAAGGACACCTGCATAAACAGAGCTTAAATTGAACCCACTTTCGATGAAGAATGTGTCCTACAAATAAATGTGATGCTCAAAAGCCTTTATTCACTTCCCCAACAACTGCCCTCAGACTTCGATATGTCTGTTCTTTCCTTAGTAGGGCCAAGCGTAGCAAAATAGTCGTTCATGAAAATGCAGGTGGAGATGAGAACTATTATATATACTCTATAGGACACACAAAAGAAAATAAACAGGCAACTGAGTGCAAATGTGGTGTTTTGGAGCAGTGACTTCTCAGAAAAAAAGTGATCATAAAATCAATTACGTATCACATTTTAACATATTGTTGTTAATCATTGGTAATGAATACTGTTGCTGCCTGACTGTGGTTTGAAATCACCTGATTCACATGCGCTTCAACACGAGTGAACACAAAGTGAAGCCGATTCGAAGCACCATATGATCAACAATCACAACAGCAACAACCTGTCAGAGGCTCTGGTGCTGTAAACGAGTAGCAGATGTGCCGGTTAATGTGGCTGTTCCTCCACAGCATCTTTGTGTGTGTGTGTGTGTGTGTGTGTGTGTGTGTGTGTGTGTGTGTGTGTGTGTGTGTGTGTGTGTTTTGTCGGCATTGCACAATGAACAGAGGAGGATTAACGCTTTCTCCAGCAAAACAGAAAAACATGGGAGCAGGAGACAAAGGGAGAGACGGTGTAAGAGAAAGGGCGGGGCGATAAGAGATTCTCGACTGCAGGAAGGGGGTTAGGTGGCAGAGAGAGAAAGAGAGAGAGAGAGAGAGAGAGAGAGAGAGAGAGAGAGAGAGAGAGAGAGAGAGCGAGAGAGAGAAAGAGGAAGAAAGGAAGGAAGGAAGGAAGGAAGGAAGGAAGGAAGTAGACTCTGGGGCTCTCATTGTCTCTTCAAGCCCGCATGAGCGCTGTTGTTTTTATGTTCATCATGTCCTCATGTGCTGAGATGGTCACTGAGTGAAAACAATGTGAAAGTGAATGTGTGAGTGAGCAGGTGAATACAATAACAAGCTCAGGCGGCTGGTTCACACGGCGAAACAAAATATGCGGCTTGCGTGTGCATGTGTTGAAGCTTTTATTTGAAAAAGATAATAAATGAGCCAAAAGCTTTCTTGCACAGTTTAATGCACAGGCAAAAAATGCATTAAATTAATATTTATGCCAATGGAAAGTCCTTTCATGGATTTTTAAACAAAAGTACACTTATTGTGTGTGTGTGTGTGTGTGTGTGTGTGTGTGTGTGTGTGTGTGTGTGTGTGTGTGTGTGTTTGGGTGGGGGGGGGGGGGGGTTGTTAGCATAAATGTGACACTGACATGCCAACACAGCTGTCAGGCACATAATTAAGGTGCAGCAAGAAAAAGCAAAAGAAGTGATGAACAAATAAAAAACAAACAGCCGAAAGAAAGTCGGGTGAGCGAGTGGCGCCGTGTTTCCCGTCCAACCAAACTGCAGGCTAAAGCCAAAGCCAGAACGCTTCTCTTTTCACCGCTCTTTTACTTTCACACACAGCTCTCTGGTTTGGCAGATAACACGCTGCAGTCCTTCCCAATAGAGCAAAGTTCAGTGTGTGTATGTGCACAAGAGCTACAACCCCCAACCCACACACAAACACACACACACACACACACACACACACACACGCTCACACAGCTGCTGCTCATGTGACAACTCCACTGTTCACTTCACCAAGCCAAAGGCAGCTTGGTGAATATTCCACCACACGAGGTGGCTCGAATGTTCCCTAAAGGTGAATTAGGCGGGAAACGGTGGCAGCTGTCAGTGCTACAGAAAGAGCCTGCAGATAAAAAGAAATACTCTACAGACTGTTCCCTACCTCACGATGGATCAGCAAAACTGTAATAACTTCATAATTACAACAAAATATCATCATAATATCATAGGGGCTTTTAAAGTTCTTAGTAGTTGACAGTAAATGAGAATAAATAAAAGGCATAAATACACACTAGACAAAGGGTTGGAACCCATAACCATATGGGTTATAACTATAACAATACTCAAAAACAGATAATAATAATAATAATAATAACCAGAAAGGAACCAACCGGAGAATGTAGGTGCTTCTTCACTTCTCCTTCTGAGTCTAAAAGATCTGCTTGAAGCAAAAACCCGAGTCTCCATAGCAGTACACTTGATATTAATCGCAATCAGCCAACCAGAAGTTCTCTACTTGCCTGTCAATTCAGAAAGCCTTTTGGTGATTAGCATTTATTAGTAATAAGGTTTTCTAGCCCACAAGTTGTGAGGGCGTGGCTTTGGTGTTAACAGTTAACGTGTTTTTTTGCTGTATTTTTTTCAGACTTTATGTTTCAAAAATTTGCCCCAAACTAACTCATGCATATATCTCTGACTGTACTCTTTAATGAATTCAGTTTGCTGTAAAACTTTACACTGCACCGAAACAGGACCTGAAACAGGCACAAGATTTCGGTCTTTGTTCCAGTACATTGCAAAAAAAAAAAAAGGAAAAAAAAAAAACAAATCTTGAATCCACAATTTTCCAAGGTTATTTTAAGACATAAAATATGCAATCAGTGTATGTAAGTTATAAAACACTTGGGAGCACGGGGTTAAAGGAAAATCATTCGCAACAGAATTTCACAAGCTCAAAGTTCACGATCTTCCAACAATAGCAGTTTTCATTCCAGCTTTTCTACAGCAAGTTGGCAAATACTACTTTAAATGTATTATTAATTAAATAATCAAAAAAATTTAAAGATTGTATTAATATTTTTTATTAATAAACAGATCGTCATACATATAAACTGTTTATAGTTAGAACTCAGGTTCTACAGATTCTGGTATCAGTCATGTTATAGCAGCTACAATCACGTAGAAAAATATGAGCGCACTCCCTCTTTGAATTCAATGGTTTAACATATCAGGACATAATAAAAATCATCGGCCCATTAGCAGGTCTTAGAATTATGCAGCCTCTGATGAACACGACATATTGCACAATGTAATTATTATTTTTTTAAATAAAGTCAAAATAGAGAAGCCATGTGTGGCTTATAGGACCCTCTTTAACAGCGAGTCACATCACTCACATCACTTTGGAGGAACTCTTCTTAACAACTTTGCTTCATTTCAATGAGGTTTGTAGACATTTGTCTATGCACAGCTTTCTTAAGGTCCTGTCACAGCCTGTTAAGGTTTCCGGATGACGTCTGCACTTTGACTGGGCCACTGCAACACTGTTCTTTTTCAGTCATTTTGTTGTAGATTTTCTGGTGTACCGGGGATCATTGCTCTATTGCATGACCGAATATCGAACAATCTTTAACTTTTAATGGCCTCACATTTGACTCTAGAATACTCTGGGTTACAGAGGAGTTTATGGTTGACTTAATGATTGCTTTGAGATACTGATCAGGCCTTGATGACAACTGAATACACAAAAAAAGAACTCCTTGCTGATGATGAATCTTACGGTTCTACTGTTTAATAACAGTCAGAATCTCCTAATTAAAAAAAAAAAAAAAAAGCAATTAAACAATAAATTAACAATGAAATCCTAATTTGAATTTCCTGAATAATTAGTGATCTGGTTACAGATACAGCAGTATTTTAAGATCAGTACTTCTTATATAACAATTCTCTAACAATAGACCTGCATCTGAAGCAACTATTATTCTTCGTCATCAGTCGGTACAATCCAAGCTTACGGACAAAATGTAGGCATATAAACACACCGGAAATGCATTAATAAAGAAATTGTTCCTGTTCATGAGTATATTTTTGAAGTGTGCCATTGTGGCTACTATTTATAGCTGTCATGAGTTTCCTGTCATCCTATGCTGTCTTACTAAAAGTATGTTTCATAAGAACTTCTGTCTTTGTCTGTTTAAGGTCACAGAGGCACAAAATCAGCAATCGCTGCTCACCTCATAACCAAACAGGTAATTTCTTATGTGCGAATTTCATCGCTGAAAATTTGCGCTATCAATAGACTAAATATTTGGTTCAATCAATCAATCGCAAGATTGTCATGAGTTAACTTGTGATCAATCACACATTTTGATGCAGCTTATGTACATGTACCTTAAATTAAATTGTAATATGTAATCAACATGGGAAAGGACAAATATTGATGCTTTGTGCAAACATATGTTTTTTTCATTAGTGAAACCATACTCATCAAAGAGCATGAAAACAAAATATTCTTGTAAATGTTTAGGTTGCAATCCTATTTACAAAGCTACAATCTGAGTTTCCGCAAGTTTGTTTAGTCTCCGCCTCGCACTTTGAGCATTTTTTTTCTTTCTAAACTTAAACTTGTACACAACAATGCCATAGTTATAATAATAAACTAGAGTTAGTGCTTTTATCATTGTGGTTCGTCACTCCATAACATAAATAATAAGTGTTTTGCAAATGCATGCAAACATTAAAGAATTAATAGCTGCTAGCCACTTCCTGGTTAGCGGCTAACACTAGCGATATGGATTCAAGATTTTTTTTTATGTCACAAACATTGTAATATGCAGGATACAACTTGCAGTGAAATAAAAAGTTAAAAACATAACAAAATCTAAATTCTATTAATCCTTTAGCTTGTTATGTCCAGCTTCTAGAATTTCTGTTAAAAGACAATTCCACATGTCGAGGGAGTGAATGAATGAAAGATGGAAGGAAGGAATGAATGAAATCATTTGTTAAAGTATGCTAAAATAAGTAGAACAGTTAAGTTGAACATATCTTTAGAAAAAAAAAATGTCATGTAAAACACACACACACACACACACACACACACACACACACACACACACACACACACACACACTTGCATACACACATGTATAACCCAAATGGGATCTTACAAAGGTAAACTAATAAAATCTTCCAATTTTTTTTATCAATTTAATTTGTGCAAATTGAATTTATTACTCAATTTATTCAATATAATAAAAAGTGTATTGCATTTTATTTATTCAATTTTATTTTTTATAAAATATAATTTTATATTACTAACAAAACAGGCTTTTGATTTAAAATGTTCTAAAATGTAAACTGTTGATGTTCACAAATAATAATTAATAAACTGTTAATTAAAAAATGACCAGCAATTTTATGTTTTGCATTTCCGTAACCGTACCGAAATTAAACCGAACTGTGAAAAATGTGTAAAACAAATGTTTAGTGATTAAAACAAATTTTTCGGTGGAGTTAATAATTATTATTTTTTATATCTGAGTAAAGAAAGGAAGTCGTGAATAAATGTGTGTTGCATTAAAGGTTTTAATTTTGCCTGTTTTATATTTATTTATTTATTTATTTTGATAAAAATGGTAAAACAGAAATGCGTGCTGCATTAATCGTGTGTTAATAAAATTAGTGGCATTAAAAAGAATTTTCGTTAACATGTAATTGTCACAGCCCTACTGACAATCCAATTTGATCATACGGAATAAAGGCACTTTATGTAAATCTGCACAGGAACCTTGCATTAATATGGTAATAAACGTAACCTCCTCACTATCTAAACCTGTTCTAATAGCCATTAAAATAAACCAATTAAGGTGATATCCACTGCTTGGCTGTGCATAGACTACTGGCTATACATTTCCAAATGGAGCTTCACAATACGAAATGAAGTATAAAAGTATTTTATTCTAATTATAATGCATGTACATTTTACACATTCAGTCATTTATCATATTTCATCTACATACCCTTAAAGATGAAATGATTTATTTTTAATAACAATTATTTCTTTGCTTTGCCTATAAAATTGGTTAACTGGGAAAACAATGAACCATTTTAACAAAGGTTTTGTGCTTCGCAGGGTTGAAATCAATACATACAATGTGTCCTGCCTACACAGGAAACATCATGGATCATCGCACCTTTTAATTAGGTGCATATATTTTTTTTTTTTTACATTTGCTGGTATTGACCTTTTACTCACATTCCTGTTGTTTGCAATCTGAACCACCTCTGTACTACAGTAGGCTTTTCAAAAAACATCTCCTTCATTACCCTCCCCTTCCATACTCTTTAGTAAAGTGTGAACACCACATGCTGAGTTTCATTACTGTTTAATCGCTCTCGTTGACACAAGCAAAACATAACTTCACCTAATCAAATCACACCAATGGACTAAAATCTGTAAACAGATTTGTATTATCATATTATCTAGCCATTCCTAAAACCTAACCGGACTCTAAATTAGTTTGATATTAATTCAGGTGCACTTTAAGGGTAAACTTAGAAGCAAGAATCAAATCCAAGACAAATAGCACCCTGTTTGCTACAAGTGGAATGATCAAGAGGTTGTTAGTTTCTCCACAGTAACCACCTTGGTCAAGATGGTGGTGAATGGGGAGTCTGTCCTGGGAATGATGTGAGTGAGGTGAGAGAATACTATGGATGGGTGGTTAGCCATCAGATTAAACATTTACGATTACATCTACAGAATTTGGTAGATGCCCTTAATCAGAGCAACTAACAATTATCTTAATTATTCAACTGTGCCATTGAGTCCAACATTATATATACTGACATACCACTTCCCAATTAGCTCCAAGTTGTTTCCAATACAATAAAAAAATCCAAAAAGCTTTTACATCAGATTCTTTAGAAAAAAAAATAGTAATAACTATAAATAGACTTTTATTTCCTGATTCTAGACTTTTGGTATGATCAATGTTGCAGGTGACCTTGTCATGCAGAGTGATGAAAATGTAAAAAAGGTGGGGCTGAAATAAATGTAGTATTAATTGGCCGATTTGATTGATCTTTTTCTAAGGACGATGTGTTGATTTTTATTTAGCAGTTCTGGAAGGAGTCTCCAGAGTCAGACTTTAAAACAGTGGATGTTGCACATTCCAAGTCCAAATGTATGTTCATTGCTTCTATAACAAATGTAATAACAAACAAGAACATGCTACATTATTAAGCGAAACAAGAACTGAATCAGTTTCAAAATGTTTCATTTGACAGCAAACCGCTAGAATGAAAATTTTCAAGACATGCTGTTCATGGAAAACAATCACCTGGAGACTATAAAAGCCGCATCCTGGCCTAACAAAGGCATTTGATTATTTCGACCTTGGTAAACATGTTTACCTGGTTGTGCAGCATCTTAAATCTATATTATATACCAAGATTAGAAGTGTAGTTAAGTGATATTGCATTGTTACTGGGAAATGCCTGTGGTTTGTTCATTTTGACTGAACACCTGAGCACAATGGGAAATGTAAAGAGACTTAAGCTCAGAAGATGCTGTTCTACATTTAAAGCATATGGTGTCCCAACAGGCTTTCCTCCAACATCTGGTGCATCTGCTCTCTGCTGTATATGTTTCATTCGCAAGAAATTCTCTGCCGACTGAAAAGTTTTACGCCTTTTTTTTAAAGTGTAACCTTGACCTTCTGAAAGGTGGTCCTCTGCTGCTGGGTCCATGAAAATAGTTACATCATGTTTTGAGTTATAGACCAGCATTAACCCAGCACAGAGAAATAAATACCACCCATTAACACAATGTTTGAACAACCTGTAATGCATATCGAGTGCATGTTGACATCAATATTGATTTCTTAAATGCTGATTCAATTTAATAAGTGCTCAAATAAACCAGTATCACAGATGACCTTTAGCCTCTTCTTCTATTTCTACTTTCTCAGATGCAGCACTAGTGAGGACATAGTGGATTTTAAACGCCTCCATCTCACTTTCTAACTGAAATATGGTCAACATACCAGGAGTGGTTCAAAAGCATAACTGTCATCTTTAATATATTGAGCAGTTTTTCCTCTTCCATAGGAAAATGGTTGAGTTTCTGCCAAAAAGAGTCGAAGAAGTCAGAATGCACCTGTTTGTGCATTTAAATCCTGGAAAGTTCCTGCCCATAATCAGAGCACCTGCAGCTGATGAGTCTGATCAGTGCGCTCTGTTTCATATATATATATATATATATATATATATATATATATATATATATATATATATATATATGTCAACCAGAGTAAAACGTGCCAAATCAAATATGCGAATCACGAATCAGACTCCTAACCTAACTAACAGCAAGTTGCAGATTATCTTATAATTCGCGGGAACCCAAAGCGGAACTGAATGTTCAGGAGCGTTAGGAATAACATTTTAAACGAATGTTTTCACTAACCAATTAATGTCTAAAATATGCAGATTTTTGTAGTTCTGGGAGATCACTGCATGTATGTGCATATATAAGTATTAGTATAGTAGTATTGTAATGGTTTATACTTTATATTAGTAAAAAAATACATATATTTAAAACTGATGTTACACACTTATAGACACACATTGCATTTCCACTGACACACATTTTCAGACTGCACAGGATATAATAAACTTCAGCATATCACATTTTTATTCAATTTCATGCAGCCCTAATAAATTGTACCTTGAATCTTCTATATTGCTCTGTTACTGGGTTGCACAAAGAACCTGTACGGGTCCATCAGAGAAACAACCTAAAGTATGGTATATGAATAGGGAGGGGATCAATGCGGACTGATGCAACTGAGACCCATTTTATTCCTTATTCTCATCAGGCTTAACCTTGATAATGAGAAAAGGAATAGTCGCCAGACAATTATAACAACCACCTGCAGAGAACTTAATCAGTCCATCTCTGTTTTAATTAAATGAAGGGTTTGAGAGAATGACCAAGATCGATGATTCATGTCACACTGATAGGTGTACGAATAATAATAAATGATTAAAAAAAAAAAAAGGTCTGGCTTTAACCGAAAATAAAGGCATGTTTTACTAGTTTGGCTTTTCTTCTTACCAAACCAGAGTCAGCACTTTATGATCAAAAGAACAGCAAAAGGCCATAATCCAGTCTTAGTATCCAGTTTCTCAGGGTGACGGCTGTAATAAAACATTTGCACATCTCCTCCACACACTGTGAGTGATAAAACTCCAGACAGTTATAAATTAACTGGGGCCAAGCGACTTTCTAGAAGTTTCCTTTCCTATAAACCCAGATGTTTGTGTCACACTTCGTGATGAGATCAGATAAACGGATCATTGAATTTATGTACAGAATACTATAATCAGGAGACTGTGGCACATGTTGATAGAAAGCGAGCTTCTTTTGGAAACAGCGTGGAAACGAAATTATATAACTGAGAGCAGTTAAATTTTTTTTCCCCCTCACACCATTCATCTTTTTATGATCCCACCAAGTAGTTTTTCCTGGTGAGCTATCAAAAACAATTACATGCTGTGAGTGGCAAAATAACGCTAAAAGAAAAGTGCAGTTATGCTAAAATGATCAGATCACTGCAGTGTTTGTTGAAAAACAGCAGGAATTTGGGGCTGGAATGCTCATGAGGTGAGGAGGAGGGGGAAAAAACCACAATCTTACTGATCTTGCCAGAAATAAAATCAGCTCAGCATGTCCAATAAATCCTGTCCAAATGTTTATATGTACTCTGATTAGCATAATGTACATTTACAAATTCTTTTACTTTTACTTGTTCATGAATACAGTAAGGTTACGGATAACAGATGCATGAACCTATATTTCAAACACAAAAAACAACATACTAGTATTTGAAAAAGGACAAACTGATATTTTAATAAGTTGCTGTAATAAGGTCTGTGTATTTTGTGTTCATTTCTTTTTTTGGCTTTGAAAATAATACCAAATAAAAAAATAACCAATACGTTATTATAATAAATAACAAAAACATGTGGGTTTATGTAATTCTTGTACAACTTGAATATAAATTAACTGATCAACCATTAGAAAAATAATTAATTAGTGGCTTCATCCAACATTCTGGCTTCGCTCCGAGAAATTCATATTTTCATCATCAAGTTTTGAGAAGCAACAAACGAGTGACATGAAATGGGAATCTAAAAATCTTCAGATACTCATTGCAGAACAACTCTGTCACTAGATTGTCTGTGATCTCTGAATATGTTGCTCTAGTTTGTATCATATTATTTATATTTTATATTTATATTTACTCAAATGGCTCCAGAGTGGACATTTCTTACTAAGAAAAAAACACCAATGAAATGAACTTTTACTTTCAAGTTAGGGTGGTTGATTGGAAATATTATGCACTTTATAGCATTGGCCCATATTTGGTTTTAGGGGAATTTGATCACTACACTTTGTGTGATTAAATAGCATAGAGAGAATTAATAATAAACTTCATAAAAGTCATAAGGCAACGTAAATCACGTTTAGTTCTTTAGTTAAGAAACGTTTCAATGTAAGTAAACGTTTCATTCAGACTATCGCATTATATATGATTTCTATTCCTATTTTTTACTAGAAATTTTATTTTATTTTACTGCAATAATATTTTTTGTTATATTGTAAATGTAATTATTTTATTGGTAAAACCCCCCCCCCCCCCCCCATTAATAAATAACTTCAGGTTACAAGTTTTGACACTTAAGACTTCTTCCAAATGTCCAACATAAACATCACCTGACAGAATCATCCAACTGAAGTCATTTTTTTTTTTGTCCCTATGTAAGAACCGATAGTATTTTAGAACTCATTAAAGTGCATTAGTATAAACCTGCAATTTGTCTTGTCGCCAGAACTACAGTATTGTCTGAGCTGCAGTTACAGAAAATGAATTTACACCATTAAACCTATCAGAAACAAGATGAAAAAAAATTGAGAAGTAATGCTGAGAAGTAAGAATTACATTTTTACATTGTATGTAATGTGAGCTAACAAATACACAATATATCATAATTTGAGCTCTGGGTGTCTCAGCACATGGATTTTAAAGAGTTCCCAATCGATATAGTAACAGAACTACATGAGCAGATCTACAGATACTAGACTTCTTATTAATCTCATTAAATGGCCTTATTTGCTTTGCCGGTCATCTGCTAATGCTGTATTCAGTTACACAGAATATCTGTGCATCACATTAGTAAAGCATGTATGTAGCTGATAAGCAGTACCTGTTCCCAATGTTATTAGTGATCTAACTTCTATATATTGTTCCTCATTCACAACTCAGTTACATGTAAAACTCTGAAATATTAATGACCTCTTTCGAGTGACCAAGCACTTTTAAATATGTTTGGTTTTTTTTTGTTTTTGGTTTTTTTTTTATATAGATTTTGGCTTCTTCTACTTTCTGCACTATGGTGGGGAAGTACACTCACTGCCCCATTTACATCTGTCAGGATTAGGCCTAGAGCCACAGGACTTTTCCCATCAGCTCCTACACGTCACATGTCACTGATCACTTACACCTGTTCCGTTTCACTGTAATTAGCACACGTATTTAACACTCACCCTGCAACACACTCTTTGGTTGTATGCGAAACGGCACTAATGTGCACTAATACTGATAATGAGCCATTTTGTAATGGTGTCAAAAACATTTCAAGTGATTTCAAGTGTATATTTGATAAGCACTCACCAACAAACTATTTTTCATACTGCAACATGAGAAAGCCCTTAAAAAAAATTTTATAGTGGCATGTAATATATAGGTATTAGTGAATGAGGGAATGAATGAGCAATTTAAGACCCAGCTTTTGTTGTTGCACTACATGTTTAAGATGTGATCTATGCCCTAATTCTTTGTTTTGTGTTTGTATTTAGTTTTTTTCACACTGCAGTATATTAGCTGCATGTGCATAGTTTTTATTACATGACAGCATCTATAGAGTTGTTAATTCACCTAGTATTTAAAAATGAAAACTGTAACAAGCCCTAATGGAGGTCCAGAAATCACATATTTAGAAATACGCCATGGTCGCCAACATAATTTTTTATAACAAAAATGATGTGGAGAACCATTTCTATTGTGCAAGACATACTGCAAAAATTGGGAGAGCAGATTATGGCACAGATCATCGAAAAACAATTATGATAATGTTGGGGAATACAACAAACCAACAAACTGTTTTACTCTCCTGTTTAATGCTAAATTCTTGGGCTAGTCTCAAGTGTTTTGTGTGGTTTCTAAGAGGCAGTCGGGCTGGAAATTTTGCTGGTGACCCAGGTTAATAATATTAGCTCTATAATTTCCATGATCTACAGTCACAAGTCACTGCAGCAGGCTGTATATAAATAGTTATGAAACTTACAAAATAGTTTCAAATCCAGTTCTCTCTTTAGAATCGTTTGAACCTCCTGAAAATATCAAATTTCATACTGCTTTACAAACACACTACACTTCACTGAGATCACACGTCCGCTGTGAGGCAGAAACGAAATGTTAACAATAAACCAAATATATTCTTCAGTGAAAAATTTGTGATTGTGTCAAAATATTATTGACTTCAAAGTGAACAGAGAGCTATTCATAGGTGAATTTTTTCATAAGAGAAACTGCGCTATATAGATAAAGGTTTGTGGAGACCTAATCAGATTCCTATGTGCTTTTCGGACATGCCATTCCACATTTAGTCCTCATTTGCAGTTATAATAAGCGCCACTCTTCTGGGAAGAGCCACAAATGTAGTTGAGGTGAGGAGGCCTGGGGTGCAGTCCAATTCATCTCAACGATCTTAAATAGGGTTGAGGTTAGAGCTCTATAGCAGGCCACTCAAGATCTTAGACACGGATCCATGTAAACCATGTCTTCATGGAGCTGGCTTTGTGCACTGGGGCATTGTCATGCTGGAACAGGTTTGGGTCTCGTAGTTCAAGCAAAGGAAAAATATAATGGTCCTGCATCCAAAGACATCCTATAAATTTGTATACCTCCAACTTCATTGTAACAGTCTGAAGAAGGACCACATATGGCTGGAAAAGTCAAGTGTCCCAATACTTTAGTTAATTTAGTGCAATGCATAAAGGGGTATGTTTTATTTTACCAATCCTCAAAAAACTTAAAATTTCAGTGAGTTAGAAATAAAATGTGGATTGAGATGGTTTGGATATGTGCAAAGGAGGGACATGGGGTATATCAGTAGGAGAATGCTGAGGATGGAGCCACCAGTAAGAGGAAAAGAGGAAGACCATTGAGGAGGTTTATGGATGTGGTGAGGGAAGACATGCAGGAAGTTGGTGTGAAAGAGGCAGATGTACAGGACAGGGGGGTATGGAGACGAATGATCCGCTGTGGTGACCCCTAATGGGAGAAGCCGAAAGAAGAAGAAGAAATGAAATGTGGCTATACCCTACACCAACTTTTAATTCTATGCCCCTCACAGCACTATAAATAATAGCACTGTGTTGGACTTTCCAGGTGTGTGTAGGAGTGTGTAGGGGTGTGTGTTGGTTCTTCACTACTAAATTACAGTACTATTGTATGGCCACACTTAAGTATAATTTGAATTGTACAAAGTAAACATTTCATATATGCATTTTAAATCATATATAAATCCACAAAATCGAGATTTATTAAGGAGCTAGACACAAACATTTTGGTTCAACTAGGCACAAACACAAACTCCTTTTCACCTCAGATTTAGAGTATTTGTAGTTCATGTTCTCAATGTGTACAAAACTGTATAGTCATAACACAGGTGTCAACTCTCTCAGGCCACCGCTAGCCCCATCCTGCACAAACAATACCAGCATTCACTTTCTGCGCTTGTGCTATTGTCTATTTTTAGCTCTTCGTGCTTGTTGTGCCGATCTGATACAGCTTTAAAAATATTTAGAATCAAGGTGTAATTCAGGGAGGTTAGCTGAGAAAAAAGCAAGTCCAATCTGATAAGAATCCTGAGAGCCAGTGGTTACTGAGAGAAAGAAGTTTACTGTGAGTGAGCTGGACTGTGTCCGGCATCTCCAGGGTGCAGAAAAAGAGGTGCTTTTTAGATGCAAATCACAAGTTTTCTAAAGTTATGCTCCAAACCCTGTCCCTGCTCGCAGGGGAAATATTTTCTTTGGCACACACTGTGAGTTGCTCCTCTAAAAAAGCACACTGCTCAGGCCTGAGCTTCCTCTTTCTCTGACTGTTGTACACTCGCTCTTAATGCTGTATGCCGCACTACTGAGTCAGCAGAGGGGGAAAAATTGTAAAACAAAAAGAAAAAATTTGTCATTTAAAAACAGAAGCAGGAACAACCGCGTAATAATGTTATTATTGTCCGAGCTGGTGTAAACTATAGGGTGGTCTCCTCTAATTATTTCCATGATTTTATCACTGTGCTGAGAAACAGCAGGATCAGCAAAGGAAAATTTTGGGGGAAGTGCATCTGATATGCACTTACAGATCCTGATTTGGAACCATGCCAAGTAATTGCTCCGGCCGTTGTTGTTTTTTGTTTTCTTGAAACTATAATTAGGTTACAATTAAGTCAGTTATTTTGAAGTTAACAATTTATATTTACCCTATAAAAGTTTAGCTAAACTTGGACAAAAGTTTGTGCACACCTGAACATAAGATTTTATGTGCTTTTTTAAAATCCCATTCCACATTTTGTCCCCATTTATAATAATAATAATAACTTTTACACCATGTAAAGCATATCTTTATTGCACATTTTATCATTTATCCTGTAACAGGTTTTAGTCTTCTAGTTTAAATGAAAGGAAAATGTGATGCTAGCACACCCAGAGACATTCTATATAATTGCCACCAACTGTGTGGTAACATTTTGAGAAAGAATAACATATGACTGAAAAAGTCAGGTGTCCCAGTACTTTTGTCCATATAGTAAAGTAGAAGAAAACGGGTATTGTCAAAACTCGCGCAGCAGTGGCCCCACCGCTCCACCAGAGGGAGTTGTCACCTGAATTCTGAACATCTGTCCATGGGTTTCTTTAGTGTTTAGCGCTTATATTCCATGCTAATGCTATGCTACACTGTAAAGTATTTTGTCTCTTGTGCATGCCAAGTCTTGACTCATGTCTTAATTCATGTTCAAATGTGTTTACTGACTTATGCCACGTTTCTGACTTCTCTTCTTGCTTGTGTGATTTTCGTTTTGTTTAGTTTTTGCTACTTACTTTATGCCTGTTTCTCTGACTCTGCTTTTAGACCTGCTATTGAGTTGTAGTAAATAAACCCCATATGGATTCTGCCACTATGTTACAGAATACAGTGCCGCCTGAGAATCCAGCGGTGCTTCAGAGATTGCAATCGGTCATCAGCGACCAGAGGGAAAAGCTCACGACTTACCTAGCACAACTTAAGGCACACCAGAAGCCAACAACCACCTCTTGCAAGCTTTGCATGCAATGCCCACTGGCCATCCCAAATCACCCACAATGGCTCTTTCAGGTAAGTGCTGTGCTGCTGATCACTGCCAGGGATTTCTTCACCAATGTGTCTATTTCATGCATCAAGCAAAGGATAACTTGAAGGATTCTACAAAGTGCACACTGCTGTTACAATGCTCACCGGTAAGGACATAGATTGGGCCTCTGTCGTATGGAACTATGACAAACAAATCAGAAGTTCATACAAACATTTCACTCAGCACATCCGTGAGGTCTTTGAGTATCCTCCTGGGGTGTTAGACATTTTGGGACAGTTACTCCAGCTACGCCAGGGGTGAGAATCAGCAGCGGAATATGAAGTAAAATTTCAGACCCTAGCGGCGCAGACTGGATGGAACGATACAGCCCTATGAGCCACATTCAGATAGGGTCTGAGTCCTACTCTGCAGACAGAATTAGCCTGCAAGGAACAGAACAGCTAATTGCCACAGTACTTCATGCTAGCCATCTGCCTGGACAAACTCATCAGGAACCAGTAGTGTTTTTTCAGTGTACCCCGAACCACAAGCATCTTCTTGTGCCAATGGTCCAGAGCCGAGACAACTGTGGAAAATGCAAATCCCTCCAGAGGAAAGCAAGCGGGGACTTCGGTTCCAGCTATGCTTTTATTGTAGCCAAGCTGACCGCTGCTGCGCATTATGTCTAGAGAAACACAACCCGACTAAGGTGAGCTTCAAACATGTTCGAACAGTGTACAGTTACCAGTAAAATTGCATGGTCTTCTGGGAAAACTTTCTTTGCCCTTGTAGACTTTGGGTCGGCCGTCAAAATTAACCACACCAAGTGGTTGAAGATCTCAAAATACCAATCATCCCATGTGTTACCTGGTTGAAAATCACCACAGTGGACAACAGACCAATTAGTGACGGTTATTCAACACACCAAACTTTGCCAGTGAACCTGCAGATAGGACTGGTCCATGTGGAGGAGGTTCGTATATTCGTCATTTCCTCTCCAACCAACCCTCCATGCTATTATCCTTGGGTTTACTTGGCTCCAAGCCCATGACCCAGTGATCCCATGGAAGCACAAGAAACGAGTACACTAGTCCCCTAAATGTATCCAGCACTGCATGGAGAACTTTACCCTGCAATGTTGATCTTCCTCAGTGAAGAGCCCCGTTACCACTTCACCTGTTGTCATTCCCAAGAAATATCAGGACCTCTGTGAATTGTTTAACAAGAAGCGTGCTATGACCTTACCCCCACATCGTCCATGGGATTGCAAAATAGAACCCCCTAATATGGCTCCTCCCCACTGCCACATTTACCCCTATCAGCACCGGAAACCAAAGCCATGGAGGATTATATTGAAGAAGCCCTTGCAGCAGGGTTCATTTGACCCTCCATGCCACCTGCCACTATGGGATTTTTCTTAGTGAAAAAGAAAGATGGGGACTGAGACCATGCATTGACTCCTAAGGGGTGAACACAGTCACAGATTATTACCCATACCCACTCCTTGTAGTGCCTTCAGCATTAGAATGACTGCGTGCGTCATGGTTCTTTACCAAGCTGGACCTCCACAGCGTGGATAACCTCATACCGAAAAAGGAAGTTAATGAGTGAAAAACTGTCATATACGTGATGTCCTAACCCACCTGCTGCAGCACCAACTTGTGGACAAGGCAGAGAAATGTGAATTTCAAAGAGAATCCACCACATTTCTAGGGTATGTTATCAGCTGGCAAGGTGCTAAGATGGACTCCAGCATGGTGGCAGCTCCACTAACAACTTTCCTTCAAGGAAAACCCAAGACACTTCAGTGGACGGTTGAAGGACAAAATGCCTTTGACGAGTTGGAATAGCGATTCATCACAGCTCTGATCCTGAGACACCCAGACCCAAACGCACCCTTTTTGTTAGAGGGAGATGCCTCTAGTTGCGAAATTTGGAGCCATACACTCTCAACGCCATGGTCCAGCTGGGTAAATTATTCCCCTGTATATATTCCTCCTAAAAGTTAACTAACGCGGGGAGTTACTATAACGTGGGTAACCGAGAGATGCTCTCAAACATGGAAGCATTGGAATTAATTAATTAATTAATTAATTAAGACAATGGTTAGAGGGAGCACAGTATCCATTGCAGGTGATGACCAACCACCGCAACCTGAGTACATAAAAGGTGCTAAAAGATCCCAGCCCGGTGGGCCGTGTTTTTCACCCGATTTAATTTCAAGGTCACGTATCATCCAGGATCCAAGAACGGCAAGGCAGATGCACTATCAAGGTGCTATGACCACATTGAAAAACCATGTGTCCCGGAACTAATCCTAGCCCTCATCACTCCCATCCAGTTGGATATTATGGATAAAATCCAACTGACGCTAGGTAATGAACCCACCCCATCGAACTGCCCACCAAACAAACAATATGTCCCAGCAAAATTACAGCAGCAGGTCTTTGAGTGAGTCCACACCTGTCTCAGAACAGGACAACCAGGAGTTCAGTGCGTTACCACACTGGTCCAGAAGGCGTTTCGCTGGCCATCACTAAGAGCCGACATGAAGGGATACGTCGAAGCTTGTGACAGTCGGAGCAGGTTTTTTTCTAAAGACTTTTTGCAACAGAGAACTACACTGGTGGAGGGAGTTTCTCCCCATTCCAGTGCGTGCTCAGTTACCAACCCCGACTCTTTCCATGGTCAGTGGAACTCTCAGACTTTCCCACAATAAATGACTGGTTCCAGCACAGTAGAGAGGCTCATGTGCATCTACAAGGAGCTGGTTGGTGTCAGGAAATACAGGCAAATCGGCGAAGACGCCACCAGTTTTTTTAAACACCCCCTCCCAACTCCATTGTTTTTGGATGGTAAGAAGGAAAAAGTACTGCCATTTGCAATTTCTCTCTCTAAAAAAGAAAAAAGACTTCCTGTTAAACATTAAATGTGGGTGCATTTTGCAATAACACAACAATTTAAACAAGTTTATCTTGGAGTATCTCTCCATACCCAAGTGCAAGCCTGGTAGACTTATTACTGCTTTTTTATAAGGAAAACATAAATCTGGCAGGAAAAGGATATGGCAGGTAAATACTAAAAGTTGTTTTTAAATGGAAAGAAATAAAATGTCCCTCCATTTATCTCCAAAAAAAACCCCAAAACTAATATTTTAGATTAAAATGTAGGTTTATCCTGTGAAAAGACAACAATCCAAAACATGAGGAAAAATTAACAAAGTGTGAATGAACTAAACCTTTAAACAGAAATAATTTTGAATGTTTGCTAATAATATCTCAATATATTCTTTCTTTCTTGGGGCTTGTTTTTCATCTAGTTTCCAGGGTGTGAAAACTTTTGCACTCTACTGTATGGTAACAAACCCACAGTCAGTCAAAAAATAGATAAACTGCATTACTGGTGTGTTTTTTTTTGGGGTTTTTTTTTTGTTTTTTTGCAAAGCTGAACGACTTTCTGGAAAGGCCTTGAACTTGGCAAAGGTCTGCTGCTGTTTTTACTGTTCGACAACAATCAGGTTCAGGACACGCCCCCTTAGATCATACATCGCTTCCTCTGCTTGCAATTAGTCCTCTGAAGGCTATTCGTCAAACATTTTGAGCTGCAGTACCATGAGCTAGATTGCACTGGTTACAATTGGCTATTTCCTGCTATGGCTAAAAAACATAAACATGAAAAGAATAGCCAGAGCCCGTATGTGCTGCAGAGGAAGGACAAAGGAGATCTGCAGAACCTAAATGCCTCAAGCTCTCTAACTCTTACTGAGCAACACAACCAGAACAATAACCCGTTAATGTGGCTGTTAATGTCATATTCTCATATGCATCAATCGAATTAAACCTTCTGGAAAACTTTCTCTGTGGAAGGTTGCCAAATAGAGAGAAAAGAAAAACACGCGAGTCAGCTGCCGCAATGTCAGAATGCTTATGCTGATCTAGTGTGGATCAATCATCAGGGGAAAAAGGTTATTGATTTCTTTTCACAAAAGCAGTCCAAGTGCTTATATAAATTGAGTGTAAACAAATCCGATGAGCCATGACTCTCTATAAAAAAATATGTTTTTTAAAAAAGCTGACGAGGGAGAGAAAGGTTTAGCTGTGGCTTTTCCTGATCCTGCAGCAGTACCTTCATGCATTCTCCCCCATTTCTCTGTAATTGAACACACTCTGAAGAGCTTTTATGCTTCTGTCTGCTGAGGTTCAAGCACTTGTATCCAGGGTTACTGTTGATTGGTAACAATCCCATGCTCAGGTGTGTGTCTTTGTGTGTATGTGGCACATGGTCTTTCGATTTCGAATCATCACACCAGTGCTGGTGGGCACTCGGTGCTCCAAACTCTGTGCCATCAAAATTCCTTCCACGACTGACGACTTGCTCCTAAGATCACCACATGGACTTGACCATTGCTGAAAAATCTCCAAAGTCCACAAATTCACATATGATCGATGTCGGGTTTTTGTTGTTCCGTACTAAATGTATACGTCTACACACACACATGAGCGAGGTTTTGAAAAAAAGGAGCAAAATATAAACAGCCAAAGAACAGTATTCATTACTCAATCTGTATTCGCTCGATGTTTTCTGCCAACAGAAAACCACAATAACCCATGAGGGAAATTGGGATATAGTACTGCAAATGGTCCAAAACCATGTCTGAGATGCTACAACAGCTTCTGTGTACATATTTTGAAGATTTCTGCTGGGCAGCGGAAAAAACGAACGCTCTCCGGTGAAAATATAGCAGAAGGAATGAGCTGAAATAGTTCTAAGAATCACAGTGCACACAAAAACACACACACACATACACATACACACATATACACTCTTATAAAATGCACTTCAAAATTGCTCTGGGAAAGAATCATCAACTTAATGACATGTTATTACGGACTGCGCGCCAAACGCAACATGGGAGTGAACAGCAGGAATGATGCGGGCTGACCTACCAGACACAAAGTCTGAAGCTGGTACAACTTGGCTCAGAATATTTAACGATATGAGACTGATAATCACAACATAGTTGTGTTATACAATAGGTAAAATCACCCACTTAATTCAAATAAGTTGAATCCACGTATCCAGGTTTTCATTTGTAAATCTGCCAGTAATCATTTATTTAGTCATAAATGCCTCAAAAGTGTGTAGTATACAGCATATTATCATAACACATCTATTATTAATAGTTCAATAAACTAACTTTGTTTTTTTAAGTTATTCATGTAACTGTGATTTGCATTGCCTGTTAGCTTACATCGCTGACACTTTATAAAAATAGTGCAATTTATTTTTTTGTTGTCATTTAATAAGCAAAGTGATGAGCAGCTGCAAGTGCAGAAAAACTTTCATAAATGTAAAAAAAAATTGAAACAAATAAAGCCAAACACAAAACAATAGACAAATTAACAAAATCTGTAATCTAACTGTGGAACTGGACAAGAAAAAAAAACATGCATGACAACAAAAGACAGAGAGTTGTGAGACACTCATACATACAGTTTTATACATTCATATATACGATTTACAATTTTTCTATCTTACAATCATAATAGCGATACGACAAAACTGTAAAAAAGACTTACGCGGCAGGCAACATAGCAGCGTATGCTCCGCCCTCTGAACGTGAACCGGCGCTCATCCACACACCCGCTGCCACATACATACATACATATATATATATATATATATATATATATATATATATATATATATATATATACACTGTATAAAGTACAGAACTGTAAATTGATCTTTTTGGCTAAATGATGTACTGTAATTTCTTATATTAATAACAAATTACAGTATACTACCCCATAATGATCACTATTCTTTAAGACTCCTGAGTAGGCTAGGCTAGGCTATAGGCTAGGATTGATTAGATGCTAATTGATCAATCAGGTGCGTGAAGTGACACATTACATTCTGTGTAGAGATGCAAATTTTGCTTGAGAAATCAATGCAATCCCTGTCCCTGACACACGTGTTGAATATAGAAATATGGGGCCACAGGTTTGCAATGTGTAAGATGACTGTATGTTTGTAAGAAATCAAACATGATGCTAAAAAACTAACAATTAGCCGGTGTAATTAATGTTCAAAAAATCATCCCGAAATGTTTTATTCCTTTTATACCAATGCAATTTATCAAATGCACATCATTTAGTTTTTTTTTTAACAATTTATAATCAATGCTTAATTTTGTAAAAATGTCTGCAAAACAAACTGGCTCCTTTTTTATCACGTCTTAAATTCAATCCAACAAAATACACTATTTCTTGTGCTAAAGTAAAAGTACTAATCCCCTGTGTAAATATGACTCCTTTAACACAAAAGTGTGTGCATTTAAAGGGACACAGTATTGAAATATAAAAGAAGTGATGTATGAGAACTCTGTGTGAATAGTGGTCTATTCTCCTGCACATCAGAGGAGAAAGGAGAAAGTTTTTTATAGTTAGAGACACATTGAGAGAACCATTACTCCACACACACTCTGACCAGAACCGCGGGGTTACGCTTGTGCTCTCGCCACAACTTCTGGCGCGATGATGGAGGAATGTTGGTAGTGAAAAGTTTCCCAAAATGAAATTATTTTAATATAAAATACACATTTTTTGATTCGCTAATTTCCACCACTCTCCAAACAATCAATCCCTTACCAGCCTCTTCTCTCTCTCTCTCTCTCTCTCTCTCTCTCTCTCTCTCTTTCTCTCTCTCTCTCTCTCTCTCTCTCTGAGTTAATAGTAATAAAAATATGTCATGCTGCTAAAAAAAACAGAAGCACAAAGTCTTCCCAATTTGACACTTTCCCCATATCATATAACATTTAGATTTTTTTTCCATGGGCTGTTAAAAAGTGCTGGCTCTGGTGACTCTTTCCATCTCCTTAAAGCTTCTCCATATTAAAAATTACACATGAATTTGAACTGTTATGTAACTTATGCAATTCTGACCTCGAAGCCCATGTGTATATGTTATATCATATACCATAAAAACTAATATCATAATGAAACAGTGCATTATCATAAAACTGCACTATGGTACAAAACTAAATACATCAGGAAAAAAAAAAGACTAATATAATATGTAATAACTTAAGTAAAGGAAAATCGAAACCCGACTTCCATCAGAAAAACTACTAAGGTGCTGTTTATAACACCGGGTCATCGGCTATATCCTCGAATGTGTTATGACCCCATGCTTATAAAAATGTTTTGTTATCATAAAGTCAAAGGCTATTAAGTTTCAGCACATGGAGCATCCTAAAAATAAATCGCACAGGGGGACCAGTCATTCGAAGGTCTCTTGGTTGACGTGGAGATATATAAAATATATGCAATCAGGGGTCTTTGTTTTCATCACAAACAGACTGCTGTAAACCCTGCTATGCATGATGCATTGCATGTATTATATATATGAGTATATGAGTTCCATGCAATACTGAATTCATACCAGAGAGCTCAGTAAAATTGTTTGGTGTGTCTCCTAATGATGGACAAATAATGAGTAAAGTTTCTCTTACTTCTAATATTCAATCCAGCTTAGACACTCATGAAAGCTGAGGAAGAAGCACAACACATATACACCCACACACATACACACCCACATACAACAGCTTGTCACTGGCACATTTTTTATTTCTGCCAGTGTGTGTCGCTGCTTATGCAATGCAGTCCTACCTGGCATGTGGCACGTCTATGCTGGACGACACGACCTTGCGTTTTTGCTCAAGCAGGGACACGGACCGTGTGTTGTCCTTCTCCATGGCCCCTCGCCTGTGCTCCGGTGCCCGCAGATCCTCCACCCCGTTTGTGTTCTCGCTTTTCTGCGTGCCACCGTTATGACCCTGTGCTGGCACGTCTCGCTGCCCGCCGTTACACAAACTCTGCCAAGAGAAAACACACATAGTTCACTAAGTGCAGGAAAACATTCTTCTACAGCGTTTTTTTCCCCCCTCATACATGTCCAAAAGCAAGAATGCAGTAGAGCGAACTGGGATTCTAGGTGCTTTCCCACTAACAAATCAACATGAAGAGATTAAAAGCAAGCGTTTGTACAACAGTAAATGCATTTAATCGCAACAACTGTTTGGGATAAATATGATTTAAATAGGAGGAAAAAAAAAAAAGAAAAAAAAAAAAGATTTACGGATTTTTAACTCTGCAGGAAACTGTTTGGTCACACAATCATTAGAATATTTTCTGACCATATATATATATATATATATATATATATATATATATATATATATATATATATATATATATATATATATATATAAAAACGCAAAGTTGTGTCGTCCAGCATAGACATGACACATGCCAGGTAGCAAAATTGGACTGAAAACACAAACATAATAGCAACAAAAGCGTTTCTCTGTGTGGTTGGTGTTGCATGTTGTGTGTTGCTTTATACCAGAGGTGTAATAAAACACCACTATCTGTATCTGTATATGTTTACTACTCCAAAATTTCTTTTCATTTGGACATAAACCGTGGCCTAACCTTGTTCTGTCATTAGAATGTTTATTTATTTATTTATTTATTTATTTTTATGTGAACCCTACCACTATATCCAAAAACCACTAGGAAAAAAAATACAGTAATCCCTCGTTTATCAGGGTGGTTACGTTCCAAAACCGCCCACGATAAACGGACGTATTACTGTATTAACATTTTACTATATTTCATAATTCATAATTCGATTTGTATTAATAAATTTCCTAATTTCAACATAACACTCCATAAAAACTATTCCCTATAGGTTTTTGGTCTATCGTGCTATCTGCGAGAGACCGGGAAAATCAGCCAAACTAATTAGTTATGTGGCAAATGCAATTCCGTGATAAACCGGGGGCGCGAGATTCGAACCGCGGTAAAGCGGTGGACTACTGTATTCTGCTAACAAAGCTCAGTTTGCAAATTATAACAATAAAACAGAAATCTGTAGAAAATAACTACATTCAGCCTGAGCTAAGAGACGACAAGTGGTCTCAAACAAGCACCCTGGCAAGATTTACTGCAAATGTTTTTGTGTTTGTAACATTTCCGAAAGAGCAAAGAAAGTTTCATGGACACACATTCGCAGAAACTTTCTATGAAGCTGGGACAAATTTACATTGATGGGGCTGGTCAAAATATTGTACTTTCAGTGGCATTGGCTGTACATTTATGGCATTTAGAAGATGCCCTTACCCAAAGCGACTTACAACTGAGCAGTTGAAGATTAAGAGCATTGCTCAAGGGCCCAGAAGTAGCAACTTAGTGGTGCTGGGATTTGACCCTATGACCTTCCGGAGTCAGAGTCCAATGCCTTAACCATTGAGCTACTGTATTTTGGCATATTTTAGCAGTTCAGTAATGCATTTTTTAGGTGTCAAGCTCAAATATTACTTGGATCATTGACTACACTACATAGACAAAGGTACATGTGTTTTATCCACCAACATTTTACCACATAATTTGATAGAATGTAGAATGGATGTAGCATTCAATTTGCCCTTCACTTGAACTAGGAGACCCACACATGTTCCACCATGACAAAGCCCCTGTACACAAAGCCAGTTTCATGAAAATATGATTTACATGGATTGGAGTGGCTTCCGTGGTCTGCTATAGAGCTCTGACCTCAACCATATTGGACACCTTTGAGATTAATTTGAACACTGACTGCAACCACAGACCTCCTCACCTCACCTACATCACTGCTTGTCTTTACAAAAACCCTTGTGGCTGATGAACACACACACAAGCCCACTCCCAAATCTTGTGAAACCTCCTTCTAGAAGAGTGGAGGTTATTATAACAGCAAGTGGAAACAAAATTTGGAATGGGATGATCAAAAAGCACATAGGAATCTTGTGGACACACAAACTTTTGTCTTGTTTACATCATTCCTTTCTACACAACCAGTCAGAAAGCTACAGCTGTAGTAGCTTCTCCTGAATACCACTAGTTGTACCTTTTTCAGTTACCAAATAAAAAACATAATGGAAGCTTTGGTACTGGACTGGTGGCCACATTTTCAATTCTCTGCCAACATTTTTGGTACTTTAAGCGGTGAAAAAAGGGGCATAAAAACATTATCACCTCTAACTGGAGTCGTGTTTGCATCGATGGCAACGGCTGCACAACGACAATTAGCTGCACCGGGGCCACAAACTAGATCAAGATGTTGTTTGCATGGTGATGAGAAGAAGTGTGTAATCTTATCTTATAACAATAAACACCTGAGTGTAGATGATCGGTGCAGATTTCCGTACAATCCACACAGGAGGATCCAGGAAGGAATCCGTTTGCACAAACACTTACTCTGTTGCACCGAAATCCCTGGTGGCTAAGTTTATGTATAGTTAAGCAACATGCCTGCTATACTCATATGCTACGTTGTTCTCTAAATCTCTACACTATTCATCACACCTACAACATGCTGAAGTGCTGAGTGATACAAAACATTCAACCACATTATCTGTGTAAAGCTGCTTTGAAACAATGTTCATTGTTAAAAGCGCTATACAAATAGAAATGAATTGAATTGAATTAAAAAAACACCACAACACACTGAATATTATCTAACCACTGGCTGAGTATTCAATTAGTCTTTGCACTTAATGCAAGCGTTAATGCATCCTGTCCATGTGCATACGGACATTTTTGGCCCCCTTATTCTAAAACATTCAAACATTAAATTGGTTAAAATAAAAGTAGAGACCACAAACTAACATCCAGCCAATAGAAATAAATCACGTCTGCAACAGGTCTGTTTTTTTTAATACATTATTATGTGATACAAAGAATTGTAAATAATTAATTATTTAATTCGACACAAAAAAAATCACAGAAAAAGCTTTTTTTTCCAACAACAACAACAAAAAAGCCCGAAAGATACGATTATTTTTTTTTTCAACTTTTACTCTTTATTTTGACTCCAGCATGACTTTTCCATCATTAACTATTAAACATGCCAATCCACAAAGCCCATAACCAATATCTCAAATCATAACACAGAAATTAAGCTCATAATCACATAAATCTAATCATTTCCTGTCCTATGACATTTTAAAAGACATGGCAAATAGTTTGTTCCTTATGTTCCTATAGCAGCAAAATCCCAAAAGGTTTTATTCCTTTTATACCACAACGATTTGCAAACGCTAACAATTTTTACAGTTGCATTTTACTGTTGTGCAACCTGTAGGAAACGAGTTAGTTCCAGTTTTTCTGTATCACTTTCATTATAACATTTTTAAGCAGATGTTCTCACAGCAGCCGCTGTCTGGAAACCAAACTCAATCAGCTTCTCTTCAGATAATGCTTTATCCTGTTTTTCATGGACATTACACTTTCTGTGAATTACTCTACTGAACAAAATATGACTAAAGAAGAATGATTGCATTATATTGGACTTTTTCCTAGTATTTGGATTCACTTTAAATATCCCTTACATTCTACAAATTTTGCACAATCATGGTGAAAAATCATATGCAGTCTTGCATCTTACAGTACCCTCAACAGATTTGTTCTGGATTCACGTTTAGTGCACTACACATCTCTCTATTTCGCTCTAATGTACATCTGTGCTGTGACTCAAAGATGCCTATGGCTTATAATTACATTTATTTTAAATCAAGCAATTCATAAACCAGTGTGCACGAACACATTTTGCTCATGCGAACACTTCGGGAGCTTCAATCAAATTAGGCATATCATAATTCTATCAAATTAATTAGATTGGTGAGCGCGAGGGTTCCATTATTTGATTGGATTAAACCCAAGGAAAACATCCCCCACTCTGCGTCCTTCCTCGTGCGGTTGACTGTACTACACTTCACTAAGGGGAAAAACAGATTTAACACCGGTCAGTGAGCACCACGTTCCCCGCACTCTTGAAACAAAAAAGCACTTGAAACTTGCAGCTAGACATTTATTTCTCCTCCTGGGTTGAGCTGTGATCTGTAACGGGTTCCAGGCTGTGGTAAATCAGCCCTTAAAGGCACTTCAAGGACTGTAGTAAACACCAAGAGCACCTCTACCGCCTGTCTCAAAACACCCCGTTATCAATCAGGAGACAATATATGCATGACACCAGGCTACACGGACGGCACGCGGCTCTATATCACATAACGCCACACAAAAGTGGAGCTTCAGCCTCACCATTATTTGACTTTAAGTGAAACGGATAGAAGAAAAACCTCCTTTGTCCCGCCTTTGTCCTCAGGGCTCATGCTGATGCAAATAAAGCCCCTCCTTACAACAAGTCAACAAGTGCCATTCCCAATGAATAGGGCACCATTTGGAATCCTGGTGCTGTGCCAAGGGCTACAGATTGAACAGTTTTTTTAATCTGAGAAACTTTATTAATGTTCAGATCCACTCCACCTAAGCTTCATAACCTCCTAACACACCCTCTTTGTATGCATGTAAATTTTTTCTTTCTCAAGTCACACTTCAATGCAATGCCTGAGCAAATATCCTGGTAGTTAAAATATCTTCGTGCACTAATCAGAGTGTAACAATGGTAAATCATACCACAAACAACACACACACACACACACACACACACACACACACACACAAACAAACACATGTCCATTAGTCTATAAATCTCTATGTTATGAGTAGATGTAGAACAGCTTGTGCTGCTGCCCTGTTTGCTGCAAGCAAATTTTTTATTGTATTATTATTTTCATCATCTGTGTTTTTGATGCAAGTGCAAATTGAAGCCGAGTGACGTCATGAAAGTGAGGTAAGTGGCAAAGCTTTGTTTTAGGTATTAAGTGGAAATGAAGCAGCAGCTCATGAGTGAATGATGCATTATTTCAGGAGGTGGCCGCAGTGCATGCAGAATGCAGCACCATTGGATTAGATACATATACATATTAGTATAGGGGAATAAGGAAATGTATAAATAGCCAGTCGGGGAGGGAGGACAGAATGGAGTCTGTCATGAACCAATACATGCTCGCGCGCGCGCACACACACACACACACACACACTCTCGCTTCCGCTAGTGTGCAGAATGCTGCAGAGCGGGTTGGTTTCGCCATGCTCATGTCAAAGAAAATGCATTAATCATGTCCGTGCTGCAACAAGGCTTGCCATTATACACCTATTAGACATTAAGCATGAAGCATGCATGTAGCACGCGCGCCGCAAAGCTCATCGCTGCGCTCTCATCGTTTGCGTTCAACGAAGTCGGTGATGACGATGACGACGATGATGATGATGGTGGTGACCGACATACCAGACTGTTGGGTTGACAAAAACAAAAACAAAAACAAGCTGGCCTCTGCAGCGCGCGCGAACACACGAGCGCAGGCGCGCGCACGCACGAGCGGGCGCGCGCACGCCTTAAAAAAAAATACACACCTTCAAGCTCGGCTTCCTCGCTCCCTTGACAGCTTCATCCTCCGCGTGTCCGCTCGGCACCGGCGCGTCCCTGTTCTCGCGCTCACCCGCTTCCCCTCCGGCAGCAGCCACCGCCGCTCCCGAGCCGGGCGCGTACACGCGGCTTCCGATTAGTGAGCGCTTGACCAGACGCCGGGCGTGCATGACTCCACCGATTAGGAAAGATTTAAAATCTCAAAAAAAAAAAAAAAAAAAAAATTATATAAATATTGTCCTTTACGAATAAAAAACGTCGAAATCAATAAGGCAGTAGCGCACCGGAGCGAGCTCTGCACATGCGTAACGAGCCCGGTGATGCATTTTCGGCCATGTCGGTCTCAGTCGCGCGCTCTACGGTTTAATCAGAATTTTAAAAAATGCATATTTATTCAAAGTAAATCTGCATGTGCTGCGTGCAGGTCGGACACACGGATCTGTCGGTAGCCCGACCGGCAAGGATCTCTATATTATTATTATTTTTTTTCCAGTCGGGGGTGTTTGTTTTCTTCGCGGAGACGCGCACAAAACACGGCACGGCGCGCGCACCTCGGAGCGGGCTGGACAACGCAAAACCGGAGACGGATCCTATATTAAAGAACACCACAGTGTGGACGCCTAATGTGCACGCATTTCACACATCGCTCCAAGAAGCAGCTTTGATTCCTGTCGCCCACATCACATCGCATCCGCAACGAGTCGTGTGCAGTTCCGTTCCGTGCCGGTCTTTAGTCACCGAGCCTGCAGCCTCGACCGGCGGAGCGCGCGCTGTAAACATGTGCGCTCTCGCGCCGAGGATCTGCGCTCCGATTGGCTAGCGGCGTACACGCCTCCGCGTCTCAGCGCGCTTCTCTGCCCCGCGCATCTTCTCTCACTTTCCAGCCAGAACGCGCTCCCCAGAACCCCTGTCTTTACTGCCAGCCTTATTCCTAAATCTCATGCCAGGGTGTACAAGTTCCCGGATGCAACCCTAAGCCTAGTGCTTGGGGTGCGTCTCAAACCGCATACAAAGCATGTGACTGCTAAATGGGTCCGCATTTTTGTGTGTAAACACACAGAAGAGCTACAAAACCAGCACTGTTCAAAACAATGAAATGCTGAAGAACATAACATATCCTGCATAAAGAAGGTGCATCTCTGATAGCATAAATGATATGCACATGATAGTCTAATATATTTATCCTTCAAATGGTGCACCAGTGGTTTATATCATTCCTGGCTGTTCTAGAAATCACCAATCAAAACAATACAAACTTACCTCCATACAAAACCCCCCAGAACTCATCCATGTGTTGTCCCAGTGCTAGAGCTTTTTGAATGGATACCCATGATTGAGATGACAAAAAGAAAACAATGAATACATTATATTTAGTTTGATTTGAGGTGGAGCAGATATCCTTCAAAATGAACACATGGCACAGGTTTTTAATTATACGTGTGTCTCTAAGTGCTTTATTTTGGTCAGGGTCACAGTGGATCTACAGCTTCCCCCAGGAACGCAAAACACAATGTGGGCATGCGTCCAGGAAATGATGTCAAGCGTCCATACAGTACCTAGAGGCGGTTTAGCATGTCATTTCAGCTCCACATGTGCCCCAAGTGAAACCCATTCTTGGAATCAAACAGAGGTTCAAATCATGGAGCTGTAAAGTTGCGTTCACACACACACACACACACACACACACACACACACACACACATACAAATACACACACATACACTCAGGGATTTTATCCCCGCAAGTCACAAGGTATTGTACAATCATGTCACTTCTTTTATCAGAGTGTAATGCATTTAGCATTCCATAAATCATGAGACGGATCATGTGCATTCTACATTCACTCCCTTTTTAAGTCACTGTACATTATATTTCACTCCGTATTTGCACGTTTCCTTAGCTGTCAATGTGACCCTCTGGAATATTGTAGCCAGAATCATTTCATGAGTGCAGATGGAGTCTCTGTTGTCCACCTTTCCATTTCTAAAAATGTGCAGTCATTAGTTTAGGCCCCATGTGGGTCTCTTCCACTTAGAAGTCCTCCAGCAACTCCCCAATAAAATGATGCCCCGATTGCACTTATACGAACACCTACGTTTTAACACAGCAATAGACATCTAGAGAAATCTTCACAAATATGCGGTTACTTTATTGTAACTCCGCTTTACGTAAAGCTCTGCCATAATGTTTTCACTTTATCATTTAGATAAAAGTTCCTTTTATATTGCACAGCAGCTCCATCGTGAAGCACAACACATGCTGAGACAGATGTGCCTGTCAGGAATAAATCAAATGAAATTGTGCCTGTAGATACCAAATCTCATCATGGTCTTCAATTTAAAACCGCTTGTCTCAAGGTCACGATAGTGGATCATCAAAAAAAACAACTGACCGTTACAACCCTCCTACTAATACGTCTTCTCCGGCAATTCATTGCTGAAATTACACATATATTACACATGCTCCTAAAATAGACTCATGCGTTGTGTCAGGCCATCTGGTGTCCGAGTCTATCATCATACACTCGTTGTTATCTGCAAAAAAAAAGCTGCATGTAGGCCAGTATTACATATGTTGTCATGTTTTGGCATAACAGAAAGGAACCGGTTGGCCTTGAGAACATAACGGTAAGGATTGAAATGTTTTCTGAGGTTGTGTGAATGTGAATGGCCAAAACGAAAATGTCGCATTGTTTGTATGTTCTTCACAGCTTAGTAAAATTAGAAATGAAATGATATACAGTACAGACCAAAAGTTTGGACTAGGGATGTCAACGATTAATCGACGATCGATTAATTGTCGATAAATATTTTAATCGATAAACCTTATCGACGGTCGATTAAGCATGATCACCATTAACGTGCATAGTTTGAGACGTAGGCAGCTAGCTGGTTTGCCAACCGCCAAAAGAGGACGACGCACGCGGCTTATGCCAAAACATGTAAAGTACAGCAGTTGTGAAGGAAAATGAAGCGAGCACGCAAGAGTTTTGTTTGGGATCATTTTATTTCAAATTAAGGAATTTCCTAAAATGCAAAAACTGAAAAAGTGTATTTGATTTTCATTCACTTTATTTCCGTGAAAATAGCTGCCGTTGTTGTTCAATAGAATATTCAAAATAGGCTCATTAAAACACAAGCGCACACACTCACACGAGATGAAATATGCGTAGATCTTTACAAAATACACATGGATTATAAAGCATGTGAAAAGCACACACAAGATAAAATGCACTTAGAACGCTTGGATTATGAACTGGGTTGAGCGAGCGGAGTGGAATCTTCAGAAAGGCGCTCTGCGCTCTTAAGGAAATATTACCACTCCGCTTCGCTCAGCTCATATGCCAGAGTGCATCTGAGACTGCGTTATATTAGTCATTGTATTTGAATTAAATAATTATATAAAATGATCAATCGATTCATTTTATAATCCTACTAGCCTTTTATTTACAGTAAAAACCCTTTCCTTTGTGGGAGGACGCTTGCGTTTTTAGTGTCATTGCACAACAATTCATGCGATAACTACTGTAGACGCATCTTGCAGTATGAAGGTTAACGATTAATCGATTAATTGATCGTTAATTTAAACGACGATCGATCATGAGAATTTGTCGAAATTGACATCCCTAGTTTGGACACATCTTCTCATTCAAAGAGTTTTTTTTTTATTTTCATGACTATGAAAATTGTAGAGTCACACTGAAGGCATCAAGGGCTATTTGACCAAGAAGGAGAGTGATGGGGTGCTGCGCCAGATGACCTGGCCTCCACAGTCACCGGACCTGAACCCAATCGAGATGGTTTAGGGGTGAGCTGGACCGCAGAGTGAAGGCAAAAGGGCCAACAAGTGCCAAGCATCTCTCAGGGAACTCCTTCAAGACTGTAGGAAGACCATTTCAGGTGACTACCTCTTGAAGCTCATCAAGAGAATGCCAAGAGTGTGCAAAGCAGTAATCAAAGCAAAAGGTGGCTACTTTGAAGAACCTAGAATATGACATTTTTCAGTTGTTTCACACTTTTTTGTTATGTATATAATTCCATATATAATTCCACATGTGTTAATTCATAGTTTTGATGCCTTCAGTGTGAATCTACAATTTTCATAGTCATGAAAATAAAGAAAATTCTTTGAATGAGAAGGTGTGTCCAAACTTTTGGTCTGTACTGTAAATAAAGGACAACCATTATTTAAATATTCTACCTGTAAATAGATCACATTTTCATGTTCTGTCAGGCACATTGGTAATGGAATTTAAGTCACCTGTCACTTATGGAAATATCAGAACAGCACCAGGATAAGAATTAATAGCAACTGTAATATATATATATATTTTTTTTTTACAATAATCACTTTAACACTAATTGCACTTTTACTGCCTGGTAGGTGCAAATTCAGAAAATCATTAAGGTATCACTCAGAATCTCTATAATGGAGGGCAATTCTTTTCTTGGTGACCCAAAATCCCCTGGAGAGTTTTCATCTACTGGAAAATTCCCCTTTTCACAGCACCTCTGTTGAATGCATTTGCATACTTGATGCTTAGTGTCAAATATAAAGAAAAAAAAATCCCTCTATGGCAAATCAATATCCTGGATATAATAAAACATATTTAGTAAATTACAGAGAGTCAAGGAATTACGTTTTTTTGGTAAGTTGATCCTACTAACCACAGGGGATATATATATTAAAAAAAGAGTGAATTTAATGGTAAAGCTGTACTGTAGATGTACTAAAGCGGACATATTAGGTGAATTGGGGAATAAATTGCTCTTTTTCCTGCACTGCTTTTTTTAATCTGTTCAAATTTAATGGAAACCAGCAAGGGTTACGTTCTATGACCCCTCGTGAGTAAAAAATAAAAATGGCGAGGTTTCGACTTTTCTTTTGATGGTTTCCTTTTTGAAGGGGAATTGTATATGTAGTGAATTTCTGGTCATAAATAAATAATTTACTACTTTAAATGAATAATACAATAATAAAAGTTTTTCAAACATTTCTTTGTAATTTATTAGTACAAATTTGAAACGTTATTCCGAACTTTCGCAAACTATCGAGGTTCCACTGTGTGTGTGTGTGTGTGTGTGTGTATATATATATATATATATATATATATATATATATATATATATATATATATATATATCGTTTTTTGTTGTTTTTTTTGTTTGTAAAATGGCCATATGTTGGATGTCTGAAGGCACTTAAGCAAATTTATGATTTCCTGTCTGTCTGAACCAGAAATAAAAGTGAACTAACTGTACCATATTGAATTGCAGAGCAAATCTTTTTCCACAGAATCGTATTGCATCGAATCGAAATCGGATCGCACTTCATCATAACAGAGGTGAATCGTTTCACGTCACATCGGTAGCTGCTTCATTTGTATCTTTAATGTATCGTATCATTGGCTATGCATCGAGATGCAAATCGCATCAGCTTCAGTTTTAGAGAAGCACATCTGTAGTAGACACGTTTCTAAGAAAATTTCTAAAGCAATGCTGCTGTATTGGCTTTTTTTTTTGCCTTGTGGAAGCACATGAGATGACACTTGTCTAAATTTAGAAGGACAATTTTCACGACATTAGCAAAATGGTTTACCACCTGTGAAACATGCAAAAAAGTTTTTTTTTTTAAGAGAACAGTACCAGAGCTTCTACTGAGCTTTAGTCTATTCAATACAATGGACCTTTTACTATAACTGATCAAGAGGTGTTTTTTTATAAATTTTTATTATGTAATCATAGACCAAGATGCATTAAACACACACAAGCTCTATAATGAATCCAGCATGACTGCAGTATTTAATCGTCAAATGACATATTAAAACGATTATGATGATACAAAACAAATGCAGTGATATGCGTTTACAAAAGAAATTAAATAAAATACACTCAATTTACTATGATGCAAAAAAAGATAACAATATTATACCGTGATATTAAATAATCCACGTACTTTTACAATACAGAGCATGTACCAAGAAAATGTACCAAAGTTTTCACAGAACAAGACCCACTCACAATCACACACAACCTCAGTGGGACGCTTTATATGTGTGTTATATATATATATATATATATATATATATACACACGCACACATACATACATACACACACAAATTCTTTTTAAACATCCACAGGACTTAAAAAATCCACAGCCTCATGTGCTTTATAAGTTGTCAGACAGGGATATACAATTAAAGCCTTCATTGAGAGAAAAGAGAGAAAAGACAGGCACGTTATAGAGGACGTGGTATGTAAAAATCGTACATGTTAATGAATAAAGTTAGAAGTATGTACAAGTGTCTCTTGGCATGTCATGGATACGCATGCAGTGTCTGTTCTCGAAAAGCACTTCGTATTTGAAGTTTGTACATGGTACTGTAATAATAGTGCCGAGGTGAGTACCTTTTGTGCTTTACAAACATACAACTCTGTACCTATTATATATTACGGCAATACAATCAATTGATGAATTGTATCATTCAACTGGATGCACATCCATATATTCTTCACATCACAAATCATTTAGAAAATTCCTATGTTAGGAATCGATATGCTTTTTATTTTTATTGTTAGCATTATAAACATTAGGACCGTATGAATGTTTGAAGTTTTTTTTTTTCTTTAACGAGCCAGAGGTGCCAACATGCTAAAACAGTTTTATCACAAAAACCCAAATGTATGCGATATTGTAAAATTGTACCGAATGCCACATTTTACCATATGCTAATACCGCCCACTTTATCTACTGCTTCCAGTAAAAAAAAAACAACAAAAAACAAATAGAGAGATCAGTGGTTGAAGTCTGTTTGAAAGTAAATGCACCTCATATACAGCATCCTTTCCCCATCTCCTTTTTTTTTTTACCTATAAAACAATTTGGGGGCTAAAGAAATGTAATTAAATAGCTAATTTCTGTATAATTACCAGTCTAACTAAAAACCTCTAATGATGACTGAATGGCACAGACCCAAAATATCCAAAATAGTCATTGTTTTCTATACATTAGATTAGTTATGTATATGTATTTGCATCTTGATTTTCAAATCAAAAGCAGCAAGGTCATTTAAAAAGATGCATCTTGCTACAGCGGTGTTGTCGAATCTAAGCGTCAAGCATCATAATGTAAGCACTGCGGTGACTATAAATTATGGCACCAGAATATTCACATCACCATACTATACATACACTGACTTTTTTTAGCTAATAAAATGACTGTTGCAGTATGTCTGGATCTACGTAAAACTAATCAGAAGTCATGTAGAATCATGATCGTGCGAATCCTTAATAGCATGAGAACATCATTCAGTTGTTCAGTCATCTTCAGGAGCTGGTCAGGGTGGATCTGGAGTCTAACACAGGAACTGACTGGCTAAATAAAGAAAATGTAGATGGGGGAATTTATCTTGGCCAATCCACTAACTGGCATGCTTTTTCAACTGTCAAAAGAAACCAGAGAACCCTGATGAAACCCACATGTACACAGAGAGTCTGCAAAGACAGTAACCCAAGCTTAGGATCGAACCAGGAGCGTTAGAGCTGTGACAACAAATCAAACGTTTTTTTTTCTATTGCACCTTCACACCATAAGCACAAGTTTGTGACTCCATATTCATTTGATTTGCTGGAGTGCCAAATAAGTGCTAAACTAAGTCCATTTGAGCCATGCTACATCACTCAGATTCACTGAAGTGCTGTGCAACTTTCAGTCAGAGACGAGACGTCTCGCTATTCAGCTCCAGCTCTCCGACATTTGCGTAGTCAGACTCCATCAGACCGTTATCCTGCTGGCCCTCGTCCTCTACGCTCTTCGTGATCTTGATGGTCTCGTACCCGGGGTCTGTGTTCTCCGCAGGCTGCTCGGCAGGGGGCGAGGGATACGCGTCTCTTACCGTAGCGTACAGCTCGCTGGAGCTCGACTCCACCACCATGCCCCTGATTTCCCCGATGCTGCTGTAGTCGTGTTCCTTTTCCTCCTCCATCACCGGCTTATTCACAGTGTGGTACAGGCACGATAACTGCGAGGAGGCAGGAAAAGAAAATAAGCAGTCTGGGTTTAGAGTGAAGCAAATTGAATAAAAGGATCTCACTGTATTTTATTTGGTCTACTTGGTCAACCGTGAGAACGGAGAGAATATATTATGCAATATTGCTGAGAAAGATATGCTCAAAGGTATCTGTTAATGCCTTTCCGATAATTGTGTTTATATTCTGGACTTATTTCATTACTGTTTGAACTTGATAGAAATTGAAATAATGTTCCAACCAGAAAATGATGCCAATGCTTATTTGAAAAGTATTATATATAAGTGATTTATTATATCTGCGCTTTTAAATAATTTTTTTTATTGCATGAGCTACACCATATGCAAGTTTTGAAGCAACTGTATTGAATGTTTGTGTGCTGTGGCAGTACAATTTCATTCACTAGAATGCAATGTATGAGGTTCAAACCCTGTTCCAGCATGACAATGTACCCGAGCACAAAAACTCCATGGAGATGCTGAAAGACCTGCTCTAGAGCTCTGACCTCAACCCAATGATCCGGAACACCGAATGAGAGTCATGAGACATCTGTGCCTGACTTCACTAATGCTCTTGTGGCTGACTGGGCAAATCCTCATAACAATCTAGAGGAAATAAAATCTAATAGATGTGTCCCTTCCCAGAAGAGTAAAGGATATTTACAGTGAAAGAGAAGAGTAAAAGTAAATCTGAAATTAGGAGCATTATTTTTCAGGTGTCCATACAACGAAGGTTAATAAGAATTAGAGCTTGGAGTTTTTTACAGCTACAAACATGCACTGGGATTTTATTATTTTTGATCATCTAGTACCACTGAAAGGACAAAATGTGTGTTTCGAATTCGACGCAAAGCATGAAATCAAATAAAACAAAATATCTGTGGAAATATCGGATCTTTTTCTGACTTTCTCTGGTCCAGAGATTGCCTTGACATAATGTAAAGAAAAGGATTTCATTGAATAAACACCAAGAGAAGATCTGCTACTGGTGTGGTTCATGTTTAGAAATCTGGAGTCACTGAAATACAGCCAGTATTTTATCAGTCCTGCTACAGTATTTTTTTCCCCTTATAATCGTTCTGGTACTTTGAAATATACTGCAGGACCAGATCAAAACTACAGAATGTTTGTCCTCCATCCGGGAAAAAAAAAATGCTTCATAATATTATCACATTGCAGATCTGATCTGTTAATATTTCTGGCCAAGAACTGAGCTTCCTCCCCCAACTGGGATAGCACTGTTTAAAAAGCACAATGCTCAGGTGAAAACACACTGGATGATCTGTTGTATTTGATGTCACAGTCTTCTATTTTCAAAGCAAAAACCCTGCAACTCATTTGCAAGCTCATGGTGTGTGAAATGGATGGATTTCTGTTCTTGCCAACTGATAAAGGATATTTACAATGCAGATCAATATGTGATTCATTAATTAAGAAACTGAGTCCTGTGGTAAATCAATACTAAACACTTTGGAAATCTGGAAGGAAAATCGGTCTGTAAAGGTAGCGATTTTTTTTGTAGGATGTTTGCGGTGTGTTTAGTGTTATTAAAACCACTTTACCTCAGGAATATTATTGGCTTAACAATTAAACCAGTGTATTTAATATCGTACACTTGGCTGTGTTAAAGAAAGGCTCCAACATCATTTGACAGACAAATGACAGATGGGAAATTTACAATGACAGGCTGTTGAAGAGGTTTAGAGCCCTGTGGCATCAGATGCTACATCCATTCATGTCAATAAATAAAAATAATCATCTGTCTTTTGTACACATGTAACAATGCACCCTGTTCCCTTTAGCAGCAATGCTGCCATGTACACATGATGGCACTTTATGTCCAAGTCTGTAACAGCAGCAGGATGAAAAGTGCTCCCAGCTCTCGTCTGCAACACAGTTTTTTCCTGTCATTTTCTTCATGTCAGCAAGTCATGTTCTTTATGCCTCAGCTCAAATGATTTAACATTTCCACGCATGCACAGTCTATAAAAATGGCCATTTTTTAGTCTCATCCAAATTCATCATGCCAAAGTGTTTCCAGTACAATTCCAGTAATATTATACCGTAATTTCCGGTAAAATACGGTCCAGTAATTATCCCTTTACCCAACAATTTCATTACATTTTATTTGTATAACACTTTTTACATAAGGTTATAATTTTATAAGAATGTGTACGTTTATTGCCTATACGTTTGTTCCTTACAATTGTTTATCCCTGATAAGCGAACCAGTGGTGACAGTGGCAAGGAAACTCCCTGAGATAGTCTGAGGACAAAACCTTGAGAGGAACCATCCTCAAAACCCATCCTCATCTGAACTGCACCAAATGTCCATTCGTTGCAGTTCCATTGTTGAGTTGTGTAGTAATAGGTGCTTAAATGCAGATTCATTCATGCAACCTTTGGCTTAGGCTGAGCCTTTGTAGTAAACTGTTTTTATTAATTACAGGGCAAATCCATTCTCAAAGTCCAACCTCCAATTGCTAATCTACACCAATTAAAAAAATAATAAAAAAAAAAAAATATATAGCCAGCATTCATTCGTTTGTTTGATAAATAACATCCTTTCTTCCTAACTACTGAGAAGTAAAAGAGAACAGGTATTTTTGACCAACAAAACAAGAAGTAAAAAGCTTTGCAACTGTTATATTAGTGGTTACACTGGTTCAACAGTCATGTTGTAGTAAATATCTGGCAGACGGGTGCACCTGCCCAGCATGAGACAACACCCACAAAACCAGCTGTAATGAGGGCTTTCACAGAGGTGCATTTGTGTATAAAAAAAACTAAACGAGGACATGCATGCTGATTACCTGTTGAGCTGAGCCTCATTAAGCTGTATGCAAAACAATACCACTTACTGCCATGATGGACCCATAATTATCCAAATAAACTAAAAATGTTACTGTTGTACAAGTATGGAACGATGGGGTTTTTTGGGGTTTAGGTACACCACCTGTGTAACGTGTGACAATGTAGGCACATGTATATATATATATATATATATATATATATATATATATATATATATATATATATATATATATATATATATATATATATATCTGCCTCATCTGTCAATTCATCAGGCTATTACACTGACAGCAGACACCTGGAGCATACTGTGCATACTTCAGCGCAGAGCTCATTCTCATACACGCATGCATCATCATGCCAGCTGTTTCCTCACCCCTGCTGTGTGCAGACTTTCATTTAGCCACACTACTCACCTCTCTGGGGTAAATAATGAATTCTGAATGGGGTTTATCCATGTCTGATTTAAAACAGCTGCTCTTCATACAAAGATGCAGTAGTAAACTGGGAGTACCCCGGTACAGCCGTTCAACATGTTCCATGTAGCTAGGATAATTAATTTAACATGGCATAAATCATACAAAGCTTTAACTTGCAACCACCCTAAAATAATTACATAGCAGATTCTCATAAATCAGGCTAGTTAAAACCTGTGATAAGCATCCTACCCCTCTACATTCCTGGGCTCTCTCTCACACTAAATTTGCCATTCTCCCTCTGCACAGTGATTGATTCCATTTCTGGTTTATTTTGCATGCTAATGCAACTAGCAAGCCCTAAAAATGTGACCGTATAATATTAAACCAGAATAAATTGCGTTGAGAGTCAATCTTTGAAATCCTAATGTGAAAATACAAAAGTCTCTAAAACTCTATTGTGATTGCTTGAATCCAATCCAATCCATTCCCAATTAAGCTGGGTGTTAAAAACAGCCATAAACAAATGTACGGCTAACTTTAGTGTAGACACATTGGCGAATCGAAAATCCATGAATTTTGCCTGCTATTTATTAAACGCTTTTCACAAACATTTACATTTGTTAGTTTTGTCTTTCTACTTATAGATATGTTGTTTAAAAATAGATACTTTTTTTTTTTTAAACACCTAATTTTATATATTTATAATATATCCCATGCATTATGACTGTACACTGATCAGGCTTAACATTATGACCACTGATTATCTCTTCATCATGGCACCTGTTAGTGAGTGGGATATTATTAGGCAGCAAGTGAACATTTTGTCCTCAAAGTTGACGTGTTAGAAGCAGGAAAAATGGGCGTAAAAATTTGGGTCTGACTGGGTCAGAGCATCTCCAAAACTGCAGCTCTAGTGGGATGTTCTCAGTCTGCAGTGGTCAGTATCTATCAAAAGTGGTCCTTGAAAGGAACAGTGGTGAACCGGCGACAGGGTCATGGGCAACCGAGGCGCAATAGAGCACGTGGCGAGCGAAGGCTCATGTGTTCCGATCCAACAGACGAGCCTCTGTAGCTCAAACTGCTGAAGAATTTAATTATGTTAATGCTCGACAGGTCAGAACTGTTTTGGCAGGAAACAGGGGAATCAACACAATATTAGGTAGGTGGTCATAATGTTATGCCTGTTTTGTTATGTTCTTTTATTCAACTAAACTTTTCACTTTTCCTATTTTTTTTTCCCCCTAAAGGTTTCAACTATTATAGTAAAATATAGTCCTGTTGTGTGCTGTTTGCTTATGGGTAGAATATTAAACATTTATATTTTCTTTCAGTGTCATCCGTGCATGAGACATTTGAGATACTGAGATGGATACTATAAACCTAAATAAACATCTGTGGCTTGGCTGCTATACCTCTATTAACAGGACAAAGACAAAGATGCTAGAAAGCTCCAAATGTGTTGGACAACATCTGGTGATTATTACATCCTCAAGAGATTAATAGATCCCCGAGACACATGCACCCATTTTGACAGATGAGACAAATCACCAACGGCCAACTCAGAGCTGAGCTACATACAGAGTTGGAATGATTTGACCCTAAACCCAGGCCATATGGGGAATAGAGGAGGGGGAGTATGAAGATGGTATGAGATGATGGGTGACAAAGTGCTGACTTTAGGTTCAAGGGCTGCAGGTGGCTGGGTTGCACACCGAGAGAGGGAAACCCTGGCTGCTGTACACATCTCAGCATCATAACAGATGAGTTAATTGGCTGTAGGGCCGAAGTCAAAGGAAGCAGAGATGCAGACAGAGATAGAGAAAACTAGGGGAGATATGAGTAGAGGGGTGTGTGTGTGTGTGTGTGTGTGTGTGTGTGTGTGTGTGTGTGTGTGTGTGTGTGAGTGTGTGAGTGTGTGAGTGTGTGAGTGTGGGTGTACACTGAGGTATGGAGCTCATGCTGCGTGCAAACAGCAGCTCAGCCTGCAGGCGCAGCATGAGCTGTCCGTTTTCCTCCACAGATGGCTTCATTTGTATGCTACGGATGCACAGCCAGACAGAGCAACCCAACCTAAAAGATCATAATTAAGCAGCAGTCGCTGGCTATTGTTCCCCTCCTGTGTCTAAATTTAGCTCTTTCCATTGAAGAGCAAAATGGACAGCAGGGTTTAGGAGGCATTATCTTTATGGACCTTAAAATACAGATTAGCAATGACCCCCACAATTCAAATCAACCACTTGTTTTATTGAAACTCCTCTTGTTATATTTGAATTTTTTTTTTTTTACCACTTACCTATACCGAGTTAGTGCAAAATGTTTACTTTAGTTTAATTCATTGCTTGGTAATGAAAGCAACCAAAATGCATTTAAAAAGCATAAAAAAAATGTCTGAGACTGTGTGGAAAAAAAAAATGTGTGGAAAAGGAGAAGGGGTTGAAAAATGTTCTCTCAAAACTCATTTGTTCACTGGTCAGAAAGCAAAGTGTAAACAAACCCCCGGCAAGTGCATGTAGAAAATTACGGAAATCAGCCAAGCGTGGCGAAACCGAGCCAGCGCTAAATAAATGATTAAATAACACCCAATCCAAGTATGCCAACACTTACATATTTTAATATAAAAAGAAAGACCAGGCAGTGAGTGCAAATGTGGTCAGAAGGCATTAAAATATAATAAACATGACTGTCGCCTATTTCATTGATGTGTTTGTGACAGGATTCATAAATCTCACGCCATGTAGTATAGAAGTACAGGCTCTACAGTACAATGGCATGATTTTATATGCTATACAGTGAGCAAACTGTAATTAAGAAGCCATTTGGGATTCAGTCGAGGATTTAATAAATTAATCAAAGTCATTGAGATAAATTGCACCAAAGAAAACCACTGCTGTTGGTAAATATAGAAAGTAAAATTATGATATTGATTCTTTTCGGGTCGAATCTTTGTTTGTTTGGGTTTTATTTATTTTAGTTTTTTTTTAAAGCAATCACTGTTTTCAGTGTAGCCCCTTGGTAATGCTTTGTTCTGGGAAAATTACAAGCTCACTAGTGGTCTAAAATATTTTTAAATACACAACAATATTAATTCATTTACTCAGCTGCTTCATTTTTTTATTAATTACCCTGAGAGGAATATTTTGCCTCAATTAATTTGACTAATTTAAATATAATATACTTTACTGCTTAGATATATTTTTTTAAAGTACAAAAATACCAAGAGTGCCCTTTTACAGACATTTTGTAGTCACCACCAAGAGTGCATCTGTCTGTCTATCTGTCTATCTATCTATCTATCTATCTATCTATCTATCTATCTATCTATCTATCTATCTATCTATCTATCTGTCTGTGTTTTCCTCACCTCTCCATTCTGCAGCGTAGTGATGTTCTGGTTATCGTTCTCATCCAGCACTTTATCAGGTATAGGTGGTGGAGTCTCCTCCTCAGGTTGCTCTGCCACTGCGCGCTGGGCCTCGGCTTCCACACTGTAGCGGCTCTTCTTCTTCAGGTCGATAGATGCGTACTCCGACCCGTCAGTCAGAGGGCAGAGGTCAGGAGTGCCAGGGCTGGGGCTCACGTGCCCATTGTGCTGGGCAGTCGAAGGCTCACTGGGGGTCAGTGTGCCGTTATTGAGGCATGCCTCCTTTAGCTCTTTCACCGTCTCGTAGGGTGAATCCTCCACAACATCCTGTGAGACTCCCCCCTTCAGCACCTCGTACGTGGCGTCCCCAGAGGTTTTGCATTCTTCAGGTGCATCTGCTACCTGCAGACTGTTGGCGCAGGGAATGCTGGGTAACTCTCTGTCCTGGGGGCATTTAGAAGAGCGATGCTCTGATTGGATGGACAGCATTTCTTCGGAAGGGTGTGGACTCGTGTCCACGGTATCTGTGAGGACTGAGATGGAGATAAGCAGAGACAACGATGAACACTGCTGATTTAATATCAGTCTTATATTTACCATACAACAGAGAGAAGCTAAGCAAGTACCAATATTTAATTACAATTATTGCCTAAACGTTAATCCCAATTAACGATAGACGTGTTCCCCCTATACTCTATGTCTCTTTAGCAGCTTTTACAAAGAAATAACAATTAATGAGAAGGTCGTGTTTGGGTTAAGAACGAATAGGAGTTAGAAGCACACAATTATACTGTCACAGATGTGGCACTATAATGTTTATCATTAGCTCCTCCATGCTGTTAAGGTTGATGGACAATTGTTTGGTATCTTCTACAACGATGCTGTAGAGAATTAGAGTTTATTTAACTGACTATAAATACAATACAATACAATATATATAAGTTAGAAGTCCATGGTGTTTCCTTAATAAACAGATGTTAAAAAAAAAAAAACGAAACACAAAAAGGCTCCAGCTCACATTTATACTTGTATCTTTCCTTCCACCTTCCCTGTTAAACTACCGTTGCGTGGCATGTATTTACATATCGGAACAAAACTGGCTCTTATAAGTTTCACATTTGGCTGTCAAATAAGAGTGAGAAAAAGGCTGCTACTGCATGACCGTATTTGCACTTTGAATAGTCTGCATACTCACAAACTCTTAAAAAATAAAAAGTCTGCAAGTCTAACAACTTTAACATTTAACTTTAACTCTCTTTTAGTAAACTGTATCTATGGAAGGGATTTCCAGACCAAAATTTAGATATGATGCTTAATTAATAATAATAGTGTTGGAAACAAGACTTGTCCTCCATATTTGTCCAAATGAGAAGTTTTGTATATTTTATTTTTTCCATTATTTATCAGTAAAAATGATTGTGTTTAAACAAGTTATTTTAACTGATTATGATGGTTTAATATATTATGTATATGACATTAAAATTTAATTGTACCTGTACCGCTTGTAAGAGGTCCATTTAAGGAGCTACTGGCCACCAGATCAGTGCCATGGCTGCCTGTATCTGCTGTTTGACTACATGCTTCCTTTTCTGACACCTGCACAGAGACAGGACAAAGACACTTCATATCAGCAAGGACAAATCAAGACACATTCTTCTTGATATAAGTATTATACATACAATGGTAGATGTATAGGCTTATCTGAGGTTATCTTCATGGCAAAAGCTGAGTTACAAATATTCAAAAGATACATAGATAATACAATACAATACAATACATAGATAGTACAAAAATATTCAAGAGATACATATATAATACAAATACAATAAAAGTTCAAATCAAACAAAAAAGAATACGACTTTTATGGTTTTATGTATATATATATATATATATGTTTTACATTTGCATATGACAGAAACGTAAGATAATATGTATAGGGTTTAGTGGAAAAGTCAGTTTTGAATGGCTTACATGATATAAAAGTGTGCCAGAGATTTTTTTGGGGTAAATTTAATTTTATTTGCCATTTGTAAACGTGTCATCTTCTCCTTGGCGCTTGATTAACATATAATGATTGATTATGTGTTTAAGGTCTGAGGGAGGAATTTGACATCCTAGTTTCAGTTTTACTGCATTATCAGCCTTATCATCCTAATTATTTCCTGATAGACCAACAGGACCCAGAACTCAGCAAAAAATAATACTAAAGGATTGATTCTATAAGAGGGTTCACTTCAGTTAAAATGCAGTCTACCAAACGACAATCAGTTTTTGAAGCTTGGAGACATGATTCGGAGACCTTCGTCCCCTTTTGCTGCTGTTACACAAGTGTCACTACATCTATAAATATAGGAAAGTGAAAAAGGAAATGATTTCTATTATCTATATATATGGGGTGAGTCACTCCTCCTTCCTGATGAGTCAGATCCATGTTAATAATAGGATTTCTTAGTGTCCAGTCGGGTACAAGACTGAAGTTCACCTAGTTTAAGATGTCCAAAAGATCTGATTTTAGGTTTGGTCTTATTGTGCACACATAATAAAAAGAAAAAATATTTACAAATCCAGCTGTGTGTCTTCCTTTATGCATTTAAATCTGTAATGCCCAACTGGTTCTGCCTCTATCAACTTATAATTTTTCCTCCAAACTTTCAGAAAAAAAGGAAGTTAGCATAAAAATTAAAACCCACCACATTCGCAATAATTACCCCTGACAATCTATTTCACTTCCTCTTTTTAATCACTGTCAGAGAGGTCAATGACACGCTGAATCAATGTACACTTGAAACTCACTTCCTCTCAGCATTCTGTGTATTCTATTTTTTCAACTGTTGGTGGTGCTGTTGCGCATTATTGCAAAGAATCCTTTTTAATAATCTGATGTCGAGGCTAAAAAATAATTTTTATAAATTAATATTTTTATTAAAATGAATGTTTTTTTGTGTATCACCGAAAGATAAATGGCTTAACTCTGCTGCCCTGTTATACCAGCCACTCCTGGAAGGAAAAAAGACAAACTGGATGGAGGTTTTTGGCACATCATCTTTTTGGTTTTTGGCACATTAGAAGGAAGAAAAGTTGCTTTTTGGCGCCACCTGGTGGTGGCTTTGCGATTTCGCTAACAATCGTTTTAAAGTCTGTTTACCATCTATAAACAAAGACCCTATTGAACCTCTAGCTTGATTATACTAGTGTGTAGTGAAAGTCAGACAGGGTTTTTTCTAAGCACAAACTTAATCTATGAACTAAATCCAACTATTCAAACATTACACAAAAATGAATGGCGATATTCTGGTTATTTATTTCCAGTGAAAGAACACATTCGACTTTATAGGCTAGACTTGCTTTTGATTGACTGAACAACTTTTTTTTTGTTTTTTTTTTTTGTGTGTTAATTATCATATTTCTTTCAATATACAAAAGTATAATTTCATTGTTATGAAGGTTTTTGCTTCACAGCCTGTGTAAAAGTCTTTCTCTAATTGCTCAGTGCATATGTGACAGTATATATGATCAAGCAGACCAAAGGTTAAAATATAAATCAGAGTGCATTAAATAAAATGTGAGATTTATTTCTGTATGATGCATGTTAAAGTGCCGTTCCTATTTTTGAACAAGGAACATTTTAGGCAATAATATCAGGATCCAAATACACCAGTCTGGACATACAAAAATCCAGGCAACAAACTATGAAAACCAATTGGCAACCATTCCAAAACACGTCTACAAGCAACAATAAAAGCTTAATACTTTCCCACAGTTGTGTCCATGCTATGCACATATAACTCTGTCAGATGCAATATGCAAGTGCATTCATCACATGACAAGTCAAATGAGATTTTCATAGATGCTCCCTGCTTCTAAACAACGCTGAACTCCTGACCTTTTTCTCTCACATGATAATTCTGTAGCCTCCATGCATAAAGCACATGCACAAAAAGACTCCCCATGTCCCCAGGCCTGACAAAGCCGCAAGTCTGCCTGCTTCATGTTTTCCTCCCACTGAGCGTCAGCTCCACAAAGCCCCTTCAGTGTGCTGTGCTCTACCCAGTCCTCCAAGTCCAAAACTACAAAATAAACTGCACACCATCTACACCATCAGCTCTCTCCAAAGCAACTCCTGATTTAGCGAAAAATAGCTCTGTGTGAGAGCTATAGAGCAAACAAACGCCTGAGAAATGATTAAAAAGACACTGTGGGGCTCTGCTTTGAGTCTCGGTCATGCATAGAGAAGGATGTGAAATGCAGAAAATCCTTCACATCAAAAGCATCCCGCTAACGTACCCCATTCATCAGGTTCTCATGGTCTCCAGGAAGCCGGGTCGCTTTCTTTTGCCTGGGGAGAGAAAAAAAATATGCATTTGATTTTTTTTCTGCAACTTGTGCAAAGTGCTTGTACATGTGGGAAAAATGTAATCCGTTCGTCCATTCGCCTCAAGACAGATATTTTATTCAGACATGTATACCAATTTGCCATGTTACATTGAATACAGTGATTGTAGCAGTCACGTGCAAGGAAACAGGTTGAAATTATACAACTTATTAGCTTTAATGTACATATGAATCGACGAGTTGGTGTAAATAGACCAAAAAAGACAAGTGATTATCATTATTTTGGAAGATTTTATCTCCATTTCTACTGATATTCTGCCACATTTCACTTCACTGACACATCAATGAGGACGTAATCATCAACGATTGAGAACATCCAATGTGAAATAGAGTTGCTAGTGCTAGGTGAATTCTTTTCTCCAACCATTCTACAAAATGTATTACTTGATAGGCTAACACCATCCGATCTAGTAATATTTGCAGTATTTTACAGCTTAATCCCAGACTGAGAGAGCATTATTATTATTATTATGATGATGATGATGATGATAATGAGGTACTCACCCCTGACAGCTGGCACATAGTACCAGAAGCACAGTGAGCAGCAGGAAGGCCCACAGTGCCGTGAGCGTGCTCACTACAGCCAGCTCACCATTGACCTCCGATCCTGCAACCCCTGAACCCCACAGAGCACTCAACACAGGAGCCATTACACATCACACTCAGCAGCTGCCTACATCGGCCACACTACTACAAGAGCTAAGGACAGAGACAGAGAGAGAGAGATAGAGAGAGATATCAGCAATGTGTCACCTACAAGTCAGCATCAACTGTTTAAGCATGGAACTTGTGTCTTTAACAACCACAACCATAACACTTGTAACAAACACCTTTTCCTGTGTGAAACACTTGACCATACACACTACACGCTTTTCTAATAAAATGGGCGTTAAAGGAAATAGAGCGACATCAAAACAAACAGATAACAGTCAACTCTATTAAATAAAATAGTCATCTCATATTTAATTAAACATCAGTGAACCCAGGACTGCATATTCAATCATATTCAAATCATAATCATTAATTTTGCCTCTACAATTACTTGAACTCTGAGTTTAAACAGCTCTGCCATGGTTCCTATGATTTTTATTTCATCAAATAATTTTTTTGTTCGATTAATTTTCAACGTTCCCATTTATTCGTAATGAATAAGTCAGCTACTGTATATTGATTTATTCAAAATTCACATTTTAAATATCAAGCATGAAAAATATTAAAACTCAGTGTTTTTCATTCTAATAAAAAGGATTTATTGCTTATTTTATATATATATATATATATATATATATATATATATATATATATATATATATATATATATACATACATATACATACACACACACACACACACACACACACACACACACACACACACACCATGACCAGGCATAACATTTCTGACCCATCGAGCATTAACAGTATTAATTTCTTTAGCAATTTGAGCTACAGGAGCTCGTCTGTTGGATCAGACCACATGGACAAGCCTTCTATATATAATATACAGTACAACATTTAAAGTTACCTAAAATTACGTAAAATTTGGTCGCAAATGTGACCATTTTGATACTCAGTTTGAATAACTTTTTTCTTTAAAAATGTATGCAGACCCAAATGCAATTTTAAACAGATATAATATTCAGTCAAAATAGTCCCAACCTGAACATCAGGATACAATATATCAGCGTTAATGTCCTCCAGAAGGGGGCGCAGAAACTCAATCCCGAATATGCATCTTTACACAACAGTATTCCTCATGCTAAGACTGCAGTCTGACAATCTGTGCAAACAAACTACTGCTGTCCAGCACTGATCTGACAATGATCGTGAGGCTTAGGCCGGATTCAGCAAGGCAAGCCCCTGTGTGGAGTTATTTTTAGATGAGATGGGAAGCTGAGTGCACCGCACCTCCACAAACTGAATGTGCAGATAACAATCTGATGGCTGGCATCCCAGAAAGTGGCAGAAAGCCATACTCTTTTGTGTCTGAGGAGTTTCTCAGAGGGGAGAGTCTTTCCTCTTCACTCATACTCGCTCTCTCACTCATTCACTAGGTCTCTGAATAGACAGCTTTGGGCTAACAAAAGTGCTGGCACCTTGTAGTCGGCAACCTTATTTGGATATATTTTGCTGCTCTGCTCTTAAATAGAAAGCGTGTGTGTGTGTGTGCCATGGAAAAAAACAAGCCTATTGTAAAAGTAACTGAAGGACATATGCAAATTCACAATGCAGCAAGATTAGAGGATTGCACTCTACAGTCTTAGGGTACACAAATGTATAATGATGATAATGATGAATGTGTTTTCTGTCGCAGGTCCACATAACAACTGTCTGAAGCTCTCAACATTGATTGTTTGCTCATATGGAAAAAAACAAATCTAATAAGGAAATAATTAGTTCAAATCTTTTTTTGACCAAAGATTTGTTATTACACCCAGTACAAGATTCATAATTTGCCATTCTGTGTTTGGCTTATAATCTTTTTTTCCTGTTATGTCCAGGAATATGAACCAAGCATGATGACATCCAATCAACTGTCATGTTTAGGCAGATGACATAAATGCATAATTCCACATAAAGAGTGTCAGTTACAAAACAACTTTGCCCTGAAATGTCTCGGCTTACGGTGAAAGGGCATCAAATATAGCAACACATTTACATGAATTATGTGGCAGTTTCTATGAAAAGTATAAATAAACGCCATCCTACCTGAGCACTCAGAACTGGCCGCCCTGCCTGCAATGAAACAGAGAGAACGATTAGAGGCTAAGAGCACCCAGAAACAGAACGCGATTCATACTGTATGTCTGCCCAGGGAAATGCATGCTGATGAATACTCTGATATGATACACACCATGACATCATGCACCATCATACATTTTTATGATGAGTGAGGTCTCTGTGCATAGCAAAACATTTCCAAAACACATGCAACAAAAGTATGTGAACGACATATCATGGAGAAATATTGGTGGAACAGGTTCTTCCCAGATCAAGGGTTTGACCTTAAAAGAGCATCCTTTTTTCACATCATTAATGAACATGGTATGTAGATTGGGAGTTGGTAGTGTAGTGGTGAAGACGTTGGACTTCTGATCAGAAGGTCATGAGTTGAAATCCCAGCACCACTGCTGGGCCCTTGAGCAAGGCTCCTAACCCCTTAAAAGTTAAGATGTATGAATAAGATAAATGTAAGTCACTCTGGATAAGAGCATCTGCCAAATACCATAAATATGAATGATTCGATACTCTACATTGCCACTACTGTATGTGTGAATAACTGTGTAAGTGTGTAGGGGGCTGTGTTACTGCATACACTAGCACCTCATTCAGGGTGTGTTCCTGTACTCGCATCAGTAAATGCACAACAGAACATGCGTTGAAGGCCTGGAGCTACAAATAATTATCTCTAATAGTGCAACAATTTGATTATATGCCAACAAACACTTGATCGAGCCTCAGATTCTATTTGAATAATAATTTCATTTATACAGATTGTGGAAGCAAAGAGTGCAAGCCAGCCAACATGTCTCACATTTAGAAGTTTTTCAGCAACATGGAAAGTTGGCATTTTGGCTGTTTATTAAATGAAAAATAATCAGATGAAAGACCAGCATCAGGAGGAATACAAAGATCCTCTAAAATCTAAAGTGAAAATGACAATCATTTGAGCAGACAATCAATCAGTATTTATATTTCATCAGGACATCCCTATTCATCTAAGCGTTTTATGTCTTTGGAAATATCCATTGTGTGCTGTGCTGCTAAAATGTAGTCAAACTCCTACATAAATACTAATTGTGTACCATCAGAAAATAAATAAACTCTAACGCTGTTTGCTAATGTGTTTCTGAGAGTGAAATATTCGAGAAAGAATGTCTACTGGTGCTCTTTCTGAGCTGCCGTTTACATTAATGAAGTGTGACACACTAATCAAGCTTTGTGCAATCATTTGCTCTAATGAGTGTGCTGCGTGGAGAAGGAAGTCCAAAATGTTTGAAGCCTTCAGTCCAAAACATACAACCCGAAACCTAACAGAGGAAAAAGTTATTTTCCTTAGAAATACTCTAAGTGAGTTTCATGCCATTGAAAATAGGAGGATGGAAAAGCTATTTTAAAAGGAATGTATTTGGATAGGCATCACTTTCATACTGGAATGCTGAAGCTGTGGCCCTGCTTGTGTTCTCTTCTGCACTTAAACTATACGGATCATACGCTAGAATAACATCTCTCTATAAGACCACCTTCACACACTGCCAGTCTTGACCTCGGAGTTGTGTGTGTGTGTGTGTGTGTGTGTGTGTGTGTGTGTGTGTGTGTGTGTGTGTGTGTGTGTGTGTGTGTGTGTGTGCCCTTTTTTTCTTATTTTTCATTCTTGTATTCTATTCTTTTTTTTTTTTTTTTTTTTTTAAATGTCTTTTCCTGCATTTATTATTAATTTTCCTTGCATTCTTTTACAATTGCTTTTCTTTGCATAGTTTTTCCCCCTTGTGGCTACTGTTTTTATTTTGTATCATTTTTTTATTCTATAAACTGAAAGAGCTAAATATAAACAATATAATTTCTATGTTTAGTTCTACTTTTATTTTTCTACTTTTATATATTCTACTTTGTATGTGCTTACATGTAGCCATTGTATTTGTGCAGAAGTGAAGTACAATTAAATGGAAAACCATCAACATTTATACTTCTCTATGGGTTTCACACTTTTGATGTCATGAACCATATGAAACTCCTTGAATTCGTGACATGAGAACTGAAAATGCCATGTCTAATAATGCTTTATATTTACTGCCTGCATTTCATCATGGTGTATTCCTAACAAAAATAAATAAATAAATAAATAAATAAATAAGAAGCGTGAAAATTTTGTCTGCTTATAAATTCCTGTGGTATGCAGTTCAAGCCCCTCTGCAGAAGAACAGCACCATAAAGGGAATTTGGAGCGAATGCTACTTCTCTGACAAAGCAACTGCAGGAATGCACAAACCACAGGCATGTCTTGAATAAATAACAGAATTTGGGGAGTGGGTAACTCAATAAGAAAGTTTTTGGGCAGCTCTGTTATTAAAATATTTTGTGCTGACAGAGGCTGGTTGGAGAAAAGTTAATTTGAATTATATATATATATATATAAAATAGCTGTACTACAATGTGTGAAAAAAAATGCAATAACTAAAATTGTACAGTGCTATAATATATTATAGTTATTAAGGATTCATCTAAAAAAAAAGTTTATTTAGAATTTATCTAGAAAAACACCAAAGGAGTGCATTCTGTAACAATGCAAATACAATTGCAAGAAAAAAAGAAAAGTTTGGAAAATAAATGTCCATGACCCTCGATCTATCAAAAGGTAGTGTGTGATATGTGGGCCTACTGCCACAAAATTGAATGCACGTAATTGTCTAAAATATCTTTGTATGCTGTAGCTTTAAGATCTAGATCTAACAGGCCCAAACCTGTTCCAGTATGACAACTCCCCTGTGCACAATACAAGCGCACTGGTTTGCCAAGGTTGGCGTGGAAGAACTCAAATGGCCTTCACAGACCCCACTGAATGAAGTTCCAGGTGGGCATATGATTTACTAGAAAACATTTATATAACAATTACATAATATTCAGGGAAATGTAGTATCATTTAGAATAGAACATTTTTGGAAATATATCCTTTGATTTTCTACTATTTGTTGGAATATTTGATAACATTTGACATCTTTTTAAGCTTGTGATAATAAATGGGCTTTTGTAAAAGCTTTCATACTCAATAGTCTGTACCTTTTTTAATGTTATTCTGGGGTGTACAAAATCTTCCACTTAACTGTAAGAACTTTGGTAAGATGTCATTCGTTTTTTTCTTTTTTAACCAAGCTGGAAGATATTAGCAAATCACATATCAGAAACACCATAAAATCTAAATGACAGAAAGCCAGAGTAAAAGCTTTTTTAGGTTTGTAGCAGATGTTTGTCTCTGGAAAAGTAATAGATCTCTTGTAAGCCTCTGCACATGACATGTGCTTGGTTTACTGTTCGGAGCATTGACGATTGAGCCGAGTGAATCTGACAGACAGGAAAAGCTTAACAGACATTAATGCCCCTGTAATGTTGCTTCACGAAGCATGACCGACTTTAACTGGAATACATCCAGTTCAGTGGCACATAAGATACAAAAGATTATACTAGCAGTGAAATCAGATATACCAATCTGCCAAGGAATGCTTGATAACCAATGTTTGCTTTCTTTCAAGCATGGAGTTATGAATTCAAAACGCCTGAATAAATCATTCAGCATCTCGAACAGACCTGCTTATGTGGTTTATGGAAAAACAGAGAAAAACAACATGTCTTGAGCCAGAATTTTTCCACAAGGTATAGTTTGACATCCACACCAGCATCAGATGTAGCCAAAAGTTTGAAAGCAGAAATGCATTTCAGAAATAATTTAGCTAATAAAGTTGTCAAACATTTCTGAGCAGGTGGAAATCTCAAGCAGGATTTCTGAAACATTCGGCTAGCTAGTGGTGAAAAAATGCAACCACTGCAAAGAATGTGGGAAATGGAAACTGAGAAATCCTGTCAGGTGACATCAAATTAGCTAGTTTGCCAATTTGCCGGTCAAGAGATTAAAAGCATTAATAAGCTTCCCTAATTCCATGAAAAAATCCTTTTAAGTAGCTCAATTTAGGTGGTTGAATAGCAGTAGCAGTGAAGGTTAGAAGAATTTATGAGTTTGACTAATCCCTTCAGAAATTCTGTCATCTTAGCTTAGATAGCTAGCTCCGATTAGCTAGCAATAGCAGTGAACATTTAAAGCATTTATGCATCTATAAATCTTCCTCATTCTTACAACCTCTGAGGTGTTCAGCAGGCAAACCTGAGTAAAAGCAATTTATGGCTTAACCGCTCCAAAAATGCTTGTGTGCGTACTTCCTAATGGCAGAAACAATAAAATGTTTTATGACGTTCGTGGGTGCTTATCATAATACAGAATCAGTTATCAGCCCATGCCTTTACAGATCATTATCCAGGTCAAGATCGTTGTTGTGCGATAGACAAAGGCCAAACATAAAGAATTACCATTACATCTTTTTCCTGTGCCTCATATCATATGCATCTCAAACGTGGGCAGGGGCACGTCCTCTTAAGCCCCCATGCACAATCTCATCAGGGCGGCTAATTAACTGTCTCTGATTTTACTGTGATGGTCGTCTGTGTGGTCTGGAAGTCAAGAGGACCGAGGAGACCGTTATTAGACTCTGTAGCAACCAAAGCACCAATCAGCAGCTGCATTACAGGAGTGCAGGAGAGGACACATCCAATTTAATCCCTCCGTGATAAAGAAGTACCTTTGTGTTTCTATGGCAACAGTTTTTTTTTCATACAGGTAAAATATCTGGAGATCCCTGGTGGCAAGTGAGTGATGGGGCTTGTGTACAGTGTTTCTGCTTGTCAGTAGATCATTGTGGAGGTCAAGGTAGTATGATCATAGTGAAATGGAACAAACAGGAAATTGTTGCCGGCCATAGGTCGGTCCCTCTTGAGCACACAGTGCCAGGACAAACTATCTAAAATACTAACTATTAGGGAAATTGAATTTTGGAGAAGGAACAACACACACCATCCCAATGCCCAGGGATATTAGAGACATCAATCTTTTTTTTTCAGATTAGTAATATAAATGATGTTTCTTTACCTCTATTTCATCTAAAGGGAAATTTTGAAACTGGCTTTAGCACACCTATATTCATCTTATATAGGTGATAAAAATTCTACAAATTCAAACATGATTCCTACAAACATTTCAGAGTTAAAATCTAACAATACCTATATTTTTTTGGATTCTCTCTATCAGCAATACATGTTGATATACATTTAAGTAAATTAAGAGCAATAAAAAAAAACTCGACACACAAAAAGGAATTACTTGGGAGGGAAGAATATAATGGTATCTATTTGTTGTATCTTACTTTTATAGATACAAAAGTTGGTAACGTGCTGCATTATTATTATTATTATTATTATTATTAATAATAATAATAATAATTATAATAAAAATGAATAAAATGCTTATACTGTATATTCACTTAAGGTAGGTGAATGGGTAAAAATGTTCACATAGAAGCTGCAAGCTGCGTTAAAAAAAAACATGCTGTGAGTAAACATGCTGATGTTAGGCCTTTAATTAATATTTCAAAGCAGTTGATGGACATTTTGCTTAGATTGAGATCACGGTCACGTAGCACAACACATCTTGTAATAGTAAGTTAAATTAAAAGCTTCTTACTTAGTTTGTAAAATGAATGTAAGCAAAGATATTTCAGAGAGTGCAATGTTCAGGGTTAAACAGTTTATAGAGAATACAAAGTTAAGGCTGGGAAACATCTTTTCAGGTAAACAGAGCAGGTAAGTTCTGTTCCATGCTACAAGATTTATACACTCCTAACATATAGTGAAAATGCAAGTTCATATACTGTATATGAAAGATTTCACTGAATGTTTTCAATGAATTAATCATATTGACCCTTGAAACCTGAAGGATTTATAAATACTATATAAATATACAGAGCTGCACGTTAATATGTTGCTATAAGTAAAGAAGCCACAGCCATGAGAGCAAACCTGGGCATGCTGTCTGGCTGGGAGGATTTTTGTTCTCCTGTCAATAACAGAGGTCAGTCAAGTGAAGGCATGTGTGAGCTCGTGTATAGCTTATATACATTGGATTTAAAGGTTCCAACACAAACAGTACATGAGATGACATGCAAATACATAAGTGTACTCTCATTGTTATCTCTTCAAGTGGAGACGCTCTATAAAGTTGATAATGACTCCACATCAACAGCCTAAATATCCATGAAGTTACTGAGCAACTCAAGAACTTTGAGGATGGTTTTGGACTGGAATTAATATCAACAGTCTTACTACAGTGGCTCATGAACACAGGTTGCATGAACAGTTTGCATTTGAGTTTATCACTGAACAGCACACCTCAACATTGATAAACTGTAATAAATAGACATTCGATGCCACTAAGATGAGCATGGGGTTCCTTTTAAATCTGGTTCTTCTCAAGGTTTCTTTCTCATCATATCGCAGAAGGATTTTCCTTGCCACAGTCACAACTGGCTCACTAATTAGAGATAAACTTACGAACGTATAGGTAGTAAACTTATGTATTATTTTATACAACCCTGTAATGCTGCTTTGAGACAATAACCATTGTTAAAAGTGCTATGCAAATAAAAAAGAACTGAACTGAATTGAGCAGTGCGAGATGAGTGCTGGACAATAGATACCCAAGACTACACAGAACAATGAAACCCCCACACGGAACAATGATGGGTGGACAAGATTGTGTATCAGTAACCATGTGTTGTGAATCTGAGATATTTCATCAGAACAAGGTACCCAAAAGCAGTTCTGGAAATAACTCTAATAGGGAAGGAGTGTGTGGGAAACACACTCTTTTTGTGACTACACTCTTGAGGGATGTTCTCCTTTTTACATGGTCCACTTGAGGCATAAACATTTCCGGTCACACACGACCTCCCTCGGACTGAACACCATTCACAGATCATAGACTTTCTTAATAGATGAATATACTAAAATAAAGTGAACTGTTGTTTTTGAACCAGGTAAAAACGTTCAAGGAGGAAGTGTAACACGAATGAATGTTATACTAGTATCCGTTGACCACAAATCAGCAGAACTAGTAGTGCCAAACACACAAGTGGTGAGTGAATAAATCATTAATTCAGCACTCATAAAAGCTACTGTATGTGCCTAACTCAAATCAAATGCTATCCATTATACATTTTTCCTCCAACTATTTTTACCCACCAGATGCTCAACTTGGCTGCTGCACTACATTAAAAAGTGTTTTTGCAGGGAGGCAATGCTTCAATGTGCTTCATTTGCATCTTTCATTCTTTCTCTCTCTCTCTCTTGTTTGCTCTGTCATTCTCACAGAGAAAGTATTGCAATAGAAAAAAAATAAATGAGTCGGCACTCAAAACAGAGTGCAGAAGCAGGACATTGATGTCTCCCCTGAGCCAGAGAGTGGCGAAGTGCTAATCATGGTCCACTGCAAAATTAGCGACTCATTTTGTGACATTTGGCAAAGCAGCCATGCGGATTTATTATGCTGAGCACACACACATGACAGATGAATGCTGAAACGCTGCCACGGGTTCAGCCACTGCTCCAGTCCCTTCATATCTTTACCCTGGAACACTATTAAATCAGCTATAATCTATCACATTTTACTAGTATCTTTTTATCATTAGAAGTAGATTGTTTTTAGTGTGGATTGGAAACCCAGCTTCTGTAAATGATGGTTACTGTAAAGGCATTTGCTTGCAGGCTGAATGATTAACACTGCCATAAATGCCATATGATGATTATAACCATCTTATCACATGATCTTTTGCATTTGGACATGGCTGTATTTAAACCAAATGGCTGAGCGATTTATTAATCCTGTTTGTTGGCAGTTTTATCTACAACGACTGTAAAACATCTTTTGGCTTGTTATGGAAGTTGGAGAAATTTGCCACAATTTATTATTGCTTTCCAAATTAAACTGAAGTCTATTACAACAACAAATTCATCTCTTAGACTTCTGTTTAATGCTGTGATCATTATTGCTTCTTTTAAGTAATAATAATAAAACTTAATAGAGTAGATCAAAAATTGTAGAATAGAAATGCATATTAAAAAATATAAATACAAAAATACTAATTTAAAATAAGGTTAAAAAAAAGGTCTAAAATATTTGTTATAAATATATAAATACAACAATATGACAAAAAAAAAAAAGTGAGAAAGTGCATCCATTTTTATAAAACATAAGATGAAAGAAAACAAGTTTCAAGATATCAAATGTTTTAAATATAATTAAAAGCCCTAGCAACATTTCGGTTCAAAAGACCTCACAATTCCTCAAAAAGTCCATTTCACATTTTCTACAGTATTGAAGTTGTGCCTTTTTTTTTTTTTTAAAACATCACCACAGTCCAATTTGCTGTTATAATAAAGTCCATCTTCATGGAAGGTTCTATATTTTAGAGTGTGCTTGTAAATATTTGTGCTCAATCAGCCACGAGGGTGTTGGTAAAATCAGGTACTGATGTGAGGTGAGGAGGACTGGGGTGCAGTCAGCGTTCCAATTCATCCCAAATATGATCAAAAAAGTTGAATTTAGAGCTCTACAGCATTTCTAACCAATGAACACTGTCCCAAAACAGCTTTACAGAAGTGAAAAGATTATCAATATAAGTTTATCCTTATTGATTGTGTCAATGGTGACCACGGCAAGGAAAATCTCCCTGAGATAGAATTAGAAAGAAACCTTCAGAGGATCCAGACTCAATTGGGAAGTAGTCCTAAGCTATTGTTGCAAACTGTTTATATTAATTATCAACTCGGAATCCATCTTCTTGGTTCTTGAGTTTCACTCTCCACAGTGATCTCATTGATCTTCTACTCCAGACCCATGTAAAACACATCTTCATGGAGCACTTTTCGCTGGAACAGGTTTGGGTCTCAAGTGAAAGGAAATTCATTCAAAAAAATCCAACCTACCATCCATCTATATGTGCTACAGTCCCTAAGGGTATAAGAATATATTATGGTGGTGGTTTAGAGCCGTTAAGAATATTGTAAAATCTAACTTTAAGATCTAGTTAGTACTGTGTGAATATATGGAGGGTCATGTGTGGGTAGACACCTAAAACCAGGGACTGTACCTGATAAACCGAACTTCTAAATTTGTGGAAGAGCTGGAAAAAAAAAAATTCACATTCCCCTCTATCTCTTACACACACACACACACACACACACACACACACACACACACACACACACACACACACACACACACACACACACACACACATATATACATATAAATAAAACCACACACACATGCACACACTCCACAATAAGTGCACTTCTATATCTAAATAAACTCCTTCATCTTAAATGATCAGTGTGACACCCCTTATTAAATATCACTAAGAGCCTGACAGCAGGGAGGACTGTCTCAGAATCTCTTTTCTGTCAGGATTTTTAATGTGAGATGGAGATTAACTCCGTGTCATGATGAGACATTTAGATGTGCAGCCGTGTGTGAGAGGGAACATGGGAACAAGGAAATTGGAAACATGGAAAGCCACTGTGTGGATTAATTACAACACTTCATGCAAAGCTGTGACATGGCTGGGTGATGCATCCTCTCTGGTCTGAATGTGAAGGCATTATAATTTTAATCATCACCAAACACCAAAAGGTGCACCTAGAGGAAGGACTCATGGTTCTGAGGAGAGTATAATACTCCTATAAACAGACACTTACCGTATTGGGAGTGTGGAGGTAGAGACTAATGCCTAGAGTAAGATTTTCTGGTTTAAATACTTATAAAAGCAGAGGAAAGCTTGAACTTGAAAATTCAAGGCTACTTTAAACTGTGTGATAACATAAGTTCACTGCTTTCACAATGTAAAATGTGCAATAAGATGTATAACTCTCATTGTTGTCAATTGTTAATATGTACATATCATTTTGCATTTCTTATATTTTATTTTACTTTATTTTCTTACTTTAATTTGACCATAAGCAAACTTTTGAAACTAGTTTGTCAACAACTTTGTTCGCAAAGGCTCTAAGAATACAATACATAATATATAAATACAGAACACTAAATCATTGGTCAGGAAATGAGCAAGACTGAAACTAATGCACTCCCATGAGACCATTTGTTTGTTTACTTTTGCTGCAGTTAATTGTTAGCTAGAAACAGAAAAATTCACTCATAGTTTGCTTGCACAAAAAAGTACAATTATCATAATAATGATTCAATTGCTTGATGTATTTATGAAACAATGAGAATACATAAATCATATTTCTCTCTCCCTGTCATCTCTCCTTCCCTCTCTCACTCCCCCCATCCCTCTCTGTCAAGTTAAACATACCCCATGATCCTGATGTCCTACCTCTGGATGGAGTTCTCTTCAAGTGGAGACACTTTGTGCAGCTGGGGATGGTTCCACATCAATAGCTTTAAGTTACTGAGCAACTTAATAACTATGAGGATGGATTTGGACTGGAATTAATATTAACAGTCTACTACAATGGCTTTACATGAACAGTTCTGCATTTATGCACCTATCACTGCAGTACACCTTAACAATGATGGAACTGTAATGAATAGACATTTGGGGCCACCAAGATAAGGATGGATTACCTTTTAGGGATGAACCTAAAATTATAAGGAACAAACTTATAGGCAATTAACCTTTACAACTTTACAATCTCTCTATCTCTGTAAAGCTGCTTAGATACAATGTGCATTGTTAAAAACACTACGCAAATAAAAGTGAATCGAGTCGATCTAAGAATTTGACACCTTAGAGCACATTTAACTCATTTTGCAAAAACCATTGAATGGAACAACAGTAACTCTGTAATAAGCTTTTCACAACTACACACAAGGCTTAAACAGGCAAAGAAATCAAAGGTAACAACTATCCCGTAATAAGTTTTTATCTATTTATTTAAATTCTCCACAATTTTTCTGACCAATTCTTTTCAATTCACACACACACACACACAAGTTTTTATGATGATTTATGATTATGATGATGTACTTTCCAGCAAATAAAGGTGCCTCACTGTCTGACTTTTAGGGCAGGAACTTGTTTTTGATATCCACTATGATGTGCATAGTTCTTTAAACAGGCACAAAGCAGCTTATAGGAGGAACCTAACTGTTGATTTAGTTCCGAAATGAGCAACTCGGAGACAACCGTGTCAAAACATAATGCACGGAAATAACTTTTTAGAGGAACCGGACTCAAAAAAGGATCTCTTGAACTTCACCAAAAGTGAAACTGTATGGAGTCTGTGACTTTGCTTAGAGTATAAGCATAATGTGAATAAAAGTGATTTATGAATTTTAATGAAATTACAGTGTTCTTTATTTAATTTTGTTTTAAAACTGAAAATCTCCTTTCAGATTCCTTCTGTCAAAAGAAGCCATTGGCAGCACCAGAATTATCACCAAAAGCAACGCAAAATCCTGAATTCTACCAAAACACCAAAGCTGAGAAATGCAATACAATGCTACAGAATCCTAAATCAGCTATACGGATAAATCCTAGTTTTATGACACTCTTTTAAATGCCAGGATAAGTACAGTGAAATAGAGCGTTACTGTATAATCGTGGGCAATATGGGAATGTGACACCGCTTTACAAGAACTCTCAAGTCCATTATCACTGAAGTAATTTATTAAAGTAAGCTGAACGCTCTACTGGGGCCTACAGTTTGTACTGAAGCTACAGCCCAGACTTGTCAAAGAAATGCTCCAGAGACACTCTACTGAGCTCAATTCTCCAAAATTCAGCATTACAATTAGGTAACTGATTAAATAAGGACATGGTTCATTTATGTGTGCATTTTTGGTGTAAGAAAGGATGCCATCATGTTTACCTTGAATTCAGAGCTGAGTAGAGGGTCAGTCTGTCCATCCCCCTCCTGCATGGCTGATTTATCTGATTTCAGATGAGGTAGGTAGAGGGATGGGGGTAGTGCAGCTCTCCACTGAGAGAATCTCCCCCTATGGTTGATTTATTTGGTTTGGGAAAATGGGATTGGGGTGTGTCAGAGGAACAGGGAGTGTTTGTGTGCGTGTGTATATGTGTGTGTGTGTGATTTGAGGGAGTGTTCCTGCATAGCTGATGCTTACCATGACCTTTCCAGTTGGCCCATTTATAATAGAGCCTCCTCTGGGAAGGAACCACAGTGTATCTGTTTTGCTACCTTTCTCTCCTATATTCCTTTCCATGTTATATTAAGCATTTGCAAATCTCCTCAGTTTAAATATTTAATATATTCAAATATATAATATATAAATATTAAATATTAAGCGTAACAAAACTTAAAGGTCTGCTAAACCTTTGTGGTGGCCCCTGTGGATTAACAGATGCATTTTATAGTTATGTACATCTTCCTGATATATAATATTTATGATGATAAATATTTGCTAAGAAATGACCAGCAAATCAGTTTTATTAACTTTTTTTTTTTTTTCAAAAAAAATTAAAAACTGACAAATGAGTCACTTGTTGCAGTATTGATAATCAGAAAAGTACATTAACATTTGGAAGACAATTATCGTAATTAACACAACTAATAAAATATGTAATTTATACAACTGAGTTGTGAGAGTCTTGCTCAATGGTCCAGCCTGGCAGGTTCGTGGAGATTTAATTTAGTCCTAATGTTGAATCCAAAGTGCAACATAAAAAATAAAATATGATTCAAAATACTAATATCGATATATACTGCAATATTATCAATATTATCTTCATACTATTAGCTCAAACAGTTAATTTATTAACAGAACACCACTAAACTGATGAAATAGAGTCATTGCATCTTCCTCAATTGCTAAACATCTGGTAACAGAATAGAAATGAACTCATTAGAAGACTGTGCCTGCCTCACAGCCGTGGGTGAGCACCAGAATACATTAGCAAGTGGTGACAGCAAGGATGACTGCAGGCAAAGCTGCGAATTTGAATTCAGACATGGTTTGCACAGCAGCAACGAGGAAAATCATTCGGCATGATAAAGGGGCTTGACCTGTCTTTATGCTTGAGCTGGAGGAAACCTCCTTCTATTACCAGCAATTACTTGTCAATCGACCATCTTGAAAAAAAAAAAAATACTTAAATGTACTGCTAAGAAAACACCAGCAGGCACACACACACACAAACACAATTCTGTCCTATTCACTTCGACACTGACATATATCCCAATCATAGCTGTATGGCTGAGCACCTGATCACTCACTCAATCAAGACTGTAATTTGAGCTCAACCTGAAATCCCAGAGTCGTTAGTAGGAAATATGATAAACCGCCAGAGATGGTTGAAGTACCCATTTTTCACGAGTCTCCTAAACTGTCCACTGGGCCATCAATAATTCTTTTTAAATATGTCTATAATGGCCATCACACACACATCTGCCCTGGGGATGGAAAAACTAATCTTCACTGAGGCTCAATAAAGACATTTTTTAACAATTTTTTTTGAAGGACAGCTCTTGTTACAGGTGGAATGTAAAAAGGAAGGATACATTAAATTGCTTCTGAAGCAGGGAAGATTTCCCACAGGTTGCTACAAAGAAACTGTACAAAATAACTCTGAAACTGAGTATCAGAAAAGCTGAACTTTGGGGGGAAAACACTGTTAAAAGAACTTGCCTCCTCAACCAGTAACAAATTTATCCTGGGAGCAAGGTAGTGGTTGGAAACAGTGGCAGGCCGTGCATTGGGTACCTGGGCGTTCAGTGGGGACTTTAGTTCAACTAAAAACCCAGTTAAGACTCCAAACCTCTACACTACAACCACAACTGTGCCACGTACTGTACATCATCTGGAGCAGTTCAGAACCAATATTTGTCTAATAACATGATAAAAACATAAAAAATTTAAATAAAATCCAACCTACTCACCAGAGATGAAGACTCAAAATTTGCACCACTCCTCAGAGGCTGTAATCCAGTGGTACGGCTCGTATTTACTGGTCTGGACGTGGCTAGCTAGCTTCGGTGTTGTGCAACCTCTCCTCACGATCTCTAGCTTTTCTTGAAAATGTATTTTTAAAGTCAATTTCTCTTACTCCGTGGGTGTAAAAAAAGTCTAACTCAGATGTATTAATGTGTGCAGTACACGTGTTTTGTCAGTCGAACTTGGCTGTACCAGATTCCCTCTAACCAACCAATCAGAGGACGGAAAAATGCCTACGCTATTCTAGGCCATCTAGCTGGCCCTGTGAGGCGAATATGAAATCTGATTGGTTAAAGAAACAGAGCTATTTCTTAAGAAGACTATGGTAAAAGGACCAGCAGTATTGATTTTGAAGGCCCTGGGCAGATTAGATTGACATGGCAGCACATAGAGGCTGAAATCTGATTGGACAAAAAATCTAAACATACACATACACGTACTGGAAGCAGTTCAGCCCAAAAAAAAACACTATGAAATTAAGAGAATAAACTGTTGGGAATAAATTTATACAATGTCATGGAACAAATTTTGAATTAAGGTTGTAAATGTAGGTCAGTTCTTCTGATAGTGTTAAGGCCTGCAGAGAAGGCTTTGCTGGCCCTGACCGCCCGCCACTGGTTGGAACACTTGGGGCTAAGTGCACGCACGCACGCACGCACGCACGCACGCACGCACGCACGCACGCACGCACGCACGCACACACACACACGCATACGCATAAACCTTAAAGAAATTAAACATACCCATTCTGCCAGTGTGGTGCTGGACAGTAGGAGGAAACCAGAGAACCTGAAGGAGTCTCATATAAACAAATGTGGAGCTCTGGACAGACCCTATTCATTATCTATAAATTCACATAAATTGTTTTGCTACCACATCAATTTAACTCTCAGATTTCATGCTTTCACTCCTTCTGTCTGTGATCTGTCATCTAGAAGCGGCTCAAAATTCCAGACCAACTTCTACAGTATCTTCCCTAAATATCACACTCACTTACTTGATGTTGCATTATTAGATTCATGTTTATTTCTGAACTTCTATTCAAATCTATCCGTGCATGTTTAATTTGTACAAAAGTAAGAAATAAGCCTTTATTAATAAGCCTTATGCAAAAGAATAAGCTGATTATTCGGATGAGCTGGTTATTCAAAGACTATTAGTGTGTAATTCAGATCCAATATGCAAAATCAGTTCCATTAAAAGAAAAGTCGCCTTTGTGGATGAATTAATGCTAAGTCCTAGAACAGCTGCAGACCAGAAATATATCATCTTAAAACCTTGGAAAAGCACCGCCAGTAAAATCTAGCCTAAACACACATGTATACATTTAAACAACATGGTCAAGCCAACAGCCCTTTCAACAGCTGTATTAATTCAAATCCATACATAGAAAGCTCAGCTGTTCGGCTCTGTATATTTGGCAATTAGAATTCATAGGGGAGTTGGACTCATGAAGACAAACAGCATGATAGATGTTTCTCACACAGCGTTTCCTGTCCACAGAGCAGTCATGAGGTCACATGATTAAATCATCCTCTCAGAACCACATTCTAGCAGTTGGATTTCCTTTAGCAACTCTCACATGTTGAACTTCAAACTCGAAGGCTTCAACAAGAATTTAAATAAACTGGACAGAAGAAAGATCACAGGAAGCCCCATCCTGCGCCCGGGCTGTCTTCCAGACTTAAACAGACCTCTCCTGAGAGCAGGACAGGAATAGGAGCTGGAACGTCATACAGCACTCCCAGCAGTATTGTGGGAATGTAAATCCTGTCACATGGCAGCTCTATGGGATTCGAGGACCATGTCTACTGAGATGGCAGATGGATAAGAAGGTGCAGGACTTTATTTTTAAATCACAGTTTTTGTTTGCGGTCATTTAATCTGATTGGACTAATCAGTAGATCCTCAACACAGGCATGAGGGGAGGGAAATTTTATTTCATAACTTTTAAGCATTTCCAGACGTTTAAGCATAAAAATAAAAAAAATATATAAATATTTTAAAAAGAAATAGAAGAAGACAGAACACGATTCTAATGTTTTCATGAACTTTAATTCAATGGACAGCATCAGTGTCACACCACTTGAAGAACAGCAGCATTATATTATAAATATTCTGCTATATTCTGTAATAAAGTATCTGTAATACACCTGCAAGTCAATGGTGTGCATTTGTATTGCATTTGTTGCACAGAATGTATGTAATGATTAGTAATCGTTTGGTCCCACTGATGGATCCTGTATATCTTCATTTTGCAGTACAAAATTATTCTAAAGATCCAAATGCACTGATACAAATCCCATAGAGAATTTGCGAGAATTTGCAAGAATTTATATATGACAAAATAAAAAAATATCAGTTCATAATTAATACGGCAAATACTGTATCTTAAAAACCAAAACATAAGACAAAAGGTCATGCAAGGTCTTCACCAGAACGTTTTTAGCACAAATGAATTAACAGTAACTGTTAAAAAGAGAACTATAAATTTCTCCTTTTTTCCTGATAGAATTGTACAGTTGCAGTTTCTCTTCCTATTGTTTATTTAATGCATGCGGATAATCTCTCGCAGACTCAAAATGACCAGTTCAGACATATAATTGTTAGATTAGATCTAATAATGCTGCATTTTTAAGAGTTTCTAAGGTCATGCAGTGCTGTGAATGTTTGGAAAGACTTTTTTTATTATTATTTTTGCCAGGCCTCTTGTGAAATCTGCCAAAGGTGTTATGTGCTAGTTGGATATTTCTTTCTGACCTTGCGATCCAGTTAATCCCAGAGCAGTTCAATTTGATTTAAGTCAGTGACTGGTCAGGCTATTCCATGAAAAATAATTCTCTAGTTGACCGTTTGCTCTCTAAGTAAGGTTTACCGAGTTTGGACGTACGCTTCAGGTCACTGTCTTGTTGTATCGTGAAGGTGCCAATTAGCTGCAGTCCAGACAGACCTTCACTGCCCCAAAACAACCCTAATCCATTAGGTTTTCACCTCCATGTTTGACTGTGAGTGTGATGCAGTCTGCTAACATCTTCTCTCCCGTTCTTCAACTTTTACAAGTTCTTCTCTTAGAGACAATTTGGACTCATTTGTCCACAGAACATTATTTCAGTAATTTACTGTCTAATTCTTGAGTTTGTTACACGAAAATAAAAGCAACATGCATGTGTCTTAAAGACCCTAAAAGACATTTCAAACCTTTTGACAGGCACTGTATAATGCTGCTTTAAATATATTCAACAATAAAATCCACACTCATGAATGATGCTGTAGTGTATATTACAGTATAATACTATACAGCGTATTATTCTTTGTTGCTATACTTCTACAAGTTCGGTGCTGCTCATTTGCAACCGTGATTCCCAAATCCATATGTGGAATGCATGAATAAGAGGACTGTGAGGAAGTCCTGTACTAAGCTCATTAGGAGGATATTTAATCCCAACCAGGTGAAGTGTGCTGGAGTAGGCGGTAAAAAAAAAACTGCTCCTCCAACAAGTGTCGAAGTAACACTTTGATGCTGGTTCCTTTAAGACAAGTGAAAGAGAGTGTGATCAAGAATGAGAGAGAGAGAGGAAGCCTCCTGCTGAGCAAGATTTTCCAAGTTTCCGTGGAAACAAGGGGCAGAGCAGAAAAAGACAGACGTGAAAGTGCCACAGCTGGCAGTATTCGGTTCACCAGACATGCCTCACTTCTGCACCAGACACTCCTTACTACTGCACAAAACAAACATTCATAATTAAGCAAGGATGTGTTGTAGCTCTAACACACAATCTTAAGCACAGAGCCTCCATGGCCTCAGATACTGCAGAATTCTGCTTAATCATTCATCATAACACACCAGAAGAACTACAATACTGAAAACACAATTACAAATTTACTACCAGTAAAACAAACAAACAAAAAAAGAAAAAACAGCAGGAACAATCCTGACCTAATAGTGGGGTCATGGTAAAACAATAACCTGTGCAACTGTAACCTCGTCTAATGTGATTGCATACATGAGACCTGGCCAAGAATATCAACACGCATGAACACACAGCCATTATATTTCAGATTCAACTGCCAATGTAAATTTCTGATACCATCAGACACCACTTTTTTGGCCATTTAAAATTCAGCCTTGCATAAAATCAGTATACTGCATAACAATTATGTCTTCAGGGTTATATGCATGTTCCCTTGTAATTCAGAAGGCACCAAGTTGAACTTTAATAACTGATGCATAAACGCCGTCTGCTTTTCTTTACCCCTCAACACATGTGTATTCAAACCAGACAAACAATCTGGAGATGAGCTTTAATCAGAGATGAGCCACAATGCTGGTTTGTTATGTCTAGAAATTTCACTTATTTTGGTAAATTCGTGTCCACAGATTAGATTATGGTTTAGGATTTAGCCAATTTACATTTGTGGTTGACATTTAATCTTTCTTACAAGTGAAAAATACAACCCAAGCATACAGCTGAGTGGTGGATGGTTTTCCTCAAACATCCATCAGTGGTTCCCTGGAAATTCTGAAACTTGAACTTGCACTGGCACGAAATCTTAACCACGGAGCCTCCGCTGCTTCAGATGAGTTCTGCAGAATCACGTTACTTACAGTGCATGTCAAAAAATGATAAAAATGTCTAGCCTTCATACTCTAGAGAAGGAGTATTGTTCCGAGTACACTTCATCATTCAGAGATCTCCTGACCTAAGCATGAGATTCAGGGCTAAGCAATAAAAATACGCCAAAGAAAGTGCGCAAAACATTAACTGGTTAACTCACAATAGCCACAGTGTAGCAACATTGTTTGTCTACATCAGTGTGGTTAGGCATTGTGGACAGTTGTTCACACAGTTAAGAACAGAAACTGTGGTTATCAACACTCCCTTCAACATGAGAAAAAGAAATATGTTGCCAAATATGTTACTCATAAAAAAGCTAAAATGGAATTTTCCATTTTTCTCATTCTCACACACTCTCTTTCTAATAGGTATGACTTTTTTAGGGTAAACTCTTCTAGGGTGCTAGTGGTGTTTCCACTAGATTCAGCCGCAAATAATACATGTGATTAAATTGTCAACTTGTGAATTTAACACATACTGTACTTTGTTTAACGTGTATATTTTGTAATAAACCAATTGGCCAGTAGGCCATAAATGACATGCGTTCACCCATTTCAATTTTTCATCACACAACATCACACAACACAATAGTCATTCAGACAAATACGGTATGTTTACCGAAAGATCTCATTTCACTTATATGACTAATAGGAGAACATAAGATCTTAAAATCTAGAGTATTACCCTGTATACTATAGGAAAATCCAGACCACAGCTGTATGATTTACATCTGTAGCCATGTGGACAGGTTTCCTGGGACAAACAAGCTTTCTGTGAAAGACACATACCAGCAGTGCCCCCCAATTCATCTGCATAAAATCCAGAACCCATGGCCCAACTTGAACATCAGCGCTTCAAACAACACATGGCCTGGCACTGATCTTCAATGTCTATAAATATGAATCACAAATATATATAATAGAATAAATACAGATTCTATTTTTAACTTATCACAAAACTCTTCCACATCCACAAAATCTAAAATCAATCATGCACTCGAAAGCAATTCTTAGTAAACTCTCAACTGGGAACTATTCTAACCACATCTTTTTATCAAAATGCATTTGGATAAGCTGTTTCAATTTTTTCTTTCTTGGTCAGAATCAATGTGCAGGCTTTTCCAGAAGCTGTAGGCTTCACTACACTCACACTAGGTGGCTTTTTGAGCACCACAATTCAGTTGGCTCAAATATGTTCATCCAGCACTCAATATCTCCATTATAAATAAAGGATACAATCACCAATACAGACATCTTAAACAAAACAAAAATTATATTAAGATAATATAAGAAATGTCTCGATATTTCTCTAAAAAATAATTTATTTTAATGAACTTTCAACTGGTCTGCCCCAAACACTTACATATGCTCAGAAGCTCTGCTCCACTCAGAGCCTATAATCTTCCAGCCACATGGTGATTTTCATAATGATTACTGGGCATCTGTTATGACAGTATACGTGTTTGGTAGTCACTCTGCTGTGAGGGTCTCACTGGGATCTTAGCCAAAAGCTGCACACTCCTGAGAGTTTTTGTGTCAATTATTTCTGCCGATTGATGCTCGAGTGGTTAGAACAACTGGGATGGAGCATAGCTGTCACATGTAGATTACAGTGTTGATCTCTCCCGGTGATAAACTGAACACAAATATAACCATGATGTTATTTGTGCTGCCACAGAAACCATGACAACAGGTTTTAAAAGAATTTGCTATAATTTTATAGCTTTTTGCCTGGAAATACTATGGGCTTTTTTTACTATGTATTTAAATGAACAAACCTACAGCTAACCAATAACGTCAAATCAAACTAACCCAACTAACCAAACCACTTAACTGAACATAAACTGACTAACCACATAAACCTTCTCGTGCCAAACAAAAAACTTCCCTAACTGACCAAAGCAATCTAAACTAACACAAACAACTTATACAAAACCCATTGATTCAACCAACCAACAAGCAGTGCCGGACAGTAACAAAGTAAATGTATCTTCACTGCATTTCAAAGTCAAATATCTTACTTTTTACTCAACTACATTTTCCTTTTTATGTACGAGGGAATAAAAAGTTCCGCTTGGTGGTATCTATTTTTGGATATCAATCACTGTTTGACTAATTAATATCACTCTAATAATAGTCTTGTGACAATAATGATAATAGGACATTATAGACAATATAATAAGTGATAGCACTTTGGAAACTTATGTACATTTGAAGCTGAAGATTTGTAGTGAAAGGTTAAAGGGAGCACTTTTAATTTTACTGAAGTAATATATTACTTAGTCTCTACTTTAACTCAACTACATGGTTTGTGTACTTCATCCACTACTGCCAACAAGTCAATCAACAACCCAAACTAACCTAACCAAAACAATTAAATCCAACCAAACCAAAAACATTCAACAAACCCCAAACAATTAAAATATAATCAACCAAATCAAACCCAAATCTTTAACCCAAACAAAACCAAGTTTCACACAAATCAAGTATGCCAACTGGATCTGACTAATGCAAATTTGCACACCTAAATTACATGTATGTGAACAGACCTTGTTAATTGTTAATGTTGCATCTTTTTTTTTTCATATTATATATATTATATATTCATATCAGCAAATATGTATTTTTTAATATCAGCAACATTAGCTTGGTCAAAGGGTACCAACAATAAAAGTGTTTGCGGATCTAAATACCAAGCGTAATCTCTGCATAATTTTGCCAGGCTCTTTAAAAATAGAACTTCTGTTATCCATGTACTACTCATAATTTGGCCAGTACAGTTTCCCAGAAATATCTAGCAGAAATTCATACACAGTGTCCAGCTGATTTATTTAAAAATACAATAATACTGGTGCTAAAAACAGCACAATATTTAAATTTGAAATTTTAACTTCAGCTGTCCCATTAGAAGATGTTCAGGGTAAGTCAGGTCAGTCACCTCATCCCAGATCTGCATATTACACCTGAGCTGTAAAGAAAAAAAATTTCTCATTACTGACGATGTGTGAACGGTAAAGTCGTTTTTTCCCCCCTAAAATTCAAATAGGTTTTCAAAAGCAAATCACATGATCTAAAACACATTTATATTAATGACAATGTTGCAGCCAATGTCTTGCTAATTGGACTATAAAAGCAATAATGTTAAATCTTTTCCCAATATTCTATGTTGTGATGCTTCTTGCATTTTTCCTTTTGCTGTTGGTCTGAATCTTATTAACATACCCTGCCTAGTCTTCCAACTGCGCCACCACCATTTGTTCTCCATCTGCTACCACATGGATACCCCACTCTAAAACCCCCACCCGCACAACCATGCCACTCTGACTATCATGCTCTAGTTTGCGCAAGTTAGTTGCATATGCATTACTGCACTGCATGCTGCATACACAAATCCTGCCTCAATGGTCAAGACACTGGGGTGCTGATTGGAAGGTTGTAGGTTTGAAATATAAGAACTACCAATCTGCCATACAATGAATGGAAAATTGGCATCACCCAGATGAGGATGGGAATTTTGTTTTTCGGTTTCTTCCCCATAATATCTCAGAGAGCTAAGAGAACAACCACTGTTGCTCGCTTATTAAGGATAAACATAAAGGGACTCAATTACAATCTGAACTGTATATTCATTATCGGTTTAATTCTGTAAAGCTGCTTTGGGACAAGGTCAAAAATCTCAATACAAATAAAATTGAACTGAATTAAATATCGCCACATGTAACTGTGGATGTATTCTAAATCCTTAACAGTGTTGGATAAAAATATGAGGCAAATGTAATTACTTTAAATTTAATTCAATGCTCTTTCTCTGCAATACACTCACCACTTCATTGCTTACAACTCTACACACTTCTGTGCTCCTGGGAGAGCCAAAGAAGTTGGTCACTGCTAATTAATAGTGACGTATCAGTCCTGCTGTGCCACTTGGCTTTAACCAATTGTTTTTTCACCTCCAATTTTTCCACTTTCTTACTCCTTGAGCTGCGATAATCATTTACTGGAGGAAACTACCACTTCCAAAAAAAAAAAAAGATTCCTCTGAATTCCCAAGCCATCCTGCTCCCACACTAGACAAGAAAATACAATTTAAAAATGATTTAAAAATGCTAAGGGAAAAAAAAAAAAAAAGTGAGGCAGTATCTATTCTAATGAGGCAGCCAGAGACAGAAGGCTGCAGTCTTGTAAGGCCCTGCTTGTCTATCACACTCAAACAGACGAGTGGATTTGTGAGAGCTCTAGAAGGAAGAATAGGTTTTTATTAAGCCTCATTGCACACTCGCTGACAAACAGCGGTTTCATTGGGATAAATGATTCAGAGGGAGAACAAAAGCACACTATGCCTCTTATTCGCATAATCATATGGGTTGGAATTCTGTCTTTTAGATTATGCCATCCCTCTGGCATAACTGCTTATTTTGGTGGTGAGAGGCCATAATAACAGGATAGAAAGAAGTGGCTATAATTATAGTGATAATGAATATGAAGCGGCAGGTGTCAGGATGATCACCATACACACAAAAGCTCCATGAAAAATATATATTTCTATAATGATCCAAAAGAAAAACCTTATTATACCTCAAGACTATACATTAAATTCGAAGTCATTACAACTCTTTTTTGTTTTTTTTCACAGCTGAACATATTCGGTGTATGTTTTTGCTGACACTTATCACCAGAGCTTTTTTCGTTCTTTTCTCTTTTTCTTTTTTCTTTGTTTAGTTCATCGGATTTCTGCTTTTGAGTTTTGTTTCACTGATTTGAATATTTCTGCTCGTTCATTAATTTTCATTTCCTGGCTGCCGTATGTAGCAGAGCTCCAGTTCCAACAGCTACTATGGAATTGATGAAGCCGCTATATCAATTTATTATTAAAAATCTATTCAGTGCAGTACCTTTTTCCCTGTCCCTATTCTCGAGGGTCCATCCCAAAATCCGGAGACCTTGCCATTTGAATCATGTCCTTCTTTGGTCTCAAGTCATTGTCCTGGACACTCTTTCTTGGCGCATCTCCAACCTCAAACGTACTCAAACCTTCATAACGCTGAGGTCTTTAGAGACTGATTTAATGTCCTTGCCAGATAATGTTGGTCAACAGCCCAAAAGCAAGACACAAAATACAAAAACTAATAAAATAAACAGCCATAATGGGTTCTAATCACATTATTCCACCTCAGTGCAGCGCTCCTGTTTCTGGCCTGCTTTGAGATGAAGGAGAGGGATGCGATGAGAGCTTACCGCTGATGAGATTGGCTTCCATTATGGTGCCATTAGCAGATTGATGAAGCTGTAGCAAGGCCTTATGGTTCATCCTGGTGTGTTTATGAAAAGTGGCTTTGTTTCAGTGTGATGTAAGGGGATGTGTAAGGAATCACTCTATTTGCTTTCCTTTCCTTTCACAGAAGTTCAGAAGGTTTGGTTTCTCACAATGATTGGTTGATTATATACAAAACAAGACCTCAAACCACTGCATGAACCTAACCATACTATGGCCATTTCAAGTGATCTAAATAGTTTTTGTATGTTTCTAGATTAAGCCAATAGGTATTTTGGTACATATGGTACATAGTGGTACCTTACCAAATACATAGGAACATGGCCCCTTAGATTTGTTTAGCCAGCTGTTTTTTTTCAAGGCATTTTCTTAATATGCCTTTTCTTGATAACAACCCTATTTCCTAAAGACGTATGAGGAACAGGAAGAGGGAGGTCCGGAGTAATTGTGAAAAGTGCCGAGCATGCAGGGAGGTCACTATGAAAATCAGACATGATCTTTTAAATGAAACAAGGCTTTTCCCAAGGCTGTGATCACTGTGTACTCTGGTTGCAGGCCTTAGGGATAGAAAAGTGATCGATGAGAACCACTTGCCAAGTCATCAGATTTCTCACATGATCACTTTCATTCATACACATTCCAGTTCATCATATTAAAGAGCTTACCTAAGATATTTTATCTTTAGTTTGTAATTGCCATTATTTTAGAATTAAATTAATCCTTCCATAAAACAAAAAAGAAATTGGTATAGACTAACAAGTCATATGTTATAGCTGTAGAGGGAGACATTGACATCAAATGAAGAGAATAAAATGATAGATATAAATTAGTCATCCTTAAAATTTACCCTTTGGTGATTGAAATCTCACAAGCAAGCAGCAATAGAGCAGGCTGTGAGTCTATATTATCCAAAATGACATAATAAGGTGAAAAAACCTTGTAAGAAAGCACTCCTGAAGGAAAAAGGTGTCTAAGGACATTTTATAGTTTCTGGCGACGCTTTTTTTATTCAGTGTTTCTTACAAAGTCCCATGCTCAAAATATATGCCCATCTCGATCAAGGTTATAGTCTGCCTATTCCGAGGCAGATTAGACTAATCTCTACATGACACAACCATCAGATTGTTAGCACAAGAGGCGTAACTTTCAGAATCGACAGGTACTGAGAGTGACAAATTCAGAGAGACACCACCCTGGTCTTCAATCCTTTTTTTCTATATTCAGTTTTCAGAGCCTGGGATGCTAAAGAGACATTTCTGACTGACAAGATATTTTATTGATAGAAATGCCAGATTAGAGATTTCTTAAAAAAAAAAAAAAAAAAGCCTAAATCCTAGTGAAACGTTCAGCTTTACAATGCTTTTGAAGACATTGGGGCTGCTGAAGACAGCTGGGTGCAATACAACAATCAGGCATAACGTTATGTTCACCTGCCTATTACTGTGTTGGTCCCATATGCAACAAACTGCAATGCAATGTGTATTCTGACACCTTTCTATCAGAGCCAACATTAAATTCTTCAACAATTTGAGCTATAGAAGTGAATCTGTTGGATCGGACCACACGGCCAGCCTTCGCTTTCCACGTGCATCAATGAGGCTTGGCAGCCCATGACCCTGTCGCCGGTTCACCACTGTTCCTTCCATGGAACAGTTTTAATAGATACTGACCACTGCAGACCAGGAACAACCCACAAGAGCTGCACATTTGGAGATGCTCTGACCCACCGTCTAGCAATCACAATTTGGACTTTGTCAAACTCGTTTAAATCCTTACACTTGCCCATTTTTCCTGCTTCTAACACGTCAACATTGACAACAAAATGTTGACTTGCTGCCTAATAAACCCCACCCACTAACCGGTGCCATGATGAAGAGATAATCAGTGTTATTCACTTCACCGCTCATAATGGGTTATAATGTCGTAATGCTTTGCATTATCAGTGTACATCAATGCTTTTGTGAGCAAAATGAATCAGTCATTCTGTCTATTGGGTAGGTCTATGTATTAACAAATATTTCTAATTAAAAACCTCTGAACATGAACTTTATAATTATTTTGATTATTTTAATTTGACATAAGACATGATAAATTCATGAGGACAATCTCTGTATTACTGATAAAAGACAGGGACATACAGCAGTCACACCCGTAGCCAATTATCCCTCTGAATTATTGTCTAAGGCTTTTGTAATGGTACACAGTGTGTGTTGGATTACCGGAAAAGGCCTGGCAACCACCAAACCAAGGATAATAACATACAGAGTGAGTGTGTCAAGAGATAAACATGCTCCCCAAAAAGCGTCCAATTTCTCTCCACCACTCTGCCAATTTGCCTTAATCACATTTACAGTGTTTATTTGAAAGATTCCACAATCTGTATACTCTGAAACCCATTTCTTACATGAGCAGTGCAGCTTTAGTGCAGACGACAAAATAACAGTCAGTCAGACAGTCAGTCAGTCAAGCCACATTGTGTCGTCCTGAGAAAATTGCTATGTGTCCATTGCTTGATAAAAGAGTTCACCCTTAGCAGGCATGATCAGACCTGCTGTGTGTCTGGACAACCAGATCTGACTGCTAACACTCAGCATAACAAGGACAAGCGGTGACTTGACATTCATCTACCGTATCGCATACCTGAGTCATTTGAAGCGAAATGTTGGGTTGAAAAAAACAAGTGAAACTGTTGATCATCTTGTCTGATGGTAATAATGACTGTGTAAGGGTGTCACTCATTCTGCTCCATTTTATTCATCAAGGTGATTACATTACTACAAATATAGTGTTATCATTATTAACAGTTTAGTATTTATGTGAGGGGCTTCAGTTGTTCAAGTATAAGATATAAAGCCTGTTCAGTGTTATAGGTAGAGTCGCTGTATCAAGTTATCCACAAGTATAATGGCATGTCAGTTACACTAAATGAATATGTCTGGTTGTTAGTCGGGTGTGACCTTATTATTCCCACTCCCTAACCCCCGGAAACAAACACACACTCTTCATAATCTTCAGTTAGACCCCACCTAGACTTCCAAGCAAAGATTGAATATAGTACCCTATGCTATTAAATTGCTTTTTTACACTAAGCTCACAGGTTCATTTATATGATAATAGTAGGTTGTGATTTCTTTTTTTATCTCATGGGAAAACTTTCTGTATTTCTATGTAGAACACTACTACTGAGAGTTTCTCTTTTAGAAAAAAAATGCCCCAAGCAGAACTCCCTCTATAAAAACATTGAACCATTAACCATCCGAAACACAATTTTTCTAAAACTGGTATTCACTGGAATTTTTCTAAACAATTTAACTTGCTAGAAAAAAATAGTACAAACTTTTGGTGACATCAGTCATACAACTCTAGTAAACAAAATAAATCTTCTTCTTCCCCATTAGGGGTCGCCACAGCGGATCATCCGTCTTCATACCCCCCTGTCCTCTACATCTGCATCTTTCACCCCAACCACCTGCATGTCTTCCCTCTTCACATCCATAAACCTCCTCCTTGGCCTTCTTCTTTTCCTCCTTCCTGGTGGCTCCATCCTCAGCATCCTCCTACCGTTACACCCCATGTCCCTCCTCTGCACATGTCCAAACCATCTCAATCGTGCCTCTCTAACTTTGTCCCCAAAAACCAGTGTGTCATTCCTACTGCATCCAGTAAACAAAACAAATAAATAAATAAATGAAAATTAAAACACAGAAGCAAATGTCACATGTCAAACATGTCATGGCAAATTTGCTTCACATGCAGTGTAAATCAAATAAACCTTTTAAACGATCTATAAAACCTGTCATAAACCTTAAGCTGACCAAAAGATCATACAGTAAAAGCCAAGCACATGCATCTGAGAATGGAAAATAAAATAAATTAAAGAAATTAGTTTCCATAGCAGAAAGATCTTACATAAATATCAGACATCTGATCGATAGTAATGTTTTTTGAATGTTTCCCAAATTAGTGGAGTTGTTAGTTTTTTTATTTATTAGTGTTCCCCAAAATCTGGTTCCACAAAGTAATTCAGCTTCCACTTAGTTCAGACGAAAATGCATGGTTAACCTTGCATGTTACCATAGTAACATTTTCTGCTCCAAAACAATGCAAAACCATTAAGCTTCCATGTTTGACTGTGGATGTGAGCCAAAAATGTCTAATTCATCTGTGTTGTTGTTTTTTACTTAGTTTGTTACATATAAACACATGAAACCATGGTTTCCACATGTATGACAGTCACTATATATAAAACCTAGAGCAGAATTCTTTGATATTTAGTATTGATATTCTAGAGAGCATCAATTCAATAACAATAATAAATTAATGAATACATTAATTAATGAATAAAATGTGATGGTTACATTTCTGCTTCAATTTCAATGAGAAATTCAGCTTCACTCCAAATTCCTCAAGGAAACATACATTCATCTGACCACTTTACATTCCTGGAAACATCACAGGTTTCGACCTATTCGCGGTATATTTACTGGAGTATGTCGCCGTGTGGCTTTGAATGCTCACCATGTTCTTATCAGATTTGTTATTTTAAACTTGAAGTGTTCTCGATGCACTAGGCGAAATCTGTTATGCAAAACTGATTTGTGCTTCTTCCACTTTTGACTGCTTCACATCTTGAATGTAGCGCTGGATGCTTCAGTCAATTGTTTCTCTCCTGGTACGATAGTAATCATGATCTGTCTATACCTCAAAGACTTATTTTTCCATTGCTTATATTTATATCAAGAGCTTTTATAGATACGACAATCAACCAGATGACACTGTCCTGAACAATGACCTTTACTGCTTCAAAGCCATCAGCAGTCTGTGGCATTTGGAAACAAGAGAACAGTCCAATTTCCAAAGGAATTGAAAAAATCAATCTAGCAAGAGTCAATCATTTGGAAAAGGTTTTTAAAGTGCACCCACAATGATGGAATCAATGCTCCATCTAATGAGCTAGAGGTGGGGGTGATGTGGCCTTCATATAGTACCATAAAATATTGATAGGTTTTGCAATACAAATATTTATTACAAAAAAAAGAAAGATGCATTTTAAAACTGTTTTTACCTAAAACAAATGTATTTCTGTATATACATATTACCGGTATATGTTATGTAGACCACTGGGAGTTTGACCTTGAGTAACCTTAGAAGGTGGGGAAGTGAATGTTTCATCAGCTTTAGCCAGCATTTCTCACATTTGCTAATTTAACTAACAAACGTTACTGCTATCAAAGCAAAAAAATAAAATATGAGTGCATGATATAAAATGAAAGTCATTTTTCATCTGCTGTGCTGTGAAAAGCTGTGCTGAGCAGAATGCTGACCTTTCATCCGTGAAGCAAACTGGCACAAGTGAAGAGACGTCTGCTGTGTGAAGAGCTTTTTAATATATTAGATTTGGCTTAGCAAATAATATTCAATAATTTTAAGTCAAAATCTGGTTTTTGCAGACTCCAGGGTCCAACAAAATTAACATAAAAATGAACACAAACATGCAAGTTCAAATTGGATCAGAATTATGGTCATATATGGTTATATACACACATAGTATTTATATATACACACACACACACACACACACACACACACAAATACATACATACATATATATGCAGTATATATAAAAGATGTATAAAAAAAATCCCATACATACACACATTATATATATATATATACATATATATATATATTATATATATGTGTGTATGGGTTTTTTATACATCTTTTTGAGGGACAGAGAAAGCTTTTCCCTGCTAGCTTACTTATACCAATTGCTTTTGCAATAAGAACTTCTCAGTTCCAGAGGAAGGTGTAAGCTCATGGTTACTGATCGAAAGGATGGTGTTCAAGCACCAGCATTGTCAAGTTACAGCTGTTGGGCTTTTGAGCAAGGCCCTTATCCCATTATGTGCTCTAAGCCCAAATTCCTAAAAAAAAAAGCATGCAAAACTCCACTTTTCTGTCAATAAACAGTGGTCACTTTAAGAACAAACATTAGAAGTAGAAATTCTACTTGAATTGAATCTAGCTCGGATTTACAATCAAAAAAGGTATGTACTTAGTTACAAATCCCATGGCTCATTCCAAATGAGGTGCAGAGGAAAGGCAGAGGTTTCAGTATTCAAGAGCACTTCCCTTTTCCAAACTACTGTCGAACAAGGCGGTTCAAAAACACATACCTGAGCTGGGATGTTCACTAAGAAATGAGAAAAATGTCCCTATCAAAGAACATCTCTGTATTCTTTTGCCCTTCTGATGTTCTATTTCTTTATTCTAATTTATTCGCGCTTACAGACCCACACAGTGGCCAGCGTCCAGCACCGGGATTTGGTCCAATACCAATATGCGGCATGTCCATTCATGCATAGGGGATAATGCATTAGAGTATCCACAATTATGTCCCAAAAGCACACACTGGCCACTTAAAAATGCTCTGTAAAAGAAATCACACACAGCTGGAGAGGCCTCCAGACACATGAATGCAACCAGGTTTGGAGACAAAAAGCCAAAAATGCTGGTCACTCAAACAAAAAGATTAGCTTCTGTAAGAATTAGACTATACAGAGTGTAGAGTAAAGCAGAAATTTGTTGAGCTGGGCTTTTTATTTATCTTGTCAATTTTAATTACCTTAAAAATATATATATATATATATAAAAAATCTATATGCATAAACATGTGATTAATGAACATCTACCACGATGGATTCGGTACTATTTAAACTAACATAATAAGCACTGCACTTGAAATTGTTTATTACAAATATTTTTTTCTTTGCATAACAATGTTTAAATATTAATTCAGAATTTTTCTACGAAGGCCCAAAAATTGATTGAGGGCCAAGAGCTGAAAGCAAATACTGCATTCTACTAAGCATTACATTAAAATTAAAGTTGCCACGATCCTTCAGATTTGTTAATTAATGAAAAAAAATTATTAAAATAGAAATCTGACTACTAATGACGACTCTAGTTCAGTAAAACAAATCAATTTGTTACACATTAGAGTTCAATTCCTAGTGCAGCTACTTAGCGACCTTTATTGAGAGCCATGATGCTGCTCTTTATTTATCAAAAGTTTTTAAAAATGCCATTTTTTCCCCCCACTTCTCAAATGTAGCCTGACCCGTGAGCTTTAGTTTGGCCATATTTGGTTTACAGTAATAGAGCAATATGATCCAAAAACAGGCTCATGTTTGGGTGCTATTTAATTAAAAGATAAATCACGATTAATACAGAGTGAAGCTTAATCTTGGTTAATGCAACCCAGCCTTAGCTTATTTCATGGTGCATGACCGTGGCAGTTGGAAATAAACCAACGCTGACACCAGAGCTTTTTTTCCAGTTTCATTTCTGTCTATCATTTAACAGCTTTATGAACACAGAGCGATAGTCGATGTCTATAGCCTTACAATCATTCACATTTCTTATAAATTGTCCACGTATTCAAATGCAAACATTGCGATTTGAATATTTGCAAAGTGAACATGGACTTCGTGTACAAAACACTCAGGCACATTAGAGAATCAATGTCAGAACAACTTAACTATATGTTCTATACTGTGACTTGTGAGGGGGGGGAATAAATACATGACTGTTTTGTGCCGTTATATGGAAATGAATCAATGTAAGAGTGGTGTGTACCCTAATGCCAAGCAGAGTTACTGTTCTGATGAATACCAAGTGTTTTACTTCTCTCACACCTTTAACAATTTTAAATGTTTAGTAAAGAACATGTATGTCAGCATACTGTTTTTATATTTAAGGTTGTTGAGGGAGACACATTAGTTCTTGTTGCTTGCACGGTTATAAACAGTCATTTGCTCACCACTTCTCCATTTTCTCGGCTTTGTTAAAGTCATAAAACAAAAATGTTGCAGCTTGTCTGGGACAAACCAGAAAGTGCAAACGCCTTTATTATAAAGAACATCCCATGTTGGACACCTGAATGCCTGTTACAAAGTGCTAACATTGGAGACTCCTTTTATAAACGTCCCCTACAGAAAACGTCACCGTTTTTGTGATGCGTTTCCTTAATAGGTAACAGGGGTTTTTGGTACGTATAAGTGGCGCCTCTGCCATGGGAGTCCTTATGATTTGTTATTATAAAAAAAAAATAATAATAAAAATGTTTTGAGCATTAATATAAACCTCTGAATTCTAGAAAATATTCTGGCAAATCAGATTTTCAACCCCATATCACATCCTTGTATCTGACTTTGATCTTCTGATTTCATTTACATCTGAAATGAAGTTAAAACCATCAGTGTGATGATCATCATACTTCAGTCTGCTGTCTGTGTGTTCATTTTAAAATTACACATTTCGGCTGCACTCAATGGTCTCTTCATATCAAACAAGCCAATGTGTGGTCTAATAGGAAAGAAGAGTAAATACGTGCTCTCAGTGTATAAAAGGACAGACCGGGTTGGAAGTATCTATTTTTTAATACTTCCTTTTTTAGCTCGGTGAAAGGGGAATGCCTGGTTTACATTACAAAAGAACGTTTTTTCCAAAATGCCATGAAACGCATAGTACAGTACATAAGAACTAGAAAACACGTATCTTTTAAATGTAAAGTGCCTGGTGAAAGTGTGGAAACACAAAGTCTTATAGGTTTTCATACACATGCATGTTCCTTTCTTATGCAACAAACTAAATTAAAGGCAAATACACAAACATTTAAAAGTCAATTACTGGTCCGAATTAGACATTTTTGTCTCTAACAGAAGAATTTGAAAGTGAACAGGAGAGAAGATGCTGCCAGATGGCTACATGCCCACAATTGAACATGGAGGTGGAAGCTTAATGGTTTGGGGTTGTTTTGGAGCAGGGAATGCTGGAGAATTATAATATGGCTACCATTCTATACTTCAACACTATGCAATTCCATCTGGATGGCAACTAATTGGATCCAACTTCACCATACAATAAGACAATGACCCGAAGCATTCGTCCAAACTCTGTAAGCATTATGTAAAGAGCAAATATACAGTTAAATTGCCTGGGTTTTGAATATAAACAAATGGAACATGCACATGTCTCAAAAAGCCATAAAAGACTAAGTGTTTCCAAACCTTTGACAGGCACTGATAGTCTATAATAATAAAAGCAAAGACCTAAAAGATCTTTAAAATCTAAAAAGTAACATACTGTTCTATTATATATATTATATATAAATCATATAAAAAATTGCATCTGTGAATACCTAAAGTCAATGTTTGATCATTTGCCTTTTTTGGCATTTAAAATCATATAATTACCCAAATAATGATCTAGTTGTTTTATAAGGAACATCAGTTTCATCCTCTTTTCAGCCAGGACTAATTTCATCCCCTTATGAACCTTTTATTAAAATCACACCCTGCAAATAAGTCTTCAATTACTATTATTGATGCTTCACAAGTCAGTACACACACACACACACACACACACACACACACACACACACACACACACACACACACACACACACACACACACACACACACACACAAACAACTAGTAACAAACAACCACACATTTTCTGAGCTAAACAGAAACATGTATTCATTGCTTTTGCAGTAAAGTGTTTAACAATGCAGTTTGAGCTTCTCAGTGTGCGGATTACCATCATAAAACAGCCATAAGATGAAAAATATAGAAGTAACAAAAAGAAGGGAACTGGTTTCTTTTCTTTCGGATTCAGAACCGCATTAAAAGAGAAACGCATAAAATGTGTTTATTATGATGCGAGTTCATTATGATGGCAGTCATGTGACGTGTTTGCATCTCAAATATAAGAGATGATATTTAGAGCTACTTTTCACACACTGTTTCCTGGTGATGTTCTATATCATGTTCATATTAATATGAATTCACCATGTTATTCCAGACACTCTGCTACTGTATTTAGTGAGCAACATGATGACAAGCATGATGGCAGTATTAGAATGAACATTGCAGGTTTCCAGTTATAAAAACTGGTCTGTTGAAAAATGAATGGACGAGGTGGTGAGAGAGCTGGACAGATTCAACGGATAAAGTGCTGTGGCATCATTCTCTTAAGGTAGAGATTTACATTTAGAGCAGAAACCCTTATTAAGAATGACTAAAGGGTTAAGATGCTTGCTTAAGGTCTGAGCAGTGGCAGCTTGGTGGTGCTTGAAGTTTAACCTCACAACCTTCTGAAAAGAAGAAACATCTTAAAGCTGCCAATTCCTTGACAGACGAAGTGATCCCACTGACAACACGCAGTTGTTAAAACGGTAAAAACAGACCAAGATGTCAATAGCAGTCATTTATAAAGAGAATCAAATTTCATTACAGCATAAATCTTGGACTCCAGTGACAAATCAGAGCTTATTTTAAGTAACGATTTATATGCAAGTCGTTCCGGCAAGCAGTTAAAACCAGTAGATCATAAACAGTTGAACTACACCTATCACTGGGGTGGTGCCATTAAGTGTATACCTTCTGCACCTTTAATATACATGTAGTGTATCTTTAAAGCTTAACTCTAAATCTATCTTAAAGATACATGACATAAATGACACTATATTCTGTTCCACCATTAGGTCTATCAATCTCTTGTTTGTATGTCTATATGTGCATATGTATGTATGTACTGTACATATGTAGCCTTTATGGTACCAGCCAATAGAAAAGGGGTTCTTGGAAGTGTAATGCAATGTTCCTCAGATAAAGATGAGGAGATATTTGGTGGCCAGCAGACTCTAAGACTGCCACCAGTTGGTGTGATGGAGTTCAATTCGCACTAACTAGTGCTATAAAAGCCAACAAGTGCCTGGGCTTCACATCCCATCACCAAAAGAAAGAAAAAGGATGAGTCAGTCCCATTTCTTAATTTCTTACACCAGTGTTTTTTTGTGCATGAATATGATTGCATTCCTCTCCAGGAACACCGCATTCCTGTGTATACACACATACGCACGCGCGCGCGCGCACACACGTGCACACGCACGAACACGCGCGCGCGCGCTGCGGCACAAAACCCGCACAACTTTCGTCTCACGCGTGAACCCCGTTAAAAAAAATAATAATAAAATGAAATAATGTCTCTATTGCATTCCCAACCCGTTTATTGTGCACCAACTTTCTTAGAGATTACCAGTCAAAGGGAAGAGAGCACTCACCCCTAAACGACCATCCGTGAAACCCCACGACTCCGATCAGGCTGCAACACGCAAAACACACGCAAAACACACACAAAACACGCGCAAAACACGCACCTTCTTCTGCTTCCAGTCTGCGATCACACTAAGCTTCTCTGAGCTCCGGCTCTCAACAGAGCGCACACCGGTGTGGAGATCCGCAGACTCCAGACGTCCACCAACTCCTCCTTCTCCTCCTTCTTCACCACCACCACCACCACTCCTCCTCCATTCCTATTCTGCTCTCACACTGGGGAGGAGTGACAGATCCCCGAGATTAGTACAGAGCCACGCAATGCTTCATGGGAAGTGCAGTTCGATTATACTAGGGCTGGGCGGTAGCATTTTTTGGTTCTATCCCGATACCAAATCATTTCAATATATCGTCAATATATCAATATCGATACCGGTACAGACACCAGTGTGTTTGAAAGCCACCATTATTAATATTAAATACACTACAACGGACTTCTCTTTTCTTACATTTATATATAATATTCAGAGAAATGCCTTTATTTGTTACATACATTACAGTGGATCTTTTTTTTGTTTTTGCATAACCGAGTGATATTTATAAAGCTGTGGTCAGAGTGAAGAGTCAGCCCTAATACAGCACCCCCGCAGCATGTAGCGCTAAGAGGCTTACTTAAGGGACCAAGAGTTTGTGGGAGGTGGTAGCTCCATGGTTAAGGCATCGGAAGGTCACAAGTTCAAATCCAAGCAGCCTTTGCTGGGCCCTTGAGCAAGGCCCTGATCCCTCCCCTGCCAAATGCCGTAAATGTGAGAGTGGCAGCTTGGAGATACCAGGGCTTGAACTCCCAACCTTCCGATCAGTAACCCAGAGCCTTAAATACTGATCTACTAACTCCCCATAAATGGTAACCGATGACAAATAATCAAACAAAATACAATCCGTCCCACAAATTGTCTCGTGATGTTCCAGTTGGCAAATATTCAATCTTGTCTCTTGTCTTTATATTTGTTTGCGAATTTCAGTCTGGCTTTCTACTGATAATTCTGTTAGTCTTCTTCTTCAAATCCTGAATTGAGATACCTTCCCGCCTTCTCAATAATGAAGCCACTGATTGCTGTTTTTTTTACAGCTTTCACAATGTTCCTGTCATCAAGTGTTTTGATGTTCGGTTGTTACTACACCCGTGGGGTTTTTTTTTTGTCAGGATATTCCAGATTGTTGTATTGGCTATGCGCAATGCTTGTGCAATGACTCTGAGAATTTTCTGTCTTTTCTCTGATTACATTTTCACATAAACAGCTTTTAAACAACAAATATAGCCTTCACAAGTGAAACCCTGCGTTTGAAACCAAAAGTTGTCATTTAAAGCTATTAAAAGCTTGCACAATGAATCTAAGTGGGAACAAGAAACACCTGTCAGTCGCATGTTCCAATATTTGTAATCACTTAAAAAATGGACGAGCTCAAATGCATGCTATTCTCCGAGTTGTTTCACGCATATGTGTGTAAATAGCAGGATGTCCCTCACCACAACATTTGTGCATGTAATATTTCAGAGCAGTTTTCCCAAACCCATCCCACTTTAACTCCATGACACTTAGAATACGAAAAAGTAATATTTAGTATATTGCAAATCTTGTTTTGTTAAATAATGTTCCATTTTTTTTTACATTTCAGTGTCCCACTGCATTCACACAGCTCTGTTATCTTAATACTATGAGCTCTTTGGAATATTCCACAAGTTTAATTGAATGTCATGGGAAGAAAAAATTCTCTCATTTGTCATGATTTTATCTTTATTTGCAATTATACCTACAGACGAGGCCACTTTGAAAGTGCAATCCATTTACCTTCAATCTGGTTATTCATTTCAGAGACAAATGTTCAGGAATGAACCCTTGATCATATAGTTTCTGGAAACGAGTTGACACTTTCCAAACGGTTTAATGCGTGTTTTCACAGATTCAATGGTGAAAACGATCTTTTAAGATAAGCACTTCTACTACTGTATATTAATGTTCTTAAAGCGCTCCTTGAACATGCAGAACTTTTGGTGTCCCTCCTGTACTAAAGGAAACCTTGTACAGGTCTATATTTAACACAAACAGTTATGTAAAAACCCAAAATAGCCTCTTTAACCTGTATTCTTAAAAGTTGACCCCAATGCCATCAGGGTGTTGAGCGACTGCATTTTCATGTGGCAGCTTAACTAATTTTGAATTGCACGTTTCAGCCTTGACCACAATGGTCTGTAAAAAAAGGAACAAGCTTTCAGAGGGTGTTCAATAGGAAACACCGTCAACAGTCATTGGTCTAAATATAGTGCATCTAACATTCTGTGTGTTTGCATACACAGGAAAGAGAATCTTGTCAAAGGAAATGACAAATACTGTGTGACTAAACTGAACAATTGGGGGGTAAAATAAAATGCATGATATGCATTTACAAGAAGAGGCTGTTTATAGCTGGGAAGCTGCATGTTCACTTATTTACTGTAAGTGACTATAAGATTCTAAGGACCATCGAAAGATAAATGTATTTATTTTATACCTTGGTGAACTCAAATGTGCATCCACAGAGAATTTTTTCTTTGTTACCAGAATATACGATATCTATTAGGGCTGGTACGATTCATCGATTCGTATCGGTGCATCGGCATAAAAATTAACGACGTGATGCATCCATTTAAAAAAGTGTGCATCGGTTACAAGTTGGCATTTGTCTGGCAATGCATAACTTTTAACAATTTGCAAGTGTAAAAAAAAAAATATTTATATATATATATATAACTATAAGTACTGTGCTAAACTTTTATTATATAGAAAGTGAGCAATCATTTGTGACTACACTTTAAATGTACACAACACTACAGAGACTGAGGTGTGTCCTGAGAGTCACATGGAATATAGATTAACATGGCAGAGGTAGACCTGCAGCTTTCCAGAGACAGAAAAGAAAAAAAACATTTGGTTTAATTGAATCTTTTTTCTTTTTATTTTTAATACAAAGGCCTGTTTGTGAAAGGGCCATGCAGGGAATAATGTCTACATTGTTATATCTGCAATCTGTAACTAGCTTGAGAATGTGTTTATTTGCTTGAATATGTTTTTCCATTTTTTTAATACAACCAGGACACATCAGCTCTCATCTGTTGTACATTAAAGTCTACAGCTCAACCAACCTATTTGCTGCACCCACAAAGAATGAAGGAAGATGGCAGCAATTCTCACCTTGTCATCTCTCTGTATCATTTAATTCATCTTAAAAATAGCTGAGTCATGCTTGACTGTCTCCGTCCTTCTTCTTCCTCAAACACAAAGGCAATTCATCTGCAGGGCTGCTGCAGTCCTGGGAACTGCACATTAAGTCCTGTGTGAAACTGTGATCAAGATTAATTATTATCCGATGTTTGTTTTCTAAGAGAGGAGAGAGAAAGGTCTTTACTTATACATACATATACATCACAGCACAATGAAATCCTTTCACATTTCTCTGCTTGTTATGAAGCTGGCATCAGAATGTAAGGTCAGGAATGATACAACATCCCTGGAGCAGAGCCCCTTGGTTGAAAGACTAGTATTGGCAGGGGCTTGAATCCCCGAACTTCTGATAAGTAACCCAGAGCCTTAAACATTGAGCAGCAACTACCACAGTTTTCTAGGACAGATGATATTACAGATGGGATGCATTTTACATTTCAATTAATTATTTTTATTCGTAGACTGCTTTTAACAGTGGACATTGTCTCAAAGCAGCTTTACAGAGATAAAGCAGTAATAAAGGAATGTATACGTTTGTTCCTTATAATTGTAAGTTTGTCCCTAACGAGTGAGCCAGTGGCGACTGTGGCAAAGACAAACTCTCTAAAATAGCATGATGAAGAAACCTTGAGAGGAACCAGACTCAAAACGGATCCCATTCTCATCTGGTTGGAACCGAATGTTTATTCCCACTGAGCGAGTGACTGCTGCTACTGCATAAGAACATTTGCAATAATCATCATCGTCAGGTTTCTGAATAAATGGTTTTATTTTGCACATCTGCAATAATATCTCTAACATATTATATATATTATTATTATATTAATATATATACAGTATATATATATATATATAATATACCTACATTATATTAAATTATTTTATCAGTAGTTGCGTTTTGTAATATCGCTACTTCAGTGCTCAAGGGACTGTTAGAAATAAATGTCAAAAATGCAGATATTTTATACTGACTTATGACTTGCCCAAAGCAAAATGTGCCAGGAATATTGCACTGATCAGCACTGCCATATTATTGAATTAGGCCTAAAGTTTTCTGTTTTATACACACAAGATATTTTTTTATTAATTAATTTGTCCTGGTAGCTCATACATCCACATTCAGACAGTCATTTACACTCTGTTACACAGGTAGGGGCATTTGCTGGAGAAATAATAATAAATAATAGCAGGATAATAACAATAATATTAATAAAAATAAATCATTTTGTCTTTAGGAAACTGTATTGTCAAACTGCCACTCTTGGGCCCTTGAACAAAGCCATTACCCCTCTGTGCTTCAGGGGTGCTATATCATGGCTGACTTTGTGCTTTGACCGGAGCTTCTGCCAAGATGGGATATGTGAAGAAAAGTGTTTCACTGTGCTATTATGTATATGTGACAAATAAAGGCTTTTTTATTCTATAATAATTGACATTTATCCTCCAGTAAATGTTCTATGTATACCGTAGTGTGTAAAATACTAAGTATTAGACTGAACATTCTAGGATTTCAGTCTTATTTTGAAGTTTGATTAGATTAGATTAGATTAGATTAGATTAGTATGACTGTAGGCAAAATATAAAAATTACCAATTTACACAATGTAGCAGTTACCCATTCATGAAAATCCTTATCATCTTGCGCCATCTCATGGTCACAAAGCGTACTAACAATTTTCTAGAAAATCTGGGTTTTAAAGCATCAACAATTAGAAAAAAATAAATAAAAATACAATTATGACGTATACTGCTATAAACAAAAATCTATATTAGTTTTGTGTATGGCTTTCTGAATACCTATACACTCAAATACTGCATAAAGAGAGATGAAATCAGGGTACAGTACATGGTTATATAATACAGGTGTTTATTTACAGGGTGCACTACATAGGGTATAATAACAAACATGATAATATACAATGAAAAAACATTGAAATGTAATTCTTTAATCTTAGACTTAATACAAAAACCGTGCATTACTAAATCAAAAATGTAATGAATCTATCTATCTCTTTTTTTCCAGGCCTTTAGTGTAGTGTACTCTCTCTCTCTCTCTCTCTCTCTCTCTCTCTCTCTCTCTCTCTGTCTCTCTCTCCTTATTCTTTCTTTAATTATAATTTTTAATAACTCTGTACTTTACTATAATAGGGCGCTGTTAGTGACGCACTGCATGACGTGCAGGTCAGAGTTCATGGTGGAGAAACATGGCGGCCTCCAGGGGAACAGTGGTGTTAAAGGCGATAAAGAAGATCGTCGTTCAGTTTTGCCCTTTCGAAGCCAATGTTCGAGCCACACGGTATACATTCTTATTTATTTCTTATTATTTATAATTGAAAACAGGTATTTGTTGTGTTGAAATGTGGCATGTCCCTCGTAAAAAAAAAAAATCCAAATCTGCTGCAGATTGAATTAAACCTTTTATTATACTGTGTTATTTTATTACTGTCTTATGTCTGTGATGTTACTGGCTTCATTAGATAATGTCAGACCTATAAAATAATTAAACAATTACCATACAGGAACACCTGCTCATTCATAAAGATTTCTAATCATGGAACAACAGCACGATGCATGAAATCCTGCAGATACATTTTAAAGATTTTAAAGATCACACTGGAGAAAGTGTCTTCTCTGACTTTCAGAAATCTCCTGGGATCAATCACAAATCAGTCTAGTTTTTACACAGAATGGTGTGGAAAAATAAAAACCCTTTTGTGCTTGTAAAAGGTCTCCTGGATGAGACACCTTGCTGATAAGAGAGAACATGAGAATGAGCAGACTCATTGCATCTGACAGGAAGTCAACAGTAGCACAAATAATCACTTTTTTACAACTGTGCTGATCAGAAAAGCGATCCAGTATGCACACCAGTTCAATCCATCATTCTGTTGTGGATTAGCGATAGCAGAAGTAGGCTATATCAGCTTCCAGTCCTGTAAGACAAGAACAAGAATCTGAGGCTGTCATAAGCACAGATTCACCCGAACTGTCATACATAAAAATATTAAACTCCAGCGAAAATTATTTTTAATCACTAAATGTTTGTTTTAATGATTCACCAAGCCTCAAATCAAACCCCAAAATCCACCATGATGCACAAATCCGGCAATTAAAACCGTCCGTGTGGAAACATAGCAAAGGTTCTGTTTGGTGTCCTGATGATTTATGCAATTTAAAACACCATAATTACTTTCAAACATTTACAAGAATATTTTGTCTTCATGTTAAATGTGGTTTGACTGATAATAAACATACATTTGCATAAAGCATCAATATTTGTCCATGTTGATTATTGTATTAAGTGTATTAAGAATAGAAAATATATTCATTTAAGGTTTAGAACAGATAAAAATGTGCGATTATGTTGCGATTCAATATTATAATCAACTGACAGCCCTAATATTATATAAAAGTGTAACATTAAAAAGCAGCTAAATTATCATTATTATGTATTAAACAAATGAGTTCATGTGTTGTGAGAAATCATCCACACTGTTTTTAATGTAACATGCTTTGTCTACAATTAACTGAAGCATAGTCTATTTTGCATACAATTATGATTCAGTGTAAGTTTTGTTTTTCACCAGGAAACATGCAACTGAAAATCATATTGGAGTATTTATGTAATATACACTATATGGACAAAAGTATTGGGACACCTGACTTTTCCAGCCAAATGTGTTTCTTTCCCCTGTAACCACAATGTTGGATGTCTTTGAATGCGGTAGCATTATATTTACACTAACACAGATGACAGATGACCTTATCCAGAGAGACTTATGATTGCATTTATACAGCTGAGCAGTTTGAGAGCCCAACAATGGTAGTTTGATGGGTGGTGGGATTTGAACTCATGACCTTCCATACAGAAGTCTAATGTCTTAACCACTGAGATACCACTTCAGAAATTGTTCCCTTCATTTAAACTACGAGACCCAAATCTGTTCCAGCATGACAATGCCCCTGTGTGCAAATCAAGATACATGAAGATATGCTTTACATGGTTTGGAGTGTAAAGCTTTGAAATTCCCTCCCCTCTGATCGCTGCTGAAAGGATGTTCAGAAACCACATATGAATCTAATGGTCAGGTGTCCACATGTTCTTCATATGGTGTATGTAAATGCTGCATTAAAACATTTTTATACCTTTTGTTATGGGTTGCTGACTTTTTTTGTTACAAATCTTGACATCTTTAGAGACTTTCTCGTCGTGGTTGGATCAGAAAAGGCCAGGTCTACAAACATGAACTGTGAAGTGTTAGCAGAAGTGAAACACGACCGGTCAGATCCTGTGATCGACATCACATTCAGTAAGTGACCTCAGTAAGAATTTTCCATTGTGTGCATTCTGACAAAGAATGATTACATAAAAGAGGTCAGGAAATAGTTGTCTTGAACTACAGCTGCATTTGTCATTATATTTATAGGACATTCTTCTTAATATGGCTTTTGTTTCTCAGTGGATGGTGAAAGGTTACTGATGAAAGGAGACAATCTGACAAGCCAAGAGATGCTTTCAGCCCTACAGACAAGATGCATTGCTAAAGACCCTCAGTCCAAAGCCACAGGAAAGAAGTAGAGGTGTTCTCTGTTTGTATATGATTTTTGTTTATTCATTAGCTTTTCATTTAATAAAACTCTCAAATTCTAAAGTAGTCGTTTGGTTGTTTGCACTACACCATTACACAGTGTGTTTTCTTACACAATTAAATCATCAGTCAAAGAAACCAGTGTAGAAACCTATTGGAATCAGGATGCTTATTGACATCCTAACAGTCCTTATTGGTATCCAGTAGATACCTACGTGATACACAAGTCACAAAATGTGATCTCTTGGTCTTTAATGGTATCTTTTTAGACATAAAATCCAACTAATTGTAATGTAAACACCTGTGTAGATCCTCGTTAAAGCTTCGGTTAAAACCAAGAAAAATTTCTATTATAGCCATTAAAATTGTGACAAATTCTCTGGTGGGTTGCTATTGTTTTTTGTTTTGTTTTTTCTTCAGCAAAAGACCCAAAGTCTCACTCTTTCTTCACCTTGTTCCTACAATTGTCTGCACATTTCAAGACAATTTACAAATGAACATCATTTCAAACTAAATTATCACTATGTTTTTGCTAAACTTCTCCAACTGTGTACTGTAGTGATTTTTTTCATTATGTAGTAAAGATGACGGGTTTCCCTTTGGTCCCAGATTCCTTTCTTTCAAGATTCTCCTCTCCACCATCACCCCTGACGTTCTCACTGGTGACGCTTTCTGTGAAGCTGCTTTGTCTATTGTTAAAAGAGTTCTACAAATAACACTGTGAGAGCTGAACAGAGTTGCACTGGTTTTCCCCCAGTTATTATTCACTTCAAAACTAAACAGTCCATGAAGTCGAGTAAAGAAGCTTTTATTGGCATTTCATGTGTATGGATTGAAATGAGTATTGAGTGTGTTTAAGTTTCTAACAGATCAGTGACACACAGTTAAGTCCATGTTACTGGTTGGAACTTGTCTGTATTGCATTTTGATTGAGACAAAAATAAAGGTTTATTTTATACGTATTGTACCAAAACTATATAATCATGGGGTATTAAAGAAATGAATTTATTCGTGTTGTGAGAAATCATAAACACTATTTAATGTAACATGATTTATCTACAATTAACCGAAGCATAGTCTATTTTGCATACAATTCTAATTTAGTGTTTTATTTTTTTTTCACCAGGAAACATGCAACCAAAAATCATATTGGCGTATTTGTGTAATATACACTGTATAGACAAAAGTATTGGGACACCTAACTTTTCCAGCCTATGTGTTTCTTAACCACTGAGATACCATTTTCCCTTCATTTAAACTACGAGACCCAAATCTCTTCCAGCATGACAATGCCCCTGTATGCAAATCCAGATCCATGAAGATCCATGGTTTGGAGAGAAAGATCTTAGGTGCTTTGTTATAGAGCTTTGACCTTAACCCTACTAAACACTTTTGGGATGAATGTGTACGCTGACTGCACCCCAGTTTGGAGATAAACCTCACACATGATGGTGTGTGTTTCAGGCTTTATAAGTGTGTTGTCGAAGGATAAGGATAAGGGTTAGAGTCAAGCTGGGGACATGCTGCACAGGGAAACCGAACTCCGGCCTGCCCCCACATTTGGAGAGACATATTTTAAAAATTACATTTTGAATATAAAGGTTTAATCATGTCATATCTGTATTTTATAGTAAAGTTTATACTAAAATTTCCCTTAGTTAATAATATAGAATAACTTTTTGTTGATTCACCCAACAACCAAAAGACTGGTCCATTCAACATAATATAAATGTAAATGATTTTATTTCACTTTGATAGTAATTCATTATGTTAGTAATAATGCTCTTTAATAAGTTATATATCTCTTAAAATCTCTTCTACTATCCATTACCACTGTGCTCACTGAATATTATCTTGTGTACTATATAATCATATTCATATTATTCGTATCATATTATGAATTCATTTATTATAATTTATTCATAGTTATCATAGCCTTACCAACAGGTACATATGTAAATATTTTACACTGCTACCAATGCACTTCTGGGTATAAGCTAATTATTTAATCGCCTTGCACCATAACATACCGTGCAATGACAATTAAGTTGAATCTAATCTATTCTAATGTAAAAAGTAACGCTCATTTGTCAAAAACCATCATAAAATCTCCAAAATAATACTGGTAGTCTGTCTGGCCCCTGTAATTTTCTGCTACAGATTGACTCGGCCCCCAAATAAAGAAGGAAAAAATGATGTGGCCCTCATGGAAAAAAGTTTGCAGACCCCTGCGCTACATTTTCCATTCCATTGACTGCAGATCTTTATTTTAATATAACACTTAATATTTTTTTTTATTTTTTTTGGGGTGCAAAAACCTTGATTGTATCTGCCTCTGAGCAGAGTTTTAGTCAACTTTAGATCAACTTAACAAGTGTGAACTGAGATGCAAACTCTCACCTACATAAGATCCTGAAAAAAAGGATTTAGGTTTGTAAAGGGTTTGAAAAACCTTTGGAAAAAAACGGGCAGTTGGAGGTCACTAATATTATGAGCATATAGCTGTATTGCTTATAGCTTAAATAGCTGTAGTAAGCATTAAAATGTACTGGATTATAAAGTAAAAAACTACAGTCATATCATTACATTGTATTATATTATTTTTAATTATATTATATTATACTATAAATATCATTATTTCTTAAGTATTATGAAATGATTCATAATTTTAATAAAACTGTAATAATTAAGCAGATTACAATTTCATATTATAATTTATTATATTATTATTTACTTTTATTTTTTAATCATAAATAGCAATAAAAACACAAATAAAAACCTAATAAAAAAACTATTATAAAATCTAAATAAAGGGGGCAATGCCAACCTTATTATATATTATATTATATTATATTATATTATATTATATTATATTATATTATATTATATTATATTATATAGACTTTATTTATTTTATTATTAAATCTTAAATGAGGGGAATCATGCTACATTAATTTTATTATAATAAACTTTGGTACAAGTTTCTGCCCCATGGCCATCAGTTATGTTTGATTTTTGGCTGTTTGTGTTAAAAAGTTTTGGCACCTCTGCAGTACACTATTAGAGAGATGTATTGTAAAGCATCTATAGTACGTTTACTGTATAAAAATGTAGTTAATGTGTCCTGCACATTATTTCATATTTGTTCGCATATACATTTATAAAAAATAAAAAAAAAGTGTCCTTCCTTTTTTTTTTTGCTCTGAGTTTTTTAAACCCACTCATGAACCTTGTCCCTCATTCTGCGCTGCACTGGTGGAATAAAGCGGAACGACACCCGGTGACGTTTCGCGCGTTGATTGGACAGCCTCGACGTGCGCGTGCTGCACTAACGGTATATAAAGAGCCGGGGTAGACCGTTACTCGTGCTGGTTTAGAACTAACAGGAAACTGAGGTTTATTATTGTATAAAGTAGGAGTAAACAAAAAATTGTAAAAATGGTGGATCAATTTGTGGGAACATGGAAAATGATTTCCAGTGACAATTTTGACGAATACATGAAGGCACTGGGTATGTTTGCGTTTACTTTTTTTAAAAAATATATATATTTCAATGTGGATTAATAGATAGATAGATAGATACAACTTTATTGTTATTGCATAGTACAGGTACACAGCAACGAAATGCAGTTTGGCATCTACCAGAAGTGCAAAAAGTAGCAATTGTGCAAATAGTGCAGGTCTAGTTGCTGTGTTTATGGTCTATGTGATCCTGAAGGTCATGGCATTAAGTATAAATGTGTACTCATAGCCTATTTGCTGTCTTTCTGTTTTGTTTTGGGTTGTGCCCACAAAATTTTGCACTATATATGTTATTGTATTTTCCCAGCTAACAAATCACATACGAATGTTTAAGAAAATGTCTTAAGGATATTACAATTTAATCCTACAACTGTTATTATACATTGAAACGGCTACAAATGAATTTCCGCCGTTCCGCAGGTGTGGGCTTTGCCACTCGTCAGGTGGGAAACAGGACCAAGCCTAACTTCATCCTCAGCGTCGACAACCAAGGACTGATCAGCATGAAGTCGCAGAGCACTTTTAAAACGACCGAGGTCAAATTCAAGTTGAACGAGTCGTTTGAGGAGACCACTGCCGACGACAGAAAGACCACGGTCAGTAATGAGTTCTGCGAGACTTACACGTCTGATAACGAGTCCAACTCTCTTATTGTCTATGGACATTTGTGTGTGTGTCTCATCTCTGTGTACAGACCGTGGTGAGCCTCGAGAACGGAAAACTGGTGCAAAAACAGACCTGGGATGGCAAGGAGACCACATTAGAAAGAGAAGTGAATGATGGAAAATTAATAGCGGTGGGAATTTTATTTATGATATTATGATATTTCAAAAAATATATAACATGCACATATTCTTTGTTCGAAACGTCTTCTTTTTTTTATGCTCTAAAAATGATTGTATTTATTTTGTGCAAATTGTCTAACATTTTGCAGCAAACATTGCATATATAGACCCCTATATAAGATATAATTGTTAGACAAATTAACATTCTGCATTTTTTTTAGTTATTGGGGCTATGATTAATTAGCTTTATACTTTAAAAGTGAAATAAGACCTTTGATATTAGTATGGTTGTTGTATGTAATATAATGACCCTGTTATTAAACGCTTCATAATCAGATTCATCTTACAGAGCATAGCGTAGTTCCTCTTTTGTCTTTTGTAAAATCAGATTTCTGCATTTCTCTGCAGACCTGCAGGATGGGAGACGTGGTAGCGGTGAGGACTTATGTGAAAGAAGCATGAACCTGGTTTGAACCTGGTGTTTTTTTGGAGATGCCTGGCTCAGTTCAATGAGCAGTCATTTATTGTTCTTGTTTTCTTTTGTTCATTCATTTTGGACACTAAAGCCTTTGCATGCAGTGTGTTCCCAGATGCATTTAAGATTAATCTGTGTTATGCATTGAATAAAGATTTGATCATATCTGTCATTAACCATTTTGTTCGCTTCTTTATTTAACCCTCCAAACTCTGCATATGATTAAATACATGACGTGAAGGAGACTTGCTTGGATTCCCAAAATGACCTCAAGGCTGTCAATGTTAATTTGATCATTGTAGCATCACAGCATTTCTAATACACTTCATTTTCAATACAGATGTGTTTGGTCCCATTTTTTTTATTTTTTGGAACTAACTGCACTGTGTACTTTTAAATGTACTGCTGCAAAAGTATATAAAGTTCAGGATATATTGTAAAGTCGTTTTCAAGTCAATAGGTCCAGGCATGTGTCCTCACCTTTCTTTCTCTTTAATAAAATGCTTTAAGATGAATAACTGATTACTAAGCTAAGAATTTAAGGATTATATTTTTTTCCCAGGAAACTACGAATGCACATCTTGATATTTTCTCTCTGTGTTAAAAGTCACAGGATGTCCTTTCCTTTCTTTTTGTTTTTTTTCAAAGGTTTCCTTTCAACATAGTTTTAAAATGTGTACGGAAACGAGATCACAGGTCACCTTGCCTTCGTTCACTCTGACCTGCACTGAAATCCTAGATCGTTCCACTCATGGCCATTTTCCCAGGAGAGGAAAAAGAGGAGATGCGTTGATTGCAGTTAACAGCAAAAACAGATGAAACAGGAGCATTGTGGGGCAATTTCCTACATCCCATTTATTCAGAAAAACAATGCACTTTTCTATTCTTGAGACCATACAAAGTTTAGATAAAGGGAGGTGGTACTGGGAAAAAATACTACTGGAATTGTTTCCAGTTTATCTCCTGAGTATGCTGAGTTCAAACGATGAGGACATGTGATCACAATTTACTTCAGATCTATTTATTGTTACTGCACAGGAGATCCTTCAGGGATCACGGCAAGGATCTGTGCAGCTTTGCCTGTGTGCAGTAAAACAATGTACGTTTGTTTATGGTGAATTGAGTGAAAGTGAAAATCTTGATGGGACTGATTTGTAATGAAGCTGGACAGTGTTCACAAGGGGAAACAAAGGTTGATGTGCAGAAGTGTTCAAGGCTGGGATGTGTTTTTATGTGAAAGGGGAAACGAGGACAAAATACATTTATTTATTTCAGTGTATGTGTAGCCTCCTGTCATACCTATATATATATATATATATATATATGCAATATTTAATACTACTCACCAAAATCCAACGTGATGATAGTTGCTGATTATCTCAGTTCTGTTCAGTTGGTTACAGATACAGTACATGGATGATGATGTGAAGTGCATGAGCTCAGCAGACATTTTGCTGTGAGGCTTAATCAAATTGCGAGATGTCACTCAGCTAGCATAAATCTAGGCAGACTGACTGATTTTTCTAGTCAGTTTCTTAAACTGACTCCATAGAGAACATAATTTTTAATAGAAGCTTTTATCTAGAACAAAAAATAGAATTTCAGGAACAAAAGAACTACATTTAGATTTCCAGATTGACTGTTTTCTACAAAGTACTTATGCCTCGAGGTTTTATTGATCATTTAGTTACATGCAATTTATGCACAAAAAGAGATTATCAGAGGCAAGTCCTGCTAGCATTGTTCTATTTCAAGAACTAAACTATTTGTGAAATTGTTTACAACTATAGACCTGTGGAATGCTGTATACACTGCACCACTATTGTTTTAGTGTGTTGCATCCCGAGTGTACACACATGACAGGAAGCTGAACTATTGTAGGCTTTATTGATACAGTGGGATTACTGTGGTGTCATTTTGACTTGGATGCTGTTTTTGACTGGACAGACAGTTATTATAGGAATTAAGTCATATCCTTTAAGGAACATCTGGAAAGCTACACTCCAGGAGATCATTTCCACCCTTCCGTTGTCCTTTCTCGTTATCAAACACACAATGCTGTTACACAATCCTGCCTGGTCTAGTCGAATCACAAGGCCAAGGCTACTGTCTTTGGTCCCACAGTTTCCAGCATCCTTTGGTGTTCAAACAACACCTAAGGTCATAAAATCTATGGGTAAAGGTCATAAAGTTCTGTGGCAGGGGCTTAATTGTTACTGTTGTGTGTCTGTGTTTTGCTAATCCAGGAACATTATTAGTGAAATGTATTGAAATGTATTGAACGTATTGAAATGTTCCAGAGCATATATTTCTGCAATATTCTAATTGCAAGATTTTTCCAGCAATGTTGTAAATCGATAGTTTTAATAATTAAATTTCTTGCTAAATGGATTATTTATTCCAGGATTATTTATTTAATTCATTTTATTATATCTTTAATCTTATATACCACAACATCCTCTTCATGTGTACCATTACAAACACAGAGACATTCCTTCTACTAATGATGATCTGGGGAAGCGGTAGCTCAGTGGTTAGGATGTTGGTCGAAGGTCTTGGGTTCAATCCCAAGCACCACCACTGCTGGGTCCTTATGGAACATACCATGACCCTCATTTGCTCAGCTATATAACTGAGATAATTGTTATGTGTCTTCATGGAGCTGGATTTTGTCCTGTTGGAAGAGGTTTTAGTTTTATAGTGCAGGTGAAGGCAAAATGTTATTCTACTTTATTCAAAGACATCTAAATCAATTGTGTGCCTTCAATTTCGTGGGAATGATTTAGGAAAGAATAAAGTGTGGCTGGAAAAGTCAGGTGTCCCAATTCACACATTTTCGGTAATTTACAATGATATTACAAGGTCATTATCAGTTAGATACATTTAACTTTAAAGAGACATTAGTCTTACATTCGTTACACAAATGAATTGAGAGTTAAAAATGTCAGCAGTGGTCCGCAACCTTTTTTGCGTTTAATGTCAGACAATATTTTCACAGCTCGGCCTGTAAGGTGTAATAAATACAACAAAATAAAATGATACGACCGGAATAAAAACTGATTATTTTCTAAATATAATAATAAATGTGAAATCACTGTGTTGTTTTTTGTTCATTTGGCTCGCTTGGGGGTTTGAATTTAGAGGTAATGTATTATGTGTTAGCGGCCAGAGCAGCCACTTTAGAAAGGTAGAAGATGGAGGTAAGACATGTGACCGAGGCATCATGACATGCATCAAGAGTGAGTCATAGACAGATGTGACGGAGAGAATCCGGTCATTTTCCAAAATAAAACATCGTTCAGAACCAGATAATAAATGAAACGGAAATAATATAAGTTATGTATTCTTTCTGTGGGGTTATTGATGCCATTTTATCCAAAGCGACTTAAATTTGATAATTCATACAACTAAGCAGCTATGAATTTAAGGGCCCTGCTCAGGATTTGAACTCACGATCTTTAGTTCCAAAGTCCAATGCCTTAACCAATAAACTACCATCTATCATGTTAGGTGTTTGTAAAGGCTGTGGTTGAGTCGTCAGACACAGGCATTCAGAGTAAAAAAAAAAAAAACATTTATCAGGTTCATGCCTGTTTAGCTCCCCCACTAAAAGTCAGGGGTCAGGACTAAGAAGCTTGTTACCATGCAACAAGACTTTCTAGAATGCCAAAAGCATTTCTATTGGAGGTTGTGACCAATGGTTATCACTTTTCATGAAAAAAGTCAAACTCACCACAAATTCTAGCAACAATTTGTTCCATAGTTCTATCACACAATGGAAATAAATTAGAACCATGCACAGGCACATTTGTCTACAAAAGCTGAATTTTTTCAGAGATTGCACTTTTTCAGAATATGAAATCTCAGACACAGGCCCACGTTAAACATGACGGAGAAACACTATATGAATGGTGAATGTATCAAAAAGCTCTTGAACCTCACCATGATATTGGAATTCTGATGTGAACAAAATCATGCTTTTGAATCCACCTCCCCCTTTCACTCAAAGCAGTAACCCACAGCGGGAGAGCAGCTCAGTATGGAGCTGTGAATATGGTGATCTTTAGCCTCTTTAGAGTAAAACAGCAGCGTAGAGCCAGGTGCGGCTGGCCACAGATGTACTTCAAACAAACGAACAGAAAAGTCTCATTTTCCTGTAGGCCAAATCATCATACAATATGTTTTCTATTTCAGGAAACTAGTTGTAGAGGTTCATAAAACATCTGAAGACTATCGATGTTTAAGGAAGAAATAAAACATGGAAATTTACATTTAACAATGGGGTTGTGTGTGATGAGGCCTGACACAAGAAGCTTTTGCTACCACCCTAAAGATGATTGAGAAGATAACTGCACATCCTAAAGTGTTTAATTTGTCTTATACTGAGGCAAACCTAACCACAGTTACGATTTTTAATTAAATGTTAATGACACAATATATATATATATATATATATATATTTTTTCTCTATTTATGACATGCTTTGTGATCCTTTACCAGTTATACAATGCTGGAACAATTCTATTTTATTTGATTCGATTCAATGCGATTCTAAACTCAAATATATAAGCTAAGTTTATAGGCTCAAATTCACCAAACCACTAATCAAGAAAAGGTGTTTTACAAATCAGTAATACTGGAAACTCTTTTAATATCTATAATTACAGTGCACATTGTTTTGAATAAATAATGTATTTGAATATATTGGAGTGTACTAACATAAACTTATGGATTGCTGCTGGAAATACAGGCACTGTTATAGAGTGGGATATTAATCAAAACCTTCCGAATAATCACAATCAAGCATTGATTGTGTTATAAATATTATATTATTATATTAGTATAAATATGATAATAAAATATAAATGTGTTTATTGGATTTAGATCCAGAGGGAATAGTATTCCATGGACAAGAGCCGACAGTATGAGCAAAAAAAAAAAAAAAAAGAAAGAAAAAAATGTATTAATAGTTTACATAACTTGCTTATTGAAAAATATTTCCCTGCCATGACTCATAGCCGTTTTACGTCATTTTGGCATATAACCATAAAAAGATGAATGTTGTCCTTAATTAACTTCATTGTGTTCCCGTGTGTGCAACATTTGTGCCAGACCTAAACAGTATCTAGAGATGCTTATCATCTTACAACAGTGCAGTGGGAAACAAAAGGGAGGTCAACGGGACGTGGGTGGAAATGTAAGGCAATGGTGAAGGCTCGCTGCCAGGGGTTTCATTGGAAATTTGGTACAAATAGTGTCTGTGGATAGCAATCTGTAAACCTGTCAAACCTTTAACGGATTTATATTACAAACTCCATAGAATGGTCAAAAACACCATATTCTACAGTATTCTGGCCTTAGGATGTCAATGCATGCATTTTTTTTTTATATATACTGCTTAAAAGTACTCTCTCTAATGAATAATAAACAGATAAAGATCATTGTTTCTTCTGAAGTATCTGGCTTGCCAGGCCTAGATTACCGAACCATTAAAAATGTCTATTTATCAGCACATAGTGTTTTCTAAAAACATTGTAAAGATTAAAGCATCCTAACTAGAAGATCAAGGGGGTGTTTAATATGATAGGCCCCTGTCTACATCAACAAGATTGAAGTAGTGCATGTTTCCAACTTTAAGTTCCTGGGTGTGCACATCTCTAAAGATTGGTCCTGCCACCAAAACACCTCAATTCTGGTTAAGAAAGCTTGTATGTCTCCTGAGATTTTAATTCAGAATTTACTGTTGCATCATATGGAGCATCCTGACTAACTCAATTACACTGTGGTATGGCAGTTCCATGATGTATAAAAGGAAAACCCTGCAAAAGGTGGTAAAAACCGACCAATGCCTCGTTGGTACCAACTACCTGCCACTGAGCATCTTCACCACATTAGATCTCTGCGTAGAGCACACAACATCAAGGACTCCTCACATCCCAGGCACAAATTGTTCAACCCTTTTTCTTTCCAGGAGGTTTGTATCAGAACCAGCAGGTTCAGCGCCAGTGTTTTCCATACAACCATCATTCTAGTGAACTTTACACCACATCATAGGACACTGATGTCTCAGTGATGCTTTGATGCTTTCACTGCCTGTAATCATCATGCAGTTCTGCTATACTCTGAACCTACTCTATTATCCACCATGATTATACATATATATATAATTGTAAATTGAATCAATAGAATATTAAATATAAGCTTTATATATCTGTATATTCACTGTGTATTATATTGGGTACTGTAGGATGTATCTATTCAACCTATCTATCTTCATCTATCTATGTTTACTTGACTTTACACTGATGATTTCTGAGCAGAGAAGAATGGGAAAGGCCTTGATATGTTTCTATTCTCAGTTTTTAATAAAAAATAAATAAATAAAATTGTTTCAACATTGGACATGTGGCTGTGAACACAGCGTACGCTGAGAACAGGGAGCTGTGTTTTAGTGTGTAATGGAATTTCGGACAGAAAAATGCTGACAATCTGAAGCCTAAGCTTAGCTTGGTCTCTAAGGAACCTCTAAGTTTTCCCCACACATGGCCACAGATAAGGCAAAGGGAAGGAATCAGGGGAATTTGCCTTGTTTGGGGGATAGAGTTCAGGAGTAGATAAGTTTCCCTACAGCTCTACAGAACCATCCTGAGCTAAGAGGGTAAATTCAGCACTAATGTTTTGTAAGTTGTGAGTCATAATAGACTATTTACTCAGAAAAGCTATTTAATCTTTTTGATGTCTTTTTATCCAATGTTTTTTTCCCCATGGATTGGTTCCAGGTCAAACAAGGAATACAATCCCCTTCCTGTAGTAAAGACAACGCAATATGAGCAAGAGAGTATGTAAACATACACAGATTGAGCCTGTTGTCAGTTCAGGGGTGCCTCTGAACATATTAATGATGTTAGCCTGTATCAGAATTAAACCCAAGACATTAACAATGAAAAACAATGAATTCATGAACATCCTTCGATTACTTCCCAACATGACACGCACTTCCACGAACTGTGGGGATAAGATAACATTGGCTTGTAAAAGCTAAAAGGAAACAGGAAGCCATCTGTCATTCGCAATTTCTTTTTTCTTCATGCATGTAAATACAACATTGACCATTCACAATCCATTAAGCCTCAATCCATGATTCAAAATCACAAACAAGACTGCTGGTGTATCCTGTACAACAAAACCACAAAGAGTTTAATGGCTAAATATGGCAACATGGCTTATTATTCATGGGGTAAAACTGGACTAAATATGTCTGATACAGCTCAAAGTGGAGCTCTTGCACAGCACAGCTGTGAGTAAAGAAAGCAAACATTATTGTCAGCAGCATAGGAGTTTCACCGTACTTGCTCATGCCTCACTTTTGATCTAGAAATGCAAACGGGAAGTGTTTTATGGGACAGACAGGAATCCATATAGAGCTGAATGGGGCTTTAGCGAGATAACAAAAGAATGAGGTGGTGGGAGGTATATGAGAGCCGACTGCAGGATGCTAAGACCCTTAAACAAGTACTTGCCTTCTGGCATAAATAATTCACTTAATTGGCGCTGTGTCACACACATACCTCAGGGTTCAAATCAAATTTTTTCCTTCTTCTAAAGTACAAAATGCGATCATGCAGACACTATAGCAGAGGATCAGCTTTGTAGATCATCATAAAGAGGGGCTTTTTGTATAAATAGACCAGTAGAGTTAAGCCCTACCTCATAGCTGGTAATGATAAACAACATTTATAAAAATCATTCATTTTTATCGTTTGATTTTTAGCTGCAATCAAATTATCTTCTTGGTCTTAAAATGCACTTTTTCGATTATTGGTTTATCCAGTTGTAACAGCACCATCAACTGCAAGCAAATACACAGAAAAATATGAAGACTGTAGATACATATAGTGAGTCAATGACTCAGTGAATAGACACAGAGGATTTCATCTCCATTTGCAGTGCCATTTTTTAAAACTCTTAATAAATTCCATCTTCTCAAGCAAACCACATTTTTCCGTTGACTCAATAATTAGTTTGTCTCTGCTTATTCTTGTGTTTAATATGTTTGATATGAAGTTTTATCATGCATTTCTAGGGTTAAGTTTATGCCTTTATGCCCACTGCTATATTTTCTGCATCAGTTCCTTGTGTTAACCTGTGCATGTGTTTCATTATTGATCGTGGATTATTTTGTTTCAATATTGCCTGCCTTTTGACCCATGCTACAGACAGTGACAATTCTTAGCTTTCCCATAATACCAGTGCATAATCCGAGTCTCCCTGCATTTTTGTGCATCTTTTCTGTGCATTATGTTTTTTTCAAAACATCAAATTGTGAGATTTTTTTTGCAAATTCTACAGGCAAAAAAATGCAAAAGTATAAATAATTATCAACTGTTTTAAGCTATTTTGGCTGCCCTTTACTCCTGATGTCCAGCTTTTATTGAAAAAAGTAAGTTTTGAAAATGGCCTTGCAACAAATTAAATTTCGTCTCCTCTGTCAACCATTGTGGAATGAAAAAACAGTTATTAATATATTTGAGCTTGTGCAGTTTACTAGCAAGTGCACGCTCTGACCATCCAATCAAAGGATGTGAAAATACTGACATTATTGTACGCCTGCTAGATGGTCCCTGTGTCACCAAATTGAAGTCTAATTGGTTAAAGCAACAGTCTCTTGCTCATATATTTGAAGCTACAGTGCTAGGGTTAGGGTTAGGGTTAGGGTCTAATGAATTAGAACATGGATAAATTATCTACTCTATCTCACTATATCAGATTTTAGTGCCGAAATAGCTTTGGGAAAGAATCTGTTTGTAGATCGACTAAGCACACACTATACAAACTAAGAACAAATGACATAAAAATATGGCGTATATATATATATATATATATATATATATATATATATATATATATATATATATATATATATATATATATAGTTGTAAGGGTTTGTAATTGTTTGCCCCTCCCTCATTCATTATTCTTATTATGCTGGAATAATTTCATTTTCAAACTACTGTCATACTAAGCAAAATTTCAATGTGTTTAGCTCAAATGTGGTTGTATCACATGATTCTCTCTTTGCTAAACTGCCAGGCTTTGCCATTTTTTTTTCTTGATACTTCCTGTTCTAGGTCTTGTGTGATGAATAATTATAACATGAGAACACAAGAGCTCAGGCCATGTTATTGATATTTGAAAACAGCTCTTAAGCAGTATTAATTCACTATGTAGATGAGTGGGTGTAGCATGCAGTGTGGCCTGAAAAATCTGACAAGAGAATGAATAAATTCTTTGGACATATTCTCATGTCCTTTGAGAGAAGAATTTCTGCTTGTGCAGAGGAATTGCTTTAGTGTCACATAAGTCAGATATTAGTCTATTAGTATATCTTTGGTATGACTTTTATACATCTCCTCCTGAGACTCTTAATCACTGTGGTTCTAAATGCACTTCATAACGTCTCCTTCATCAAACATTTATTGATTTAATCTCAGAGATAGCTTTAAGTTAATTGAGAGTAAACTGACATTTACATGACCTATAAAGTTACACAGTGATTATTTTTTTTAAACAAAGTGTGGCCACAAATGAATATAAAGTGATGAAGTTTCTCGAAATCTTTAAAGTCATTAAAAATGTCATTTGTGGCAACTATTATATTTTGTGTTTATTTTAAGTAGCCTACAAAGATATCAATTCGATCGAATAATTGTGGCCAACAGAATCTAAGCATAAACTTCACTTGATAATGTTACACTTGGAATACTACTGTGTATACATAAACTATGCATGAAGACATACTGCTGTCCATCACAAGCGCTGCCTACAGAGGGTGAGAAGTAGAATCATTTCTACCCCTCACACAAACCATGACCTGTTTGCTCATTTGGCAAACACTACACTACAGTGTTGCATAGGCAGACACAAGAACAGTTTTTACAGCTTCTGAACTCTGAACTCAAATGCTGAAGTGTACATAACCATGATGACCCCATCCTAATCTAAGAAAATGAACTGTACATTTCCACTTTGACCCATGTTAAAAAATAAAAACCTGTACTTTACATTATTAATGCTGTTTGCACGCTGTTCCTCAATGTGATTTGCACTACCATGTTACTTGCTTTAGACCTTATTCTCAACATTGACTTTTTGCACATTACTGTATAATTGCTACGTTATTTTTGGCTAGACAGTCACTGCACATTTTTTACTAGGTTTTCTACAGAGTGTACCTCTATATATGCTCCGTGTTATTTGCACTGAGCTGGTCTCCACTCTGTACCTCATACCTGCACTTTTTATGGAACATAATATTAAATGAATTGTCATGTATTGTATAAAATACACACACACACACACACACACACACACACACACACACACACACACACACATATATATATATATATAAATAAAATGACACTCTAATCTAATCTAATCATTGACACCATGGTGTCAATGGTCTCCATGGTTTTCTTTTATCACAGCCCATATTTGTTTTTTTTATTCTACAAAATGTCCTCACAAATAATTTATCTTGACAGTTTGTGCTGAAAATATAAAGTACTTTATTTGTGGCATCAAAATATAATTTCATATATTAGTTGGACACATTAGTTGGCTGAAGTTGAAATGCTGGTGTCCTCCATCAACTAAATGAGATTATTTGTAACATATACAAGTAATGAGCTGATGGTTCAGTTTGATGATGAGTTTGTGTATATTGTGTCAAAATATCATTTGTATTCTGTTCGCACAGTTTTTGCACATACGATTTTTCCCTGGGAAGTGACATAAAAGTCAGCTAGAGAACAGAGCTAAAACATGTCTGTGAGAATCACTAAGTCTTCTCTGAACTTTGCTGCTATTTAGATCTTGTGTGCTCACTCAATCCTACTAGCGGCAAAGTTCAGATACAAAAAATGCATTTCATAAGCAATAAGTGACCATCTGGATTTAGATTTAACCCTTAAACAGTATGACCCCACCCCTCTGACTAAACCAGAATCAAGCACACCCACAACTCTCTGTATTTCAACACACAATACACTGAGGCAGACACACACAAACACACACACACACACACACTTTAACCATAATCCTCGGCTGCTGGTTTCAATAGAGGTCAGCGTTTGCTGGACACAGCTTTTATTTTACACCAATAATTTCTAGGCATTTCTCACCATGGCTTGTCAAAGGTGATCAGACTCACTTTAGTCCATTTTTTCCGTCTGGAAGCCTCCATTCAGAGTTCAGCACAGTCACCAAACAAGCCAGACCTTACTCATTGGCCTAGTGCAGGCGAGTCAGCAAATACTCCCCTGATAGGCAGAAAGCGAGTGACACTGAGTTTAAAATTGATCACAGCTTTTTGTCAGCTGTCTACCCCAACAGGCATCTGGAGGCAAAACCAGTTTGCTAGAGTTTTTCTGTTGCTAGGCTCTGACCTTATAGAATTTGATGAGCTCTTAATCCCACAGAAAGATGCTCAAGCAGGCACCTATATTATCCTATAGGGTAACTGTATTTGAACAAATAGTGCTTCAAAGCTAACTTTTTATTTGTGTATGGAGCGACAAACAAACTAGGTCAGCAGCAGCAGTTATTCCAGGCACTGTCCTCACCTAGCTGTCAGTACTGACCAAAAAATCCACGGAAATTAGATTTATCCACACGTTTGCTGAGCTTGTTCTCCATTATATACTAGAGAAAGGCTATCACCCAGTTGACTTGGGAACATCTGGGAATCATGTGGCAGCCACTGGAGTCTGTGCCTGGGGAGAGAGATATTCAAATTGACCTTCCCAGCTGGTTGTCCTGCTAAAAACTGAGGAAGGAAAATTAAACAGTGATTGAAAAGTGCTCCTGGGTATGAAGGTCTTTTTCAGTTAACCGGCTCAGGTATGTTACGAGTGATATGTAAAGAACGTGTGGAGTCCTAATAGCTAATTAGAAGTTGCTGATTATATTTGCCTGCTGAAACACTATAATGCACTTTTAGCTTTGTGGGGAACCATAACCTATTGTGACAATAATTTCAGAAACATCCCTGCTTTGTGGTCATTTGCCTGCGGTTAATCTATGCATGCTCTTTCTGCTTTAGAAATGACACTGCTGCCATCTTGTGCCCAGTCAATAGATGCGCATGCGCATTGATTAAAAGATCATGCTCATTTGGAAATACGTATTGACAATTAATTTGTTTCGTTGAACTCATATGTTGTTTATTTCACCTGCGATTTTATTTAATACTCTCTTTTAATTAAAAAACGTTTTTATTAAAATAAACATACATACAAACCTTCTAATTTTCACATTTGACTGAACTTTCTGTAAAGTGCACATTGTGTTGCAGGGGATGGCCTGTACCATTCTGTGATCAAATGAGTGCACGGGTGGCATTACTGCTTGTAAGAAGGTGTCCAAAAGTTGTAACGTACTCAAATATCAAATGTTGTTGTCCTTTTTCTTTTAAATAAAATATATTAAATGATTATAAACACTCCTATGGTCCAATTACTCAGCAATCCAGGAGACTACGCTTGGCAGAGTGGTACATTCCGAGCTGTAACAAACGCCGGGGTGTTGAGGCTGAGGAACAGCGGGATCTGAATGCAGCTTCACCCAAGATAAACATGGCTACAGGGGAGCAAGATGAAGAACAAAAAACCACAGCGGAAGCTCGGAGACTGACTGGGCTTGTGGACGTGTCGAGGACTGAGTACTGTAACAAGTTGCGGGAGTGGATGTGGCACTACTACTGCGGCTATGCGAGTTGGCAGAGCTGGATGTGCGTGTCGGCGCTACCTCTGGCTCCTCCATGGCTTCCTCCGCAGCCTGGCAGCCAAGCGGCTAACAGCCATCCTCACCCACCAGTCCCAACCTCCGCCGACATCTCCAACTGGTACATGCAGCTCACCAGTCCGCCTCACATGCATGCCACGGCGGCTAATCGGCCCGGAAATTCCTCATCAACAACGACCCCTGAAGCGGCTGCAAACCCGGCGCAGCAAGCAGGTACATCAGCGCCTTAGCTCGATGCTAATTAGCTAACTGTCCAGAGGCTAAAGCAGGAAACTGGTGGTCAGATGTACACATGTACACTTCCAGATCTACATGCACCCTACATGTACACTTCCAGATCTACATGTACACTTCCAGATCTACATGCACCCTACATGTACACTTCCAGATCTACATGTACACTTCCAGATCTACATGCACCCTACATGTTTACTTCCAGATCTACATGTACACTTCCAGATCTACATGCACCCTACATGTTTACTTCCAGATCTACATGTACACTTCCAGATCTACATGCACCCTACATGTTTACTTCCAGATCTACATGTACACTTCCAGATCTACATGCACCCTACATGTTTACTTCCAGATCTACATGTACACTTCCAGAGCTACATGTACACTTTCAGATCTGCATGTACACTATCAGATCTGCATGTACACTACATGTACACTTCCAGATCTACATGTACACTTCCAGATCTACATGCACCCTACATGTTTACTTCCAGATCTACATGTACACTTCCAGATCTACATGCACCCTACATGTTTACTTCCAGATCTACATGTACACTTCCAGATCTACATGCACCCTACATGTTTACTTCCAGATCTACATGTACACTTCCAGAGCTACATGTACACTTCCAGATCTGCATGTACACTATCAGATCTGCATGTACACTATCAGATCTGCATGTACACTACATGTACACTTCCAGATCTACATGTACACTACATGTTTACTTCCAGATCTACATGTACACTACATGTTTACTTCCAGATCTACATGTTTACTTCCAGATCTACATGCACCCTACATGTTTACTTCCAGATCTACATGTACACTTCCAGATCTGCATGTACACTACATGTTTACTTCCAGATCTACATGCACCCTACATGTTTACTTCCAGATCTACATGTACACTTCCAGATCTGCATGTACACTATCAGATCTGCATGTACACTACATGTTTACTTCCAGATCTACATGTTTACTTCCAGATCTACATGCACCCTACATGTTTACTTCCAGATCTACATGTACACTTCCAGATCTACATGCACCCTACATGTTTACTTCCAGATCTACATGTACACTTCCAGAGCTACATGCACCCTACATGTTTACTTCCAGATCTACATGTACACTACAAAATCTAAATGTACGCTACATGTTTACTTCCAGATCTACATGTTTACTTCCAGATCTACATGTACACTTCCAGATCTACATGCACCCTACATGTTTACTTCCAGATCTACATGCACCCTACATGTTTACTTCCAGGTCTACATGTACACTACAAAATCTAAATGTACCCTACATGTACACTCATAGATCTACATGTGCCCTATCTAATCATCCCTACACTGGCTACATCTTAAGTTTCAAATCGACAACAAACTACTGCTACTTACCTACAAAACACTAAATGGTTTGGTTCCATGTGTCTTTCCAGTCTTCTAACACGCTACAATTAGTCACGCTCCCTGAGATCTCAAAACTCCAGACTTCTAGTAGTTCATAGAATAGCAAAATCCAATAAAGGTGGTAGAACATTCTCAAATTTATCTCCTACACTTTGGAACCTTCCTGACAGTGTTCGGGTTTCAGACACACTCGCTCTCTTTAGGTGCAGATTAAAAACGTATCTTTTTAGCGAGTCCTACACATTACACACATCACATATCATAACTTTGTGCTCCAGAACATCTGATCACATGCACATTATCAACTTGTGCTTGTTAATATCATGAACTGCAGCTATGCTAATTCCTCTCCACTGCTTCTTTTTCTCTACCCATCCCGAGGCATCCTGAGGTTGCTTCAGCTCCAGTCACGTCCCACCTCATGAAGATTGTGGACCTTTAAAGATGTAGATGTCGACCCCGTAAATATCCTGAACCAACTAGAGACGTACCAGCACCGTTTGGATTCCTACTCATGTAGAGTTTGGACATTGGACCTCTTTGAGTGTTTAAAGGCTCTGGCATGGAGAAGCTGGTGTTGGATCTTTAATGATCTCAAATGTTGAGCTATTTTATGAGTTGCTCAGTAGCTCCTGGTTCGGTAATCTCAAATGACTGTATAAGACTGTAGAAAGTTCATTTCTCATAATCACACTCTGCAGTGTTCTGTATTGTTTTAAAGATTTTATCAAATAGTGATATCAAGGTTTCTTCCTCATAACATCTGAGGGAGTTTTTCCTGGCCACAGTCACTATGGCTGCTGATCAGGAATATAATACATTGTTCACCTTAACTCTTAAATTCTGTACAATGTAAAAAGCGCTATAAAATTAAACATGATTTGACTTGACATGTCCACTTCTAGATCCACATGTGCCCTACATGTCCACTCCTAAATCTACACGTATCCCTCAGATGTAAAACAGATGGATGGGAGAAAAATGTTGGACGTTGGTTCTGCAGTCCAGGCATATTGACTAGTTATTATTTAATATGAGATGATAAGCATGATGACGATTATGATAATGAATCAACTTTCATGCTAATAGTTAAATTATGTGGTTTTATAATCTGTTGCAGGTCGAGAGTACACCATCCCCTCACCTTTACACCGATTTCTAGCTGAAATGGTGGATTTCTTCATCCTCTTCTGTGTTAAAGCGACAATAGTTCTCTGGATAATGCACCTAAGTGGAATGAAGTAAGTTTTAGAACAGAGACGCACTGATGCACAGGTGATTTTATTCATTTAGTTGTAATCATGTGGCAGTCTGTCGGTTTTAAGGGTTTGAGTTGTACACTCTCTCTCTCTCTCTCTCCCTCTCCCTCTCCCTCTCTCTCCCTCTCTCTTTCACCCACAACAGGGACATTTCTAAAGTCATCATGCAGTTTGTAGTGGAGGAGATCGATGAGAACACGTCTCTGGAGGACCTGCAGAAGATGATGGTGGTGGCTCTGGTGTACAGGGTTTTAGTTTGTTTCTATGAGGTCAGTAAAATGGATTCTCTCTCTCTCTCTCTCTCTCTCTCTCTCTCTCTCTCTCTCTCTCTCTCTATTATTATTAATAGAGGGGTTAATTATTAACATTAAATTAAATGGTCAGTTTCAGAGCAGGTGCTTCCTTATAGGGACTGAGCGAATGATCCTGTAAGTGAAAAAATGCATCTAGTTCAAGTCTAATTCTGTGTAAATAGAATGTATAATATCTAAGCTTAAGAAAATATTGTGGCAGGTAAAAAGTAACACAATGTTTTTTAGTCTTTAGAAAGCAAACCAAAATCAACTCGGTGTTATTTGTATATCATATATTGCAATAATGACCGTTGTCCCAATGCAGAACGATGTGTAAATATAAAATTTTCTGCATCAAATATTAGTTTCTATACGTTTATCCCAAATGAGCAAACCAGTGGTGACGGAAGCAAGAAAAAACTCCCTCAGATCACACGAGGAAAAACCTTGAGATGGAAATGCCTCCTCATCTGGATGACACAGAATGTCCATTCATTATGGTGTTATCATTGCTGAGGTTATCAACTGCTCACTGTTAGAGACTTGAATGCAAAAATGTTATTGTAATTGTAATCCAAAGCCACAGCAGCAAACTGTTTGCTACAATTGAGGTCCAGATGAATCAGGCAGGTCCAGAAAGAGGAATGGGACAAGATCACTGGTAACTTAGTGGAGCATGTGTGTTAAAAGAAGAGAGAGAGAGAGAGAGAGAGAGAGAGAGAGAGGACAGAGGTTGACTGGGAGAGAGAAAACCATGGATTATTAGGTTTTCTAATTATTACCTAATGAAACGGTGAAATACACTGCAGTGATCAGAGGGCAAGTAAAAGAGAGAGCCAGAAGGTAACAAAGATCCTGGAGCTCTGGGACATAATTCAGTCACCAAACACGATCAAAACTACAATCTCTCCAGATCTGTTCCTTTACATAAGAGAACCCTATCAACAAAAGACTTGGGCTGAGCAAATATGTTTCCAGTCTGAGACTGTGTCTGAGTCTCAAACACTAACTGGTAATACAAAAGTGTTTTGCAGTATTCTGAGGCCATGTCTACTGTAATACGTTTGAGTTCGTAGCTTATTGAAAACGCTCTCTGAAGTGGATCATTTCAAAAACGCCGTTTTGCTCATGCGCAGTAAAGGGACATGGATGAACAACTTTTGGGAAACGATTGAAAACAAGTGTAGGAGTGAAGGGTTTTTAGACAAAAACACTGTTTTTAAATATCCGGATTAGTATAGTCGTAGCCTCAATCCGACTTTGCAGATTTCACGATGCTTGTGTATACTCTATACAGAAAGCTTGCATTGTATAATGGTGAGTCTGATATACAGAGGCTTCACACTGATATTCTTTTTCTGCTTTCGCTTTTTTTCCCCTGCAGATTATCTGTATTTGGGGAGCAGGAGGTGCCACACCTGGGAAATTCCTGCTTGGGTTGCGCGTTGTCACCTGTGACTCTACCATTTTGGTACGGCCCAACCGTGTCCTTGTGGTACCAGCTTCTAACGTCACCTTATCAGCGTGAGTGATGGTTTCGGAAATCTCGTCCATTTTGTCGAGAGCATTCTTTTTAAAGAATGTGGAATTAGCCCGTGGCTTGTTTTTGCTCCCACAGATCCACCGTACGGGCCTTGAATAAGAACCTGTCCATTGCGTTCCTCTTTCCAGTCTTCATCACACTGCTCTTCTTTCAGCACAACCGGACTGTGTATGACATTGTGGCAGGAACCATCGTGGTGCGGCGTCGCGGGGCCAGATGACCCGCGTGAAGAGTGACTCCATGTAAAAGTGTTATTTAAGCCTAAAGGTTATAGCCATTGAAGTCCAGGTTGATTTTATTCAATATATGCTTAATTTATTCAATTGTAAAGTTACAATTTAGTTGCTAAACAACATGTCCGTTCTACATTAGTTGCTGGTGAACATTAGGAAGCACTACAAGATGTTATTTAAAAAATTTTTTTTATAATACTCTATTAATCTCACAGCAAAATGATTTTTATTTTTTTTGCAAATCCCAGTGATGATGGGAACCTGGGATCAGAGTGCAGGGTCAGCAATGTTACAGCGCCCCTGGTGGACAGAGGCTTAAGGGCTTTGCTCAAGGGTCCCAAGAGTGGCAACTTGGTGATACTGGGTGTCGAACCTCTGAGATACCACCTCTGGGGTGATAGCATGTTTTACACTATTTGGTTTATGGACCCCTGTGCATAAGATTGGTGTTTACTTTTTGAACATCCTTTTCCCCATGAGGCCTCATTAGCTGTTATAATAACCTCCACTCTTCTGGGAAAGATGCTCCACTAGATTTCAGAGTGTGCTCGAGAAGATTTTTTGTTCATTCATCCACAAGGCTGTTAGTATACTCATGTTTGGTGAGGAGGCCTGGGGTGCAGTCAGTGTTTCAATTTATCCCAAAGAGAGTTTTTTTTTTCCAGCTGAAAAGATATCTTATTTTGGATATGCAAAATTTTCCCCCCTTTCTTTCTACTGTTGACTATGACAGGACTGGAGATCTCCCTCTGAACACTCTGTGGTACTGCCACTATTGCAGTGCATTATTTAGTAATCCATTTTAGTTCCTAAATACCAGTGGTGGACGAAATACACAAACCATGTAGTTGAGTAAAAGTAGAGATACACTTGGTGAAATATGACTCTAGTAAGTGTCCCTTTAAACTTTCACTTGAGTCAAAGTACACAAGTATTTGCCTTCAAATGTACTTAAGTATCCAAAGTGCTATGATTTATTATGGCGATAATGTTCATCACGTTTGTCGCAAGACTCTTAATCAACTCGGTTTATGTGAATGTTGCACTCAGCACACTGATCTATTAATAAAATGATATTAATGAGTCAACCCCTGATTAATATCTAATAAATGATCATGAGCCGAAAACCTTAAAAAAAAAAAAAAAAAGGGCAAATCCGGGCACGGGTGTTGTGGTGAGTTTCTGCCACCATTTCTTCTTTTTGAAAACGTTCTGCTTGCTGTTGAACTGAAGAAGAAACACCAAGCGGCAATCAATAGAAGTTGAAAACAGAGCACGCGCTCGACCCTGATTGGTGGATTGCTTCGTCTTTGACCAGTTAAGTTTTTATCATCGTAAATAAAAAGGAATAACTGTTTTCACTAAATGTAGTTGAGTAAAAATCCAAATATTTGACTTTGAAGTGTAGTGAAGTTAAAGTAAAAGTCTCCCCGAATGGAAATACTTCAGTAAAGTACAGATACGTAAAAAAAAACCGACTTAAGTATAATAACGAACACCATTTACTTTATTGTCCTCCACTGCTGAACACTGATTGGTGCAAGCCTGACAATCTAAAATGGCATCATCTGCCAAAACGCGTTCTTTAATACTGCTTAAGGAACAAAATGGAAGTTTTATACCAGAATTACACTTTAAGTAAGCAAGAAAGTCCCCTCACACATACTGATGATTCAAATGTGTAATAGGAAAAATGTATATTTTACCAAATGCAGTGTATACTGTAGGTTTAACATTGACAGTTCATCTGTCTGTGGTGTCTCATAGGATTTCATTCTAGCTGCAAGGATTTTGTTAGCAAATTTGTATGAAAAAGAATATCCGCCATGCGTTTTTATCCTGCGTACAGCATCCTTCACTCGCTGCTCCTGTCTGGAATGTTCCAAGCTGTTGTCTGGAAGGTGTAAACACATCTGAAGCTCAGCACACATAACAGCGTTAAAGTGATATTATTACACGTACTGTATATAAGGACTTTGTATATAAGGATAGTGCTCACCAGTGGTTGCTGATTAAAAATTGATCCAATGCTTAATTGCTTATAGTACTGATGCATTGGGTTTTTAAGGCACATATGCGTGTATAAATTGTGTGCTTTATAATGACAATAGAGAATTTAGTTAAAGATTTATTTGTGTGACTGTTTATGGGTTTATCAGTATATATATATAATTTTCCCCTTATTCTGAGAATTTGTATTTATTGTGTATTGTATTCATTATTCTTTTTTCTGTTCAAATCACAATTAGCCTTTCTAACAGGGACTGGGATGTCAAACTGGATATATGTAACTGGCTACATTATACACAAACACACAAATCAATTTAGTGTAGCAACTCCACTAACTCAGCAACTCGTCTTAAATGTGTTTATGTTCTCAGCACTTCTCTGAGCGTCACAGTCAGGTCAGATGTTTATAGAGTCCTACTAAATGTGAATATAAAAAAAAAATACGAGGGTTAATAATAATTGCACCCCCTGTGTTTTGTTCCTTTGGTATGAATTCACCAATCAGGCATTAAATTGACATACCACTGAAGTGAACAACACTGATGATCTCTTCATCATGGCACCTGTTAGTGAGATATATTAGGCAGCAAGTGAACATTTTGTCCTAAAAGTTGATGTGTTAGAAGCAGGATAAATGGGCAAGCGTAAGGATTTGAGTGAGTTTGACGAGGACCAAATTGTGAGGTGTCAGAGCATCTCCAAAACTGCAGCTCTTGTGCGGATGTTTTGGTCTGCAGTGGTCAGTGTTTATCAAAAGTGCTCTAAGAAAGGAATAGTGGTGAACCGGCGACAGGGTGAAGGGCGACCGAGGATCATTGATGCACATGGGAGCGAATGCTGGTCGTGTGGTCCGATCCAACAGACGGGCTCCTGTAGCTCAAACTGCCAAAGAAGTTAATGCTTCATGGGTCAGACTGTTTTGGCATCAAAAGGGGGACCAACAGATTATTAGGCTGGTGGTCATAATATTATGCCTGATCAGTGAAGCTCTATCACCTTTCATATAGATTTTAGACACAATGAAAACTAAATGTATACAAAGCAACAGGTTTAATTGTTTACTTACTGTACACTTGGTTGGTAATACTGTGTTACCTGGAAGTTCAGTGATGTTTGTTCAGTAAAATTTGTTCATGAGTCCTTTGTTTATCCTGAGCAGTTAAAACCATGTGTGCTTTCCGAGAACAAATTCTCCCAGAAGTGCTTATTATTATTTGGTTTTCTAGCATCTTCTGCGTATTTGACCACATGTTCAACATTCTGATTCTTAAAAACGTAACATCAAATATTAAGAGCCAAAGGGAGTGTAAACATTTGAACAGGATTGCTATTAATTTGCCTTCTGGAGAAATATAATATGCTGCTTTCTACATACTGTTTATATACATACTATATAGACAAAAGTCATACCAACTGCTGAACATCAACAGGACCCCAGTGGAGAGAGTGGACATTTTCCATCACCATGCAAGACAGACGAGCCCTCCAGAAGGTGGAGAGGTCAGCTGAACATACCATCCGCACCGAGATCCCTGATTGTGAAGGACCTCAGCCATTCCAACAGTGGACTCTTTTCTGTGTTGCGTTCAGAGAAGTGCTTTCGCTCCTTAAAAGCAAACACAGAGAGAATAAAAAGTAGCTTCTTCCCGCAGGCCATTCAGTGTCTAAACCAGGAGACACCCAGTATCTAGCACTTGGACTTCTCTCTCTCCATCTCACTTCCTTCTCTGCACAACTATTTACAGATATTCACTATTACTTGCACAAGTGAAAAAACTTTAACTCTGGTCTAGACTAGCACAGAGTCACTTTATACCATTTCACTTTTAAATAAGTTTTTACCAGCACGTGGACACTTTCATGGCAATCACAATCATATTGGGTCACTTTAATCTGTACTTCTGTCAATATCTGTCATCTGTCAACATCTGTCCATCTATCCCTCCTGTTTAATTCATGTTGTGTATATAAAAAAAATGTAAGGGGAAAAAAAAAAAAAATAATAATAAATATATATATATATATATATATATATATATATATATATATATATATATATATATATATATATATATATGTGTGTGTGTGTGTGTTTTATTCTTAACCTTTTCATACTTTATATAGTCAGATTTTATTTTAATGTACTTTATTTTATTTATTTTTGTTACTTTACTCTTTTTATTTTGTATCTTTATATTGTATTGTATTTCTTTTTCATGTTTACAAGTAGTTGAACAGTTGTAATAATAATTCACTATATGTCATACTCTGGATAAATGTGACAAATAAAATTTGAGTTTGAATTTGAAAGTGTTGAATTTTGTGTTGAATTTTTCAATCATGTGTGTTTTTTCCCAAAATGTTCCCTCTAACTTGGAGGCACACAAATGTATAGGGTCTTCAGATACAGTTGCATGAAATTTCTTCTTCACTAGAACTAGGAGTCACAAAGCTGTTTCAACATGACAAAGCCCCTGTGCACAAATCCAGCTCCATGAAGATATGGATTGTATGGTTTGCAAAATCTTGAGTCGCCTGCTATAGAACTCAGACCTCAACCCGATTGCACCCCAAGCCTCCTCACCACACCTCACCTTACCTCACCTACATCAGTACCTGACTTTACTAACACCTCTGTAGCTGAATAAGCACAAAGAAAGAGACATGTTTACAGTAGGGATGTTTTAATTTGCTAATCAAGAATGACATCGTCAGCATATTTTATCAGAAGTTTATGACTGTTGTTCTCTTTAGTTAAATAACAGAATCTCTTTAGTTTAGACAAAATCTTTCAATGCACATAGACCCTTTTAATTTAGCACAAATTATTATTATTATTATTATTATTATTTATAATTCATATGCTGGATTGGATTAGAACCTTTACCAGGGAACACCAAGGTTCTTTAGTTGGTGCCTCTGGAAGGGAACCCTCAAAGATATTGGTAGAAGTGTAATATGAATTGTTAACTTTTCAGAAAAGCTTCCAAGAAGAACTTTAAAGGAACAATCAGAACTATCCAACAAAGCCTTCTTCTTCTTCTTTTTTTAATTTTATTTTTATTATGCTAAAACACTTAAATGCTAATCTAAGATGTGGATTTTTTTAATTGACAGCTGATACAGAGACACATTCTTGTTCCGATTGGCTGGATGATGGTCATTTTATATTCACATCAGTGTCCTGGTTTGAGAGCCAGGAATGCATCACACATTGGAGTAGATTGAATTGTATTTATTTGATTATTTATGGATTGTATACAACGTAGTTTAATAACAGAAGCCAGAATGTGTGAATTATATATACATTAACCACATTTCCTGAAAATCACTTTTAATTGAATGCTCAAACGTTTATGACATTATATAACTGAATGTGATTAATCATTTAATCATTGAAAAAATGATTTGTAAGTCCTGTAAGCCTGATGTATGTCCAGTAGAGGGGGATATTTACACACATGTAAAATATTTAAGCAGATTTACCAGTATGATGAAACAAGCAGCCAAATCCTCATTAGTCTTTAATACATACACTATATGGACAAAAGTATTGGGACACCTGATTTTCCAGCCATATATGGTTCTTCCCCAAACTGCTCCCACAAGGTTGGAGGTACACAATTGTATAGAATGTCTCTGGATACTTGAAGACCCAAACCTTTTCCAGCATGTGCACCACAGGCCTCCTCACCCTGCATCAGTACCTGACTTTACTAACACCTTTGTGGCTGAATGATCACAAATCCCCACAAGCACATTCCAAAATATACTGGAACATCTTACTATATGAGTGGAGGTTTTTATAACAGCAAATGGGGACTAAATGTGGAATGGGATGTTTAGAAAGCGCATTAATCTTATGCTCATGTGCCCACAAACGTTTTGTCCGTGTATAGTGTGTCTTGGCCAGTCAGACACAATTACTGATGAATTGTGTTTTTGCGTAACAAGAAAGCACAATCCTGCATCGTTTGTTCTTATTTTCCCTTTTTTCCCCCTGCAGGGACTTAGTCCTGCAAACATTTTTCATAATCAGGTCCACATGAGTCCAATAAAGACAAGAGTCACGCTCACCTCAGTACACACACACACACACACACACACACACACACACACACACACACACACACACACACACACACTCTAGCATTCATATTATCATGTGCAATTGTTGCAATAAATGTTCAACAAAAGCTACAATAAAAGATTAACAAACATAACAGACATAGCATTTTTAATCAACTGAAAAATCTGTACAGGATTTTAAGGCAGTAACAGTAAATCTGCTTCACATCTGGATGTATTATTTCATCATATCAATGATTATTCTCATAATCATACCTTGAATCCTTCGTGCATGTGATCGCTCTTTTTTGGCAACACGCAGAAGACTATATCCCAAACATGCATTTAAAAATGGTTTGATCCGTTCAAACAGGCCTTAGCGTTTTTCAAGGATCATTCTAGTACATTTTTTTGCTGTAAAAATTCTCTCGGGCATGGATTTATTGTGTTTTAACAAAAGCAACAAAACGAATGCTTTCCTTTTGTTTGGCCAAGTCTTATCATTCTTTCTAATTAAATCGGTTTTAATGCAAAGTTACAGTAGATTCAATTCTCCACATTCACATAATATTGGAAGTTGACAAGAGAGCTAACACGTAATGTTCACTGTTGTAGTGGATCAGTGAGTAGAACCTTTAACCAATTGAATGTTTGGCTCGGTCAGAGGCATGCCATTATGCTGAAAACATCACAGTTAAAGTTAGATAAACAAATCACAAATCACAACCATACTTTTTAGGTGTACGCCACGCAATATGTCTTCTTCATCTTTAATATAATTGTAACTACTCTGCACATCTGGATTTAGCTGAGGGATTTCTGGGAAACATCGTCCTGACAGCATTGAACACACAATCTGGGAACAAGCTAAGAGCCATTGATTCTCATTTTTGAAGCCTATCACTCCACACTTCCAACTTTTTTTCCCCCACAATTACATCCGTAACTGCTTTCAATGCGGCCCATAGTATTTCTAGTTGGAAGTTACCAAATAGATATCTGAAAAAACCTATAGGAACGTAGGCCTTGGGTGGCAGGTATGCACTTATTAGCACTTAAAATGAATATGAATGGAATTGGTTGATTCTAAACACTTTCACATTCTCAATTATAAAAGGGTGTACACACACATGCAACCATGGTATTGTACATTATTTATTTACCCCCCACCCCTGCACTCTTTCATACGTTATACGTTGCAATTTCACAATAAATGTGGTAAAGATTCTGCCATGAATTGGTTTAATCACAGAAGTTTAACAGTAGTGTTCAGACTTTTTATATTGAATGTATACACCAAAAACAAAGAAAACTCAGAGCTTACTTTGATAAACAACAGCTCATACGGCAAAGCCAAGTTTGAATCAGACACTTTGTTAGACCCGGTGTTTAACCGCATTTGGAATCTGGGTCAGTCATTTAAATCTTTTGGCTTGAAAGTCTCCCAGCTGTACACATTTGCTCTCACCAAGGTTGAGTTGTGGCTGTGTGTAGTCAGCTAGTTTCAGGGTGAGCTCATCCAAGTCACTCTGTTGCAGATGAAGTATAAAATATGATCAGGCCATTACTCATGTCATTAACGATAATCTTCTCATCGAGCAGCCTGAGAAACCTTTCACACAGTTACATTTTTTTACCATATTTGGGATTTTTTCCTCAATTGAATTGAAATGTGTTTTTCTTTTGCACGTATACCACATGGCTGAAGGATTTGTCGTATGTTGGAACGTCACACCCACATTTCGGAAGCATACAGAGGTCTAATGTCTCTGTATGTTGTGCAATTTCATTTCACTGGAACTACGATACCACGTACACTCTAAACTCAACTCTAAAAAACATAGTGTATTAATGATGAAGTGGAAAACCCGAGTGTTCTGCACAGAGCTCTTTCCTTTACCTCACTGAAAACCTTTGGGATAAAGAAAAAAAATATCCTTCCTAGAAGAATGGAGCTTATATAACAGAAACGGTGGACGATTTTCTCCTTTCAAATGAAATTCTGCATACGCCATAATAATGAAATTAGCATACGCTAAAGAATCCATATCACTAGGCTGTTGGTGAGTGTTTTTATTTTCGGTATGGTGCAAGTAGCCACAGCGACACTGCGCTAACTCTTGTTTCTATGATACCCCTGGCATTGTTGTGTATGTTATCAAGTTTAATAATAATAATAAAAAATATAAAACAGTGACACTGCGCTCAAAATGTGCAGCCGAGACTAAACAAACTAGCGGTCCGACATTCAATCTGTTCGTGAGGGAATTGTGTTCACATGTGCATCGAACCAAAAGCCCTGTACCGAAACAGTTTGGTACAAATATGTGTACTGTTACACCACTGTTACCCCTGACATTTATATTTACATCATTTGGTAAATGCCCTTATCCACAGCAACTTACAACAGGGCATCTGAGGATTAAGGGCCTTGCTCAAGGGCCCTGCAATGGCAGCTTGGTTGTGCTGGGATGAACTTGTGACCTTTTAATCCAGAGTCCAATGCCTTACCCACTGAGCTACAAAGCCTTCCTACTGAATGTTACATTTAAATTAAATAATCTCCTATAAAATCTTTGTACACCTGTTTTGGGACAATGTCCTTTGTTAAAAGCGCAATACAAATACAATTAAATTAAATTGGTTAAGATAGTGGATGTCTGATTGGACAGTTCAAATCCCAGCCCCACCAAGCTAACACTACTGGACCCTTGAGAAGACCCTTAACCTTCAACTGCTTAGTTGCATACATCAGATTATAAGTGCATCTGCTAAATGCAATGTTAACCTACAAACTGAATGGATTTGGCTTACAGTGTGTACTACAACTTCATGAAGGTGTGACATTGAGTGTGTGAGGAAATCACATTTAATTAGGATTGTTTTCTGCTTTTTAGCCATGATCTTCACAAGTCTTGACAAGATCAATAAAAACAAATAGAAGTATATATATATATATATATATATATATATATATATATATATATATATATATATATATATATATATATATATTTGAGTGAAATATGCTAATGCTATCTTAAGGCTGACGACTCAAAGTATGTTAACCCAAACTGCTAAATGCTTGAATATGAAATAAACAGCACGGAATATTAAACGATATGCTAATACATGTTTGTCTGTTTGCTGTAACAAATGTATATGTCTCTGCGTGCATGTCCTTCAGTCATCCTGTTTATATGTATATATCTCATACATTTTCTTCCTACTCTAGTGAACTTTCTTCATCTAATGCCTATGCTCGGGCTTCCTAGAATGTGACGTACAAATATAAATGCAAATATTTACTCTCACTATGGAACATCTGAAATTTGTGTAGGTCATGTGACAAATCATTAGCCTTTAAGCAAATGCCAAGAAAATGCCCTTATGAGCACTACAGAGGATGTATTCTCTATGTATGTATGTATGTTTGTATGCATGTATGTATGTATGTATGTATGTATGTATGTATGTATGTATATATATATGTATGTATGTATATATGTATGTATTTATTGCATAAAAAGTAGTAAGAAAAAAAAAAGCCAATAAGGTGACTGCTGTTTACTGTGGTGTCATTTCATGTCATTTGCTAGCGGCTGTGGGTAAGGTGAGAGGAACACTGCAGGTCTAAATAGAAGAAACACAGCTAGAGGTGTTAGCGAGAAATCCTGTGAAAATAACAAGTCGCATTGACACAGGAAAGATCCATCCTGCATTGATCTTCCTACACAATATGCTAAAAGAAAAAAAAAGCGAAATACTGATGACTTTTAGAAGCAAGTGTTTCTGCTTGTATTTGAAGAGTCTTTGTGTTTCATTCTACAGTAGTGTACATTTTTAGTACACATTCTTTTGGGCAGAGTATTGTACATGAAGCTCTCTATATCGCTGAAAATATGTGGGCACCCAACCATCACAAAAAGTTTGATTTGAAATGAAAAACAAGTATTTTTGCCAAACGTGTAAAATATTCAAAATGTGCCTCAGCTTTTTGCTATTCTATTTATTCACTATGAGTGAATTGAATTTGTGTGACTCTTGAACAATCCCCATGTAAAATAACTGAGCAACCATTCAACATTCTAGATACCCTCCAAGAAGTTCATAAGGATTACTAGACATTTTTCAAAAACACCAAAAAGGTGACAGGAAATGGAAGTCCGACACATGCACAAAATATTTAAACACTCGTTGCATCACCGTGTTCTATTTATCAGCGATAACTTGTAAAATCAGTTACTCTACTGAAAAATATGAAGCTGCTCCTTATTTTTCACAGGTTTTTCCAAAATGTCAAAGACAAAGTCACTTACGTTCTGTACAGTTCAATTCAGTTGTCATTTTTGTTTTTGTAGTTAAAAAATAATTTAAATGTTATATTAAATAAAAAATGAAGATCTGTCACTGGAATATATATTAGGTGTGTAACGGTACCCGTATTTGAACCAAAATATTTTGGTACTTCGGAGCACATGTCTACTGAATGCAATCAATTTTTTTACAGGCGGAACATAGTTAAAATCTGAGTTCCCTCAGGAATGAATTAAGTGGCGGACCGCAAGTTTGTTGAGTCTCCGCCTCGCACTTTGAGGGCATTTTTTTATTATTATATTATTAAACTTAAAAACATACACAACACTGGCAGAGATATAATGCAGAAACTACAGTTATGAGACATTAAAATGCTAAACAATCCATAGCGCTAGCATTTGCCAGGACTAACCAGGAAGTAGCTAGTGGCTAATGCTAGCACTAAGGATTCTTTAGCGTTTTACGTCCAGCTTCAAGAATTTCTCTTAAAAGAAGAAAATCCTGACAATTAGACAATTAGTGAATGAATGAAGGATGGAAGGAATAAAGTCATTTGTTAAAATATGCTGAAATATAAATAGAATAGTAAAACACACACACACACACACACACATTTGTATTACCCAAATGGAGTCTAACAGATGTAAACTATTTAATTTTTTCCATTTATTACATTTGATTTAATCAATTTCATTTGTGTCAATTTAATTGATTGCTCAATTTAATGAATATAATGTAGTGCATTAATTTTATTTATTATATTAAATTTTTATAAATATTATTTTATATATTGTTAAACCACGCATTTAATTTAAAATTGTTTTAAAAATGTAAACTGTTCAAAGGTTGATGATCAGAAATATTAATATAATAAACTGCGTTAATAAAAAAACCTAGCAATTTTATGTTTTGCATTTCTTCGCCCAATCCGTACCGAAATTTTACTGAACCGTGACTTAACAACTGAGGTACGTACCAAACTGTGAATTTTGTGTTCCGTATACAATATATTTACGGTATATATAAAAGGCCACCAAAGAAATTCACTTCTAACAACTCCATGCTAGGATGTTACATTGGAAATATTGTGCACTTCATAGGCCACTGATCAGATTTGGTATTGGTATCTGGTGAGATTTAGATTCTGTCAGTATGTGTTAAATTTTGAAAAAATATATTAAAAATTTATAAATAAGTCATTTCAGGGTTTTTTGTCTGGGTGTGTGTAATGATAAAATTTTGTATTTTTTTTAGCTTACTAAAACACAAAATGGATTAAGGCATCATAGTTAATATAGCAATAGTAATATATTAACCATGTTCAGTGGAACTGTTATAATAGTATTTTATTTTCTATAAAATTATTTTATTATTTATATTTTCTTATGATTCTAAGATTTGATGATAGTAGATGTGCTTTAAATAATTCAACATCTAATTCAGAATAAGTGTCTAATTCAGAATAAGACTAGTAACTCAGTTAAAGGTGTTTGAAAATCTTCAGAAGTTCAGTCCACCACGAGGTGCCAAAACAGAGAAGATTCTTGATTCAGTTAGTTTGAATATCACTTATGCTTATTTATTTACAGATCACGCAGTTTATATTCATCCCGTTTTTGAAATGTATTTATTTTACCAGTAGTTTCTCAGTATTCAGTATTCTTAGAAACTATGGAGGTTTGGTGTTAAAATTATCAATAGTGCAATAATAAAACTATGACTTATGCCACTGGTTTGCTAACAGTAGTCATTTCCTTTATGACTGTTCAGACTCCACTATCACACCCACAAATGAAGTCTTCATTATATTTCTTCTGTCCACACCCATTCTACATATAACAGAGCTCTGATCATCACTCTCAGCTCAGAAACAAATTCAGCCTTGCAGTTCGGTGTAATGTTCGCCATTTTAAACTGAAAGAATTTTGCATGAAAGAGTTGTGTTTTGGACCCAATGAACCTATGACACTTTTCTTGTCTTCCTGTCTTCCTCTGACCTCCATTCTTTACTTTTCTTGTGTCAGAGTAAAGAGTATTTTTATACATCCAAAGCCTCAGACAGCCTTATCAGACAAAAGGGAAAGTGCACCAGACATGACACGAGCACTCACAGAAGTAGTTCTCTTTAGAATAACAATGAATCTTTAAGTATAGGTTTGTTCCCTTAGTGCAAGAAGAAGTGTTTTTACCTGCACTTCCTGCACCATTGTGATATGTCTGCCAATGTAACATAAGGCAGAAACAGTCCCTTAATGATAACCTCAACAATTTTGGAAGTATAATGGGATCCCTTTAGTGTCTGGTTTCCTCTCACGGTTTCTTACTTAAAACATCTCAGGTAGTTTTTTTTTCTTGCCACTGCCACCACTGGCTTGAATAAATGTATGGGAACTAATATATGGTGCTAATCTATCTATCTCGATTTATCGTTTCGCTTCAGTACATCAGCATAAAAGTTAACGATGTGATGCATCGATTTACAAGTTTGTATGTATTTGTATTGTGATGCATCGTTTTTAACATATTTGCATCAAAAAAATTATTTATTTATTTATATATAAATATTAGATGCACTTTACTTTTTTTATTGAGACACTGACCAATAATTTGTGACCAATATTTTATACATAGACTGATTTCGCCTCACTAAGTTGTTTCTCAAGCGGGTTCTCTCAGCACCACTGCTGCTACGTAAATATGATGTAACACAAAATAAGGGCGACTGCCAAATGCCATAAATGTGAACGTACATTTCTATTCTTAAAAGTGCTTTATGAATAAAACTGAACTACTGAATTATTTGAATATTCTGGTGGCTGTTGTCATTGTGTTTCTCTCGCAACCAATGTCTTATGATGTAATTGTGCCTCAAGTGATGCTGCAAAAGCAAGCAGGGAACAGGTGAAGTTAAACCTATGTGAAGTGAATGAAATAGGCAGGCCCTCCTTCTGTAAGAGAAATGATGGGATATTCTCTCTGATCTTTTGGGTGTAAAGAGTGTGGAAAAATCTTAAAGATTCACAGAGCCTTTGCAAAGCTGTGAGTTATGCATATTTGTATTTTGTGTTATTTCTGTCTATTCTAGCTCGGGATGTTACCGTAATATAAACATGTTATTAAAAACATTTATATGATGTGTTCTGACTTGATATAAATAAAAAGATGGACTATTTTAGCTTAGAACTGTGCAGATTGGGACACTATCACATACAGGTTTTTCTTTTTACATGAATAATGAATCTCACGGGACAAATTGCCTTTTTCATTATCTAATTCAGCTTGTAATATGTGTTATGGTAATTATTATTTAACAAAAATTCTACACGTGAAATATCAGTGAAATGTTATGGTTTCTGACGTTCCTTATGTTCCAGCAGCAACAGTTTTTATTTTGCTTTCTTGATTTTATTAACTCAATGCAACATGCCATCTTGCTGAAAATCCACTAAGCACTTTTCCCTGAAGACTTTTCTGTGTCTAATCCTAATGTTACTCCACATATGCCTCCTAATGACTCCATAAATAAATGTTCATTGTGCAAAGGTTTATTCTTTATAACATACACTGTATGGCGAAGGTTTGTGGACACCTACCCATAAGATTCGTATGTGTCTTTTGGACATCTAATTCCATTTTTAGACCCCATTTGCTGTTATAATAACTTCCACTCTTCTGGGAAGATGTATCACTAGATTTAAGGGTGTGCCTATTGAGATTTTTGCTTATTCAGCCATAAGAGTGTTGGTAAAGTCATTCATCTCACAGGTGTTCATTATGTTTAAGGTCAGAGCTCTATAGCAGGCCACTCAAAATCTTCTACTCCAACCCATGTAAACTACTGTAAATGAAACCAAATGACTGCTTGGCGTGAACTAGAGTGTTGTTGCATCTGAGGATGGTGGTAAAACTAACACCTAGCTGTGGATTATTACTTGTATACCATGGTTATTAATATAGAATAGTAAATAAACTAATCGGAACTACCCATGTTTTCAACTGCCATCCAATCAGAATCGAGTATTCAGACCGACCATACATAATCATGTATTTATTTCAACATTCATTTCAATATTTAATATTCTTTGCACCTCTAATCAGTTATAATATATCTGTATTCCATACAGTCTTATTGATTTATAGTTTATTTCTTTATTATTAGCCTTTAGTGTACATGTCAGATAGCATTGTGCTTATCCTGTTTCATCTCTTCTGTTTGCTTAATCCTGTCAGTGTCCAGTAAGGTAAAGTGGAGCATCTTTTTCATGTGGCAGTGTTTAGTCACGCTATTGAATTAATTACTCATTTTAAAGCTGGAAATCATTATTCTAATATTTAGTATCGTACTTGTAACATTTCACTGCCAACCACAAGTCTACGGGAATATGTGTTCTCCCAAACACTTTAGATAAATGACTCATGCTGCTTGATGTGTAAAAAGGGTTTTGTCAGTAGGAGGTCCAGACATTTGATGATGACATTATTTGAAATATTTAAATGGCAAAAACCAATAATTGAATACTGATGGTGTTTTTGGAGTGCAGTGTACTGTATGTCAAAACCAGCAGTTGGAGGTTATCAGTCACAGGCTGGAGTGTTGTTTAGTTGTTTAGAAAAGGAAATTGTTACTCTTTGTATTGAAGCCGCACTTCAGCTAAGTATTTTATGAAAGATCAGCATTGTGCCCATTCACTGTGTAGATTATCGAACTTTCACTTGAAAAAAAAGCATTCTTTTGAAGATTATAAACATCTGATCATTTAAAATGTATTTTGCAATGCTGAACAGTAAGTTAGCGTTTTTGTCTCCTTACTGTACTTTTTAGGTATATGTATTTTTGTTAGAGTATTATGTATACTATTTTACTTTTTATTTCACTACATTTCAGAAAAACATTCTGTTCTACACTATGTTCGACTGATTAAAAGGGTTCTCTCACTTTTTGTCTGTAACTATAAAAAACTTTCTGCCTAAAAAACAGTCTGATGTGCAGGTATGAATGTAACACTGAACTGAATCAATAATTCACATAGATTTATTCTATTCTATTATTTATATATACAGTAATCCACCGCTTTACCGCTTTTCGAATCTCGCTACACCAATTTACCACGGAATTGCATTTGCCACATAATTCATTTGTTTAGCTGATTTTCCCGGTCTCTCGCAGATAGACCAAAAACTTATAGGGAATTGTTTTTAAGGAGTTTTATGTTTAAATAATGAAATTTATTAATAGAAATATACGTATTGATTATAAAATAAAGTAAATGTTAATACAGTACAGTACTCTATACATAAAATAGCATTTTTGGGGCAGCAGTTGATGCATAAGAACATTTAAAAAGCGACTACTTTTGCACTATATCAAATATAGATGTAAAAGCAGGAGATTTCTTTTGACTTGAGTCATATTTAAGCAGGGGATTAGATAGATAGATAGATAGATAGATAGATAGATAGATAGATAGATAGATAGATAGATAGATAGATAGATAGATAGATAGATAGATAGATCGATCGATCGATCGATCACTTGATTCATCCAATAAAGAAATTTATTGCTGAACTGAGGGAAAGAACTTCTTTAAAAATAACTCAGCAGTTGACCCAGATGTCATGCTCATATAAAGTCCAAAACTTCTCTCTGTTTCATGCTCTTTAATAATGAGTGTGAAACAGGATGTGAAAGGTTACTCCACTAACTGCACATGAAAATGATTATTGCTGAGTTATGGAATAAAAGAGTAACTTTCCAGATTTTATCGAATAATTTTTCCCAAGCTTTGGCACCACAATTAGTACATATATTGGTAAAAGCTGGATAAAAAAATTAAAATTTGGCCTTTGTTGTTTTTATTACATTTTTACAACATAAAGTCATTGTTTTGTTACTGAGACTTTAGCAGTTGTTATGATCTTATACATGAAATTAGTTTTTGCTTTCAAGAATCACATTTTTTTAGGCCAGTCTCAAGATTTAGTGCATATACTGTGTTGATTTTACTTATTTTTATGAAGATGGTAAGACATCATTTGTACAACTGGGACACCTGACTTTTCCAGCCATATGTGGTTTGTCCAACAACAATATATGTAGGCACACAAGTGTATAAGATGCCCTTGGATATGGTAGCACTGAATTTTCCATTCATTTAATCTAGCAGATACAATCCTGTTCCAGCATGACAATACCCCTATGCACAAAGCCAGCTCCATGAATATATGGTTTACATGAATTGGAACGGAAGATCTTGAGTGGTCTGCTTTAGAGCTCTGACCTCAACCCTATTGAACACCTTTAGAACCTCACCTACATCAGTACCTGACTTTACTAACACAGTTGTGGCTGAATGAGAAGGAATCTCCACAAGCACATGTCAAAATCTATATAACAACAAATTTAAACTAAATGTGGAATAGGATGTTTAAAAAGCACATACTGTACCAATCTTATGGTCAGGTGTCCACAAACTTTTGTCTATATATTGTATGCATGCTTACTTTTAATAAATTATGAATTTTTCATAATTAAATTCATTAGTATTTGTTATAATAATAATAATTAGTAGTATTAATAATAAAAGTTATTGATAATAATAATGACAATAACTTCTATTATTTCATTATTTAATTATTATTTCATTTAGTCAGTATCATGAGGTACTCATCTAGAATGGTTTTCCTGAGGCAATTTTAAGAGGTGTTGAGTGCTTGTTGGCTGCTTTTCCTTCACTCTCTGGTCCAACTCATCCCAAACCAACTCAACTGGATTTAGATTGGGTGATTGTGGAGGCCAGGACATCTGATGCAGCAGTCTGTCACTTTCCTTCTTGAAAAAATGGCTCTTAACTGGAGATGTGTTTGGGGTCATTGTCCTGTTGGAATACAAATGATGGTCCCAGTACAAACCAGATGGGATGGCATGTTGCTGCAAAATGCTGTGATAGCCATGCTGGTTAAGTGTGCCCTCAATTGTGTCTAAATATCCAACAGTGTCACCAGCAAAGCACCCCTGCACCATCATACCTCCTTCTCCATCCTTCACAATGGCAACCACACATTTAGGAACTGTCTATTCACCCTCTTTACATCTAAAAAAGACATAGAGGCTAGAATTAGAAGTATAAATTTGGACTCATTAGACCAAATAACATTCTTTGTGTTTCATGGCCAAAGCAAGTCTCTTCTGCTTGTTGTTTTCAAAAGTAATGGTTTATTTGCCACAATTTGACCATAAATATCTTTAAAGAGTTTCAGTCAGGTTTTAGGCCCCATCATGGCACAGAAATTGCTCTAGTTAAAATCACTAATTATCTGTTTTTAGCTTCAGACCAAGGCTACATCTCTCTGTTAGTTTTGCTAGATCTTATTGCTGCACAGTATAGTTAATGATCTTCTCCTAGATCGTTTACAAAATTACTTCGGCATTCAGGGACAGGTATTAAATCCCACCTGTCTGATTGTTACCATTTTGTAGATTTAAATGGAGAGCTAACAAGGTTAATGCAAGTAAATTATGGGGTGCCACAAGGTTCAGTTCTAGGACCCCTGATTTTCACAATATACATGCTTCCCTTGGGAAATATTATTAGAAGGCATGGGGTTAGCTTCCATTGTCATGCTGATGACACCCAGCTATATATCTCATCCAAACCAGATGATACAGCTCAATTGGCTCGGATAACTGAGTGTGTCAAAGAATTAAAAGATTGGATGACTCATAACTTTCTATTATTAAATTCTGATAAGACAGAGATTTTGCTCATCGGCCCAAAAACTAGTACACAGAAGCTCCAGTATTTGAACCTGCATTTACACTGGCTACATGTTAAGTTTTAAATTGACTACAAACTACTGCTACTTTCTTACAAAGCCCTAAATTGTTTAACTCCCATGTATCTTTCCAGTCTTCTAACACGTTACAATCCGTCACGCTCCTTGAGATCTCAGAACTCCGGACTTCTAGTACTTCTTAAAATAGCAAAGTCCACTAAAGGTGGTAGAGCATTCTCACATTTAGCTACTACACTTTGGAACCTTCCTGACCATGTTCGGGTATCAGACACACTCTCACAGTTTAAGTGCAAATTAAAGACGTATCTTTTTAGCGAGTCCTACACATAACACACATCACATCATATCCTTGTGCTCCAGTACATCTGATCACATGCACATTGTCAACTTGTGTTTGTTAATATCATGTACAGCAGCTATGCTAATTCCTCTCCACTGCTTCTCTTTCTTTACCCATCCTGAGGCATCCTGAGGTTGCTCCAGCTCCAGTCACGTCCCACATCATGGAGATTATGGACCTTTAAAGAAGTAGATGTCGACCCCGCAAACATCCCGAACCATCTAGAGACAGACCAGTGCCAATAGGATTTCACCTCATGTAGTGTTTGGACATTGGACCTCTTTGAGTGTTTAAAGGCTCTGGCATGAAGAAGCTGGTGTTGGACCTTTGATGATCGCAAATGTGGAGCTAATTTATGAGTTGCTTAGTAGCTCCTAATGAGGATGGGTTCCCATTTTGAGTCTGATTCCTCTCAAGGTTTTTTCCTCATAACATCTGAGGGAGTTTTTCCTTGCCACAGTCACCACGGCTGCTCATCAGGGATAAATACACATAGTTCACCTTAACTGTTAAATTCTGTAAAGCTGCTTTGAGACAATGTCTATTGTGAAATTCTTAAATTAATGATGGACAGTCTTTTCTCTTTGCTTAACTGAGTGTTTCTTGACTTCATACAGTAATTAGAGTAACATTATTAGGGCTATTGACTCTGTACTTAAACGTTCCTCTGCACAAGAAAACTAATGGTCTAAAGTACGTTGAGATGCAAGAAATGTCATAAATTTACTCTGCACATTCCAGGTGACTACCTTATGAATCTATGGATAGAATACCATGCTTAGGTTGTTTAGTGTTTTCTACATACATACATACATACACACACACACATATATATATATATATATATATATATATATATATATAATATATATATATATATATATATATATATATATATACAGATGAGTCTCAATAAATTAGAATATCGTGGAAAAGGTCATTTATTTCAGTAGTTCAACTCAAGTTGTGAAATCTGTGTATTAAATAAATTCAATGCAAACAGACTGAAGTAGTTTGGTTCTTTTATTTGTCATGATTTTGGCTTATATTTAACAAAAACCCACCAATTCATTCCCAAAATTTTTTTTTGCACCCGTATATATTTGTGCACGTGTGTGTGTGTGTGTGTGTGTGTGTGTGTGTGTGTGTGTGTGTGGTGTGTGTGTGTGTGTGATGTGATGTGTATGTCCGTGTATTTTCCTCAGCGTGCACTTGTGGTAAATTGTCACGTTACATGACCCTGACCCCGTCTACTATCGCTCTCCTTGCGTCACACAGAAGTCACGTTGAGTTTGTTGGCTAGCTCTATACCTCACGCTCTTGGCCAATCAGAATGCTCCTGGGGCACAAACATCTGAAGTAGTAACAACATGGAATGTGCTGCCTCTGCATGTCCTGTCAGCTGCACTGTGTAGTACTACCAGCTGCCAGTCTGAGGAGAGAGAGAGAGAGAGAGAGAGAGAGAGAGAGAGAGAGAGAGAGGTGGGACAACTAAGCACTGACAGAGCTGTAGCTGATGCGGTTAATGCAGTACACTATTTTCCCGTTATTTAAATAAGCACTCATCAACAAATGCACTCATCAACAAATGCACGGTCAATTAGACTTTAACTATATATCGCAAATATTTTTGTAATTATTTATATATAATACATGTTATTTATTATAACTATATATATCTAAAGAAACAACAAACAAATATGCAGGGTTTTTTTGCTAAAATGAATTGTATTAACAATTAAAAATACACCAAGCATCCAGAGTCTTTTGTGGATACTTCACTAAATCATGTTAGGTAGCTGATTGGAATATAACCAGCTAGCATTACCCCTGAATTTACTGACAGATTATTGGCTTCTATTTAAGGTATTTACTGCCACATACTGTTGATGTTTCTCAAGCGGCTCCTGAATATGCTAATTGACACATTAGTCAAGTCAGCATGACAAAATAATAATACGCCAACCTACTTCTGGAGATAATTTTGCAGGGGGTGTCAAGTCAAAATATGAAAATGTTACAGTGTTTTCCCCTCCTACAGCACTGGTATTTCCTTTCCTCTACCCATGTGGAAATCTCCCCTAATATCCAATGGTTGCTTTTATATAACTGCTCTCTTCACAAGAGAGACAGTGTGTGTATGTGTGAGCATGTGTTGGTCTCATAGGGTGTCATCTTACTGAAATGAGCTCAGCTTCTGATAATCCTGTTTACATAGCCATTAAACCCCCCTCACTCACTGGAGCTCTATCTGTCTCCCTTGCAGCTTGGCTGGCCTCTCCTTAACTTCATAGGACAACAACAAGAAGACGTCTCAGTTGTCCAGAGTTTTTAAGGAGATTTGTCTTTTGTATCTAACAGCACAACTGCTTTGGCTCTGTTGTCCTTTGTTCATTGCATTACAGGCCAGATGACCGTAAAATACTAATATTAGCACTGTACAGCTTGAGATTTTGTGTATTTTATGACTATGATACTTTGAATTAAAAAAGCAAGCCTGCAAAGTTTGCAGCCATTCATGCAGATGTCTTTTACCTGCAAAATGAACACCCTCTATGTTAGTGGGGTGAAGGTACCACGTGCTTCCATCAATCAACTACTGTAAATGATGCATTCAACATGAATATCTCATACTTGAGCTCACAGAGGCCCACAGTCAGCTAGTCTTTATGATTTCCAATCCCCTTCTACTGAGAGAGAACAGACATTTTAGCTCTCTTGGCTCTCTTGGTATTTGTTAGGATTTGAACTCGCAGTCTCCTTGTAATAAGGCACACACTTTCTGCTGTGCCTGTTAAATAACCTGAAATTTAAAAAAAATCATTTTTTTATCAAAAATAATCTAAAAACTAACCACACTAACCCCTAACGTAAATTTTTTTTTTAATCGGTAGCTGAAGCTGTGAATTGCTGCAACAAAATAAAAAACAAGGCAACCCTTCACATTTCTAGTTTAACTATGACTTTAAAAGACCAACTGCCCCGTTGGACAGAATTTATGCTGCTGCTATTGACACAGTCCAGCCAGGCAGAATGTGCCCTCGACCTTTGGGCGTGTCGCCCAAACCCAGAGAGCAGTCTGCAGCATACAGCCTTGGATTAGTGCCCTCTGCAGACATGGCACCTGGTTTACCCAGCCGGAGGTATGTACTGTATGCCAGGACGCCTGTGGCTCATATCTCCAAAATAGACAGGGAAGAGAGTGTGACGAGATGGGGAGGAATTGTGGAAGGCATATGAGGACTGGAGAATATCGTCAGTACTGTGAACACCTGATTAGTGTAGGGTCATTGTTTAAGAGACTTGTTAATCATCATCATACTGTTAGTATGTTCAGTTATATTATGGATATAGGTCCGCATATGTATCATGTTTTTACACCTGCCTGTTTTGCTGAAACAGCCGCATCGCACAGTTTTAAGTTAATGCTCCCAGATGCCTTGGGTTTAAACAAAACGGGACGTGAATTGTAATATAGTAACAGATGGTTGAAAAACAGTCGAATCTAGAAGCCTGAGAACTGTCAGCATGCTACTAGGCTGAATAAAAATAGCCTCTATCCAGCGACCACCCAAATAATACTGTGCATAGTGAGCCATCTGTGTGTATGCATGTGTGTGTGTGTGTGTTTGTGTGTGCTGTCCGGTCTTCATGACCCTTGTTCAGATACGTGCTGTAAAAGTCCTGTGGGAGGAAAAGTAATAAACACAGAGACTGTGTAATGAAGCTTAGAATCTGTTTCACTGCAGTACTGTAGTATAAGAAAAGCCACTAAGGAACGAGAATGATTCGTTTACGATGCACTTTATAAGCAGAGTAGTTTATTCCTGATTGTTTTTACTATATACCCAGTAATAAATGTGAAGCAAGTGGCCACTGTTCTAAATTATTATGTAAAATAGACATTTGAGCGAGTCATAAAATACAGCAACACTGTGGAGGCTAATATCCTATAAAATTATGTAGAAAGCTTTTTGCAAAGATATGATGCTGTTCAAATCGAATAAAATGCTTTTATAGTGTCAGGAAAAAAACAGTGGGATTGAAAGTGTGACTCCAAAATCCAATAAGAAGTTATGTGGGATTTTATTCATTTAGGAAAACCTTATCTTTGAAGGAGCAGAATATTTGTCACCAAATGATTTAACACAGAAAGACTGGATGGGACAAAACAGTTTGATTCTGTGAACTCTAAACTAAGTCAATCTTTGAAAATGTCAATACAAATTATACTTTAATTTATAATTAAAAAACAAATTCTGTACCCCTAGTTGGAGGTGTGTGCATCTGTACTGAAACTATCCTGCATCAATCTGATACAGAGCTTAATTGCTCATATTCATATACTCGTACAAATGCTCTAATGCCAACATTTGAGACTACGATATACTGTGTTGTAGATATAACATAAGCCTAATGAATACACTAATTGATAGATGCAACAAAATGGTCATGAGACATGTAAGAAAGAATCTGTACCCTGCTGCATACATGGCTTACAATGGCCTATTGCAGGGGTGTCCAATCTTTCCGAAAGGACCGGTGTGAGTGCAGGTTTTCATTTCGACCATGTCTAATCACAAACGGGTGTGGCAACTCACAATCTTGGGGTTAATAAACACCCATTTTTCTGTTGTGCCAGTTGGAAGTCCTGAGGGTTTAAATTTCTTTATATTAAAAAGTTTAAAACACTCACCACATCCCAAACATTTTATTAACAGTGTGACAGTGATGACAGTGATCTGAATGCATTTTACGATTAAAGACAGAAAGCAAAGCAAAATAAAATCTGTGCTCTGAGGGAATAGCATGAGAACATCATTACATGATCTTCATACAATACAAGTTTTCTGAACAAATAAAAGGTGCCATTAATTGCTCTCAGATAAAAGTGTCCCAGAGTGTGGATCAGTTAAGCAAGAGTCAAGAGGAATAGTTCATGAGTTCCTATATATTTGCAATCCCTGCAAAAAGAGTACATAGAAATAGCTACTACCTGTGTTTCAGACTTTGGAACATATTTTCTAGCTCAGAATAAGCCCCACCCTGCAAAACCCTGAATAGGTTCTTGACTGGATGATTACTGATGATGTGAAATTTTTAATGTGTGTGGAGTGTGTTAGAGGGAAAATGGAGGCTTGCCAATGTTTTTCAGGCAGCAGGCCTGCAGCAGCAGGCTTCAAAAATAACACACCGCTCCTTTAAGCATTTAGTGTGAATTATTTATGATCATAATAATCAGGTGTTTTTAGATAATACAACTTAAGTCTTAGAGTGAAAAAGAAAGATTTTAGAGCTGATTAAAGGAACATTTGGTTACTTGTCTCATTTTTGCATTTATATTTACATTTACATTTATGGTATTTGACAGATGCCCTTATCCAGGTCAACTGTCAAAGACTTTTGAAGTTTTCATCAATAAATACAGTTTAATACTGGTTGTGGTAGTCAAGATGGCGCCGCGGATGGCAGCTTCGGCACAACTCTCTCTAGTACTTTCTTTCTTTTTGTTTATGGTCTGTCTGTATTGTCTGTATTGTCTTGTATAGTCTGTTTTTGTCTTGTTGTGTCTGTTTTGTCATGTATAGGTTTTTATTTATGTCTGTACTTTTGAGAGTAACAAACAGCTGGAACCAAATTCCTCGTATGTGTCAACACACTTGGCCAATAAACCTGATTCTGATTCTGATTTTGACCTAAAACTCTGTTGGAAATGTTGCGTAGTCAAAAAGTGCTAATTGACTGTTCAGAAGAGAGTCTGGAAGCATGTCACAATGGTTAACTGGCCACAGGGTCATGGGCAGCGTAGGCTCAGTGATGCACTTGGGGAGCAAAAACTGGCCCGTGTGGTCCGATCCAACAGATGAGCTTCTGTAGCTCAAATTGCTGAAGAAGTTAATGCTGTTAATGCTCGACAGGTCAGGACTGTTTTGCCAGTAAAACAACACATTATTAGGCAGGTGGTCAGAATGTTATGTGGTGTGGGAGATGATATGATACAGCACAAATGGAGCAGAGACGGTAAGGGCCTTGCTAAACAACTTAGTGCAGCTGGGGTTTAAACCCCTGATTAGTAACCCAAAGCCTTAACTATTGAGCTACCACTGCCCAGTGATGGAAAGAAATTAAAGCATATTTACTTTATCTCCAGGATACATTAGAGAGGTTTTTCCTGAGTGTTTTAACTGAAAATGTCACTCCAAAGAAGACTTCAGCTCTATTCTGATTGAATTAGGTTTTTAATAGAAAATCTGTAGGATTTTAGTCCTGTCTCAATCTGTCAAATTAGTTGTAAAGAATGTTCATGCACATGAATGGAAAGTTAATGCAAATATGACCCTCGATAAAAAAAATAACCAGTAGAAGCATTTCTTCATGCAAAAATCTAGTTTCACTTGAGTCCTGCTAAAACTGCCAAACTGAAAACAATTTTAAAACACAGAGCAATATACAATAACACAGACCGCTTTTAAATGGACTGTAATGATTAGAGAAGAGACTTTCTAAAACATTCTCTGAGGTCCCAGCAAAGGCTTAGACTATATACATGTTGTTACATTGTGGTCATGTGACCTACTAATGGTCAAGTGCAACTCAATTAGCACCAAGCCACTTTTAACAAAGGTCAATATATTCTGAAAAATGAGGTGTGTGTGTGTGTGTGTGTGTGTGTGTGTGTGTGTGTGTGTGTGTGTGTGTGTGTGTGGTATGCATGAAATCTTAACATGATTTGCAGGTGTTTATCAGTCCCACACAAATCACCATGCCATTTGGAAACCGCACCAGCCCAACGGACTCTTTTCCTGTTTTTTAACCCGAACATTGTTTAAACTGATGGAATGTCTTTCAGCATTTTAATGTGTTTCTTAACCCCCCTGGAGGGACATGCAGAGAGGACAGCATGTAAGGTGAATGTGGAAGGCAGAGTGACTAAGCATGAGAGCATAATCACTGAGGTCCCCAAGGAGTGTGTGGACTCAGACATGTGCTTGAAAAGAGACACACTTAATTAGCTCTCTGTCTCCTTTTTACTTACGTAAACACATATGCAAACACACATATCTTAAGATTGACTCATGTCTCTTGGGTGTTTGTGTGTGTGTGTGTGTGTGTGTGTGTGTGTGTGTGTGTGTGTGTGTGTGTGTGTGTGTGTGTGAGAACAAGTCTTAGTGTAACCTTTGTATCCATGGTCACTGCACGTCCATCTGATGAACTCAGCAGCTGTTTGTTTAATGCTCTAACTCAACATTAATCTGTTGTTCTAATAAGACTCAGTTTCACAAGACAGACAGAACCATGTCATGTCAATTATAACTGCCATTATGTTTAATTCTATGAGAGCAAATGTGACATGCTAGTTTTTTAAACATGCTAACACTTTGCTGCCATCATAAATGATTGCACCTAATGGGTCTGAGTTTAGCTTAGGTTTGTGTGGGTTGTTTAGGGTTCTCTGGTTTCCTCCCACTGTCCAAAAACATGCAAATTGGTTACACTAAATTGGCCATAGGTGTTCACATGCCCTGGGATTTTATACTTAAATTCTGTTTTCACTCATATTTAAGTAGAAGGAAAAAGCTAAACACTTGATTTACAGGAATAGAAGTAGTGCAGAGCATAGTATTTTATCACAGAGGTTCACTTTGCAAAAAAAGGTAAACATTAGCAAGTGTTTTTACAACCACTTTACTAAACTAGAGAAAGGAAATAAAAACACAGCACAATGTACTCTAAGTCTGTACTAAAGTTTAGTAATTAAACACACTTTATATCCAAAGAATCTTGTCTTAAATATCGTTTACCGGACAGACTCTCAAACAACCACCACCCTAACTAGGACATAGCCCTTAGTGAAAATTAATGAATGTTAGAACCTGGTTAGCAGAATTACATACTTAAAATGTCTATTACAAGTTCTTAACGTTGTTAGGATGCCATTTGGCATCTGTATTTGTATTAGATCTCTCGCTGTTACTATAAAAGCCTGTTATAGAAGTATTTTTTACAATATGCCATATAAGAGCATATGTATCCCGATCAGGCATTACATTATGGCCACTGATCAGATATAACATTATGACCACCTGCCTAATATTGTGTTGGTCCCCCTTTTGCTGCAAAAACAGTTCTGACCCTTCGAGCATGAACCTTGGCCGCTATTGACCCTGTTGCTGGTTCACCACTGTTTCTTCCTTGCACCCCTTTTGATAGATACTGACCACTGCAGACCAGGAACATTCCACAAGAGCTGCAATTTTAAAGATGCTCTGACCCAGACGTCTAGACATCACAATTTGGCCCTTGTCAATCGCACTTACAAACTCCTTACAATCGCCCTAACACATCAACTTTGAGGACAAAATGTTCACTTGCAGCTTAATATATCCCATATTTAAATGCCTTTAACACACACACACACACACACACACACACACACACGCACACGCACACACACACACACACATACATACATATATATATATATATATATATATATATATATATATATATATATATATATATATATTCACACATTAAAATTCACACATTAATAATGCATTAACACAAATTCATTTTAATGCGTGAATAATGCAGCATGCATTTCTGTTTGACTATTTTTATCAAAAATATGAAAAAATAAATATAAAAGAGGCAAAATTATAACCTCCATCGCAACACACATTCATTCACAATGTCCTTTCTAATTTGTAATCACTAAACATTTCTTTTTACTGATGCAAGAAATTCTTAAATCAAGCACCAAAATCCGCCATGATGCACACATCTGTCAATAAAAACCATCCGTGTGGAAACATAGCAGAAGTTTTTTGTGATGTCCAGATGATTTATGTAATTTAAAACACCATAATTGCTTTAACACATTCACAAGTATATTTTGTCTTCATGTTGAATGTTGAAAAAGAACATACCCAGCTTATGCTCAGGTGTCCACAAATTTCTGAGAGAGAGAGTCATAAGAATGACTATTATGTATAAATTGAATTTATAACTAAATGTTTTAATTGCTCATTAATTGGATCCGGTCAATTTTTTTCACCCCTTTAGAATCTGATACCGTGTTTTCAGGACCCCAATATTTGATGTAAGGTCAGTTCCATCTCTAAATAGCACTCTTATGTACCTAGACATAAGCTGTAATGACATTTAATAGTTGATATGTTTATTTAATATTAAACATCAGAATTTAAATTAACCCGTTTGATTTCATACAATCCAGTGCCTTCAAACTGTCTTCTAAATTCCTATTGGTTCATGGTAAAGTGTTCATTTTGACCCTCCTACTGCAGAAAAAGATTAAAAACTCGTTATTCAGGCAGGCTGTGGAAGAGTCGTGTTGCGTAGCATAATAGGAAAAAAAAGATAGGTAGAACTGCATAGTAGTAAAACACACCCTCCTACAAGAGTCTATTATGAACAACAGTGTGTGGGTGTGTTTTCATGTTAACATATGCGTGTGTTTGTGTGTGTGTGTGTGTGTGTGTGTGTGTGTGTGTGTGTGTGTGTGTGTGTGTTAGTATCTGTGTGTGGCTGAGTTGAGTAGAGGCTTGATTTATTATGCAGGGATTACGTGAGAGCAAGCTACAGCTGGCAGTGAGCCACAGGGAGAGCCCTTGACCTAGAAAATAAGTCACAAAAAAGGAAAGTGAATGCAGGGACTGTGTGGATAGACCTTGTTTACCCCCAGGGACTGTCAGCTTTAAATTATGCCCCAAGAACATTTTATTAACACCTGAGTCAATATAGCCGACCTTGTCTATTTTCCCTCAGTGTATCAAACTGAGATTATTAAGGACGTCCAGTAAAACTCATATCATATCACAACACAACTTCATCATGTCTGTAAAAATCTGAATAAAAAGTAACTTATTACATGTACATTAATATATTTGGTGGCTGTTTTGTGCTAATGAATTCTAGAGAAATTATGCAAGAGGTGGCAAGAAGTGTATTTTATGCCAAATTGGGATACTTTTGAAATGTTTCATTCACTAAAACTTAGAGAGTCAAACCTGTTCCAGCATAACAATTTCCCTGTGCACAAAGCCATCTCCATGAAGATATGCTGTATATGGGTTGGAATGGAAGATCTCCTGCTATAGAGCTTCAAAAATACTGAACACCTTTGGAATAAATTGGAGCACTGACTGAACCCCAAGCCTTCTCACTTTACCTACATCAGTACCTGACTTTACTAAAACTCTTTGGATTGAATGAGCACAAATCTCCACAAGCACACTCCAAAATCTATTAGAACATCGTCCCAGAAGAGTGGAAGTTATTATAACAGCAATTGTGGACTAAATATTAAATGTAATGTTCATAAAACACATACCAACCTTATGCTCATGTGTCCACAAACTTTAGAGAGAGAGAAAAGAGAGAGAGAGAGAGAGAGAGAGAGAGAGAGAGAGAGAGAGAGAGAGAGAGAGAGAGAGAGAGAGAGAGAGAGAGAGCGTGAGAGACAAGAAGGATTTTTTTTTCATGTATCACTCATTCACACACACACACACACACACACACACACACACACACACACACACACACACACACACACACACACACACACACACACACTTTTTCGTGTTTGGACAGAGTCTCCGAAAATAATTTAGTAAGTCAAAGTACCATGTAAATATTTGGCACTATGCCTGACCAATAAATGAACTTAAGATGCCTTTTGATTGTTTCAACTAATACCAGTATCATACCAAGCCTCAAGGACTTAGCAAAGTAATGCAAAGATGTCTTTAAGGGTTGCATGTTGAAGAACTCACCTTTGCCGAAAGGTGAAAGAGCAGACATGTGAACTACTTTGAAATATGAGGAAAGTGATGAACTGCTCCTTTTGTTCCATATTTACAGAGAAAAAGAAAAAATGGGTGGGGCATTAGACTAATAAATACAGTACTTGGAATTAAGCAGCTTGGGTATGTCTTATATGGTATGACCGATCACAGGCTTTGTAACTAAGTATATGAACCTTCAAATAGTAATATTGTTTGTATCTCGGCTTTCCACCAGCACACGGACTCCGAGCAAGTTATAAGAATCAGTTATGTCAGTCTGTCTTTAACATTATGTTTTCACTACTGAATTTTCACTACTACTCATCTTATAACCTATCAGACTGAAGTGAGTAATGCTTGTGAATAGTACTTTTTCTTCCTAACCTACTATCTCTATATACTCATGTAGTTTCTGGTCTGATGAGCTTCCTACGGATAAATAATTCATACAAACGTGTATTTTTTTTTTAAGTACTATGACTTTAAATGGTGGTTCTGCAGAACCATGCCTACAAAATAGTGCACTAAGCTGGGAAAACTTTTTGAGTGGGACTTTTTGGTACTGGGCCGCACAGAAAGAATATATAACTTACATTATTTCCGTTTTATTTATTATCTGATTCTGAACGATGTTTTATTATGAAAAATTACCGGATTCTGTATTTATCCGCCACACCTTAAAGGCCAGTCTGTGAAAATATTGACATTCATCCGCGCAAAAAAAAGTTGGGGACCACTGCTCTAGAGGAGCCAAAGTTTCTGGTTCTGATTCTAAAAGTGATTTTTCACACATGATATCCTATTCTTGCAAATTTACTAATTTAGCATGAATAGAATGCTAGCTAACTAATTATAATGAACAGGTTTAATTTGACACTTGATAATGTGGAATATATTTATTGATCCTAGTTCAATATAATGCATACAACCATGCATAAACAGTGTTAACAGAATTTCCATTTAATCTGAAAGATGCTGTTGGAATGATGTGTGTTTTGTTAGAGGAATGCTTAAAAATAAAAAAAACGGATTACCTAATTCAGTATATCACACTGCATATTGTCTACTGAGCATGTGATAAAGATGAGACATCGAGGTAAGGTGTGATGGCATGATAGAATGATGCTCAGCTTGCTCACAGTACTGTACATTGTGTTTTCTCCTGTTTTCTCATCAGGCAATGCAGACAATGCACAAACCAGATGCAAAGATGATAACGTCTGAACGCAAACGAATGCGTTTTAAAATTAGCAGCTCCGACTTAATTGGAAGTGAACTAATAAGATGTGATGCATCGAATGTGCTGAGTACAGGAGTAGAAATAGATCCGAGCAGGCAGAACTGGGCCACTACGAATGGTGCTTGTCACTGTGAAGGTCTACAGTGCTGCAGAAATGATAAATTTTCTCCTGAATGCTTTTGACGGCTGGCTGCCTCACTGCTCCCCTGCACGCCACAGCCACCGTACGTATCATTACAGGTACATCAAGATCTCAGAGAGCAGAGGGAACATGTGTAAACACGTTCGCTGCCTTCCTCGCGATTCTCCCGACCTCATTCTGTTTCTTAGCGTGCCTTTTTCTTTTTAGCTAGGTGGCTCTCTGTGGCTTGAGCAACTCATGCTAATTACTGTAATTAATAGCAACGTGTTGTGTTCTGTGCACTTGTTTGTTAAGTACCAGATCGTTCAGTGCCAGATTGTTCAGATCAGTCCACTAAGAATCCTAATGTCACGGCTTTGTAATATTCAGTGGTCAGAAGGTGTTAAATAATTTTCTATAACAGCTGCTGTGACAGAAATTATCCCATTATAATGACAGTATCATTTCTATAGTAACAATTTACATTTACATTTACATTTGATATGATTCCTGTGTGTAACTGGTAGCTCATTGGAGAAGATGATAAACTTTTGATCAGAAGGTCATTGGTTCAAATCCAGTGGTACCATGTAGTTGAGTTAAGTAGAGATACACTCAGTAAGGTATTACTTCAGTAAAAGTGCTCCCTTTAGAACTTTTACTTAAGTAAAAGTACAAAAACTGCCTTTAAATGTACATAAGTATCCAAAGTAATATGATTTAGTATGGCTAGATTACAATTTTTTTACAAGACTCTTGTTTATCAGCTCAGTTTATCTGAAAAGACTAAAATGTTACTCTTAGCACACCAGTTTATTAATAGAATGATATTAATGAGCCAAACACTGATTGATATCTATAAAAATGATCAGAAGCCCAAATCCTTTTTTTCAACTATTCAAAAAAATTACACAAATAAGGTGCTGTGGCAATGATTCTTCGATCCATTATTCCTCTCAAAATGTTTTGCGTGTCGTAAACTATTGCTGAACTGTATGTTTGTGCTAAGTAGATACCACCAATCGATATCAAAACAAATTGAAAACAGAGCACGTGCTCTACCCTGATTGGTGGCTTGCTGTGTGATTGTCCAGTTAAGACTGATTTCACAAAATGTAGTTAAGAAAATTTTAAGATATTTGAATCTGAAATCTAGTAAAGTTAAAGTCTACCCAAATGGAAATTCTTCAGTAAAGTACAGATATGCAAAAAAAAGCATTGTTCAAATCCCAGCACCACCAAGCTGCCACTGCTGGTCCCTTAAACAAGGTCCTAAACCCTCTATTGTAATGTATAACTGAAAAAACTGTAAGTCACTCTGGATAATGACATTTGCCAAATGGCATAAATGTAAATGTCTGTAAGGAGATGTTTATTCTATGTTGGTTTGGAAAGTGTCTCCTTGGTCAGAGGCAAAGCTCAAAATCTTTATTAAGATGGAGGACTTTGTGCAATCTTTGTGACACAACAAGATGCCTTTATTCCATTTTTTTTTTTTTTTTAAAGATGAAAAAAAAGAGAAACTGTGAAAGAACTGGGTTTATATACTATATAGTATAACAACAGTTATTTGGAATAGGTTTACAGCATTTACTATAAAAGGAAAGAAATATAATATGCTACTCTATAATTAATTTAAAAATGTTTAAATTAGTGATAAATTGCTGTTTTACTGCATAAGAAGAATAAATCAGTTCGGTACATAGCATTAATGGAAAATAAGTAACTCCGCTTCAAGTCTGAATCACAGAATAGAATACAATATATCCCTATTGTTGATTCTGTTCCCACACCAGAAAAGACCAGTGTTTTTTATTTTTTACTCCATTATCTGAATAAAACCACTACAGCTTGAGTTCCCCTCATTCAGTCCTCCACACCATCTCAACCTTTGAACTACATTGATTCAGATCCATGCTTAGTGCTGTTTGCTCGTGCCGCTGAGAAAGCTGAAGCCCGTTTACTTCATCAACTGCCTCTGCTTCGTTTATCAATAATTCAGTTGTCCCCTACGTGACCACTTATTCACAGGCACACAGCGTAGGAGGCAGTGTTTCCTCACATAGTCTCTCTTTCTTTCTCTCCTGTCAATATTTAACCAACACGTTTCATCAGACACCAGAACTGGACAAATCCAATGTAAAGGACCTGAGAAGAGATAGTAAGGGCTTTATGTGGCAATTCACTGCATACAGACTGCATACAGGTTAGTTTTTTCACAATAAGAACTCTACAAATACTGAATATATATATATATATATATATATATATATATATATATATATATATATATATATATATATATATATACAAACAAACAAACACACATCAGTGGCGGGCCGTGCATTTGGTACCTGGGCCTTCAGTGGAGACTTACCCGACTTAATCCACCTCTTAATACCACCACTATCGCGTCTCAATTATAGGAACCATCAACACTATACAAAAATGCAATATAACATCGGGTGGCATTACAGAGAGAGAGGCATTTCACGTATGGAGGGTGAATACCATTCTACTAAAGCAAGCTCCAAACCTCTACATTACAACCGCAACTGTGCCACCTACATCATCTGGAGCAGTTCAGAATCAATATTTTTCTAATAACATGACAAAAACATAAAAATGTAAATAAAATACAACCTATTTACGAGAGGTGCAGACTCATAATTTGCGCCGCTCCTCAGAGGCTGTAATCCAGTGGTACCGCTTGTATTCACTGGTCTGGAAGTGGTGAACAAACCCTTTCCCGAGCTGAGACACGCTAGCTAGCATCGGGGTTGGCCGACCTCTCATCACGATCTCTAGTTTTTCTTGTAAATGTATTTTTAAGAATGTCTGAGACCAAATCAATTTCTCTTCCTCCGTCAGCCATTGTGGGAATAAAAAAGTCTAACTTTGATGTATTCATGTGTGCAGATATGTTTTGCTAGTTGAACTTGGTTGTAACAGTTTCCGTCTGACCAACCAATCAGAGCACGAAAAACTGCTAACGCTATTCTGGGTCGAATTTGTGGCGAATTTGAAATCTGATTGGTTAAAGAAACAGACACATTGCTAATATAGACTAAGGCACATAGGCCAGCAATACTGAATCTAAAGGCCCTGGGCAGATTGGCAGCACATAGAGGGTGAAATCTGATTGGACAAAAAATCTAACATCCACATACACGTACTGGAAGCAGTGCAACCAAGAGAAACGCTATGAAATGAAGAGAATAAACTGTTGGGAATAAATAAATACAATTTCCTGGAACAAATATTAGAATATAGGCTGTAAATGTTAGTCAGTGCTTCTGATAGTGTTCAAGCCAGCAGAGAAGGCCTTGCTTGCCCTTACGGCCCACCACTGATATACATATTATATATATATATATATATATATATATATATATATGGGGAGCATGATGGGGAAGTGGTTAGCATGTTTCTCTTGCATCTCTGTAATTGAGGTTACAAAAGTGGGTGTCAAGTTTGCATGATGTGCTCTAGGTGCATTTGGAGGTTTCTACCTGGTGCAATTTCCTCGGCAAGTTCGATGACATGTTGTTGGCTGTTTGGCAATTCCAAATTGTCTGTAGTGTGTGTGTGTGTGTGTGTGTGTGTGTGTGTGTGTGTGTGTGTGTGTGTGTGTGTGTGTGTAAGAGAGAGAGAGAGAAAGAAAGAGGGAGAGAGAGAGAGAGAGAGAGAGAGAGAGAGATCGTGATCCTGTAATGAGTTAACACACTGTTTAGGGGGTCCCGAGTGGCCATGTGTAAGCCATGTGAATGCGACTTCTACAGTACACCCAGAGCAAATATCCTCTAAGAGATACAATGGCAATTTCTACGGTCTAATCGCGCTCCTTAATTGTGTGTTTTAAGGTACAAATGCCCATCATTGTGAGCCTTGTGTTTATACTTTGAAACCCCAGTTTCCTTGTATATTGTACTCAAAAATTTACTAATGCTTTCCTGTAAGTAGAGGCATCCATTAGCATCAGAGGAAAACCATTTTCACTTTTAGTCTACAGGAGAACTTTAGGTCTTAAAGGTACACTGAAGTAATCTCCCACTGAGTTGTTGTTAACCTCAAAAAAACACCACAGCCCAGATACTTTCTGTGTATGGACAAAGTGGAAATAATACAAAATTGGAAAGAAGATTAAAAATAATAGTGAAAAAATTGATTTCCTAGCATGAAAAGTTTGATAAGATGTGTCTAATCTTTTTTTGCCCTCCTCAGTCTTGTTGACAGAGTTCTTATTATAAGAGCAGGATGAATTCTTTTTTTGATCTCCTGGATCATATATTATTCAGATGTTGTCACCTACTTGCTCTAGTTAGCTTGGAGAAGGAATGATTTCTTTATTGCTCCACCTGTTCTAAAGGTTTCACAGCCACTAATTAGCTAGGCTAAACTTCCTAAAGATCGCTTTATGTGAAGCAAGATTATAGCTAATCAGCCAGGGCCCAATGAGCAGATTAAATTGGGTGCTCTTAATACTGAGATTAGGGACTCTCTTTGCCAACCTTATCTCCCTTGGCATTAAAAAGATAATGGATTTCTGGAAAAGCTACCGACAGACTAGAAAAATCCTTCCCCTTATAATTAATTTATACCGTGTATCTTTAAACACACAGGATAATATGGTGTCCTTTTAACCGTAAAACTGAATACAGCAATTATACTTCTGTCTGATTCTGCTCTTTGTTCAGATAATGTAAAAAAGATTTCTGTATATTAAATTACCTATAAAACTATAAAAAATCTGTGTGTTTAGACATTGGCAATATACTATATGGACAAAAGTATTGGGACATCTGACCTTTTCAGCCATATGTGCTTCTTTCCCAAACTGTTAATAAAATATATTTTGCTCACTTAAAAAACACTATTTGGTCCTGCCCTCTTGACAACATTCCCTAGATTGATACACTACATAAACAAAAGTTTGTGGATACCTGACCAAAAGATTGGTATGTGCTTTTTGAACATCCTATTCCACATTTAGTCCCCATTTATAGTTACAATATCCACAACTCTTCTGGGAAGATGTTAGATTTTGGAGTGTGCTTGTAGCTCATACATCTACAAGGGTGTTAGTAAAGTCAGGTACTTATGTAGGTGAGGTGAGGAGGCCTGGGGTGCAGTCAGCTTTCCAAATTATTCCAAAGATGTTCAATAGCTTTATAGCAGGCCACTCTTCTTTCTTCTTTTGGTTTGGGTCTTCTAGTTCAAGTGAGAGGGAAATGTAATTCTACCACATCCAAAGACATCCTATACAATTGTGTGTTCCAGGTTACGTATGTTACGTATAAGACGATGTATTAACAACGCTTTGGGAACGCTTCTGCATTGTCCACGCTCTGAATCATGTGTGCAATCCGTCCAATGGAAAAGCGTGACATCATGACTAGGAAGCTATAAAAGCACATGAAGTGCAGCCGGCGCTAGCTTCTAAAGGAGAAGGAAGTGCTCAGGGATGCCGGCAGTGGGGCCTGGAAATGCAGCATCTCGTTCCCGCAGGGAACCAGGGTTGCATACGTAACCTGGAGACTGTGACAACAACGCTTTGGAAATGAGAGTCTAATACCGCCAGACTGACCAGTCCCTGCCTAGTGTGTGAGAGCACAGCTAGGTCGAAGGACAGAGGGGCCAGGAGTGGGACTGAGGTCACCTCCTCGTGGAGAGAGCTTTGGATTTGGACCTGTAACATCACCATGGTATGCAGGCATGCAGCGGCTTGACCTGCTGAGGCGTAAGACCACCAGCATCGATGTGTCTAGCAGGGCTTGGTGTGCAGTGCCGGGGTCTTGAGGGATGATGCGACACATGGGGAGAGATAGCTGGCTGGCGTCTCTTCAACCCAGGGCAAGACCCATAACCATACTCTTTTAGTCCCACAACGTTGGAGTACAACGCAGATTTGGCACTGAAAAGGCGGGCCGAATGTGGCTAAGCCCAGCACCTGAACACCTCAAGCCACACCCAGGCTGTGTATCGCATCCCATAATATAGTGGTGGCGCCGGTGACGCCACGCTTTTCCATTGGACGGATTACAGAAGTGATTCAGAGCGTGGACAATGCAGAAGCGTTCCCAAAGCGTTGTTGACGCAGCTGGAGTTCCTGAAAGGAAAAAATCACATATGGCTAGAAAGGTCAGGTGTATCAATAATTTTGCCCATATAGTGTTTCTCACAGTTATAGATAGATAGATAGATAGATAGATAGATAGATAGATAGATAGATAGATAGATAGATAGATAGATAGATAGATAGATAGATAAAGTGTTTGCAAGTAGGATTTTAATCTGAAACAACACACATCCGCATTCCTACAGCAGCCTTATGGCCATATAATTTTTATTATGCACAAGTAAATGGGCTGCAATTTTTATACGGTATTATTTAAATGTCCTAAAATATAAAATGTAAATGCTATACTTTATAACTATACTTATAATAAATCTTTTCAACCAATAAAAATGTGATACTTCTTGTGTTACTGTGAAATAGTGATATGCACTGAACACCAGAGTAGAGACCCAGAATGCTGATGTAGAAGATGCCAAACCACTGTCAATATGCTATTCCACATGATCCTCCTGCCATGCTATGTGTCACTTCATGCTTTACTCTGCCTCAGCTTGTACACCCACTCATGCTGCACAAGTCATGTCACACAATATCCTGTCCAATGCTCACAGTATGCACAGTGATATCTATACCGTACTTACAGGCCACGTGCAGCCAGATCTGCTGTACAGTGTTATACAGCTCACTATGTGACATATAGGAAGCATCTACTCTTGACATTGATAAGATTGCATGCAAAATGGTATACCACATACCAGAATACCATGCGCTTGCCATGTCTATAAATAACACTGAAATAAATAAATGAACTCATTCATTATAAACAGAAGGTTTAATATGACCAGGAAGAAATTACAGTAAATAAAAGTGGTATATTGATTAGGATTTTCTTAGTATGGAATGTGTCCAATTTATTATTATTATTAATGTTATTATTATTATTTTTCATTGTAGGGATGTGCAACTCCTAGGGGTGTAAGCGTACGCAAAATTTACGGTTCCGTACGTACCTCGGTTTTAATTTCGGTACGGTTAGGGGGAAAAAATGCAAAACATAAAACTGCTTGTCGTTTTTTTATTAACGCAGTTTATTATTATTTACATTTTTGATCATCAACATTTGAACGGTATACATTTTTCAAACAAATGTAAATAAAAAGCCTGCTTGGTTAAATAATATTTTAATTAAATTATATAATTATTATTAATTATAATATTATTAAATAAAATGTTATTAATGAAAAATGTAATTAAATAGTTTACATTTGTTATACCGCATTTATGAACATATCAAGGTTCAGAAACGATCTACTTTACTGGAAAGACATTTTTCGATTGAAATCTCTCATCAATACATTTTATAAATACATTCGGACTTTGTAGTGTAGTGCAGCTCTTTTAGGCCTTTGCTGCAATGCTTCATTTGTCCAGTAGATGGCGTGACACTTCGGGTGAACTGTAAAATGCATTCATGAGTACCCTGGCTGAGTTGCTCTTCACAGAGTTTCACACCTCGGTTATAGCAAACACAATGATGTACAGAGGAAGCAACGAGCTTCTGTGTGTGCAGGATGAACATGGGAAGCATGAAGTGTGTGTGTCGTTGAAGGTTATGTGTTTAGTTTGATCACCTGGAAGTCTGACATGCTCATGTATAAAGGAATGTATTTTACTCTCTTTCTGTGTGTGTGTGTGTGTGTGTGTGTGTGTGTGTGTGTGTGTGTGTGTGTGTGTGTGTGTGTGTGTGTGTGTGAGAGTGAGAGAGAGATAGAGAGAATGTCAGAAATGCTACTACCTGACTACGTTTCATTTTCGTGTTATATCATGCGCATTGTCACATGATTACGTGGTTATTTGGTTTCTTCACAAATACAGAAACATAAATAACAAACGCTCACTCATTTTCTCCTTTTTTATGCATGCTTTCGTTCTACTTCACTCCACTGCTTTCGACTGAGAGCACATTTTTACTTTATCATATCATCATGGCCTTTCGAGGTGCGGGACGGAAACATCATGTGACCTGCTGGAGAATATTAATATATGAAGACTGTAAGGTGGAGTGTTTTGACTCAACCTTGTCTGTGCAAAACGGATAGAAAGAGTCTCTAAAATAAATAACATCAGCTAGTTTTAATATCATAAATCACCTGGAATATTTTAACTTAAGTTGTTTGAAAGGATACAGGTGTATCACTAGGCCTTTAAACAGGGGTGTGGCAGCTGGTGCTTTTGAAGCCTTGCCATCTAAGATGCCTGGTGTACTCCCAACCTATTAATGAGGACTTTATGAATCATAGCTGGTGTATTTACATTATTATACCTATGATAAACACTTTGCAAATTTGTCTTCTCATCAAATAACTAGGTACCAATCTTAGTGAGCTCTTACCCTCCCTTTACCACCCCATGTCCAAAACCTTGGCCTGACTTGAAGAGACTTATAATGAACATGGGTGTATAAAAGCTGTAAATCTCTGTACACAGACACAATCAGCACTTAGTGCATGTCTCTGCTGTACTCTACTACCTCACTGCAGGAGGACACGCACCAATTAGTCTATTTAAAGGCTGTTATTACCCTGTAACACATTTCTCTAAAGGTCTTCAATGATAGTTTCATGAAGGTGCCAAAGTCATAAAGAGGTCCTCTGTTTTTTTTTTTTTTTAATGGAATGAAACAGCCTGGTCTGAGAATAAGCTAACAGGGCTGGCCAAGTGCTCCATATTTGGGTTACACACTCACACACATACATTCACACACACGCGCGCGCACGCACGCACACACACACGTACGCACGCCTTTACACACATACGCACGCACGCACACACACACACACACACGCACGCACACACACACACACACACGCGCGCGGGAGGTGGGAACACAGAGGGAGAAAGAGAGATTAGCTCGGCTGCAGCAGACGCCGTCGTGCTAGTGGAGGCGAAGCGGGCACACAGGGAGCAGGGAGCCGGCATCAGCAGCGCGGACAGCCGCTCACTTCCGTGCACATCCGGCGCACAGTAAGTCCGGTTTTTACCCAACACACACACACACACACACACACACACACACACACACATAGCCGGTTTATATATGGGGAGGTGAATACTGTGTCCTGAGCGTAAAGGGCGCATCAGACCGGGTGACATTCATTTCTAATAGAAAGCTAGAGAAACAGTTTCAGAGCGCTTGCATTACTTTGTCATTCAATTAAAACACTTCGATGTGAACTAGAAGAGTATCCGACAGTGCAGTCTATTCCGTGGACCACCGTTATAGGGGGGAGAAAAGTGTTTATTGGGCAGACAGAGCGAGACCGAGTGACAGTAAGAGACAGGAAGCGGAGGACTCGGAGCTGGAAGCCGGGCAGGGAGCGCTCATGCCGGGTCTGAGTTTAAAGCGAGAGCGCTGGAAAACTGCGCCACTCATCTGCCACACACACACACACACACACGCGTATATACTTATGCACGCACACACACAAACACACTTTTGTACACTACTGTTCCGTAACCCAGTTGTACAACGTCAGGGTTTCGACGTGTCTTTTTTTGCACTTTTTTTGGTCTGTACGCGTGTGAAAGCACAATCGCGGAAGTTGTAAGCTACACACACGCGCGCGCTTACACACACACACACACACACACACACACACACACACAGACATACTCGCACGGTTCAGTGACACGATCGCAAAGAGCACCCAGTCACATTTCCATCAGTAATGCACGCGCAATGGGTGCACTGGGTTAAGTGTGTGTGCGTGCGTGCGTGCGCGTGCGTGGTTCGCTTCATTAAGGTTTGTTCCCGTGGTGCACATCGGGTCCAGTTATATAACAGGCTGCTGGGATCCCTGATACCGCTGACAGACACCCCCTCCCTCCCTCTCTCTCCCTCCCTCCCCTCATCTCTCTCTCACTTTGTTTACATTTACATAACTCGTACCATGTGCATTACATAAAAGAGTGCATTATAAAGGTTGTTGCAGAAACATCTTACGCATTTGTTTTATTATTTTGTCCCTGACCGTTGAGGTGTGTGTGTGTGCGTGTGCGTGTGCGTGTTATGACATGCAGCCATTAGCTGCCCATAAGTTTTGCCAACTAGAGCAGAAAAGAAAGCCTCCAGAGACTCCTGCGGAGGCGGTGGAGCATCTGTAGCAACCAGCAGGATCTGTTGCTAATACAGACACCATATATATTGCACCAGTTTGTAAATCACCTATCTATCTATCTATCTATCTATCTATCTATCTATCTATCTATCTATCTATCTATCTACATACATACATACATACATACATACATACATACATACATAATAGTTGCACTATGCAAACGAAGTATGTGACCAATCAGTCTTTTTTTTTTTCTGAAGAGTTCCCCAGGAATCTCTAATGGGGAAACCCTTCCCTTAAGTTCACTGGGGAAAATCACAGGTTTCTGAGTGCTGTGAAATCTTTTCAGGGGAAAGTATTCAGCGCTGGTCTGAAAAAGCTCTGCAATGTTCCAGATGAGGTCACTGAATAATTTGCCTGTTGTTCAATTGATTACAGTTATCTTATATAATTATCTTATATAATTATTTATCATGAAGGATTGAAAAACTTCCAATAGATTTAGAGCTTTATCAGACTAGGAAAAATATTATTCTTTTTAATATATCATTAATGGTCCCCTGGTGGTCTGGTGGTCTAGTGGTTAGGATGCGGCGTTCTCACCGCTGCGGCCCGGGTTCGATCCCCGGTCAGGGAACCAACCCCAGCCAATCTTAGTGCCGGTCCTAAGCCCGGATAAATGGGGAGGGTTGCGTTAGGAAGGGCATCCAGCATAAAAACGTGCCAAATCAAACATGCGGAGGATCCGCTGTGGCGACCCCTAACTTTAGAAGCCGAAAGAAAGTTTATTAATATATTATTAATAATAATAGTAGTAGTAATTGTAAAATTTAAAAGGTTACATTTGTGTCAAGGATTAGGGATTTATCATTGGGGACAATGTCAGTTTTGTGTAATTAATGATTCTGTTTGACCTAAGCAGAAATAAGAAGAAATTATTATTAATAATAATAATAATAATAATAATAATAATAATAATAATAGTAATATAATCTGTTAGATTAACCATTTGATAGATACATCCACTCACTAGACACATCCACTAACTAAATATATACATCCACTCATTAGATACATTCACTAAATAGATACATATCCACTAACTAGATACACCCATTTACTAAATACATCCATTTGCTAGATACCTCAGCTCACTAGATATAGAGTATATTCATTCACTAGATACAGCAACTCGCTTGATACATCCACCAATTGCATTCATTAACTAGATACATCCACTAACTAGATACATCCACTAACTAGATACATCCGTTCACTAGATACTTCAACTCACTAGATACATTAACTCACTAGATACATCCCCAAACTAGATGCATTCCCTAACTAGATACATCAATTTACTAGATACATCCACTCACTAGATACATCATTTCACTAGATACATCAACTCACTAGATACATCAACTCACTAGATACATCCCCTAACTAGATACATTCAGTAACTTGATATATCCATTTACTAGATACATCCACTAACTAGATAAATCCATTCACTAGATACATACACTAACAACATACATTCACTTGTTAGATACATCAGCTCACTAGATATACTGTATATCCACTAACTAAATACATCCACTAACTAGATACATAATTTTACTAGCTACATCCACTAACTAGATACATTTACTAACTAGATATATATATCCACTCACTAGATACATTCAGTAATCTCTACGACCTTCTGCACTTGATTTTTTACCTCACACATTCACAGAAAGGTTGTAGAGTATATAACAGGACAATATGAAGGTTTTGTTACATTTTACAGGTCTAAATGTCGATGGGAACTAATTTTAGGTAGTAACTAAAGTTGGACAACACATGCCACAGAATTTCTCTGATGGATCTTTTGAGCTACTGCAGATGTACACAGAAAACGAATGGCCCTTTGTTGCTTTGTTGCTTCCTCTAATTACAAACGAACCTTTTTAACTGTCCGTAGCATCTTTAAAGAAACAATTTAATAGTACACTTGTTTGGGATCAGATTAAACTTATTTATTTTCATGGCTGTCTGTTTGTAGTCTGTTAGCTAAGTTAGGCAGGATTCTACATTTTGAATTGCATGAAATAGACATTTTGTGACACGATTTTTAGAATGGCGGTTGATATATAAACATGAAATAACAATCTACTTTTGTCTGACATTTGAATTTGACTAGACTGTAAGGCTTCACTGGATATTGTGGGTTAATATTATTGTTTCCTGCCTGTGTGTCCATGGGGACCATCAAAAATCCGAAGACGTGCCAAACAGACATTGCATTCTGATGAAAGACTTTACTGATATGGGTTTATATGACCTGGGACGTGATCGAACAAGGTTATGAAATTGTTAGTTTGGATTTTAGGTTGATTTCAAGTTTATCCTAATGGTATTGCACTGAAAAATTTCAAAACAATTGAGATTAATGCACATTTGTGGAGTGCATTCACATGAGACAATTAAACTGAAATATTACCCAAGTAACGCCATTTATTTCCCAGATATTAAATATTGTGCAGCATTTAAAATTTCTATATTTAGTATTTAACATGTGTTTTTTCCCATATTGCTATTAAAAAAAGTAGAGTGTTTGCAAAAATATTTATGATGCGGCTAAGGGCATATTGTTGTGCTTTCTGTTTGCAAAGCTTCTATGTTGCGTAATATTCCCATCTGAGTCTGGTTGTAGAATTTAAAGATTATTTTATAGTTGTTTGAAAGGGTTGTGTGTTGTGTGTTCTGGGGAGCTGGGAGCACAACTGTCCTCTGCACTGCTTACGTTTAATTGTTAATGAGTTGTAATGAAGACACAGTGTGTGGTCTAATCAAGAGTGCTCTTGTGTGTCAGCTTATTTGTCTTGAGTTACAACACAGAGACACACACGGACAGACATACATTTCTACTGATTCCTTAGTGCCGTTCATGTCAGTGTTGCTTTTTTTTTATTTTTGCATCTGCACTTTTAAGGGCACTAAAAGTGTTCTAACAGGCTTGGTGTGCTGAACCATGCAGAGCGAGTGACAGGTGGAGGCAAGGCTAACCTTTCATACTCGAGTGCCAGTGAAATACGGAGGGACACACCTCTACCTGCAGATAGTGCTTACATAAGGCCGCAGTGATTGACGGAGATAAGTTCAGCCAATGTCCAAAGAGAGCCAGCTGAACCAGAAATTTGTTTACATATCAGAGGGGAGGGACGAACAGCAACCTGGCTTCACCTATGTTTCTGAGAACACGCTGTAAAATGAGGCCTATCCAGACAAGCTCTCAGCATACACTCCCTCACAGGTTCGCGTGCAAAAGCTGAGTATGCCAAAGACAAGCCATGCTGTTTGTCTCTGAAGACACTAAACATTTTTTTTTAATGGCTGTATTAGCTTAGCACTCAACTTCACAGACAGACTCATGATTGGATATGTGATATACCTTAGTACTTAGCAAGCATTCTATGGCCATCATAGACCCCTTACAAACCCACTGTTCCTGAGTGATCTTTATATAGATCCTTTTTGAGCATGCACACTTGCACACTTTTGAAGCAGAAAATATTCTTCTAAGGGACCCTATCTGTACTTTATCTCTATTCGTTGTCCAGCACTGCAAAGTCTTCAGGATTTCAAGGTGGCATCAAACCAATATGTCTTTGATTGATGAACAGCTGTGCGATTTTTCCAAATAGAAAGTACCTAGCTAGCTTAGTTGTCTGAAAAAATGTTTGAATCCAGATGAAGCCACAGTTGTTCATGGCTGGAAGTTCAAGAGAGTGAAATCGACAATGCTATCTGGGTGTAAGGGATGGCATACTTGTTTTCTTTTAAAAAAGATTTTGTACCTGGCTTTCCAATTGTCCTGGCTAAGACCAAATTACCGGGTAATCAGGTACTGATGTACACCAATCAGGCATAGCAATATTACATTATAACTAGGGCTGTGGCTATCATCGATTTCTGTAGTAATCGAGTATTCTACCGATTATTCCATCGATGAATCAGGTAATCAGATAAGAAGTACTTTTTATTCCTTAGCGAAGAGCAATACTAAATATACAAGAGAAAATAAGACAGGCTTTTTAAAATGAGCAAGAAATTTGCTTTCTTTTAAGAAAAATAATTTTTTTTATTGCAAGTTTTTATAAATCAGACCTCAGAGCGGTCCAGAGATAAGCTGGTGGTGCGTTAGAAATAATGGTCCGTGGGGAAACACTGTGCACCTTGTGTAGTTAAACGGAGTAAATAAAGCTTTGAGGCAAAACATTTTTTTATTAATTGTATTTTTGTACTCTAATTAGTCTAGTTACTCGAGAAATTGTTTGAAAAACGTTGTCCCCTTATGGCCCTCAACTGCTCTTAGAGTGTCTCCAGCTGTGGACTTGAAAATAGTTGTCTTGTTTTTTGAAAGCTTGTGAGTTCCCCAGACAATCTTTGAGCAATCTTTTCCCTGCTGAATCTATGAGCAAGATTCCTAATTGCTCCTCTCCCCTTTTTTATAAGTCATGTTGCATAAAGGTACCTGCCAGATAAGTAAATGTACCTTGCTCTTTTACATACCTCACTTTACACATAAAAGATCAAGGGAACTTGTCACAGCGACAAAGTATAAGCAGAGGAAAGAAAGCTAGCCAGATTGCATTGAAGTAAAACGATGCAGGTTCCAGCCCTTCCCAGCCAACCCTCTTTCATGCTAGCTTTATTCATCTGCTCCCCTTCACGGGTGAAGTACACTGACGCAAGCCACTATTGTAGTACAGCACCGACGAAAGGTTTTTGATGTCAAGATAAAAAACATTCCTTTCTCCAGTGAGTGGATGTTGGCATGCAGGCATTTCTTTTTCCTTTCGAACTCCCAGTTGTGACTTTGCACACGGATTCCATCTGTGCTTTCAAGTTGCAATTTGAATGTAGTAACATGCATGAGAGGAAAGTGGAGGTCAAGGAGTTAAGCTGCATATATCAAAAACATGAGAGCAATGTCAGTACTCCAGACCGTAAATCTTAAAAGAGAAAAGTTGTGTGCAATAATGTGACATTCTTTCATTTAGAACAAGGGTTGTGGTGGATATTAAGCATTTTTTAGGAACACAAGATGGAATACACACTGGTCAAAGTGAAAACTGGTCAAAAAACATTTTGTCCTCAATGTTGATGAAAAATGGGCAAGTGTAAGGATTTAAGTGAGTTTGACAAGGTCCAAATTGTGATGGCTAAACAACTGGGTCAGAGCATCTCCAAAACTGCAATTCTTGTGGGCTATTTCTGGTCTGCATTGGTCAGTATCTTTCAAAAGTGGTCCAAGAAAGGAACAGTGGTGAACCAGTGACAGGGTCATGGGCTGATGGTCATAATGTTATGCCTGAACGGTGGCCATAAGGTTATGCCTGGTCGGTATATATATTTTTCACCAGTCACTATAATGAGCTTTAAAATGTCCTACATTAGTGAGTAGTGCTGATGATTCAGTGAAATTAATGACTTATATCTTGAATAGTTGATTGCACTTTTGTTTGTTTGCTCCAGTATTGAAACCTAACACGTGCCAATTTGCAAATCTGCGTGAAATGAAAATTATGTACGAAATTGCGCAAATGATTTGTGGTTTGTCAGGAATGTGAAAGAAAATCTATGATTATGAGCCTCTTCCCCAAAGCAAACCCAGGATCGGTCCTGGGTGCGGACTTAATCATTCTGGCCAAGCTTAAAAACCACTGATAAAAAGCATAAATTACTGTACGTTCTGAATACCCCCCCTTCCCTCCTCTCCTCACTCCTCCATGTTGTTTTCACATTTTTCTTTCTGTGCTGATTTACAAAACAACTCGAGTTATAAGAATTGCTACTACACTGTTGTAGCTGTATGCAAAACTAGGCTTGAATGCTTTTCTTTAGTATGTGTTAATCCATATCACCCTATTTTTAATCCTCACTGTTGGTCTTTATTCCTATTCAATACAATTCACTTTATAGTGGAATGGAACAGAGGAAGTCTCCCAGCAACCCTGGAGACTGTGTGTAATGAGGAACTTAGCAGAAAAACATGACTGAAAACAGTCTGCTATTCTTAGCCGGCTTACCATCAGTCTCGTGTTTCACTTGCTCGGTCGAACAATTCTTGTAGTATGACCAAATTACTCCCTTGTCAATAGCTCTGTTCCTTCCTCAACCACAAGCCAGAGTTGTGCACAATACGGTGCATATACGGGCACCCTACACGAAGGGCTGGACTTAAACTTACTGACCAGCCGAAAAGAGAATACTCGCACATTCCGATGCAATTATTGCCCCTGAAGCAGAATCCTTTCCGCTGAACATATGTATTGGTATAATAAATACCAAATAGTGAAGCGTGTTCAGTTAGGCATTAATCAGGGATTAATGGATTATGGAATGAATGAAGGCATGAATGAGTATGTGATGAATGATGGCATTCCTTGATTTCTTTTCTACTAGAAAATACTAAATAAAATATAATTTTGCTAGTTTTCAAGTATTTTCTAGGAACGAACAGTTTACAGAACAGAAATAGTTGATGTGTGGGTGCAGCAGGTGGTGGGATTCAAGAACATGTAGCAAGCTGCAATTACAACATCATGGTGGCAAGAAATATATAAAGATGGTCCCTGAGTTACGATGGTTCGACTTACGATTTTCCAATCTTACGATGACGATAGCGATATGGCAAAATTGTAAAGATATTTCAAGTGTTGCGTGGCAGGCAAACGTAGCAGCATGTGTTTCGTCCTTCACTTGTAAACCGGCGCTCCTCCATGCTCCTGCTGCCACATACATAAACTGTATATACTGTATAGTTTATACAATACGGTAGTGTAAATTTCTGTTTTGCTAAATTATGTACTGTAGTATGTTAAATTTGAACAATATACTACCCCATACTGATCACCATTCTTTAAGGCTCCTGGGTAGGCTAGGCCATGTCCTGACTTTTGGTATTTTTAAGTTATGGATTTACCTAACACACACTAGGACAAAACAGTTATTAAAGTTATAACTTTATTTGATGAAGTTATTATCTTCATAAATGTGAATATAAAGATAAAGGTAAATTAGCAAACAGGGAAGAGAGTTAGCATCTCTATCTTGCTTGTCAATTTAGAAGATGCACCATTGAACATCAGTGTCTGCAAACTATTTTTACTTTTGCTTTAAGAACTCTACCCTTGAGAGTTTAAAGTCCTGACCATTACTTTCCACCCCCTGCTAACTTCACATTATAGATTACTTATGAAGGCCGGATTACTAGCTTCTGGAACCGCTGAGTGATGGAGGTAAACCAGTGTCTTATTACAGGGATAAGAAGATGTAAAGCTCTTGATGGAGGACAATCATGATGGGCAAGGGTGGCCCAGAAAGCCAGTGTCGAGCAGCGTTTACTACTGTATGTTTGGTGACACAAGCAGCAAGTGCGTCCAGTATGAAGGAGGATATGCATCGAGAAAGGAATTCAATAACAGGAAAGCAGCACTGATAGAAACAATCTGTGGAATAGCGAAACCCACCCTTACAACTGTTATTTTTGGCTTGCTATAACCATTCCTTATTTTGCATGCTTTCTTAGTCTTGTGACATGCACTGGCTAGCAACTAATTCACCCCAAGGTGTTTGGACTCTTTCAATAACAGGAGCATGATGTGGACTTTTACTACAGGCGGTCCTACTCACGAATACACTGCTGCAAAGCAATTTCCTGGAATTGAAGCCGGGACGTTGGGTAAAGTAGTAGAGAGATGACAAGCTGATGTATTGCATGAAGAGATAAGACTCAAGCTACAACACTAGCCATTTCTGTTCCATTTCCCCTCTTGGGTCAAGTCATGTGGATAGTGAGAGTATGTGTTTGTGTGTGTGTGTGTGTGTGTGTGTGTGTGTGTGTGTGTGTGTGTGTGTTTAGAAAGAGAGACACTGTATCCACCTCTGCTGTTCTCCACGTGTCATCTCAATGTAGAGTGTGTAGGGGAAGCAGCCAAAGCAGCATTCCTGCCTTCCACATTTCTGGGGAGTTTCTTCTTTTTTTTTTTTCCATCAGCCTTTCCAAGCAGGCCTGTGCTGTCAAGGAGAAGGTATCTAAAAATCAACCTTCACACATTTCTGGAGTTCTCTATGATTATGCAGGCATTATATAATGCTTACTTTGGTAAGGCATCTGGTAAGTTCTTCTAAGCCATTTTACGAGAAAGTGCTCCAGAAATGCGTTCCAGAAATGTTTTTTTTTTTTATATATATATCTTCGAAAGAGTTGAAGCTCTGGCAGTGATAAACATTATTTGTTGGTAAATAGCATGCAGAGAGTCCACAGTGGTGAGTGTGTAGAAGCAGCGCTCAGAAGAAGAGGCAGGTTGAATGAGCAGCAGGAAGTGGACTGATGAGGCCTGACACAGATAAATGAGGCTAATCTTTAGACCACATCATGATGCTCTATTCTAGGCATGGAAAGACAGTGACTGTGGGAGAGTAAAAGTGTGAGAGAGAGAGAGAGAGAGAGAGAGAGAGAGAGAGAGAGAGAGAGAGAGACTATGTAACCACTATGCTGATTTTTATCAACAAATTCAATTATGTTAAACATCCAGTGATATGTGTAATTTACTGTAAGTATGTGAATATTTGGAAGGAAGTCTGGATGGATAGTAGGGTTATAGGAAGGAAGAATGGATAAATAACAGGACAGAAGGATTGAATAGTAGCAAATTGGTAGATATAGGGAATGATGGATGGAAGGGAGGAAGATTAGATGGATAGTTAGATAGTTTAGTTCCATAAAAAGAAATAATGGTAGATAGAAGTAAGGTAGGGTGGATGAATAGATGGGAGAAAGTGAGGAAAGTATTGATGGATGGAAGGAACCCAGTAATGGGTAGGTAAAAAGAAAGGCAGAACAGAAGGCAGATTTTGCGTAGGAACATATATGAAGATTGATATGTTAAAATAATTAAGGGGAAGCGATTAATACATAGAAATTAGAACATTATGGGTAGAGCAAAAGATGGGATAAATAGAACTAATTAAAAAAGGTGGAATCGAGTTTGGATGGAGTTGATGTATAAGGTACAATTGTACGAGGTACAAATCTAGGGATGATGGAAACAAAGGAAAGTGGATTAAATGTATGGAGTATAGAGATAAAGATAGGATTGATAAATGAAGGATAGGATTAAATATAGGGTGGGATGGAGTAAATAAATATGGAGTGTTGGAATGAAGATAGCATGAATGGATGGAGGATTGGTAATGAAGATACGGTGGATGATGGCGGATTATAATAAAAATAAGGTGGATAGATGGAGGAATTGTACTGAAGATCACATGGATGGATGGAGTGTTGGTAATAAAGATAGCGTAGATGGTTGAAGTATTGGTAGTGAAGATAGCATGGACGGATGGAGGATTGGATTAAAGATATGGTGGATGGATGGAGTTTTGTTAATGAAGATCTGGTGTATAGAAAGTGGATTGGAATAAAGAAATGGTGAATGGATGGAGTATTGGTAATGAAAATATGGTGGATGGATGACAGATAGGAATGAAGATGAAGTAAACTAATCTATAGGTACTGTATATGGATTTAGGAAAGAATTTAAGGACCCCAAATATAGAAAATTATACATATAACCCTGAAAGAGATGGATGGATAAATGGATTGAGGAATCTAATGTTTGATTCCCTTTTAAAGACATTCGCTTGTCTGTAACTAAATAACTCCTGCTTTCAGACAATTGCAATACTAGTTGTACATACTGACTTATTAGATATTATAAATCTCTCAATAATCTCTAAATAATAGATTGAAAGATTTGATTTTGTATGATAATCTACTTCTGTACAAGTTCACAGCATGAAGGTCTCTTGCACAAAGACTGCTCACATTTATTCACACCTGACCTTGACAGGGCTAGACAGAATGGTGTGGAGAGTCTCTTTTTCTGAGCCGATCTGGCTGAAGTAGCCACACACAGACACACAGACACAGACACAGACACACACACACACACACACACACACACACACACACACACACACACACACACACACACACACATACATACACACACATTATAGACATGTGTACTGTAAACCTAAGGAAAACAAATATGCGATAAACCATCTGCTGTGTTGGCATAGACGACCACTGACTCGTCAGGTTTGATTCTGTGCATAATGGAAATCCATATCGAGTAAAGTAAAATAAAATCCCTGCTCTTTCATGAGAGCTGCACACTGGATTATTTTAGCACTTGCTAGTTAAACTGGAGAGGGCTGTGATTGTGCTGAAGAGATCTGGAGACTTGATGGGCCAGAAGAAGAAGAAATGGCTGCTGATTTGGTGCTGGGTGATTTGTGGTGATACTTGTGTGCTTCTAAGGGACAAAACTATGAAAGCGACAGCGTCAGCATTTCGTATTCTTTTTTAGATCATTCAGTCTTCTGATTTCGGCCATCTGTTTTTCTCATTTAGAGAGGACAACAAGATTAGCTATGATGAATGAAAGCAATCTGTGTCCATGCTATATACAGTATCTAGCAAAAGTGAGTACACCCCTCACATTTCAGCAAACGTTTAAGTATAACTTCTTAAGGGACAATGCTACTTATATATATATATATATAACTTGGGTATAATTTAGAGTAGTCATTCTGCAGCTTGTATAGCAGTACAGATTTACTGTCCTGAAAATATCTCAACATACAGTCATTATTGTCTAAATTGCTGTCAACAAAAGTGAGCATAACGTCAAAACTGTGTCCAAACTATCAATATTTTTTGTGAGCACATTGTTACCAAGCACTGCATTAATCCTCCTGAGCATGGAATTCACCAGAGCTGCACATGTTGTTGCTGGGATCCTCTTCCACTCCTCCATAATGACATCACAGAGCTACTGGATGTTAGACACAATGCACTTCTTCACCTTCTGCTTGAAGGTGCTCAATAGGGTTCAGTTCTGGAGACATTCTTGGCCACTCCATCACCATTCACCTTCAGCTTCCTCAGCAAAGCTGTTGTCATCTTGACAGTGTGTTTTCGTCATTATTATGTTGGAAAACTGCCGTTCGACTCGGTTCCTGACGGAAGGGCATCATGTTCTGCTTCAGAATGTCACAGTACATGTTGGAATCCATGTTTTCCTCAATGAACCGCAGCTCTCCAGTAGCAGCAGCACTCATACAGCCCCAGACCATGATGTTACCACAACCATGCTTGTTTGTGGGCAAGACACAATTTTCTTGATACACCTCACCAGAGCATCACGACAAGTTTGTCTTAGTCTCATCAGACCACAGGACATGGTTCCAGTAATTCATGCTTTTGGACAGGTTGTCTTCAGCAAACTATTTGCAGGCTTTGTGGTGATCCAGCTTCAAAAGAGGCTTCCTTTTAGGACAATGGCCATGCGAACTGACTTGTTGCAGTGTAATGGAGTATGTGCAGTGACAAGTGGAACCTTACGCTTCTGCAAACTCTAAAGCAATGCTGCAGCATACATGGGCCTGTTTTTTGAAGCAGCTTTTGCAACTGATTTACAGCACGAGGACTCAACTTTTTTGATGGACCCTTGCGAGGCCTGTTCCGAGTAGAACCCGTCTTGGAAAACCTATGTAATACCCTGGCCACTGTACTGTTTCAGGGTGTTACAGATCTTCTTATAGCCTAGGCCCTCATTGTGGTGGGCAACAATTCTAATTCTCAAATCCTCAGAGAATCTTTGCCATGAGGTGCCATGTTGAACATACAGTGGTCAGTATGAGAGAATTGTGCTCAAAGCACGAGATTTTAACTGCTTTAATACAAGATACACAAATTTGTATGGTCCTTTCAAGCAGACAAAAACATGACAATGATGAATAGGACATGTGATCTTACATGGTTAAATGATGTACAGCTGTTATCACTTAGGGTGGACTCACTTTTGTTGCCAGCTATTTTGACAATAATGGCTGTATGATGAGTTGTTTTCAGAGAACAGTAAGTCTGTACTGCTATACAAGATGCACATTGACTACTCTAAAATATATCCGAGTTTCATTTCTATAGTACCGTCCCTTGAGACTACTTCTTCTTTAGGCTGCTCCCATTAGGGGTCGCCACAGAGGATCGTCTCCATACTACTCTATCCTCTACATCTGCCTCTTTCAAACCAACTACCTGCATGTCTTTCCTCACAACATCCATAAACCTCTCTCATCCCTTTCTCTCTCCTCCTTCCTGGTGGCTCCATCCTCAGCATTCTACTACCGATGTACCCCATGTCCCTCCTCTGCACATGTCCAAATTATCTCAATCGTGGCTCTTTCACTGTGTTCCTTAAAACGTCCTACATGTGCGGTCCCTCTAATAAACTCATTTCTAATCCTGTCCATCGTCGTCAGTCCCAACAAAAACCTCAACATCTTCAGCTCTGCTACCTCCAGCTCCACCTCCTGTCTTTTACTCAATGCCACTGTCTCTAATCCATACAACATCGCAGGTCTCACCACAGATACCCTTCTATTACAAATCACCCCTGTCACTCTTCTCCACCCACTCCACCCTGCCTGCACTTTTTTCTTTACTTCTCTAACACACTCTCCATTACTTTGCACTTCTCCGCACCACTCCACTTCCCTCCCTCTCATTCACACATGTACTCTGTCTTACTCCTACTGACTTTCATTCCCCTTCTCTCCAGCACGTACCTCCACCTCTCCAGGCTGTTCTCAACCTGCTCCCTACTTTCACCACAAATCACAATATCATACCATATCATATTATTGCTCCATTCCTCAGGCACCCTCTTACCTTCCAAAATCTTGTTAAATAATCTTGTTAAAAACTCCACTGCCATCTCTCCTAAAGATCTCCATGCTTCTACTGGTATGTATTTCTGATCCAAATGACTTTTCACTTTTCATCCTCTTAATAGCTGCTCCCACTTCCTCCTTACTAATCCTATCCACTTCCTGCTTCACCATCTCTTCCAACCTTCTCTCTCTCTTTTATGTTCTTTATAGCTTTATTGTCATCAGCTGCTCAAAATACTGACCCCCTGTCTGACCTCTTCCCTGATTCTCACACTACAGTCTCCTTCAGTTTCCACCATCTTATTTTTTTTAGTCCTCACGCGTCTCCTCTATTCTTCACTTTAAAAGCCATTCTATAGACCACCACTTGATGCTGTTTAGCTACACTGTCCCATGCCAACACCTTACAGTCTCCAATCTCCATCAGGTTGCATCTCCTGCATAGAACATAATCCACCTGTGTGCACCTTCCTCCACTCTTATACGTCACCCTATGGTCCTCCTTTTTCTTAAAATAAGTATTTACCACTGACATTTCTAGCGTTTTAGCAAAATCTACCACCATCTGCCCTTCCACATTCTTCTGAATGCACCTCCAAAGTTCCTGGCCTTACTCCCTTTCCACTTGGTCTCCCGAACACACAACATGTCAACCTTTCTCTGCTCCAACATTTAAAGTTCCCACCCTAACCTCCATTCTCCTACACTTCTCTTTTCCTTGCTGTCTCTGAAGACGTCTTTACCCTCTCCTTCAATTGTCCCTTGAGATGATATACTAAAATGGTCGTGAGGGGTTTAAGTTCACATTTGTAAGATACTGTATCTGTCCTCTCAGTCTGACGGATGCTAAAGTAGCTAGCTAACAGTAAACCAGACTTGTTAGCTAATAGTTAGCATGCAGGTTGCATACCAGCTATAGTGGTATAGTGAAGTGAAATAAATATACCCTTTGATGTTTCTATCTATCTATCTATCTATCTATCTATCTATCTATCTATCTATCTATCTATCTATCTATCTATCTATCTATCTATCTATCTAGCCATCCATCCATCCATCCATCTGGAGGCACACAATTATACAGGATCTCTTTGGATGCGGTATAATAAAAAATATTTTGCTTACTTGAACTTGGAAACTCAACCTTGTTTCAACATGCCAATGCCCCTGTGCACAAAGCGAGCTCCATGAACATGTGGTTTACATGTTTTGGAGGGGAAGATCTTGAGTGGCCCGTTATAGAGCTCTGATCTCAACCCTACTGAACACCTTTGGGATGAATTTGAATCTCCAAAAAATTTTAAAATGTCCACAAGCTATGATATGATATTTATATATGAGCTCTTTAATGTTGTATATATACACATATGTGGAACTATGCTCTGGAAGCAAGAAAAATCGTTAAACAATTCAAGATTTCAATCCAATATTTGGTTTTATTTCGCAGTTAATAAAGTCAAAGAATTTCTATTTACTTTGGCAAAAAGCCAAACCGTCAGTATCAAGCAAGAAGATTGAGACGGTTACTATTGTAAGAAAGAGAAGGGGGTGGGATTTCATGGAGGTGTCAGTTAATGTTACAAAAAACACATGCATAGGTGTCAGACATTTGCAGGACTGTCACCAAAACTATACGCCGAGTGCCTTGTTGACCCTTCCTGTGGATTTTAAGCAACAAGTTAAATGTGGGGCATCCTTGCAAAACGCATAAAGGCTGGCATTTGATAATGACATTTTAGTGGAAAATCTTTGAAAATATGACTTCAAATAGAAATTACTTGGAAAACTTGGGATATTTTCAATCTAACTCAACCTAGTTTGTGAAATACATGTAATAAGAGTGAGCAGTATGGTGGAAATATCATATAATGTAATCTAATAGATGAAGCTTAAGGTTTGGTATCATGAGGTACTACCTTAATAACAGGGAAGGATGTACAGATGAAACCTGCAATACCCTTGTAACATTATGTAAATGTTAATAATAATAAGGTTTTATCTTTTCAGATAGCTCTAGTCGGTGAAAGCATTTGCCTGTCTGTATTTAGTACCGTTTGCTTTTGCAGAAATGGTATAGGCATAAGATGTGTTTGGGTAAGCAGGCATGCTAATATTCATACACGTCACAGATTTCTTTTAAATCTGTCAGTTCTTTTCCTCCCCACACACAGTATCTATTAAATAGAACATCGGAGCAATATAGTCCCTTTTTTCCCATATTTTATAACACTCTGTTAGAACAGCTCTCTGTATGTGTTGGCCTGGCTGCACTTTTCTTTTCTAAGAAAACAGATCAGAGTGACCCAGAGCCGAGCTGGAGAGAACAACGTCTGCTTACAGAAGTGCGCACTTCAGGGAACGGGCTTCTGTTCAGCGTTGTGGTCCAGGGGTCACAGATGGTTTGGGTACAATGGGAGGTCTGCTGTTCCGCATTGCTCTGCAGATTACATCAGAACGCACATGCCAGAGAGGGGTTGGAGGATCCTATTTTCCCTCTGGGGAAAACAATTCGATTTGCATGATGATATTCGCGTAAACTTATTTTTTGCGCGTTGCACAGGATCGGCTAGCTTTTATTTCTGCGCGAGGACAGCATCGTCGTCTTGCGCACGCTTAGTGCTAAATAGATAATGGGCTACAGCGCGCTGCCGAGCGCAGAGTGTTGAGATATTTCCCTGAAGTGCTTTTTGCACCATTTTGAGAAAACTCCCCCACCAAAAAAAGCCTAGAATAAATTTTTTCTTTGGCTTTTTTTTTTTTTGGCTTTTTCACAAAAACGGGAGCAGAGGCTTCCAAACAAGAGTATCTTAAACCTGACTAAGTGATACCTTCCAGATCTCCATGATTACTACTGAAAGCTTTTGAATTTGCTCATTTGCACCAAACTGCAAAGTGTGCTCTGGGTTTTTAAAACAGTTTGCCAAGTGGAACTCATGACCTCTTCATTAACAGTGGTGTTTCTTCAGCCTGTCTGCTGCTTCTAGGATAATTTAGCATCATGTTTTTTTGGGGGGGTTCCTAAAAAAACTTTTTTTCCTCCCCTGGAGTTAATTTCCTGCTTTAGACTTTTTATTTATTTCATTGGAATGCTCAATGTTTGCTCTTTTCACAGTAAAGGTTGCCCGACCTCAGTTTTTTGTATTGACTGTCCACAAGCGCTGTGTCCAAATTACACTCCTTTTTTTCCCTCCCTTTTTTCTGGGAATTATTCAGACAACAAGAGGACATTTTCCAGCAACTCTTTTGCCATTGGCTAATGCCTTCGGTTGTTCCAAGAGATGATGAAACGATGCCATGCTGCCGCGCACGTGAAAGCACGCCACACGCTTTCCTCACGCAACGCATTTTAATGGATTCGATTATTAAATTTGCTCACCTTTCACACAGCACTGTAATCATATTAGCTGCTTTGAGCAAGGGTCGGATTGGAAAGGTTTCTCCTTCTAAAAGGTCTTACTCTTAATGGTTTCTCCATTTAAAAGGTCTTGTTTACTTGAATCTTTTTTTTTCTTTATGGTCCTCATTTAGATGATAAATCTACAGTAACTGATCGCTTGGCTAATGACTGGGCTGTTTAGAAAAAGCTGCAGATGCAGCTGGTGTTTGGCTGAGAAGAAACTCTAGTAGCTGCATTTGCTAAAAGCACACTGCAATTCTCTCGCCGTTAATTAAAGGGCTTCAGATCTTTTTCTCAATTACGTATCAATTACCCCTGTGCTCCGGTGTAGCTCTGTGCAGCTCCACAGGCCTGCCTGCTCTCTCCCTCTGTGAAACGACCTTTCTCTCTCTGTAGCTTTTAATAACAGAATCGAGCTGAGAAGGAAGCGGCGCTGGGGGTTGTAGGGAGTCCTGCTTGGTTTTTTTTCCTCTACTTTTTTTTACAACTGCAGGATTTTTTTTGTTGTTGAAATCTTGCTCTGTCCCACTTTTAAGCCTTTCATCCTCAAAATGGTTTCACAGCAAGCATGTGAGGACACGCTGCTTATTAAGAATCAGCCACTGTACATGATCAACTCTCCAGTATTACACTGTAGGGACAAAAGTTTGTGGACATTTGACCATGAGGTTCGTATGTGCTTTTTGAACATCCAATTCCACATTCGGGCCCCATTTGCTGAGATATTAACCTCCACTCATCTAGAAAGATGTTTTACTAGATTTTGAGTGTAGGTTTGTTTGTTGAGGAGGCTTGGGGTGGAGTCAGTGTTGCAATTCATTTCAAAGGTGTTTCGTGTAAAAAAAAAAAAAAAATGGTGATATTTGTCGCTTGTACTTTTTGAACAGCACAGTGAAATTCTTTCTTCGCATATTCCAGCAAAGTTAGGAAGCTAGAGTCAGAGCACAAGGTCAGCAATGTTGCCGCATCCTGTAGCAGAGAGGCTTAGGGGCCTTGCTCAAGAGCCCTAAGAGTGGCTGCTTGGAAATACCAGTGGGTTTCCTAGTTCAAGTGAAGGGAAAATCTAATTCTACCGCATCCAAAGACATCTTTTACAATTGTGTGCCTCCAAATTTGTTAACATCTTGACTAAAGACCACAGATAGCTGGAAAATCAGGTTAATTACAAAGAACAATTAAAGTTCTAATAATAATTTTTTGCCCAGTTTTCTTACATCGCTTTGCTGCTCTGCAGTGACCAGTTGATCATAAGAGCAAAGCAGCACCATGTGCAGAATATCAACGAATCCTTATAAAGTATTCACAATGTTCGGATGTTTCGAGTGATGAAACAAATGGATCGAAGACACTAAGTTATCGTTGCAACTGGTGGTCAGAAATAGGATCTGTACCAAGTACGATTCCCTCTGACCCAGGATTAGTGGACATGAGTTAATGACAGGGATGCCAGATTGGGATGGTAAACCATAAAAATACTCTTTGGCAGCCAAGATTGTTTTGTAGAACATATGTATGGCCAATGAAATTCTAAAAGCAAGCTGCTAGACTTTATTCTAGATCAGTGGTCCCCAACCCCCGGGCCGCAGACCAGCACCGGTTCATGGGCCAATAGGTACCAGGCCACACAGAAAGAATACATAACTTACATTATTTCCGTTTTATTTATTATCTGATTCTGAACTATGTTTTATTTTGGAAAATGATCGGATTCTCTCACCCACATCTGTCTATGACTCACTCTTGATGCGTCATGATGCCTCGGTCACAAGTCTTACCTCCATCCGCTACCTTCTTAAAGGGGCTCCGGCCGCTAACACATAATACATTACTGCTAAATTTAAACCTCCAAGCGAGCAAAATAAACAAAAAACAACACAGTGGATTCACGTTTATTATTATATTTAGAAAATAACAGTTTTTATGGTCGTATCATTTTATTTTGTTGTATTTATTCCCCACACCTTAAAGGCCGGTCCGTGAAAATATTGTCTGACATTAAACCAGTCCGTGAAAATATTGTCTGACATTACTCCAGTCCGTGGTGCTAAAAAGGTTGGGGACCGCAGTTCTAGATGACTGAGTGCTGTTAAAATTCCAGTTGCCAGTTATGGTATTACTCTAATAATGATTTTAACCGAACATTTATTGCTGTTGCTATGATTAATGTTGTACCACAACAACAAAATTTAGTTGCCAACTCCTGTTTAAAAAGGAATGAGCTATCTTTGAGCAGGAGCTGTATGTCTGTATGTAATGTAAATGTACTTTGAGGTCAAGATGCTAAGTTTGGAGGAGGACATAGGCGTGTCAATTCTTTTATTTGATTATAATCAGCATATTCGATAAATTAGCCTATATTTTTTAGACATTCTTGCATGTTTTGACAGATTTGTATTTATTTCTAGGAAGAAACAAAATGATCTGGTAATAGACTTGTGGTAAAAGTGTCTAAAACAGAAATGACTGTACATTTGATTCCAAACAATAAGAAGTTAAATATTAGCTACATTTTCAGATATTTATTCTAAGTTTTTTTTACCGGCTGTGATTCTGCACCATAAAAAAAAAGGTGACAGCGTTTTTGTTTTAGGTTGAACCGGGTTGTAGTCATTTCCTTTAATTACGGGTCTATTTATTGTGAGAGGATCTTTATTTTATAAATAATAGCTTCACATTATGCTACAGCCTGTTAAAGAACAATTTTTTTGGGATCATCTTGTAAGGTGCGGCAGGTAATAATCTTTGAAGAACGCTGAAATCACACGGTCTATAATTAGCATTGTGCACATGGAGGCCTTACGCATTTCTCCACTAGTTTGTTGATGTTTTGGCTGCGTTCCAGCAGACCTCACATCTCAGCAGATATAGTTAGGCTGGGTGTGCATTAAGTAATGGTATTGGTAAAGTGTGTGTGTGTGTGTGTGTGTGTGTGTGTGTGTGTGTGTGTGTGTGTGTGTGTGTGTGTGTGTGTGCGTGCATTTGTCACCTCAACCTTCATTACATAAGCAGGGTGGCCATATACAGGTCTCTGGCGAGCGGCGTGCGAAGGCTTTTTGACATGTCTCATATACAGTACATCGCACGCACACACACACACACACACACACACACACACACACACACACACACACACACACATAAATACACGCAAAGACAGGTGGAAAGGACATCCAAGGACGCACGCACTCTATAATTGTCCATTTCAGCATGATTTTTCTGCGACTTGCACAGAATCACTGATTACACTCCAGAAGGAGGTAAAGAAGAATGAAGCGTGTTAACAAACAAGTTTTACTGCTGATGAAGGATCACAAGACACACCACATGCAGCACATCGCACACAATAAGGAAAAAAAAAATTTGGAATGAAATAAAATTAAATCTTGCTGCTGTATGTGTTTAGCATCTGTAGATGTCACTGTGCTGTCTGGTGCCTGAATTAGTTGTGATATTTTGGCAGGTCACTTCTCTTTTCCTTTGTGTTTGTGTATATGTGTGTTGGTGTGTATGTGCTGTTTAAGTCTGCTGTTTTAATATCAAATACTTAACCGCTTGTCTAATTGAATTCATGATTCCGACCATTTCCCGTGAGAGAAATAGAGAGTGTGATGCAGGAATGCATCGCTTTTTCTTTAAAATAGCTTTTTTTTTATTTTTTTAATTCTCACGTCCGTACGCACAGAAAACGGAAAATAGTATCGTTCTAGCTGTGTAGGAGGCAAGGCCTAGAAAGAGAAAAATGCCATTCAGTTAAGAAAGGGAAAAAAAGAAAGTGCAGAAGGTGCCCAACGTGATTCAGATCTAATGTATAGAGCATCTCTTTTGACAGGTTGTGATGGAGTAAGAGGGCGGAGGTACAATAGTGTGAAAGCACATTATTTTTTGCTGCAGTTCTAATGCTTTGGTGAAAGCTTTAATCCAGTATTATACCTGCTGTGGATTTGAGTGTAGGATTACTCTGGTCTGTGTGTTGGGGTGGGGAATTGGCACTGGGCATAGTGTGATAAATAAAGCTTTCTGAATGGTGGGCAAGGTCTGTCTGTCTGCCTTTCTGTCTGTCTATCTAACCCCCACCCCCCTGGGGCCCATTAGTATCTGTCTGTCTATCTGTCTGTCTGTCTCACTGTCTTCTTGTCTGTCTGTGTACCTTCCTGTCTGTCTTTCTGCCTGTGAGTGTACCTTCAGGCTTGTTTGTCTGTGTACTTTTCTATCTGTTTTTCTGTCTGTCTGTCTGTCTGCTTGCCTATCTGCCTGCATGTCTCTGTATCTTCCTGTCTGTCTACCTGTCTGTGTACCTTCATGTCTTTCTGTCTGCTTGTCTGTCTGCTTGTCTGTCTGTCTGTCTGTCTGTCTGTCTGTCTGTCTGTCTGTCTGTCTGTCTGTCTGTGTACCTTCTGTGTACCTTAAATGGAATACAGCCCTGGGTAATATAGCAAAGTGTAATATAGCATAGTACAGTATAATACCTTGTGTTTCCCCCAAAATATTTTGATTAAACTTGTGCTTATTTGCATGTTCTTTTTTAGTATTTCTACAAGATAATCATTTAAATATGTAAATTAGGCACTAGATATTCACTTATTTGCATGCCAGAACTTTATCTTTCCACTAATGGAGTAAAAATTAAAGGAATTATTATAGTTTAGTGTAATATCACCCCATTCTCAAAATGGTTTAGCAAAAATATTAGATATATATATAATAGATTATGCATCCATAAAAAACAAAAACAAAAATCAGCATTCATGAATGCTAGGCAAATACAAGAATGTTAAAAACTGGAGGACATTTAGAGAATGGTGTATGTCCAATTCTTGCGATAACAGCTCTGTGAAATGTGTGTGAAATGACGTGGCTGTTTCTACTTAGAAAGCTGAGAAAAACGACAGCGATAAGCTTAATGCCAGTAAGAAGCGCTATTTCAGGGAACTGTTTTTACATTGAAAATTTTCTATACAAAGCAATCAGACAAATATAATTTAGGGCGATTTTTAATTCCTGAAAATAATCATTTTTAAAGATACAATGAAATACTTGTGAAGCTAATATATTTAAGATAAAAGCCAAACATTTATCAACTGTCCATTTTGACATTTTAAGAAGTATGAAAGTTATACTAAGTTATAATATATTTACAAAAGTATTGGAACACCTGACTTTCCTGCAATTTCCTGCGGGGACACTTACTAGTCCTTAGCCCTGTGTTATCTGTTTTCTGTGATTGTTGTTGTATGTAGCATCAGGGTTCAGGAGGAACGTTGTTTCATTTCACTGTGTACTGCGACAGCTATATATGGTTGAAATGACAATAAAAGCTTCTTGACTTGACTTGACTTGATTTGTAGTTCTTCTCCAAACTATTACTACAAAGTTGGAGGCATATACTTTTATTTTATTTAATTTTCCCTTCATTGGGAGACCCAAACCTGTCAATGCCCCTGTGCACAAAGCCAACTTCATGAACATTTGTGTTACATGGATTTAGAGTAGAAGATCTTGATTGGCCTGTTATAGAACTCTGACCTCAACCTTACTGAACACCTTGTGGATAAATTGGAGCGCTAACTGCATCCCAGGCCTCCTCACCTCACCTAAATCAGTACCTGACTTTACTAACGCTCTTGTAAATCTCCACAAGGACACTTCAAAATCAAGTGGAACATCTTCCTAGAAGAGTGAAGGTTATTATAACAGCGAATGAAGACTAAATGTAGAATGGTATGTTCAAAAAGCACCTACCTATCATATGGTCAGGTGTCCAGAAACATTTGTCCATATAATGTACATTAAAAATTGTTTGAAGCATTCACTGTTTTCAGACATTATCTAAGTGAATATGTAGCATGTGAATCTGTAACTGCTAGTGCGGCTACAATGTCACAACAGAGAACATACTGTCAAAACTTTCACACATGACCATGTTTTAGTGTATACTGTCTGTCGAAATATTGACCTCATTGAAATAAACATACATGTGCATGGTGAGGCTGCAGTAAGAGTATACATACTTAGCAGGTGTGTTTGGTGCTGTAGGCAGGATGCTTAAGTGCAGGTACAGGTACAGTGAGTGGACTTCGAGCTGGCTGACTGGGCATGGGCTTACAGTTATGAAACATAGTCAAAGCTTGGTGTTCTCAGCTTGTGGACTTTGGCTTGCTTGCTTGTTAACTGCAAACTACAAAGCCAAAAACCCTAGCCATCAATAAATAGGCTCTCAGCCAGGTGGAGGTCCAGACACAAGGTTGTTTTATATTCAGCTACCTGGAACAAGCTTCTCTGGATCCAACACAACCATGGCCTATTCAGCCACACATTCCATCACACCCACCCAGCCACATATTCAGCCATCCAGCCATCACCTTAGATTTTTACACATAGCTGTGTCTAGAGTTTACACAGAATTGAGGGAAAAACTAAAAACAGTAAGTGAGAAATGGCTCTGTAGTCAGGAGAATCTTTAGAGAGGTTTGAGATGACAGAAAGTCAATGGAAAGTCAAGCAATCACTCTATGCAGCTAAGGTGAGCAGAAAAGCATCACACCAGGGCAAACTTTGAGGCAGACGGGCTACTACTGCAGGTCTGTCTATCTATCGGTCTGTCATTCAATCTGAGTATTCGAATTTGGTTTGATTCTTGCACATCCTTTCAATAAATGTTGAACTGTAAACTTTGAACCTCTAAACACTGAGACAGAGTATGTATGTATGTGTGTATGTGTGTGTGAGTGAGCTACTATATGTGGGTAGCCTTAGAGGAATGTGATGGACAAAGACATGAGGATTCTGTCATAGAGGACAGATTCGATGGGGAAGACAGACAGATAGTCAGACAGCGATTGTAGGATCAACCTGAGAGAAGTTAACACATCGTGAGCGAAGCCCAGGCAAGAAAAAGACAAAATGTTGTCAGATAGAGGAAGTCTATTAATATGTGTGTGTTTTAGAAAGAGAGGGAGAGAGAGAGAAAGAGAGAGAGAGAGAGAGAGAGAGAGAGAGAGAGACAGCCACAAAGAGACAAGGTTACAGACAAGGAAAGATCTTGTGGCCTATCATTCTTTAATATAAACACAGCTGCTTTGTGCAGGACAGATACACTTCACTTTTACACACACACACACACACACACACACACACACACACACACACACACACACACACACACACACACACACACACACACACACACACGTCAGAATCAGGGTAGTTGTGAGCTATGATGTTTATAGAGAAGTGAAGTTTGTTGTCTTTCGTAGGACTTTTAGGTGTTTAATGTACCTATTGTCACCTATTTTGGGAAAGTGTACTGACGTTTTTTCTCCTCAGGATTGGAAATAATAATAAACACCATTATTCTACTATTAGCCACTCATTCACTTTGGGTCTCTGAGGACACTGCTACACTGGTCTTTTTCTCGGCTAAGTTGATTCATGACAGTACCACAGCACCAGTGTCCCTAGTTTGACCTTGACCTTTGGCAATTTGTGTGTGTGGAGTTTCATATGACCCCTTCACCCCATGTGCTCATGGGTTTTCTCTGGGCATTTCTGCTGAGCTCCTATCTTCCAATACATCCAAGTAGGTGGATTGACTACTCTTATTAGTCTCTAGATGTGAATGTCTGTGTGCATGGTGCCCTGGGATATATTGTTGTCCTATCAGGGGTGAATTGACCGCTACACTATATGGACAAATGTTTGTGGACACATGATATTTAGTTCCAATTTGCTGTTATAATAACCTACACTCTTCTGGGAGGAGATTTTGGAGTGTGCTTGTGGCGATTTGTGCTTATTTAGCCAAAAAGGTGAAGAGACTTCAGTAGTTCAATTCATCCCAAAGATGTTCAGTAGGGTCAGAGCTCTATTGCAAGGTCACACAAGATTTTCCAATCCAACCCATGTAAACCTTATCTGCTTGGATCTGGGTCTCCTATGTTGTTTTTCTCCAAACTTTGTGGTAAAATTTTGGGGAAGATCCACAGGGCTGAAAAAGATAGGTGTTCCAATACTTCTGTCCATATAGTATATAGGCAATCTTTTAACATTTCTCTAACATTGAGCAGCAGAAATCCTTTATAAAAACAGAGCCTGGAAAGTGTTTGGATATAATGGAGATTAGACCATCCCAGTTTGATACATGAACATTGTGTTGTTTTTTTTCTTGACTGTTTAAAGTTTAGCCAGATTTTATTGAAGTAGATGACGCCATCTAAACAAATTAAACCATAATTAGCAATGTGCTCAAATCAGCTTCTTTTTTACCTCAGAAATTGAAAGCAGGTTCTTTTTGCTCACTGCATAGATTTTAATGTGTGTTGTTCTTTCATTTTTGGAGCACCAGATGTGGCTGAACGGGGACTTAGCACGTGTGTGAACTAAAGTTGTGACATTACTTGAGAGGAAATGGTTTGCAATGGTTTGAGAAAATGCCGCATGTTGCTCTGATACTTGCTCCTGTTGCTGAAAGACATTTTGTGCACATAGTTAGAAAATCCTCTTCCCAGCATGATTGCAGGGTTAAAGTTTTAGACTGAATTTACAGGCCACTTTATTAGGAACACAATGCTAATACTGAACCAGTGTTGGACAGTAACGAAGTAAATGTAATTCTTTAATGTTCTTAATATCAGATATCAGTCGTTCCTTTTTATTTATGAGTGGATAAAAACTGGTCAAACACGCTAAGAGCCACCAATCAGGGTAGAGCATGTGCTCTGTTTTGAACTTGTTTTGATTGCCATTGATGGTATCTAGTTAGCTAACTTGTGCTAAGGGAAACATTTGTGTCTTTAGAGTTGAGAGTCACAAGCAAGAGTCTTAGGACAAAAATGATAATAGGAGATTACAGCCATAATAAATCATAGTACGTTGGATACTTTAGCACATTTTATGGTAAATACTTTTGTACTTTTACTCAAGTGAAGGTTTAAACAGAGCACTTTTACTGGAGTAATATTTTGCCTAGTGTATCTCTACTTTAACTCAAGTACTGGTTTCGGTACTTCGTTCACCACTGTACTGGCCATACTGGCCTGTTGACAGAAGATAGGATACATTTATGTTTTTGACACCAAATTCAAACTGCATGTCACAGCGGAAATCAAGGTAAGGTCAGACCAGGTGATGTTTTTCTAATTTTTTTAATAAGCCTGTGCTCATTGTAGCCTTATTCCTGTTCTGGTTGTTTTTGTAGTTCATAAGCCTCAAGTTTCGACATGAGATTATTTTCTGCTAATTATGGTTGTAAAGACTGGTTAGAGGAGTTAACATGTAGTAGCTTTGCTGTCAGCTTGAACCATTCTGGATGGTATTTAAAGGCCACAGAACCTCCAGAACAGGATGTTTTTGGGGTTTTTATTGTACTGTTCAGTGTAAACTCAATAGATTGTTGTGTGTGAACGTCCCAGGAGAGGAATAGTTTCTGAAATGCACAAATCAGCCCAATTGGCATAAAAAAATCTTATGATTCATTTACTGTGGATACAATTTCCTTCTTTATCAAAGTCTGATGTGATCTTTAACCAAGCTCGTGTCTAGGGCTGAAATGATTCCTCAAATAACTCAAATAATTTAAATAGAAAAAAGCTAATAATTTGCCTTGATGCTTTGTTTAGTCCGTTTAACTACACACGGAGCACAGTGTTTCCCCAGAGGGGCTCAGAGTTCACATACAGGTGGACACTTTCTCCCATCAATTTTGGGCTTTTATAAATCACAACCTTTATAAATGAGACCCCTGGACGGGTAAACACAGAAGATGCTGCAGAATAAAAAATAGAGGAACAGAGAGAAAAAAGAGCACAACACAAAGGTTGGGCTCATTTCAAACTAAAACATAAAGAAAACATCATACAGTGCATCTACCTTTTTAAAAGTAATTTGAAATTGATTTTTATATTTTTATTTATGATTTTTTTGTATTGGCATTTTGATGTAATATGGCAATTAAATGCACTAAATGGTTTAAGTTTCACGGATTTCAATTTCATTTCAAAAGTTTTTCTAAAAAGTAAACAAATTACTTGTTCATTTTAAGAGACCTTTCTTATTTTCTCTTGTATATTTTGTATTGCTCTTTATTCCTCTTTGTATTGCTCTTTATTGCTCTTTATAAGAAAAAGTTAATTTTATACCGATTACTCGATTAATCGACATTGCTATAATAATCAATATCTTTAGCCTTACTCATAGTAGCGCCACTTCTAGTAGACATTTTGTGGAAACAGTACAAATTTCCCCATTGTGGGACAAATGAAGGTATCTCTTATCTTATTGTAATGATTTTATACATTGTGCTGATTGGTTGTTTGGATATTAGCATGAATAGGTACGTAAGTAACACATGTGTTTCTAATAAAGTGACCAGTAAGTTTATAGTTACATTGGAGCCAAAGACATGGATTTATATATATATATATATATATATATATATATATATATATATATATATATATATATATATATATATATAAAATTAGATGAGAGCTTTCTTTTAGTATTACCATTTTAAAACATTTGAAAACATCTTGGTTATGAGTTCATTCTTCTTAGACTCTCTACTGAATCAGTAGTTGTGACACATTTGTTGTATAATAAGAAGCAATGTTTTTTAGGTGTATGTGAAGAAATGGGAGAAGACCCTGTCCTTTCTGAAAGCCTAGCAGTCTGAGGTGGCGTCTGGTCTCCGGCTAAAAATAGACCTAAAATGTGCATATAAAGTTGCCCCCAACATATAAGAAAGGAAATGGAACAAGAGTGAGGCATAAACCTTACAAGGAAACTACAGTGACTTACAGCGAGTTTTTTTCTGCAGAGTTGCCTTGGCTACTGCGTCTCTCGCGAGCTGTCATCGACTGCCCTAAACTGTCTTAGCAACAGATCGGCAGATGGCATAGCAACCGGGAGAGAGGGAGACATTCGGGTCAAGGTTTGTCTATGCAGCGTTTTTTTTTTTTTTTTGTTTGTTTTTAAAAAAAACAATTTTTTAGTGAGATATTGTGCAAATATTGTAGTTCACTGCAAAGTCCCGATGTTCTATTACAGTACATTGATATCTGAAGCGTACCAATCTTCCTCTGGATACATTCTTCTGGTTTTACTCAGTCAACATGTTTTAAAATAGGACTCTCAAACTAACAGTGTTTTCATTCATATTCTATAGTATCCCAATGGATGAATTATCAATGAGCAGCACAACATTTGTCGGTGAAAAGATGTCATTGAGTATGCTGTTCCTCACCTGGTTCAATAACCTTCTGAAGTGTCTCATGTGACTTGTCTACCGAGGTCATTTAACCAACTCGCCAATTTGAAACACTTGTCCTCGCACCATATTTACCTGGACACCTTGGCTTATAGCTACACACCTATGTTTTCAACATCTCTGAGATTTGAGCATGATGATTGTGCTTCCTCCTGTAACTTCCTTCCACAGTTGTCTCCAGGTCCATCTCTTTATACAGTATATAGGGTTGCAATTATTTTGTAGATGATTATATAGATTTTTTTGGCACTTGGTCTGGATTAAAGCATCTGCCAAATGACTAAATGTGCATCTAAATGTAAAACATCACCCGGCAGGTTTTGTAGAGCATGAACCTGGTTTGTAAATCCAATCTATATTGCGGGTCAAACCAACCAATAAAAAAGTAGTTTCAATCCTGATGATGCCACAGCCATTTGCACCCAAGAGCCGAGAGACTTCCAGTATACTCTCTTGTCCATGTTAGTCACTACGATGCTATCCAATTATGGGCTTTCCCTAAGCTCAAGTATGAGGAAGAAGGCAGATAGAGCTTTCAACTGATTGTGTTACACCAGTGCTTCAGAATGGATGCAGGAGTGCCAGAAAACAATATCATAATGACACACTTGGTTCCTTAAAAAGTCATCATGTTATGTGAGTTAACTGTGATTTGAATCCACAACCGACCAATTAGAAGGCCATCATCTTAACCACTAAGCTTCCACTACCCCCATTGAATGATTCTGTGAAGTCTGTGTAAGGCATAGATGAGCCTTAACAAGTTTCCATATAGTAATAGTCAGCTAGGATAGAGAACAAAGTCACACAATATTATGTAAAGGTCACTTTATGTGGGTTTGAAATGCCTGTGTCTTTTAATTATAGACGGGTAATTGTATAAAAAAAGAAAGCATCAAATGGCACACCAAAAAAGCAGTGTCACTGTGATATTGTCTTGATATTGTACTCTGTTGTGTTGTTTGGACACGTGCACTTCATGGAGTCCTGTGCATAGGTTTTAATGTTTTTAATGTTTTTTTCTTTGGGGAGATTTTTACTTTAACTTCACTACAAGTCAAGTATCTTTTTACTCAACTACATTTCGTAAAATCAATCATTCCTTTTTATTTATGAGTGGATATAAACATAACTGTTCAAGCACCAATCTGGGTAGAGTAAACGCTCTGTTTTGAACTGGTTTTGATTGCCGCTTGGTGGTATCTAATTAGCGCGAACATACAGTTCAGCATCAGTTCAACAGCAAGCAGAACATTTTGAGAGTAATAAATAATGGAAGAAACTCCTGACTCGAACCCTTATTTGTGCATTTTTTTAAGTATTTGAAAAGAAGGTTTTTGGCTTATGATCATATAAATATATATCAATCAATGTTCAACTCATTATTATCATCCTTTAATAGATTGTGTTCTAAGAGTAACATTAGAGTCTTTATACATACACTGAGTTGATTAAGCAACAGTTTTGTGACCAAAATAATAATAGAAAAATTATAGCCATAATAAATCATAGTACTTTGGATACATAAGTACATTTGATGGCAAATACTTTTGTACTTTTTTTCTCAAGTGAAAGTTTAAATGGAGCACTTTTACTTTTAACTTGTGTTCGAGTTGGTTTGTGAACTTCGTCCACCACTGGTTAATTTAGCGTCCAGTGTTTGATGTAGCACCTTGGTCCTAGAGGAACATTTGACCGTATAATAAATGAACTGACAATAATATCTTGACCTGACATGACTTACCCACCCAGCAGGGCCTTTTATAATGACTTCATTTAAGAGTATGTGTATTAGATGAGGTTGGGCGGTTACCATGTGCTGCTGCGGTCGTTCTGGACTGCTGCATGCTGCTGGTGTACAATCATACTACATTAATAATGGTTTCACATGTTCAGTTGAAGAGTCATCCGAAGTGTGAAGTGGGAGGGGTTTTTCAGGTTAATACTCTAGCAGAGGGCTATGAGGCCATGGGGAAGTAGGAGGTACATACCGTCTGTCTGGTCTGCTCTCATTACTCTAGTCAGGTTAAGTGAGAAATGAAACTGCCACCCACTACTGCTGAGTCAGTAAAAAAACCAGTGTGTGTGTGTGTGTGTGTGTGTGTGTGTGTGTGTGTGTGTGTGTGTGTGTGTGTGTTTATATCTTGGTAGGAATCAACGATAAGAATATCTGAGGACGTTTTTTGCCTTGCGGGCATGTTTGAATGTTGGATATTTGCAGCCCTATTATTAAGAAAAAGTCACAATGTACTGCAGTTGAGGTCAGGGTTAGATTTTAGGTAGGACTTCAGCACCAGCACAAGGCCCTCACAAATGTGTGTGTGTGTGTGTGCGCATGCTTGTGTTTTTGCATGACATTGCTTGTCTTATCTGTTACACAGACTTCACTCCCTCCCTCAGTCATGTTGCAGAAGTAAACTTTGTCACTAACTCTGCTCGTTGAGTCGCTTCACAGAGCTGTAAGAACTCACTCCAAAACCCTAGACTTATTAAAGCTCGTCTCTCTCTGCCCTATTTGCCCTAATTGTGAACATGTCTAACATAATATAGTTGATGATATACACTATATAGACAGAAGTTTGGGAACACCTGACTATAACATTGGTATGTGCTTTTTGTACAGTTCTTCCCACATTAAGCACCTGCTTTGCATGTATGAGGTTCTAGGTTCAATCCCCGGCATCTCCAATGAAGCCCATTAAAACGTTTCAACAACACTTGCGTCTATGTGGTGAAAATTCATTAGATGTAGAAAGGTGGCTTTCTGCTGCCAGAAAAAGGTGCTTTTGCTCAGGTTACTTTACTTATTTAACAAAGTGCGTTCTCTAGTACAAGGCATGTTCACATTGACATTCAGTACAACTGAACTCAGACCACCACCTACAGGCCATGTCAGGGTCCAGTTCCCTTTATAGGAAGGGACAACATTAGGGAATATACAGCTCAAATATACCAAATGTACAATAGGTACAAACGAACAGTGCATACAGTAAACAGCCTCATGTGACTCTATTGTGGTGTGCTGAGTGTTATGAGTCCCAAGCATATATTTTGGCACTCTTTTTTTTGTGCCATTGCATGATGATGTTACTGAGTAACATTTCTGTGAATATTGTATTACACTGTATAAGAGATGGAGTATAAAATGTACACAGGTGCTGATGCTTGTGCCCAGTTTGTTACCTCAGAGATGTGTGCTGATTTTCTGTGTTTTTACTTTCTTCCATGTATTTTATTAAAAGAAACGGAATCAAGATCACATGGCAAACAGCGGAGCAGACTTATACGTCCCTTCAGTCTTCATAATCCACCGTAACGCACACCGTATTGTTTTCTCCGCCATTACCACATAAACTCATCTTGCATAATAATCAGTTTACCGTTTTCCATCTCTAGAAGACAAGCAAGTGCACCTTTCTCTCTCTAGCGCTGTGAGGGACGCTGTCAGTACTTAATCGTGTAATATTGTATTAATAATGGCTGTTTTCTTGAAACACGTTTGATGCAATCTGCTTTCAAAGAGACCGAGCGATGGGGCGTTCACACGCGCAGGTAATACAGCGTGTCGTTTTTTAAGAAAGAAATGTATACTACGCAGAGTCAGTCATGGCTGCCTTGAACGGGAAGCACCAGTCATGAAAGAAGTGAAACCGCCCAGGTTTTTTAAGGCAAAGAGAAGAAATAGTTTTGTGACTCAAACAAAACAAAGCGTGGTTGCCATGCCAACGGGCGTCTATAAATAGCACGTTTGTTTTGCGAGCGCTCTGCTGTCCCCCCAGTGAGCATCAGAGACTCGAGCAGCCCTCGGCTGAAATCTTTGGTTAACAAGCCTTTCCTCTGCACAGTTTAGGAATGCGTGCGGATGGGTGGAGTGAGATTTAAATGGTCTTTGCATGGATTTTTTTTCATCACACAAATAAAGAAAAGGTATTACACCGCTTAGGAATGCATATTAGCTTGTGTCCTAGCTGTTAGAATATTCGCATCTCTTTTAGAGTTTAACTGGGGTTAATCAGGTGAGTTTGATTAGAGCTGCGAAATCAACTGTACAGGAAAGTAGCTCTCCAGGAGTGGGGCTAAGCTGCTAAGCACCGACACGTCATCCCAAAACTGACATACTTTGTGACCTTTAAGCTGTGTACCAGATGGGCGGACTAGTATGTTCAACAAGATGATGTACAAAAGCGTTCACAGCCTGGTTTTAAAGAGGCTCCTGAGGCTCCAATGTTTGGCAAACAGCTGACATGAAAAGTGGGCAAAAAGATTTATGGGGAACTTTTGCATTTTAAAGGAGCATTTTTGCATTTTTAAAAAACCCTCTGCTGGCCACAGGGTGAACTGCAGTTAATATGACATTTTAATATCATCTTCAATTAGAATGTATAAATTTGTTATTGTTTTTTTAAATAAGAATCACCTGTTTGGGCGTGGCTAATTTTTGGACTAAGTTATATGTAAATACAGGTACGTACAGGTAATCCCCGACTTACGATGAAGATGCGTTGCCACGTTTGTCTGCTGTATGAAATAAAAAATATTTTTACAATTTTGTCATATCGCTATTGTCATCGTAAGATCGAAATATCGTAAATAAACCACCAACTCAGGAACTACCTGCATTTCATTATTTGTTTATACCACATACCAGCACTCTCTTTCTTCTAAGGTCTTCAGACTTTTCTAAATATAGTTTATGAGGGAAAAGATGAGAGTAAATACAAAGATAAAATAGAATATTATTTGTGCACATTAACCAATTCGAAAACAAAACAGGAACTTACAAATGAAAGGAAAAAAACAATACATGTATGCAATCCTTCCAATTGTATTCGTTTCCTTTGAAATGTTATGATTATAGCATGTCTAGACTCTTCAATCGCACATTTAAAACTGGGTTAGTGCAACACTGTTCAATACCAGTAAACCCAGAAGCCCTTCGTGATGTCCTACATGACTACAATGCAGCATTTTAACATGGATCTCGCGTGTTGCTTTGAAATGGAAAAATTGCTAACCGCTGCCCATTTGCATGTTTGTGCATTCTCGGTGTGCATAGGATGAATTTACTGAAGTTTTACGTGTCATGTGCTCTGTCTTTGGCAGGGAATGGTGAGAACAGCTGGAGCCAGGAAGACACAGATGTGGACAAATAAAGTGGCACTTGCAGACAGTCCCATCGCAATCCAGCACGAGAGAGATTTATACATACCTGCTATACAGATCGCTGGACCCTGAGCTTTCCCTGAACAGCTACGTGGTCACCTGGTCGCAGCGTACTCATCTCATCTTTCTGGGTATGGACAGCAAAAAGTTTCCTTTGATTATTCTAGCATTGTTGTCTTTGGGCCTGCTGGTTTTAGACTATTTTGTTGTACTAGGGTGTCAAATCCTAAGGTCCTTTTTATGAAATATTATGGCTGTTTTTATTTTATGTGGGTTTTATTGTGTTCTATAGCGTTTTGCCTAAACTAAATCCTATATTCCTTAAAGTATAGTAAATTTTAAATCATGGCCCTGGCTTGTGTGGTTAATGACTATACGTAATATATACACACATACACTGGTGCCAATACTTTAATCTTACCATGAATAGAGAAATAGTTTGCTCTGTAAGGTAATATTAGATGCCTGGCTATAATAGAAGTTCTGTGTTATATTATATGCAAAGAATTATGAATACCAGTGTCTGTATTTCTTTTCTCACTTGAAGTGAAATGTAAAACCTTTTTACACCGTATACTGTATTAAACAGCCAGATAGCTGAATGACGGTGTACAGTCAGGGCTGGATAATGTGTACAACTCAATGACCACAATGACCTTGTCCACATTCCTCTCAGTTTGTCACTATTGGCTAGATGAAGGCTTTAGTCATCTGGTCTGTAGAAGTTTAGTCAGAGCTAATAGCTGTGAAATGCTGTGCTGATGGATGAAGTGAGCCAGACTGACTCTGTGGACCATCCCCCCCACCCCCTCAACCGATAGTAGGTGTGTGTGATGAGAGGTCAGTCCCTTGTGGTGAAATGTTTAGCATTGCCATTTTTCCCCTTTATCCTCTTCTACTTCTTCATTCCCTTTTTCTTTCTCAGGGGCAGAAACCGCCCCTTCTTTGCAGCCTCTTTGTATGCGTTTATGTGCTTTTATGCACTTTGTTCGTCATCTGTACTGGTTCTCTCCATCACAACTCTCACCCTTCTCTGATTTTTCCATTCCATATACTTTTCACGGAAATCCACTCTTTCCACTCACATTCTATACTGAAAGTATTCAAAGGCTAATAGTAATAGTTAATTTTAAAGGCATTTACAGTTACAGAATTTTAAAGACACTCATACTGAATGAACTACAATTATCCTGTTTTTCATACAACTGAGCAGTTTAAGGGCCTTTCTAAAGGGCCCAGCATTGGCAGCTTGGCAGTGCCGGGATTTGAACTCATGACTTTCCAACCTCCTATGAATGCATGTTTTAGGTGATGAGTTAAAGAGACTGTACATCTGTATTAAGTAGACCCAAGTTTCATATTTCACCAGGATGTACGTCTTCCCCCAAGCCATGAAAGTGCATTGACAGATTGTAACTTTTAACTTCCATATACAATGGATTGGCGGCTTTTTTAGCACCTTCTTCCTTCTGCCTTCACTTGACTTATGCTACTTTGCAAGAGATTGCTCTGCTTCTAAAAGTTAGTATCTGGTACTTCAGATGTTTATTTTTTCGCTATTATACCGTATATTCATGTATAATTCTAGTAATGGCTTAAGGATTTTTTTTTTTTTACAGTTTTATATACAGAGCTGTGAACCCTTCCATATATGAACAAAGACATGCCCCTGAGTGCATTCAGATGTTATTGGTGATTATTTTCACTTGTTTAGTCTTTCCTGGATTTCACTCATCATCTGATTTGCATTCACACATAACCCCTCCCAGTGTCAATGCATTTTTGTGTGTGTCTATGTGCGAGTGTGTGTATATGTGTGTGTGTGTGAAAAGGGCTTTAGAAGAAAAAGTTGTCCACTCTGTGCTCGGTGGTGTGTGGGTGGATATTCTGAATGTGAGCTGCATATGAATCTGATAAGTCGTGGATGAAGGTCTTGTGGGTGTGCGCTTTGTTGCGAGTGTGTGTGTGTGTGTGTGTGTGTGTGAGAAAGAGTTTGTTGCTCAGGGACTGCATTGCATACTGGTTGTGGATGCAGCTGTGGTCGTGTGCGGCAGAGCGTAAATAAATCTGTCAGAGTGATAGCACTACGTTAACTTCTGTCAGTGATCTTTCTCTCTCCGACTCTCTCTCTCTCTCCGTAACACCCCCCCACCATCACAGACTCACACACACACACACACACACACACACACACACACACACACACACACACACACACACACACACACACACACACTACATTATCTTTCTTTCTCTTTACTCTAACTATATGAAAATCAGTTTAGCCTCATTTTTATCTCCTGCCCATCCTGTGTCTTATCTCCCATCCTGTTTTATTTGTCTCGAGCAGTGATCGCTGTGAGGAAAAGAGTTCATGCTCTGACATGTTCTGAATACCCACAGTGTACACTCTGTTTTGTAGAGGGAACCTCTTTATTATATAATGGCTCACTCACGTCCTGGAGTCAGAAATGTTGAGCATCACAGTTAAAGTTTGAAGCACTTTGGTGTTGTGGTCACCATAATTGGGGTCATGATTTTGGCTTTGCTGTTCAATGTTAAGGCAACTAGGGATAAAAGATAGCTAAAATGATTTACCCTACCTCACAAGACAATATGTAATCCTTGTAATGCATTTTGCTCTGACCTCCTGATTCTATTTTACATGGCCGAAAACTGTAATGCAGCATACTTACATCAGAAGATAGAAAGTGTATACACTCATGAATAACTAACTCTTTATAATAAAAAGTTAGCAATGCATTTATGCTTTTTGTTGAAATCTAATTCTCTGTAGTCCCAGAATATTAAAGATGAATTATATGTGTTATATGTGCTTTAAAATGGAGCACAGACACAAAAGCATTTAAAATAATAATTTATAAATTATAAAAATCATTTCTCAAAACATTTACTCTGTCAGCTTTTCTGGGTGTTCCCTATATGTTAATGTCTACGGCAATTGTTGCTGTTGCTGTTTAGTACTTTCAATATTTAAAAGGGTCTATAATTTTGAGATTACTTTTGCTTGGTAAATTATGAATAAAAAGTAGGGATGCACCGAAATAAAAATTCTTGGCCGAAACCGAAAACCGAAAAAGAAGGAAAGCAAGGCCGAAAACCGAAAAAACCGAAACACCGAAAGAAATTATGGCAATTATTATTACCATTGCATTTATGTCTATGACTGTGTACTAACCTTACTAAAATCAAGGCATTTCAATTGCATGAATTAATATTAAAGTTTCAAAGAATTAATCAATTACAAATTATTGAAATATTTATTTATAGCACATTGCAACAATGCACAGGATAAAATAAATTAAAATTTAGTCTTAAATGTTTAACTTTAATGCACTCATGTGTACATTAAATAATAATGTACAGGCCCTCTGGCCTGCTGAAAGGTTGTACAATTAAATATGTTCTTTCATAAAAACAAAGTGCATTTAGAACAAGAGCAACTGCTTAAAGATACAATACAACAATATCACTGGGAAACTTCCTGCCTTTTTAAGAACGTCCACCACAGACGGAGTGCGCGTGCTTGGAGGGGTTTTGCTTTTCTGTGCGTTTGCGTTCCTCTGATATTCAGCATAGCGATCGGATGTTTGGATTTCAAATTAAACCCGAGGTGGAGAAAGTTTTTGCAGACGAAATTTCGTCATTACATGTTTTGCAAATCGCTATCCGTGGGTCTTTCTCAGATATACTAAAATACGTCCACACCGCAGACATGTTGTTTTAGACATGCACGTGCAGGCAGCGGTTTCTGTTTGCGTCATCACAACAAAGTGTTTCGGCCGTGTTTTTTCGGTGATCAAAGTCTTTTTTCGGTGATCAAAACCGAATATTCGGCCACCGAAAATGTTCGGCCGAAAATGGCCCAAAAGTGCATTGTCGGTTTTCGGCCGAACATTTTCGGTGGCCGAATATTCGGTGCATCCCTAATAAAAAGCATAAGCTAGTTCAGGATAAGGCTGATCTGTTTGCTAACATCTTGTGGTTATGTCTGTTTTCCCAACTAACCAGATAAAGACCTTCATTTAGTGAGAGAAAGACAGAACCATTTAGAATATAAACATTTCCCTCAGAAGAGATAATAATATGTCTCTGTTTTAACAACAATCATTTGAAAAAATGTGCTAGCTAACTAACACCTGTCTGTTTAGTTTGTTTATGGAAAGTTAGGAATCTGCGCATTCCCTTTAGAAGTCTTTCCAAATGATTACGTAAAGACTTCATAAAATTAAACCCTGTTGCTAAGCAACTGGGAAATATAGCCAGTAAAGAACGCTAATGAATTGGGTAAGCAAGACATTGTAAACAAGACAGAAACACGTAGAAAATAAACATTACTGAGAAAGAAAAGTGTGTCTACTTTATTCTTTGTGTGTTTTCTTGTTGTCCCTTAGGGTAAAGCTTACAGTAAGCTTTAAAGTGAACTGACTGACAGGACCAGTGACCCTCATGACACTGGTGACTAAATCTATCCAGTTATTCCCTGATTTCCCCAGCAAACTTACACACAGGTTTTCGTGCTTCTTCCGTTTCTCAGTCTCGGCATACTGATTCTTGTTTCCATAGTCATGATCACTTTGATTATTTTTTCATTCATTTGCTTTCTCTCTCTTTTTTTTTCTTTCTCTGTCTCAATCTAATCGCTAAACAATGAGTTAATTACCTACGCCAGCGCTTATGAATTTATTCATTTGGTGTGTAATTACCTATGCAAGAAGCAGTTCTTTCCTCACAAAGGAGCTGTTCAGATCTTTTAAGAAAAGAAACGAGTGTCGCTCTGTCCGTTAAAATACCTGTCGATGAACTGTGTCGATTCTGTATGCGTGTGCCCTTGTCACTCAGGTGCACTCATGTCTCGCCGTCGTGTTGCTTTTTTTTTAGATTAAATTGCTTTAATTTCCTGTTGCTTTCAACTAAGATCATCGAAAAATGCCAATTGAATGCTCGAATTGAATTAGAAAGCAATCTTATCAAGACGATGACCTAGGAAATGTCTAGGCTTAGTGATAGTTGGTTGGAATGATTTAAAAGGATATCTTTTGCGTGTGTGAGTTTTATTAAAAAGCAAAAAGCCAGGCGGATATGTACAGCAGTTGAGTCTGCCGAATGTTAGTTCGTTAGTGTCTCGTTTCCAGTCGCTTGGTCAAAGCGTTCATTAGTGCCCAGTTCCTACTACAATGAACATCGAAGTCGAAACAAACCAGTTAGCAGTACTCTTTTATCTGTGGGAGCTTACAGAAAGTCAGGAGCAGCTTTTTAGGTACACCCAGTGTCTAAAGTGATGAGATATACAACCCTGAGTGATGATCTTTAATATCTCCTGATTACATAATCCCCCATTTGCATTTGCAGCATTATCTCAGCTCATATAAGTGGTGGGAAACTCCAGAACGTGCCCTAGGGAAAGTTTGCACATTTGCAACACATCCATATGGTGTACTGCAAATTTGTGATCACCAGACTTGATGTACATTGATCCAGCACTGATTTGTTGGACATGCTATGTGATGATAGAGTAATCCCCTGCTTTACCGCGGTTCGAATCTCGTTTATCGTGGAATTGCATTTGTCACATAACTAATTTGTTTAGCTGATTTTGCCGGTCTCTCACGAATAAAACGATAAACCAAAAAACTTATCGGGAATTGTTTTTATGGAGTTTTATGTTGAAATAATGAAATTTATTAATTAAAATATAATTATTAATCGTAACATGTTAATACAGTACAGTACTGTATACATAAAATTGCATTTTCGGGCATTTTCGTTTATTTTGGAACGTAACCACCGTGATAAATGGGGGAGTACTCTATTATAGAAAAGTAATTATGCGATTGAAGGTGTGGCATGATAGTGTAGCGGTTGGAGTTGCTGTCTCGGTGCAAATCTGAGCTCAGGTTACTGAGTTATTGTCTGTTCAGGGTTTAGCATTTTCTCCTGTGGGTCTATGTGGGTTTCTTCTGGGATTTTGTGAATTTTTGTGTATTGGCTAGGCGTGAATGTATGTATGATGTAATGTATGGTGATTGAAAGCAGGACGCTAGTGTGTACATTTTTTTTTTTTAATGGGGCCAATTTGAATATTGTAATCCCAAAAAACACAGGCTACATTAAGCTAGGACAGTTCAGAAAATAGTAAACTGATAGTTGATTGCTGGAACTATTGGCTATCAGCAAAAATCCATACCGATCCATACCATTTCCGGCTTCCGGTTCAATGTCATTTACGAGAATGGCCTCTAGAGGTGAATCAGTAAATCTAGACAAGATGCCATTGAGGACAAGACAGAAAACAAAACAGGTGCACATAGAAGTGTAAACGATACCTTTAATTGTGTGCATAAACCACCTTTTTGGTTTCTTTTGCTTCTGATTTTTAAAAAAGTCAACACTACTATTTTTGGCAATACAAAATAATGTTAATAATATCTCAACTTTCACATTACTGGCTACTTAAGAACTTAGTTCTTATCCCAACAGGGGATTTGCCAAATTCATGGATTTGAATCCATGAATTTTCATAACTTAAAAGCAGGAACCTTGACTTTAGCAAAGGACCTGAGTTCTTTATTGATGCCTTTATTTTAGTTGCAGACTCTTTTTCTTCACTGAAATGAACCTTGACTTAACTCATAAGTTTTTTTTCTTTTTCATACTATTCCTGTTAATAACATTTTTTTGGTCTAATTTCACTGCTGAGGAAAGACTGCATCGATACACTTAAGAGAATGTAATAATTCAGGCTCTTGTGATGCTGATTTATATGCTTCTATGAATCCACAAGGGCTCTTACACCCTCGCCTGTTTCTTAACTAGATACCGTTATCAACATTGGAGGAGGCAATGGGCCATTACTTTAGCCCAGGATTTTTATCACAGATTACTAATGTAGCCACCTCAAACTGCCTGACTAGATATTATGAGCCAACAAAGAATAAGTGAGCTGTACTTAAAAGGAAAACTGGAATGAACATTTAACTACGGCCAAAGAATCTTATCAACTCAGGGTTTGCTGACCTAAAATGACAAATTTACATTTACATTTACTGCTATTTGCAGGCTCCCTCATCCATAGCAAATTAAAATTTTTACACTGTATGGACAAAAATATTGGGGCATCTGACATTTTCAGCCATATGTGGTTTTTCCCCCGACTGTTACCACCATGTTGGAAGCAAACATTTGTATAGGATGTCTTTGGATGCGCTAGCATTACATTTTTATTTTATTTGAACTGTGAGATCCAAACGTGTGCACAGCTCCATTAAGATATGTTTTATATGGGTTGGATTCGAAGATCTTGAGTGGTCTGCAATAGTTCTGACCTTAACTATGCTCCAAATCTTAGCGATGTATTCGAATGTTGACTGCACCCCAGGCCTCCTCACCTCACCCACATCAGTACCTGACTTTACTAACACCCTTGTAACTGAATGCGCAAAATCACAGCAAGGACACTCCAAAATCTGGTGGAACATCTTCCCGGAAGAGTGGAGGTTATTATAAGAGCAAATAGGCAAATAGGGACTAACTGTGGAATTTATTGTCTGAAAAGTACATATGAATCTTATAGTCAGGTTTCCACACCTTGTGTCCAGTATATATACAAGTGGATCTGTATATACAAGCACAAGTCCTGTCATAATGCTAAAATTATGACCTAAATATTGTTTGTTTTTTCTTTGTTTTTTTTTTTACCAAGTGTACAGTATGTACATCAGTCTGTCTCTAAGGAGACAATCTGATGCTCATACGAGGAAAAATACAAAGTGCCGTCTCGTAATTTGGTTTACCTCTCACCAAAATCACTTATCCGTATCAATATCCGTTACGAAATATAATACAACCTTAAGCGGGTTTCGAATAGCTCTGTGTGTATAAAAGCATGGTATTTTGCAGTAGGAAATTCCATTGTTCCAGACCCGTACCTGGACTTTGTCAAGGTAATTCTGAGAACATACACACACTAATAATTTTTTGTGTATCTGGCTGGACTGTTATGACTGGCCATTTGACACGGAGCAGTGAGTGGTTATGTAAGATCTAGCAGGAAATAGCTGCAGTAGAAAGTGGAATAAAAGCTGGAGACAGGGAGATTCCTTGTGTTAGTGAGTGAGGGAAAGAATTCAGCAAAGCTCTGGCAAAAGGAGAGAGAGATGGCTTTATTTTTTCTCACACAAATTCCGAGTGAGAAAAGAAAAGAAAAAAAAAACGTGCTCCAGACGCCGTATGCTGTTGAGGAAAGGAAAAAGGCGGTGTGAGCATGGCTAGCGTGGGAGTGTGTGAATGACTTTTCTCGCCCACAGTCTCCCTGACATGCTGCCAATCGCTCATGGCTTCCCTGACTGATGGGGCTTGCTGATTGACAGTTTCTTCTGACTTTAGTGCTTTTTGTGGAGTGGAAGAAAGCTTAGTTGCTCTCTCTCTGTCACTCATTCGCTGAGTTTCTCTCCCCTGCCCATTACACAGTTTGGGCTTTCTTCTGTTCCTGTCGTCTGCTGTCTGTCTGCATCATCAGGAACGGACAGGATTTCTAATACATTGAATTGATGTACAAAATGCCATTTCCACTGGGTTCTCCGGTTTCCTTCCTCCTTAATAATGCATGCTGTTATCCGATTTGTCAACTTTAATTTGCCTTTAAATGTAAATCAGTGTGTGAATGGATGTCCCTTGTGATGGACTGGCACCTAATCCCATCTGTACTCTCACCTAACAGCTGCTATTTCTGTAATTGGCAGGTCCGTCATGACCCTGACTGTAATCAAATGCTTACTGATGATGCATCATTATAAAAAAAAAAAAAGAAGATTGCGATTTCTGTTGGGGCACCAGCACTAGAGCTCTTACTGTACCTTCTTTCTGCAATAAAGGTATTATTAGAACACATTAACATTTTTATAGTTCATTTCGATTGAGTTTGCTTACTGAGGTCTTGTCCAGAAGGATGTTTAGAAGGGAGAGAGTTATTACAGTTATTAGCTTTCAGTTTTTTATTAGATTTTACAAAGTTTTGAGTTGTGCAGTCGCTTGGACAAAAATTCTCTGGGAGAATTAAAGATATTGAAGATAGGAAGAAAATGGAGAAATTGCATTGATGTTTCCATTCAGCATGTTGTACATTTTATTATCGATGCGTTATAAGATCCGACTTTTTTCCATTATTATCTGCCATACCTTTTGCTAGCTGGCAATTTAAGTAGCTATGTTAATATTTCAATTATCTCTGTAAAGCAGTTTCAACAGCAGCATACCATTTATTGTATAATAAACTGTAGGAAGGAAAAGCAATAAACTTGTGTGCACACAATTCTGAACTTGGACTTAAGCACATTGTTATCTGTAACAGTGATGCAGTCCACAAAACAGAACACGAATAATAGCATGTTGTTTGTTGACATTATCCAAGGCTGGATTTTAATGGATGATATTATGAACACTTAAAGTGAGCTTAAAGAGTGACATTTAGTGATTGATCAATGAGTGATTATGCTTCAAACTGTGGGAATGTTGACTTTTATTGGAGAGCAAACCAAAATATATTAGGCAAAATATAAATGTTGTTTTAAAAAATTGATATTATATTCTTATTAATTTGGATTTTTGGAAAATTGTCATTACTCATTGTTACCTTTATCAGCAAAGAAAAAGAAGACGTTGTGATTGTGCTTAGGGACTATATATTACCCAACAGCCACTGCACTTCCTTGTTTGTCACATGTCACTGATCACTCACAGCTGTTCATTGTCACCTTGATTAGCAATTGTGTAGCTTCACACTCATTGTCTTTCCATGTCCTTGTTCATGCTCAGGTTCTTGATTATTGGGTTTAAATTATTTTGTGTTTTGTTTTAGTTTTTCTGTTTTACCTTTCATGAATAAAAGGTTTTGTACACTTAGTGTTACATGACTATTTCCTAATCCTGATTAAACATTTTTAAAGCCAAGCGTTTGTGTTTAAAGACGGTTTAAAATCTCACACCCAACCCCAGACGCTTCTTTTCACTTGAAAATTGATAACCTTGCACGCTTGCAGTACATGATTTGCATACACTAACCTGTACACCCAGAGAACAAGCACACACGTAACCTGAGTCTAAATATGAGGAACTTTCCTTACACAATTATCACTCTTTTAACCCTCGGTACAATGTTAGCTATCATCCTTCTGACTAGCAACTGAAGTAGCACAGCTGGTCTCATATCTCCTGTACAAAGTGTATCGCTGTATTTTTAAAATCCCTTTTCAACTCTTTTTTTCACCCCACAGCCATTCACTTGGTTTGCACTCGCTTTCATTTTATCTTTAATATCTCTCTATCAGACTTTCTGACCTACTGCAGACATGACATCCAATACAGAGTGTCTCTCTGTGATCGAGTGATTCAGCCTTGTACATTCACACACACACACACACGAGTGAGGGCTCTTGAGACGGATATTTTTAGAATGCGTTGGCAGTAAAACTTGGGTGTGTGAGTATGTGTGTGTTCGCATGTGTGTGTGTATATATGTGCACCCGGTGAGTACTACAGACAAACCCAGAGTGTGATCAAAGAAAAAAAATGTGACATCACAGCATACAGAATGAGTCAGTGTGTGTACTCTGGATTGTGTCACTTTTAGAAATACAGCTGTCGCTCTCAGCCAGACGCCGAAACGCTGCTGACCGAGCAGCTCAGCCAACTTACACACCACTTTTAAGTTACGGTTTGCCTAGAAATAAAACTGCCTCCATGTTCTGGTATCTTGAATACAGACAATCAGCTGAGCGGTGTCAGCCGTAGGGCTGGGTATCGTTCAAAAATGTTCGATATCGATACCTTATATTCAATAATCAACGTTGTATACACAATATATATTAGTGCAAACAGTTTAAATCACAGTTTTAATAGCTGTTTTAGCATCGATTTAGCTAGGTATATCCATTAAAACAGTTACATAGCGTAGGTCCTAAAAATAGGACCTAGTCACAGTGCACAAACGTTAACTTAACTTAAAAAGTACACAAGCATGTAGCACTACAAGTTCGCCGATTTTGTATGTTTGTTTAGCTGTCAGAGTCCCAGTCATAGCGCCGCTATCTTCATCAGTAATGGAGGAGGGCTCTTGTGGTGGACATTTTGAAGGAGGCGCTCATGCAGGAAAATGATAAGAGGATGAGTAAACCGGCTCGCTCCTCGTATTGTCGAATACGGAGCAACTTTCTGCTCTTATGTTTATTCCGTGCACGGTCAAGTGTTCCATCATATTTGATGTGTTGCCCGTCTTAGCAGAAATTATCTTATTGCAAATATTGCATCGCACACACGCCTTTGATTGTTTAAACATCTTTTAAATGTATGCTAGGGGGCTTGGGAGGCTAAGATACACTACAACCTCACGTGTGAGACGCACCTCTGGGCGAGTGAGCGTAACCGGCATGAACTATTGATTTTCCCTGATGTCGCACCACAGCCAATCACCAGCATTTGATTTGGGCACGTGAAGCATGCTGCACGTTTACTGGCTCACTGATGTTGACAAGATTAAGTAAAATCTAGGTAAATCTGGTACCGAACGAAAATGAATTTTTCAGTCAATTCGGTAGGTGCTCAAAAACGATACCTTGTTAGCCGAGAGAATCTTAAAGGTATCAGTTTAGCGTTGTGCAAACCGAGCATGCCAAAATCAACACACTTTCACTTATCTAATAAATAAATACCCGGATAAACTCAGGGTTATATTTTACAATGTTGTACAACCTTGTATGTCATGCAAAGAGACTACACTTTCCAGCAACACACTCTGTCACGCTCACATTGATAACTAATCATTTATACTGGTTTACCAATCACACACACCTCAGAGTCTATTATAATCCCCAGTTTTACTAATGCTTAAAGTTTTCATTACAGACTCAACAACCCTTTATTCCCTATATATTTATATTTGTTTGTACCTGGTTATAATTCTTTGAATTTGCCCCTTCCACAGTCTACTCAAAAGTATTGGGACACCTGGCTTTTCCAGTCATATTGTATGGGCTTCTTCTCCAAACTGCTACCAGAAAAGTTGAAGGTACACAATTGTATAGGACGTCTTTGAATGCAGTAGAATACAGTTTTCCCTTCACTTAAACTAGGAGTTCCAGCATGACAATGCCCCTGTACACAAAATTAGCTCCATGAATATAAATAGGTTGGAGGGGAAGATTTTGAGTGGTCTGCTATAGAGCTCTGACCTCAACCCTATTGAACAGCTTTGGGATGAACTGGAACGCTGACTGCATCCCAGTTCTCTGCACTTCACCTACATAAGTACCTGATGTACACAAATCTCCACAAGCTCACTCCAAAATCGAGTGGAACAGATAATAAGTCTTATATCAATCTAATAATCAGGTGTCCACAAACTTTTGTCCATATCGTGTATTTTTTGCTCTTCGACTGAACTTTGCATGTACTTGGATTACGATTTTACGATATTTGTTCTCAGTACATCTCCACCCTGCATTCGCATCTGTCTCTACTCACCTGCTTTAACATCAGGCTGATCCTGGTTGACGGATTATTGGCACAATTTAGAGTTTAACAAAACAAATACATTTATTTATTTATTTGTTTGTTTGTTTTTTAGAACCACTTATAAGATTTGTCATGCATGTCTTCATGCTTATTTTTTAAGATTTTGAAAGAGGCTAATTGAAGTGAGTCAGAGCAAACATATTTTTGAACAGACTTCTAGTCAGTATTACTCAAACAAACGATGGTTTTAAATGGATACTGCTGACAGAACATTTAGAATCTTGATAAAGAAAAGTACAAACTGAAATGTTCTTTGTTTTCCATGTATATCAAATATCAATATTGCTTCTACAATATTTTTTATATTTTTTGAGACAGTCAAAAACTGACAGGTCCTGATATCAAGCAGCTGGTCTGAGGTCACATTTTGTATTTCAATTCTTTTTTTTTTTTTTTTTATTGTAAAATGCTAAAAAAAATGTTTATTTTCTGCCAAATAATAAAAAATAAATAAATAAAAAAAAAGAAATACATTTAATCCTGTAAATAATACATGTAAATAAAGTATGTAACACTTTTATAAATGTACTTTTTGTGTATTTGTTTTTACAGTGTAAAAATTCCTCACCCTTTATGTTTTGATAGTAACTGTATATTGTAGACTGTACTTTGAGAATCGTGATTATATTTTGTCATATTCCCCACTCTTTGTACAACTCTATGTAGATGCTCTATCAGTCAAGTCACAGAAATAGGTTTTAATTAGCTTGGATTAAGTTTTAAACTGTACCAAATCCTTTCTGTGACTTGTATGTCTCAGGCCTTTGTTCACAGGATTGTGTAATTGAGTGATGAGTTTGAATTATTAAAATGCAGTAACAGTTCTGTCTTTCTGAGTGCCACAGTCAGTTCTCTCAAATGCCAGAATGTAGGAAATGAAAATCAGTTTACTGGGAAGCTAATAACAGGTAAATATGTGCTTTAAAGCGATTTGGAGGTGTAAGTAGTTCAGGTTGATGATCTAAGGTCCGGTTACACTTCTTTTACTGACACTTTTAGCCTGGTGTAACCTCTTCAACATTAAATTACAACACATTTTGTCAGTGCAAAAAGTGTGTGAATGTGTGTGTATGTGTGTATATTTTGATCTGACAGCTGGACATTTCTCTTGTCCCCGGATTGATTCATTAGTATTAAAAATATTCACAGTATAGCGAGTAGGTTTTTGTGCCGTATTGAAAAAAATCCCAGTGCGGACATTTTGCAAATATATTACACACACACACAAATGGTATCTTGATTTAACACTTTAGAAGTGCAGTATTTTTATGAACTGAAACCACAGAAAGTATTATCCTTTATCTCCTGTATCTAACATGTACGCTCAAAACGCTTCTCGGCAGCTGACTTTAAGGCAGTTTCAGTGATCTACTATGCCTTCACAGTTGAATCATTATTACTCCCAAACACCAAAAGGAAACAATGCGGAACAGGAGACTGAAATATGGAAATAGGGAAAACGTAAATCCTCGCGGCACATTTTTTTTATCTGTAGGTTGTCTGAGTAGATTGGGATTGTTCCGACACTAAGGTCAGTAATAGATTAGATTAGATAGCACATATTTACATTTTATTTGTAATATAAACACAACCATACACAGGATGACCGACACGCAGCCAAATGTGTTTAATGACTGCTCCTTGGCATGAAATAAAATAGAAAGAATGAGAATAATAATACATAGTAAAAATGGAAATGGACAATATAAAAAATATAATTGCAACAGGAAAGTTTTTGTTAATTTAAAATAGAATTTAATGGTTTTTTTTGTAATTATTTTAATCAAATATGAGGTGGTATCAAAAAAGTTTGATACTAGTTTTGTAGGTGTTGGTGTGTAAATGTAGATATATAGAGTACTTTCTTGTAAACAGAGCTAGTCTCGAAACCTTTTGATATCACCTCGCAAGGCAGAAACGTGATTTATTTTGAGTATTCCATTAACATTCCTTGATTTATATATACCTAGTTCTTAGTGACTGTGAAGGCCGAAACATATGGTTTACACCAAATTCATTCTCCAGGTGCAGGTGGAGAGACCACTCCTACTAGGTTTAAAAAAAAAACAAAACAAAAAAGAAAGGTGCTTTATACTATCACATGTACTTATCCTTACAAATTCATACATCGATTGGCTAATCTGTTGTTTATATTTGGAAAGACTATTATTATTATTATTATTGACAATATCAGAAAAGTAATTACAAATTTGTAAAATGAAAAATGAAAAATGCAGGCATGAGGATACATGTCCACCTGCGACCTTCTCTCTTTTTTTTTTTTATGTTCTGTCTTTCATCTTCCCTTACAAGCTGCAAGGTCCTACATAACTCACTCCATCGCACGCTTTATCTACCCTTCTCAGTATCTCCGGCTCCCCCGCTGGCCCCCTACCCTGCCTGAGCTTTATTGGCACAGCTGTGTGCAGTTTGCTATTCAAAGCACACATTTCATCACCTGCCAGAGTGGAATAACGGCAAGGCTCACACTTAGGACCTAGAGGAGGTGCTGTAGACTATACATGTCTTCTCCTCAGTATGTGTGTGTTTTTTAGTGGTTTTCTGCACGTTTCCATCGTAACAGCCTTTGCGAACATGTTGAACAAGCTGCTGTCACTGTCAGTGAAAAGGCAGGTGACAAATGGACCACTTCCAACTTACATTTATAAATGGCACTATCTCTTGGTTCTGGACGGCGAAAAATCCCAGGTGGTTTGTTTAACCCTGTAATGCCCCTGATATAACCACCCTTATGTCCAAAAATGCTTTATTGAGGCTTATTTTTCTATAAAAACGAGAGCAGATAGTAGGGATTATTTTCGTAGATGCACTTTTGGGCGTAATCTGATGCAAAAGCTCGTTTTTTTGCGGCTTGAGCGAGTGTATGGAACACGTGTAATAAAATTATTAAGATGCATGAAAGGATACAGGAGTGCGTCATGACCAAAGCAGAAAGCATCAATCCCCCCTCACTTAATGTCTCTCTCTCTCTCTCTCTCTCTCTCTCTCTCTCTCTCTCTCTCTCTCTCTCTCTCTTTCTGTCTCTGTCTCGCTCCCACCTTTATATATTAATGTAATCTGTCATTGGCTTATTTGCTCAGCTTTTCTCTCGCTGTCTTTATAATTAGTTTAAGTGGGACGCTGTTTATTCGTTTCGGTTTTTATCACCGCTGTCTTATTATATTCCACCTATCTCTTCCTGCATCTGTGAAATACATCTCCAGTGATTTTATAGATTCCTAAAAAAAAAAAAAAAAAATCCTGCCGTTCTATTTTTAATAAATAGATCGCTTACTTTCATCCCCTTTCAACTCTCTGCTCGGACCGCCTACTATCTATTAATATTCATAGACAGACACCCCCCTATCCCCTGATGGACATTAATATTCATTACTAAGCTCCGTAAATTTCCAGAACATGTCAGCGTTTCTGTTGATTCAGAGATTCAGACTAGAAACTAAAATGCTTCACTGACCACACTGAATTATTTTATTTATAAATGCACAAACCTGCACTAGCACGTTCAGAAATAGTGTACCGTGCCTGTCAAAGTCTTTTATGGTTTTTGAGAGACACATTTATGTTCCTCCTATCCGTATGCGCCAACTTGGTCATTTAACAGTATAAAAAATTTACTTTGACCAAACAAATATAAAAATGTACAGATGTTACACTCTATTCTCATTAAAAAATCTTCCATTAAGCATGAATAACAGCTTTATACACATTTGGCATCTGGACAATTTCCCCAAACATTCAGCTGAAATACTATGCCACTTACAGTATGTAAAACTTGTCAAAGGTGTTCTTCACTAGTAGATTTCTTTCTGACCTTGCGATCCAGTTCATCTCAGAGCAGTTTAAAAAGATTTAGGTGTGGTAACTGGGAAGGCCATTTAATGCCCGAAAACACTCCAGCTCACTGTATGCTCTCTAATTAACTCCACACGACTATGTTTTCATTTGAAAACGCCATTTTCATTTAACCGTGCTCCATAGCGTCCACATTATCGTTTTCAATCATTTTAGAAAAGTTGCTCATCCACACTGAAACGTCTAAGAAGCCTTACGTCCCTGTACTTCGACCTGCGTCATTTCCGTCTTACCTTCATTTACATTCTGCCTCTTTGAAACTTTGTGGCAATGCGAGGACAGGCAGCATCACATGACTAAAAATGCGTCATCGATTTCAAAAACCTCAGTTTTTACAGTCCACACTGCGACGCGTGTGCAAAGCATTTTTAGATCGATCCGTTTTCAAAAATGTTTCCGTTGCATAAAAAGGCTGCTTTAGTGTGAACTGAAATCCTATTGGAGAGAAAAATGTGTTAAGCGAAAACTTATTAACGTGGACATTCAGAGCTTGGCTGTATGATTTACAGTGGCTCATTGTCTTGTATGAAGTCGGGTTCCATTGAGTTGGCTGGCGCGGAAGTATGGAATGGTAGCCATGTTGGTTCAGTATTCCTTTCACCATTTATCTTACATGTAACCTACATGTATATAAAGAGTTCTCAAAATAAAAAACAGAAAGGTTTAAAGTGGAATGTGACGTGACGTATAAATCTACTGTTATTGCCTAAGTTACAGTTTGATGAAAATTAATACAATTTAATTAACTCGTTTGTTGCATATAAACAAAAGGAACATGCATTCACTATGTGTTTCCAGACTTTTGACAGGCTCCATAAATACAGCACCAAATATAACCACAAGATATCAAGACATTTCAATATAAATGTATTTATTGTGTTTCAGTTTTTTATTCGGTGTAAAGGGGAAATTCGACTCATACACAATGAGACTGGCCAGAGATTGAAAGCACACATACACGGACACACACATCTGCAGGAACGAGGGAAAATTGTCATCTCCGCCTCGTTCTGCACTCCGGTGGGCCTCCTGCTGCTAATCGCTATCTGAACACCACTAAAAACACAGTGTTTAACAAGCAGAGCTGGATAACCAAAGAGTCTCGGACCACGCCAGTGTGTAAAATGTCGTCTTAAAAAAAAGTGCACTTGAACGTCATGACTTTGTACTGCACTACACCTTTGGCTTGCTTTGAGAAGCCGACTAGACTCATCGGTCCCTCTGTACGCCGTGACCTTTTTTTTAACCACGACCTGCACTCTTGGTTAAAAAAAAAGGAAAAGAAAAACCGTGGAGCACAGCAGGTGCTGAGTGCACAGTAATCAGTAAACGCTGGTCGCTTTTTCCTGAGGCACTTCCACTGCGCGTGCAACGGGAATCTCTTCTCCATGCCGAGTGCGAGAGCTGTGAGCTCCGAGAGGTGCTACTTTGTTGCTAAAAATACGAGGCGAGATCACAGCTTAGTTGCTGTTCACGTCAGAGAGGTTCCTCACCAGCTCGAAGGATTACAGGAGAAAAAAAAAACAAAAAAACGCACAGCATACTGGATGAGTCGGTGCAGTGGGTGAGCTGTGCACTACAATGGTTTATGTGGCATGTTACTGGGTCACATGGCACAGGAAGCATTATTATCATAATAAGCTGTCAGGGATCCACCAGCTACACTTTAACCAAACCCACCTATCACTCCAAGCAGCTCTCCTACCTACTAACCATCCGCACCTGGCACTCATCAGCCTCCACACTCCACACTATATCACCTCTGTTCCCCCACCAGCTCATTGTCCATTCTACAGTTTAGGCTGATGAACATTGTCGGTTTCTGGTACGTTGTTACGTTTCTGGTTTGGTTTATCATTGTTTTACTCTGTTTAGTTCTCAGAACTCTCTCTAGTCATAGCAGTCACCAGGTTTAGTTAAACCTGGAGTTTCGTTCTGGTTTGCTGTTTTCTGCCTTTGCCCTTTGTTATTTATTAAAAACCTTTGTGAATTGCACTTCGGTTTCCGGCATATTCTTCCGCCTGACATAAGCACAGATGAGGGAGATTTACTCATGATTTTGATTGGTCATTCAGTTTTTATTTTCTGTCAGAATTTCTGCACATATACTCTGCATATAATACTATACTCCACTATAATATACTCTACATGCGTACTATTCATGGTAATTATTGATATATTTTATTTCTGGAAGGAGTATCCACTCTCAGTGTTTTGTGCCAGTCTTGCACAGCAAGATTCTTTGTAACATGACAAACTGCTTCTTAACTGCTATTTTAAAAAAAGAATATTGTCATTTTAACATCAAGCTAGAGACGAAGAGGTGGCTGGAGAAAGACTCCACTATAACGTAAGCAATAGCAGGAAGTATCCATGGGCAACATAAAACATATCAATAGGAAGAAGGATAACGGATAAGAAGTGCATGTTGTTCTTTGATAAGACAGAAGCCAAAAGTTCAAATTGTCACGGTTTCAGAAGAATTAATTGCTCTCATTCTTAATGCAATTAAATGCTTTTAATAGGAAATTGATTGTATATGTATATATACATATACAATCAATTTCCTATAAAAAAACACCTTAAAGCATTTAATTACATTAATAAAAATTTTATTTGAAATAAATATAGAATAGAATTCACAAAAAAAGCATAAGTGTTTACATTCTAAAATTCAATAACATTGCTCAATTCATTACACATTTAATAAATGATTCATATATACAGTACATGAATAACAGTTTGCGGACAACTAAAACGTGCTTTTTAATCATCCCATTCCACATTTAGTGCCCATTTGCTGTCATAATAACCTCCACTCTTTCTGGAAGATGTTCCACTAGATTTTGGAGTGTGCTTGTGGAGATTTGTGCTCATTCAGCCACAGGGGCTTTAGTAAAATCAAGTACTGATGCAGGGTGCGGAGGCCTGGTACGCCGTTCCAATTATACATATATATATATATATATACTATATTTAGACTATTTATATATGTTTGTCCATACAGTGGAACCCGGTTATGTCGATGTCCTAGGGGGTCGCCAAAAAGCATTGAGGTAATCGATGATCGAGATAAACGAAAATCAAAATGGCGGCAATATATTAACGTGCTTAAAAATTTCTTTATGTACATGATATGCGTTAATAAATGAGAATGTGCATGCACGTGTTTTTGAAGGGTTTTTTACACAACAGCGTTGCCACGATTTGTTTGATGAAGGCATGCTATAAAAATACATACAGTACATGTTTATCTGTCAGGAATCCACCTTCCACGCCCCCTTCACCCCCCTTCAGCGTGTCAGGTGCTTTCTCAGCCGCTTTCTCTGAAGCTCCGCTTCAATCGCGCACATATGGTGCTCGTTTATCATCATCACCAGCTCCTATTTAAACTTCCACACTCTCACTGTCCGTTATTGTTGGTATATGTTGGTTCACGGCGGTCGTTGTTATCGCGCATGCGTATCCCGGTACGTGTCTTCCCACCGGCACTCTCTCAACTGCTGCGCTTTTCTTCCCAAAGCGCATCGCGGATTCCCCCCGATCCTGCCGGTGTTCATTCTATGATTTTGCTCATCCCACGTTCTCCCGTGTGCTGTTCAGCGCCGTGCTTCTACTTTCGCCTCCCGTTCATCGCATAACATTTAACAACAAAAGGCATATGTGCACTAACTAACAGCAGAGATTCACCAGTATACAATACAACACCTGTAGCAGCTGTAAGACTTGATTTTTCCGCCACTTCCGCGAGTTCTTCTGCGGCTGCACCAAGATAACCGACGTTAAATGGCAAATTTTTCCACATAACCGATAAAAAATGCTTAGAAAAAGCGAGAATTTGGCGGTTCCACTTCAAAAACGTCGACTTAATAGGGTTGTCGAGGTAACCGAGGGCGAGATAAGCGGATTCCACTGTATATAGTGTGCCTAGTTCCTAGTAACTTTGAAAGCAAAGACATATGATTCATATAATTTTCATCCTTATTAAACTATTCAGTGAGCCCCTGGGCCCTGCACACTTCTATTAGAATATAGGTGATAATTCAGAATGCATTTGTATATGAATTGGATTTTCCCTTTAAGGCACAATTATTGACAGTTTTTTCAGTTTAATAGCCACTTTGTATGAGAACCTCTTTACTTTTGGGAAAATATGTTAGGGCTTCTTTTTCGAGTGCCAGGTAATATTTTACACAGCAAATTATTTAACATATTCCAAAAAGCAATCTCAGGGTTGTGACAGTATTCTACCTTGCTAACGGCCTCAATAAGCCACTTTATTGTTTAATTTTTCTATACTGGCTGTCCAAAATAAAGTCACACACTCTAATATTTCATTGGACCGCTTTTAGCTTTGATCACAGCAGGCCGTGGCATCATTTGGAAAGCTTCTGCAATATCAAAACATTTATTCCCGTCCAGAGTTGCAGTAATGTTTCACCAAGGTCTTGTATTGATGATTGGAGAGTCGAACCACTGTGCAAAGTCTTCTCCAGCACATTCTAAAGATTTGCAATAGGGTTAAGGTCTGGACTCTGTGGTGGCCTATCCATGTGTGAAAATAATGTCTCATGCTCCCTGAACCACTCTTACAATTTGAGCCCGATGAATCCTGGAAGTGCCATCAGAGAAGAAAAAATCATTTGATAGAATAACCTGGTCATTCAGTATATTTAGGTAGTCAGCTGACCTCATTGTTTGGGCACATAACATTGCTGAACCGAGACCTGACCAACTGCAGCAACCCCAGATCATAGCACTGCCCCCAAAGGCTTGTACAGTAGGCACTAGGCATGATGGGTGCATCAGTTCATCCACCTCTCTTCTTATCCTGATGCTCCAATCACTCTGAACAGGGCAAATCTGGACTCATCAGACCACATGACCTTCTTCCATTGCTCCAGAGTCCAATCTTTATGCTCCCTAGCAAATTTAAGCCTATTTTTCAGATTAACCTCACTGATAAGTGGTTTTCTTAAGGCTACACAGCTGTTTAGTCCCAATGGCTTGAGTTCCCTTCACATTGTGCATGTGGAAATGCTCTTGCTGTTTTTACTATTAAACATAGCCATGAGCTCTACTGTTGTTTCTTTACAATTTTATTTCACCAAAAGTTTGTGATCACCGATCACGATCATTCAAGATTTTTTTCCGACCACATTTCTTCCTTGAAGATGATGGTCCCCCAATATCCTTCCAGTTTTTAATGATGCTTTGGACAGTTCTTAACCCAATTTTAGTTTCAGCGATCTCCTTAGATGTTTTCTTTGTTTGATTCATGCCAATATTGTAAACCTTCTAAAACCTTGTTGCCAGCTGAAACATAATCATCCATGCAGTAATTATCCAATAGGTGGCTCTTACCTATTTGCTTAGTTAAATCCAGGTGGTGACTTGTTGGACAAGCAGTGTATAAAACAAAACACATTTTTTTCTCCCTTGTATAAGCACTTCTTTGGCTTTCTGGCTCATCCGGAGACCTTGATTGCAAATGTGGAGCTGTTGTAGTTTTGAATTTGCATTGTATAAATATTTTTGTAGAACTCTCAATAGACTTGATCTGTGAACAAGTAACCTTTTTTTTCAATGTACATACCTCACACAGAACAGTGGACTGTGTCAAAATACTCATTTGCAGTACTACGCTGAATTCTGTATCTAGAGAAACACCTTAGAAAAACAAACCAAAATGGTGCTGAATGTTGTATGCTTTGGCACGAGAAGATAAAACACGTGAATGAATTGAGTATCCTGTATTTTCCAAGATTCCCGAATATCTAAATCCTAGAATATCCTGGTTTGGATTTGAACTAAGATATTTGGATTAGACGTGACTTGGAGTTCACTACAGAGGGAAAAGAGGCTCCATGTGGCACTGAAGCAGTAGCAAGAAAGATGTGTTTGTGTGAGTGTGTGTGAACTTGGTGCCGCGGCTTTAAATATAGATCAGAGCGAGCGTATAGGTTGCCGTTGTGCAGAAGGTGGGTGACGCCCACACTGTTATACAATGGCTATTGCGTAATTGTGAGAAGTCGCCTACTAGTGTCTCCCCCTTCCTCCAATATTTTTACATTTTTCATCCTTTCTCGTCAGCTTCAGTTTCACAGTTTTGCACACACACGCAAACAAAAAAAAACACAGTCCTGCCTGTCATTGTCTGACCTGGATATGTTCCACAAGCTCCTTCGAGATAATATCCATTGTTAAAAGCGCTATACAAATAAAATGAATTGAAAAAATTTAATATGTCTCATATACTGTACAACAACTTCTTTCTTCATCTGTGTCAGTGAGATTGTTGAATTTCAAATCGGCTATAGACGGTAGACTCCGGAATAATCATGAGCTCGGATGCGTTTCGTTTTACATTCGGTCTCTTCCTCTGTGTACTTCATGTGCTGTCGCTGTAGCGATGTATAACAAAATTATACTTAGTCTTCTTTTTCCGGCTTCTCCCATTAGGAGTCACCACAGCGAATCATCCGTCTCCATACCCCCCTGTCCTCTACATCTGCCTCTTTCACACCAACTACCTGCATGTCTTCCCTCACCACATCCATAATCCTCCTCTTTGGTCTTTCTCTTTTCTTCCTTCCTGGCAGCTCCATACAGTTTTTACTGACCACTTCAGATGTCTTCTGCAAGAACATTCCTACAAGAGATAAATGCTTTTTTCTTTCAGTGTCTTATTTTTGTTGTCTATGCATTTAAACCTTCAAATAATAAAAAGTAAGTGAACTTCCTCTGACCTTTTGTGCTGGTTTGATTGTACTCACTGGGTTTTATTTTTTCTGGCCCTGAGCACACGTTTCTCCCATTTAAGGATCTGATTATTGATATTAGCAGCTCCAGCATGAGCAGTCCCTCGTTACTGTCTCAAGGTCCAGTACAGACAGATATTGACACATCACAGTTGCTTTTCCTCCTATTTAAGACTTGGTACTTTGCAGGTTCTCGGCATGATGACAGGTTCTTCAAAGAATATGGTGTCTGTCTGACACATGCATGTTCCTTTTAAAGAGTTACTTTCACCGAGCAAATATATTAATGTCCAGATGTTATACTTTATTCTCATTGAAAAATCCTCTCTTAGCATGAATAACAGCTTTACACACTCTTGGCATCCGAACAGTTTGTTTCTCTAGACATTTACCTGAAATACTTCACTGTGCCTCTTGTAAAACTTGTCAAAGCTCTTCACTAGTTGGAGATTTCATTCTGACCTTTCGATCGAGTTCATCCCAGAGCAGTTCAATAAGATTTAGATGTGGTGACTGGGCAGGTCATATATATATGATAGATAACAGTCCACCCCACTGTTTGCTCTCGAAATAACTCTTACAGATCTTGGACATATGCTTTAGCATATTGTCTAGTTGTATGGTGACGTAATGTGATTTAGCCGTAGTCTAGACGGAATTGCATGGTTTAGAAGTATGGAATGGTAGCCATGTTGGTTCAGTAAACAACCTCAAGTTTTCAAAATAAACCCAAATCATTAAGCGTCCACTGCCATGTTTGATTGTGTGTATGAGGCAATCTGATAAAATCTTCATCTCTGTTTTCCATCTTAGATAACTTCTTCTGTTAAAGTCCGAAATTTCACATTTGGACCTGTTTATAAAGCGTTCTTCAGTAATTCACTGTTTAATTCTTGTCTGTTTTGTTGCATATAAACAATAGAAACAGGCATGTGTCTCAAAAACCATAAAAGACTAGGTGTTTCCGCACTTTTGCAGACTCTTTGCAGTACATGGAGCCAAAGCATGTTAAAAGGGGACCTTTTTCAAAATGAAAATATGAATACATTTTAAAAGCGTTTATAGACCTGTAATAATAATGTAGTTTTAACGATTCAATTGGTAAAGAAGATTTTTCATACAATTTAGCTGTTTTATGGCTACTCTTTCTGCATTTCACTGTCCTGGTAATATTTGTTCAGTTTCCAGAAGACATAGATTGGTTGAATATTCATATTAGACATGCATTGGTTAGCTATCTAAGAGCCTTGCTGTCACGACACTGGCAGCTTTATGTAGCAAACATAAAGAAATTAGAACATCTGTAAACTCTTGACTATAACTGTGATAAAAATACAAAAATCTATCAAATTATCTAGAAATATTTGAAGCTGTATGTATACCACAGATGGAAGTTCGAATAGCAGTTGGCACGGAAGTTTCCAGAAGGTGTGCCTGGCAGCAACATTAGCCAAATGTAGAAGGGAAGCAAAGAGGCTGCCAAAGCCACAACTGGAGCGACAAGTGTGTTTGTGTGTGTACAATCCACCCTGGGTCTTGGAGTCAGAACACACGCTTCTATCTGTCTATCTGTCTGTCTGTCTGCTGGACGGCGAGACAGTGTTCAGTAATTCGATATCATGTGACTGCACAAACAGGAACATCCTGTAGAAAGCAACTTTGTGTAACTCCTTCTTGCCTGCAGCAAATTCGTCTCCTAGACTGTTTCTTTACTGAGTTTCTAGTTTTGTATGCATGTGTTTGTGTGTGTGTGTGTGTGTGTGTGTGTGTGTGTGTGTGTGTGTGTGTGTGTGTGTGTGTGTGTGTGTGTGTGTGTGTGTGAGTAGGAGGGTGCTGAGACAGAAAGGGCATCTAGGTGTCAAGGAGCTTTCAGTTGCATAGTATTTACATATTCCGAGGCAGAATAAACAACATTGAATGTCCTAGCTTTGGTTACAAAAAGTCAAGATCTACACGTACACCTGCTAAAGAGCTCTGACCTCAACCCGCATAAGCACACTCCAAAATCTCATGGAACATCTTTCCAGAATATTGGACGATATTATAACAGCAAATGGGGACTAAATGTGAAATGGGATGTTCAAAAGGCACATACTAATCTTATGATCAGGTGTCCACAAACTTTTGTATAGTGTATTTAGATACATTTACGTTTATAACATTTGGCAGCCGACCTTATTAGGAGCAACTTACAATTACAGTAATACCACGGTACTCGTCGTTAGTTCGTTAAGGAACTCGTGACTAATGCTGAAACTGACCAATACCCAATCAGTATTTTTTTTTTTCAGTACTTTACTGTATAAAGAATAAAGAAAATGCATTAAAATATTTTAAACCACTTGACCCATGATTTAGGCTTAAAATGCACAGGAAGCACAAAAGAGGACTCTCGGGCACTCTATGGCTCTTTTCACGAGCTAACATGAGACTCCTCGTGAATCGGTTTTACCACGAGATTGAATCGCTCACGAGTTTCATCGCGGGAGTCAGCGTCTGGTTCCGAGATTGATGAGTGCCGAAAAATTTTTCAGTTGCTATAACGATATAATTGCTATGACGAGTACCAATTTGTACCTAATACCAAAGTATTACTGTACCTTATTTATACAAAATTGAGCAGTTGAGGGTTAAGTTCCTTTATTAAGGGCTTAGGAGTGGCAGCTTGGTTTAAACTCATAACCTTTTGTTTATAAATCCAACATATTAACCACTGTTTCATGTAGTGGATAGAAAGCCACTCAGGAGTGCCGCTAAACTGCTCAGATTAGTAAAAAGGCTTCCTGCAAATAAAGACGAGTTTAAAATGGCCGATCATTGTACAGATATCGTGTAATGTAGGAAACGTAACTAAAAGTTTATATCACTACGATTTGATCACGCAGTACTTATACAATACGGACAATATGGCTGTGCAGCTAATGCATTGGAATGCTAGCTCTTTTAAATCCAATTTGAATGCTTTTATCAGGAATTTTACCTCAGGCGATTATTTGGGCCTAATCAGAGTACTGAATAAGGTCTAGCCTTGTCGTAGTATTATATATAACACACGTCTTACTATTCTTGTAGAGACCTCCAACCCGTTTTCTTTGTGTATATCAAACAGATGTTCCTGAAAGACGGCCCCTAAAATCCCCCACACACACAGCAGACATTGTGTCTCATGTATCCAGAAGCCATGATAGTCATACAGTATATACACTAACAAGCACTGAGACTCCCTAACACAGTCACACACTTACCCAAACACATAAATAAACACAGAGCCTCAGATTTACACACACACTTATAAATCTTTATCTCTCACACATATACACACACACACCGCCGGCTCCCCATGCCTGAGCTGCACGTCCCTGCTGTAGTGAGGAGGTTTCGAGTAAAGAGCGTGGGAGTATGGCAGTTTTATTGCTGCCTTGGACTTTCTGCAACGCTGAGCATCCAGCACCGTGTCAAGCTGAACACAGAGGGGGTGTGTGAGCGTGTCTGTGCATGAGCGCCTGTTTTGTGTGTGTATTTGATTTGCATAAGACTGCTGGATTTGTGATTCTTGTTCTGCCGATTCTCTGTATGTGTGTGAGGAGGTGGAGCAGCTCACACTGACTGAGAGCGAGTAGTTCGGTTTCAGCTGTGAGAAACGTCTCGATGCTGATGCATCGTCCCAGGCTATGGCTCATTAACAGTGACGCGTGTCATTTCCTCCAGCCCGCCGAATACCCATTCCTCGTTCCTGCCCAAAGTGGATTAAGTGCTCCGGTTGGTGCATTGTGTGCCGGGCTATTAGTCAAACCCAGGACAGGTCTAATCTATCAGACATACACGCCGAGTGAACTGATTACCCCTCTCCATAATCTCACGGGGGCTACAAAAACCCCGCGTTCCAGCTCTCGACCATTGACCCTAATGATCTCTGAGGCTTTAATTCCGCAACAGAGACATATCGGATGACTAGTAACCAAAAGCACATGGAGACGTGCGGACATTTCCTGCATTGCTTTCGGAAAAACCACTGACCGCCCTCGAAATTGTTTGCAGATGAGAGTTGACCCAGGCACGTAGACACGGCCCAGATCTTAACGCTCTTCACATAACCAGATGACAAGCATGGGGTTTGAGATTACAGAATAGGAGGGTGTGTGTGTGTGAGAGAGTGATATATAAAGAGAAAAGAATGTAGGGGAAAATGTGCATGAGGCACAGGTGTGTATGACTCAGGTCTCTGGACTGAATCATTTGATACGTCCTGTTAAAACGTATTATTTATTTTTTTTCCACTCGAGACTCACAGTGCTTCTGTAAAACTGCTACAGATGATATATATATATATAAAAGGTTTTTGTGCACACAGGCTGCTTTGAGGACGAACTCAAGGTTTGGAAAGCCGAATCTCGATTGATTAGATTGCATATTTTGAGCAGGAGCACTGGGTTGTAAAAGTACTCTCAGGTACTCATGATCTTAACATTTAAACTGGATCTTGACACAGATGTAGTGGAGTGAAGACCATGTCATTCATTTTTTTTTCTTTTTGATACCTTTTCATGTGTTTTATACAGTGTCTGAGAACCGACATGCACATTAAATGGAGCAGGTGTCTGTAGAGCCCTCTGCTGGCTGTAAAGAAAACTGCACCAAACATTAAAACAAAAAAATGAAAGCAGGACTGAATCATTTTTAATTTCCAGACCATATCTATTAATGTATATTTTTCCATTTCTAGTGTCCTACATGACAATTGAAGCCGTTACATCTTTTCAAACTGCTATTTGTGCTACATCACAAAGCTATCTATCCTCTTCTGCATACCTGAGCCCATTATTCGTTAGTGACTCTCTGACACACAAGGTCGTATTTTCATTATTTTTGTTGTCTCAGATTCCCAATTCAGGCTGTGGCATCATTAGGATTGTGTCAGGATTAGGGATGCAAAAGGGGCAGAAATTTTTGGGAAACTTTCCAGAAGTACTTTTCACAAGAACCTAATATGGGAAAATTGGAAAATTCGAAACTACAGGAATTTATAGAAATCTGGGGACGTTTATATAAACTGTATAAGGTCATATGCTGACACGCATGCATTATAATACAGATTTTAAAAGAATTACATTTTTCACTTTGATTTAATTGTAAGTAGAACTGGAATAAATACTCCATAATCAGCATTTTGCTAAAACAAACTAGAACCTAATATATACAGTACTGGTCTAAAGTTACTATTTGTTATGTTTTTGAAAGCTGTCCATTTAATCAATTTGATCATATATGATCAAAAAGACAAAACAAAACATTAATATTGTGAAATAATATTATTATTATAGTTGCTGTTTTATTATACTTCAAAATATAATGTATATTATTAATTTTGATCAGCCATTACACTAGTCTTCATTGTCACATGATCCTTCTGAAATCATCCTAATATTTTGATTTCTCATCAGTTTTGTAAACAGTTTTGCTGCTTAATATATATATTTTTATTGCAACCATAGACAGGATAAAATCATGAACTACACTACCCATAAGCCCCTGCAGGCCACATTACTGATAAGCTATCCTTGTCACCCTTACTCAGCACACCATGGCTCCATGGTCCTTGTTGTTGTTTTGCTCAGGTTCAGGTTTTTTGGTTTTCTCATCTGTTTTATTTTGCTTAGGGTTTTGTTTCTTGTTCTTTGTTCCATTGTTTGGTAAATTTGCACTTTGATTAAAATGATCTACACTTGCATACACTTATGTTCATTACATAATAGATTGGAAGTCATCTCTAGATGACCAATTGGACGCTTTTTTTTTGTTTGGACAATCAGGGAGAAATACGCCTAATACTAAGAAGAAAAGAAAAACATCCACCTCATGTTTCTTGTAAAGAGTGTGCGTGTTACTGTATATTACCAAAATCTTAATTTAAAATGAGATCACTTTCAGGTAGGGCTATCAATCGATTAATATATTTAATCGCGATTAATCGCATGATTGTCAACTCGTGATTAACCGCAACTTAATCGCACAATTTTATCTGATATAAATGTACCTTAAATTAATACTTTTCAAGTTTTTAATCAAAATGCGCTAGACAAATATGGCTGCCTTATGCAAATGTATGTTTGTTAAAATATTCTTGTAAATGTTTTAATGAAATTATGGTGTTTTCATTTACGTAAATCATCACACCAAACAAAATTTTTTCTTTGTTTCCACACGGACGGTTTTAATTGCCGGATGTGTGCATCATGGTGGATTTTGGTGCTTAATTTGAGACTTGGTGCATCAGTAAAACAAATGTTAAGTGATAAAAAAAAAAATTCTGTGGAGTTTTTATTGATTTCTTTTGTATATCTGAGTAAATAAAGGATGTCGGGAATAAATGTGTGTTGCGTTGAAGGTTTTCTTTTTGTATCTTTTATATTTCTTTATTTATATTTTTTATAAACATGGTCACAGAAATGCACGTAGCATTAATCTCGTTTTAATATAATTAGTGCCGTTTAAATGAATTTGCGTTACTAAGGTGGTTTTACAGCCCTACTGTACTTTCAGGTAAAAGTCCAAGATATTAAGAATAACCTCATCAAATAATACAAAACTTGGCTATTCAGTAGTCAGGATGATAATACACAGCTCAAATTAAAAGACGAGTAGTGACTATGACTTAAAGGGTTATACAAATAAGATGCTGAGACACCAGTATTATAGGAGAGTCATGAAAATAGTTTTAGGTTTGGGGATTGCATAGTTGGCAGCCTGGGGAAATTTCTGTGCAGCTCTTCTCAGCTATGCTCAGTAAAGCAATTTTATTTGCCAGATCTGTGGACTTTATTTTGGAAAAAAAAAAAAAAACATCTGGCGACTGTCCTGCAATAAGTACGCTCTGAGAACTGGTTTAGTTTACGCATCAGAAGTTCCTCCTGCATAAGCTGATGTTCACTACGACTAAACTGATCATTACTGTTTACAACCACCAATCACTGATCACCACTGTTCACGACAACCAATCACTGGCTACCACTGTTCACGACAACCAGTCACTGATCACTACTGTTCGCAACAATCAATCCAAGATCACCATTTTCCACAACTACCAATCACCACTGTTCTCATTTTCCTCAACAACCAATCACATAAACCCCCACTAAACACCATTTTTTGCCTCAGATGCTCACTTTTTGGTCTTAAATTTAAACACTCTATTTAATCACACTAAAATTAAACACGTCTGTACTCTGTTACTCTCGATTTTTTTTTCTTTGCGTTTTGTAAATTAAATACATAAGTTATAAATCATAATGTATGACCTTTTATTCAGAAGGCCATGAATAGATCTGCAGTTTTCTTTTGAATTCTCATACGCAAAATTACAGTTTACAGATTACTGTTCTACACATATGCAAATTAGTTGATGACATCATACGGTGGCTTTGGGACTTTTTTGAGCATGCGTGAGCCACCTTTGTCTGTGCCAAGTCGTATTTGGTGATGTGAGTGTCCCGGGGCAGGAGCAGCAAACTGTATCCGGTGCACACTGTAATCCTCTGGAACTGAACTCTTTTACTTAAACATGGTCACTGATACTCAGGATAACACTAATATATGCGTGCACATGGTCAGACTTGCATGGTACACGCACACACATGCACACACTCTCACACACACTCCCCCACACGCACACAAATACACACACACACACACAGACTCAGGGATTGTAATTAATCCTCCTGCTGTGTCAGGCTGTGACTCATCACACACACATACGGCAAGCCTCGCGTTGCTAGAGTACACACAATCCTGCTTAACAGCTTCTACACATACACACATACACACACCCTTACACACACGTACGCGCACACACAGGCCGTGTTTCTGCTTTGATAACCAGGGAGGGAGTGTACTGACAGACTCACTACACATACATGCATACACACTGTTACTGTTTGTTCCTCCCACGCATGCACACACACACACACACACACACACACTCTCACACACACACTCTCACACACACACACACAGATAAGCTTTGTATCAATTGTCCTGTGCATGTAAATGAGTCGTGTGTGAGCACATGGGTGTTATCCAAAAATTTTAGCCACAGAGGTTATAAATAGTCAGTCATTGTGTGACTGAACTTGGGTGTATTTATTTTATCCTGCAGACATTCATTTAAAAATATTTGGTTTTCATATGAATACAGGTCATTAGTTCGGAAAACAAATTGCAGAAGATTATTTTTCACACTTACAATCATAACTCCTGCTCCCCCTACAGGCTGAATCGATATCAGTGATCAGTGAACTTTTAACTGTCAAACAAATATATATAAATATATAAGGATCGATCAAAAATAAAGGATAAGAACTTAAAGCCCAGGACACAACAAGCTGACAATAGTGCAAGTTTGCTTTATATATTCACTGTTCTAGCGCTTCCTGTTTTCCTGTTTGGATGCCGAATACAGACTACTGCCACCTGTTGGTATGAGAGTGCTATGTTCTTTCATGCAAGCGCAGAACGTACACGCTAGTTGGCTGTCGGTTGTAGTCTGTCCAGTGTGTTCGCAAATGCGAAGCCAATTTGCAGCACAATCGGCCGATGCTGATTAATGAAAAATGCTAGGAATTTCTATCACTATCTAAATCTCTAGCACTGATGTCTGATCTCTGTCACTTATATCAATATTTATTAGTTTTATTTTTTTTTTTTAATTTTTTTTTTACAAGTGACAGTAAGAAGGTTTCGCGAATGGAGGTAATAAAGCATGAGATTACATCGTTTTAGCAAGGAAATGTCTTAAATAATGAGCACGTTTTTTGTCAAGCATCCGTGCACCCTGATGAAAGCTGTGTTTAATGCTTGAGCGTCTGTTCGAGTAACAGCGCTGGGCCACAGGACGACCCCCGATACAATTTGTAACTTATATCTGAACAGTGGCTCTGAGCGAGATGTCAGACTATCAAAAATCTTTTTCCATTTAGTGTTGCGTGTGCTGGATTTTACCCACGGATATTCACAGAGACCTGTATTACACACGGTGGAGGGTCTTTCCCGTAGGATTACGTCTTTCCCATAGAATCAGATTCATTTTCATTTTTTACTTTGGAGATCTGCTGTAAATATGCCTACATTACATTTAATGTTATACACTATATAGACAAAATTATACATATGGGGTTCTTCCGAAAACTGCGTTACATTTTTCCTTCACATGAACTCAAACCTGGTCCAGCATGTGCCTAAAGCCAGCTCCATAAAGATACATTGGTTTGAGTGGAAGATCTTCAGTCACCTGCTATAGAGCTCTGACCTCATCCCGATTGAACACATTTGGGATGAATTAGAACGCTGCCTGCACCATAGACCTCCTCGCCTCACAAACATCAGCACCTGTCTTTATTAACACTGTTGTGGCTGAATAAATACAAATCTTCTCAAACACACTTAAAGATCTAGTGAGACATCTTCCAAGAAGAGTGGAGGTTATAATTACAGCAAACAGACTAAATGTGGAATGGCATTTTCAAAAAACAAATACAAATCTCGTGTCCACAAAAATCTTTTCTCCATATGGTGTAAATGCTAAATAATCTGACAAGATATCATATTTGGCTATTAACAAGGATAGCTAACTTAGCAATTTTTTTAAAACATAAAATTATCCAAAAATATTTACATTCGTTTTTGCAAAAACTAACATTACCTTTTAGGTACAACAAACGCAATTAAACAAAACTTTAATATTTTGAATCATACTATATCATAAATATCATTTAATAAATATAGTTTAATTCTCAGAACATTTTGATTTACTTAAAACATTATGTCTTTTATAATATTTTTTAGGGAATATACATTTTCTCAATTACATTTAGATTTTTTCTGGACAACATAATGGCAGTCAAGCACCAGGCTATGTAGCTAATATATGTATGTATAGTTTCCCTTTACCCACACATAACCAACAATTACAATCCTAGCTTTTTGATTGTGTTGTCTCTGAAGCATAAAGGCATTCATTGCAGCCTCACAGCACATCTTGAAAGCGGCTCGGCATATTTGTGTTGTGCGTGCGCATGTGTGTGTGTGTGTGTGTATGTGTGTGTTTGTGCAGTGAGGTAAGTAGCTTGTTTTGGCTTTGACTTCTTAATCATGTTTGTGTCTGCTTGCAGCAGACCACAGCAAAGCAAGCTTGTGTTCTGTAACCATGCAACCAGATCTTTATGTGACCGAGTTACCAGGCAACTTAGTGTCTCAGCAGTGAGCTAACGCCGGAGCATTGGCTGTGTTCACTGGCTGTCCTGCTTCTCAGGCCACATGTGGAATTGCTTCTATGTGGAATCGCTAAAATGTAGCTGTATGTTCCTTGGTTTCCTTTAAACCAAATCCATGGTCTCGTGGTATAAGATGGTATAAGATGGTATAAGATATTAAGAACAAAGTATGTTAAAGTATAAGAGAAGATGTAATCTGGTCTAAAAGTCAAACTGGTAAAATACCACACCTCATCACCTAGGTTTTCCTTGAACAAATTCACTTATGCTAGGTTGTTTCTTTCCTAAAAAAAAAAAAAAAAAATTTAAAAATTATATATATATATATATATATATATATATATATATATATATATATATATATATATATATATATATATATATATATGTATATATTAAATTAAGCAGCATTTGTGTATGCAAGGTGATGCAATTTGTGTAAATCAACATTTGTATTGTTTTTAATGATAATTGCAGATGGCAAGTTGACAACAATGCTTGAAAAAATCAAGTATATCAAATATAATACAACATTGTTTCGCAATTTTTGTAAAAAAAAAAAAATAATTCAGTTGTGGAGATATAAGCATTTGGAATATATAATTAATTTAATTTTGTATAATAATTAAATGATTTATGCATAAATTAAACATACAAATACCTTAAAAACAAACATTTGAAAACAAGTAAATCATGTTTGAAAACAGATAAGTTACTGTTGTAGTAGACAAATGCTATAAAAAAGAATGGAACGAAGAAACACAGCTAACAGGCTTAATAAAAAAGATTAAAAATAATGCACTGGTGTACAAATGCATAATCATTCGCAAGTTGATTGCGCAACCTGAACCGGAACAGATCCAGTGCGACTGTCCCGAAGTTACAAACAAACACTTTACACAATGGCACTTTATCAAACTATTCTATTTTCACATGATGAGGATTATACAGATGTTTGTACTCTCCGCCATTTTGCGATGTTATCTTGCCGTCACGCTAACCCGTAACTTGAGCGGCCCAACTAATCGATAACGTCATTTGTTGACAACGAACTTCATTATCGATTTTAATGATTAGTTGTTGCAGCCCTGTAACGAAGCTAGCTAGACATCAGCGGCGATAAAATTAGCTAATCTTAGTCTACCTGAACAGAGAAAATCAAATAAAGTCACCTGAATTTTTTAATGTATGAGAATGTGACTGAGGACTCTATGAAAAATAAAGTTGGTTGAACATATTGAATAGCATTGCTCAATATTTTCAAATGTAAGTTTTGGTTTTACCCTGTATGTGCTTTTACATAGTATTTACATCCTTCTTGCACCCTTTATATCCTTTTTTTCCCCCTTGTACTATAGATTTGCTATAGACACAGTATGTGTGAACGAGTGAAGCATTGTTTATGCTGTGAAGGCTCACAAAAGGCCCAACAAACTCACCGACTTTACACTCAACCTTATACTCAGGAAATGAGCTGGAATAATGTGTTCTTGCTTGTTTTTAGGATGGCATTGAGGATTCGAGAACAGCACCTCCTGTCTGACAGAAAACTAACTGCAGTATTTAAACAGCATGTACACAGTTTGACAGCTAATTTGACAATGTTTGGACGGACTCTCTCTCTCTCTCTCTCTCTCTCTCTCTCTCTCTCTCTCTCTCTCTATCTCTATCTCGCTCTTTCTCTCTCTCTCTCTCTCTCTCTCTCTCTCTCTCTCTTTCTATCTCTCTCACTCTTATATTTCATGTGCCTAGGTTTCTGTTTGCACACATCTTTTCGGTTTTTGTATGTGCCTGTTCTCAAAGTCCGAATGCGACAGAACAGCAAAAAATCGCATATGTCTTTCTGCCCTAGAATTAAATAGTCATGCCATGTTTGGTGTCTTGTGCTTGTTTCTTGCATTTCTTTGCATGGGGATGGGAATGTAGGTAATGGAAATCCGTCGAAAGTAGAATGATTTGTATACTCCATACAGAAAAATTTCTGACATACATTAGAACTGATAAACACAAATAAATTTTTTGACAGCAGAGCTTGAAAGCTGTGACATACTAGGATGGGCAGCCATCTTGGATAAGTTTTGGAGAAGCTGTCCTGGGCTCCGCCTCCTGAAGTTTAAGCTCGTTCAAGTTTTCAGCAGGAGACGGAAAAGTGATCCTCGGCCTGCTGGATTGAAGCTTTTCGTCAAACAATAGCCGATCGTAACATACACCGATGGTCTGAACGGCTTTGTATAATTGCTGGACAATGGTGTTGGTCAACCCAGACTTAGAGGTTGTTCCAGAGCGGCGTGGTAACTCGATAGACGCGGTGCTATCTGCTTACCGCTGCTTTTGTTCTGATTGTTCTGTTAGCGCAGGCTGGGGACGTGACTATCTCTGCATCAGACTGATGCCACAGAGACAATAAGCACGGCACGACGCAGCGTACTGCTGAATAACGCTTCTCCAGTTAACCTGGAAGAGATTTCCGTGTTTATTTCGCTCTTAGACGGGGCAACATATGTGCTGTTTGAACAGAGAAGCAGGTTTTGAATGCTAATAGACATTTGAGATTGCCCGTTATGACTTTGACCTTGCTGTGATTTATTTGGTGTAACAGGAACAGCATGTAGGACATAAACAATTAGAAATACCACACATCCAGCCGAGAGCGGCGTACCGTCGAGGCTTGCTTCAAACATAAATAAAGCCTTATTACGGTGTTGTGCGAGAGAGAAAAAATTAGGGTTAATAGCGAGAATCTGGGGAGCTCCTTTTTAGCGCCTGAGTGCTCGAGTACAGTTGTTTCTCACGATTAAAATCCTGGTGAAATAATCACTTCGGCTGCGAGGTGGATTTGCTTGTGTGTGCTAGATATGGATTTTCCCTGGCTGGCCACATTGCTTCTGCACACACTGGAAGGTTGTAGTCATCAGGTCTTGGCTGGGAAGATGAGCTCACGCCTCGCCCCTCAGCGACTCCTCTATTGATCTTGTCTTTAGAGCTGTTGTAGTAATGATGTCATCTCTCTCCTACTCCACCACTCCCTCACTGACACACTTACAGTCTGACCTTGAGTGCCGTAAAGCTTGGAAATGGGAAATGTTTGTGTTTGTATTCTGCAATGTATTCTGCTCTTCGTGAGGGCCAAACTCAAAGGAATGCATATCGTCGGAATTATAGGGTAGTGCCCTTGCAAATACAAAATGCAGTTTTTATTGCTATTGCTCTCTCTTACTCTCAGCCTCTTTTATTCAGTCTCTTTCTTTCTCTCTTTTTTTTTCTATAACTAGTTATCTCTCTCTCTCTCTCTCTCTCTCTCTCTCTCTCTCTCTCTCTCTCTCGCTTTCAGTATCTCTCAATCTTTCAGTCTTAATTTCTCTTGCTCTCTTGATCGCTTTTAGTCTCTCTTTCACTCTCTTTCAAACTCTGTCTCTTTTAGTCGATTTCACACTCTTTAAGTCTCTCTCTCTTTCAGTCTCTCTCTCACTTTTTTCAGTCTCTCTCACTCTCAGTCTCTTTCATTCAGTCTCTTTTTCTCTTCTCTCTCTCTCTCTCTCTCTCTCTCTCTCTCTCTCTCTCTCTCTCTCTCTCTCTCTCTTTCAGTGTCTCTCAATCTTTCAGCTCAATTTCTCTCGCTCTCTTGATCGCTTTTAGTCTCTCTTTCACTCTCTTTCAAACTCTGTCTTTTTTAGTCGATTTCACACTCTTTAAGTCTCTCTCTCTTTCAGTCTCTCTCTCACTTTTTTCAGTCTCTCTCACTCTCAGTCTCTTTCATTCAGTCTCTTTTTCTCTTCTCTCTCTCTCTCTCTCTCTCTCTCTCTCTCTCTCTCTCTCTCTCTCTCTCTCTCTTTCAGTGTCTCTCAATCTTTCAGCTCAATTTCTCTCGCTCTCTTGATCGCTTTTAGTCTCTCTTTCACTTTCTTTCAAACTCTCAGTCTCTTTTAGTCGATTTCACACACTTCAAGTCTCTCTCTCTTTCAGTCTCTCTCTCACTTTTTTCAGTCTCTCTCACTCTCAGTCTCTTTCATTCAGTCTCTTTTTCTCTTCTCTCTCTCTCTCTCTCTCTCTCACTCTCTCTCTCTCTCTCTCTCTCTCTCTCTCTCTCTCTCTCTCTCTCTCTCGATCGCTCTTTCTCTCTCAGTCAGTGTGTGTATGTTTGTGAGTGATTGTTCATGATAGAGCAGGGTTGACATCCAAAACCACACACTTCTAAAGTGAACACTAGCCATTAGTCTGAATCTGATGAGATGATTCTGTACATCAGCTTTGTGGTTTTGGGATAAAGTCAGCGACAGAAACAGAGATAGGAATCACTTCCAGGGATCACTCTGAAAGCATCATTTAATTTTCAGCGAATTTATTTTCAACAGTTTCACCAAACTCATGCAGGACGACATTAATAATGACACTAATCGCACTCAAACTACATGAAGAAAAGAGACCAATATGCTTGACCATCAGCGGATCCTTAGTGGAACTGATAGATTAGATGCACAAAATCTAGTGAAACATCTTCCCTGAAAAGTGGAGGTAAGTATAACAGTAAATGGGGACTAAATGTGGAATCGGATGTAGTAATTAGTGACTTGGTTTTTTGAATCCTGTCCTTAAAAATTAACACATTTTTTTTTGGTCATAAAGCAAAATTTGACATTATGAGGTGGTATCAAAAGGTTGTAATGGTGCTAACCGGTGCTATTCTGACCGTGTGTGTTATCATGTCTTCATCATAGAGCAGCCCTGAAATTCTGTGTGAAACTTGGCAAATTTGCCACATAAATGTTAGATATGACTTATGTTTGACATACGGCGATGCTGCAACGAGTTGTTCGAGGTGCTTTGAGTAGCACACATGCTTTAAAAGCGAAAGAACGTTACTGGAACACGACTAGAGATCAGGAAGACCTTCAAAGATATGCACATCCTGTAAAAAATTTACAAATCACTTATTAAAATGACTCATTCTTCGGAGTCACTTAAGACTCAAATTTAATGAATCGTTCATGTACGACCCATCACTAATTGCATGTTAAAAAAGCTCATACCAGTCTTATGATCACATGGCCACAATCTTTTGTCGATATAGTGTATGGGATGTGTATGGGGTGTTGTTGGAATGAAATGCTAATTATTATTTAAATCTGTTACAAAATATTTGCAAAAGAATTAAAATTCACATACAATTATGAATAAAGGTGATAACAGGCTCTGATATGTAGAGTAGACAGATGTCAGGTTCCTGTTTACACTGCTTAGAGGAAGGTTGAAAGACTATTGAGATGTGTGTGTGTGTGTGTGTGTGTGTGTGTGTGTGTGTGTGTGTGTGTGTGTGTGTGTGTGTGTGTGTGTGTGTGTGTGTGTTTTTGCCTTATTCACCTTGTTTCTGTTGTAGCTGAAGCGTGCTTGCATGGAGGTTTTTATTTTTTTCCAGTATTTCATTTCCTTCACACTTGATTTCATCGGAGCGATTTGGGTTTGAGTGATATGGTGTGGTTCCGCTTTGTTCTATTTCCTTACTCCACTGGAACAAAAAAAGTGGCATAGATGGCTGGAACATGCTCTGCCTTCCAGTCTGTTTTCAGTGTCGTTTACATTTTCAATTACACAACTTAAGCCCCCAGTTGGCTTGTATATTGGAGCCATTTGAGGCATTCCTAAAAATTGGAGATAAAAGAAACCTGTCTCTTTAAACCTTGTGCACCCAGACTGTGGTGGACTGTAGGGCAGGAGAAGCAGGGCCCACAACAGCTGTTGTCTATTGTAGACATTTCTGAGGTATGTTACTGTGGCTTAGTTGCTGAATGGCTGGAAAAGGGAAAAAAATGAATCGAGGGTAAGACATTTTTTTCTGACTGTGCCATCTGTCAGACACTGGACAACAGCTGAGGGAGCAAGCTGCCGAGAGACCAAAAGGAGAAAGCGCAAAAAGCGCAGGAGCTCATTTCTACAAATACTGTACATGTAGTGGCCTGTTAGCAAAACTTTTCAGTCATAATTTAGCGTAGAAATCGAAGGTGTAATTTTAAATATCCAGGAATCTATAGAGAAAAAAGTTCAGCAAGTTGAAAAATACTTCTGTAACATATTTCAGCTTTGACACTGCTATTATGTTTCCCACTTCCTGCAAGGCCTCTGCGTGACATGCCTATATTCAAACTGACAATTATCAAAGGGCTTTCGGTTTTAACTCGGTGGAACGTGGCAGCGTGATGATGACTCCACTCGTATAAAATGTTCTCAGCATGCTAGAGATTAGAGCCATTCAAAAAGCAGCGAAGACAATATGTGTATTTGAATTATAATAATAAAAAAAACCTGTAATCATGAATAAAAAATGACCCTTTTATGTAATTGATATTAAAGCAGTTGCTTTCCACCTTCTTAAAGTGGTATAACTAAAACTTCTAATAGTTGTATAACTTTAATTGAATGTAAATGGTTACCTAGTTAGGTTAGGTTAGGTTGAATCGTAATTGACGATAACTGATTAATCAACTGATTAAAATGTATACTAGATAACAAACACACAAACAAACACTCCATGTATAATAGTAATGATATTTATTAAAAAAGAAACAGTATTAAATCATGAAAATGTGCTAAATGAAATAAATATGAATATATGAATTCTATAAATAATAATTATTATATAAATTATAGATTATAATTAATCAATATAATATAGCACTCCCCGTGCAGCACGCAGTCTCACATGTAAAAACAAACAGCACGTGGCATCTGTAATTCGCATCTGGATGCTGCTCTCGTAATGACAGCGGACCTTCTCAGCCCCTCCGGCATTGGACGCAACCTAGAAATGAATCAGTCAACCTCAAAACCTGACTGTAAAATCCATATGTGCTTTTTAAGCATCACATTCCACATTTACTCCCCATTTGCTCTTATAACAGCATCTACTCTTCTGGGAAGATGCTCTACTACATTTGGTGTGTTTGTGGAGATTTCTGCTCATTCAGGAACAAGGGTGTTAGTAAAGTCAGGTACTGATGTAGGTGAGGTGAGGAGGCCTGGGGTGCAGTCAGTGTTCTAATTAATTTCAAAAGTGTTCAGTAGGGTTGAGGGTTGGCTCTAGTAGTTAAAGTGAAGGAAAAATTGAATGGCGTTGAATCCAAAAACATCCAATACAACTGTGTCTCAAAATCTTTTCTGTTTTTAATTGCTGATAGTGGGTAAAGTTCACTCCACATGTTCAAATGAGAGATTTTTAGCTGGAAGTCTGGGTGCACAATTTGCGACAGGAACTATTTCTGTTCTCACATTGAGTTCATCGGCGCTCTGCATACATTTCCGACAACAGCACTGGTTAAAAATCACAGCAACGCTGCAACAGTCGATTAACATACTTTTGCAACACACACACGCAATGCTGGTTGCTTTGACGGAGTTAAAAGATTCTGATTAAGTATCACTGGTGTGTGTCCATGTATTCTGCCCTTGTAGTGATAATATTTTTGGGTGTAAGGTCATTTATATTTAGAGACATTCAAATGAGTGGCTTGGAAGACAAATGAAGATTAATATGTGTGTGTGTGTGTGTGTGTGTGTGTGTGTGTGTGTGTGTGTGTGTGTGTGTGTGTGTGTGTGCGCAGGCCGAGCTGAAAACCTGAGGACACGTGCTGTGCTGGGATTGTAAGAACTCCCATGGGCCACTTCACACACTGATGCACTGGAGGGAGAACACAGGAGCTGAACCTGAATGAGGTGTGCTGGGATTTACAACACCCCCCCCCCCCCCCCCCCCCCACACACACACACACAAAAAACACACATACACACAAAAAACACACATACACACACTATCATGTATTCCTGTTTTATAAGGACATTCAAATAACAGTATTATTAATGCCAATAACATATGACACAGAATCCTAATCTCAGTAAACAAAAATGGATAAAAATAACTACAGCCAAAGGTCCCCACAAAGCAAAAACTTTAAATCTTCCTACCCTTTTAAGGTCATATGGTCCCCACAAAGATATAAAGACACTCCCACACACAATTCTGTAGCTTCTTTGGTCATCCTGGAATCCATCCTGGTGTCTGTGTTTTATCTGTAACTCACACGGTTGTACGTTCAAAATGGCGAACACTCATTGCAGTTTAATGAGCAATCTGACCTGCTAAGTGCAGTTTTTCTAATAAAGTGTGTTCCTGTTTATTGCGTATGCTTGTTCTCTCTGCTTTACGATGAGTCTCGCCACGATCAGGGTTTAACAAGGACACCGTGGCAGCCCAGTGCTCTGTGTCCGGGTTCGTGTAAAGAGTGTGCTCGTTAGAGCGCTAACCTTGTTGGCCTCTCATCTTGAGCCGAGATTGGCTGAGCCAAGGTGCAGGTCTGCCTGGCAACAGAGAGAGTGTTTACCAAACAACGCTATGCACTGGCGAGGACAGTGCTGCGCTTTTTGCAAAACACCTCCAGGAAAATCCAGCCGCTGTCTTCCTGTGGCGAGGGAAAATGTGCCTTTTATGATTCATGCACAGTGTGTAGAGGAAAACAGACGCACACACACACACACACACACACACACACACACACACACACACACACACACACACACACGTGCACACATGCTTCAGGCAAGTCTACTATCAATAGCCTGTTATCCAGTAACCAGTAATGTGTTAATTTGTAAGAAAAGGTAGCATTACATTTTCCCTTCTATTGAACTAGGAGACCCAAACCTGTTCCAGCATCACAATACACCTGTGCACAGCTCCAGCTCTATAAAGATATACTTTACATGGGTTTGGAAGTATGTGGAAGATCTTGAGTGGCCTGCTATAAAGCTCTGACCTCAACTCTATTGAATACCTATGAGATGAATTGGAACATTGACTGCACACCAGGCCTCCTCGCCTCACTTACATCAGTATCTGACTTTACTAACACCCTTGTGACTGAATGAGCACAAATCTCCACAAGCACACATCAATATCTAGTGTAACATCTTCCCAGAAGAGTAGAGGTCTTTATAAGAGCAAATGGGACTAAATGTGGAATGGGATGTTAAGAAAGCACAAACAAATCTTATGGTCAGGTGCCCATGTATCTATATGGGTTTGTTCACATAAGACAGCCATTCTCTCTATATACATACTGTACATATTCACTATATATACTGAGAGACTAGTGCAACTTCATTAGTCTCAAAAATGTGCATTCCCTTAGGACAAAATGACGACTTGAATTAAAAAAACATAATTTATACCAAGGAAATATTTAGTTCATTAGCTTTAATCTATTTTTGGAATTCATACTTTTGGCTTTTGTGAAACAAACTAAAAAGCAACAAAGTGTGGATGAGGAATCTGTAGGACTGAAATTACACTTCATTTTTTCGTTAGACAGAAACACACTTATAATCAAAGAAAAAAAGTCGACCAGTGCGGAAAAGAGAGCTTCACAAGAATAATATCTATTCTTTTCCTTTAAACTAATATTAAATGTATTAAGACTATTTCAAGATAGTTTTTGACTTATTTTAAAGGTGGAATTGGTGTTAGACAGCTAGCAGATCATTTTAAAAACATTTGAATTATTTATTTATAGGATTGTGGGAAAATGACGTGAACTCCTGCGCTCGAAATGAGTAAATATGTCCAGGAATAGGCTTACAGTTTTTATATGTATATTGTAATTCTTTCATTCAACTTGTCTTTAATGCAAATGCCTGTCAGGCATGTAAAACCTGAACTTGTGTTCCCACCAGACATCGCAGCCTACAAACATGGCTGCTTTGGACTCCAACTACCAGAACACATACTTTTACTGCTTAGGTTTCTATACATACACACACACACACACACACACACACACACACACACACACACAATATACTATACTATACACATAAAAAATCACTCACTATATTACACTATATTTAATATGACTGTAAGAAAGAATACTGTAATACTGCAAGAAAGAAAGGGACTTTATACGTGCCACATGTTTTTTACAGCACAGTGAAATGTTAGGAAGCTGGGGTCAGAGCTCAGGGTCAGCCATGTTACAGTGACCCATGAATACAGAGGGTTAAGGGGCTGCTCAAGGACCCAAGAGTGGCAGCTTGGTGATACTGGGGCTTGACTCCCGACCTTCTAATTAGTAACCCAGAGCCTTAACCACTGAGCCACCAGCTCACAATATCCATGCTGAAACTTTGTTTGGTTTCGTTATATGTTGTATGTTTTGCACGATACATCAATATTTACTTTCTTTTTTCAGCTTTCTTTTATTGGTAGATTAATGTTTAATTAATATTGTTTATATACTACAATGTGTCATATTTTCTTAATCTGAAATCTAAAAATCTTAAAGCTATATCTAAACCTATTTCTACTTTTGAGAGGCCAAATGTATTAATTTACAATTAATGCTTGTTTGGAGCTAATCATACAACGTGACAAGCACAATTCCCAGAATACTGAAACTGTAATTGTTTAATAGTAAAGGCCATGAGAACATTCTGGAGAGAATGTCTATAAATATTAGACTAAATGTTATTTGTTGTGTGTTTTGCCCTTTAAGAGCAAACTCACAGTAAGAGTATAGAATTGTTGGATGTGGCCAAAAAATAGCTTTACAGAATTAAAATTGAGTACGAATATAACTTTAAAATGTATAAATCCGTTCATCATCTTTTGGATCGGACCAGCCTCCGCTCCACACGTGCATCAATGAGCCTTGGTCGTCCATAGACCACTTTTGATAGATACTGACCACTGCAGAACGAGAACATCCCAGTATTGCAGTATTGGAGATGCTCTGACCCAGTCGTCTAGACGTCACAATTTGGCCAACTTATCAACCTCGCTCAAATCCTTACACTTGCCCATTTTTCCTGCTTCTAGCACATCAACTGCAAAAATGTTCACTTGCCGCCTAATATATCCCACACACTAACAGATGTCATGATGAAGAGATAATCAGTGCAATTCACTTCACTGGTCATAATGTTATGTCGTAATGTTATGCCTGATCAGTGTATATAACAGTTTTATATCTAAAAAACCTGTCCTTTTAACAAACACAGCTGATCTGGTGGAAACTGGTTTGTGATGTACTAAAGGTTGGAGCCCCCTGGCTTAGTGTGTTTGGTGAATCATGTGCCTCGGTCGTTAGTCTTTGCGAGCTGTGAGATTAATTATGTGAAGTGGGAGCGTTTGTTTCTCTCCTCCGGCTGGGTGTTGATGGGCCCGGGTTGAGTGAATGCCAAGGATGTCCTTAGCTGTTTGTGTGTGTGTGGAACAGTTGAAAAAAGTAAAAAAATATTGTCTAGACTCCAGATCGTTTTGATGATTTCATTGATTCTTTTTCTCTAGTCTTTCTTTTTGTTTGTTTCTCTGTCTCTCTCTGTGTCTCTGTGTCTCTGTGCCAGAGGGGCTTAAGTGTAGTCTCTTCTTCAGTGAAAGGGCAATGGCCTCTAAAGGTGTGTGGTGAAGCATAGAAATTAATCACACTGCTCTGGCTTCTCTTCTCTCTCTTAAGGAGTTCTTTGAAGTTTCCACCTTTAAAACTCATCTAGTCTTTTCATGTCCTACACCGAGCAGGACTGCCTGATCACTTTGTGTTACAATTATTTGAATTTTTGTGTTTGCACTCTGTTTTCTTGTGTCCCTCCTGTCATCAGCGCATGGACCAAGTCAGGTGGATGTAATATTTCAGCAGAGGTGAGAAAAACAGAACCCACATTCTTTACTCAGGGGTCAAAGTGCAAAACTTTACATCTCTGAATTCCCGCAATCAAATAAAAGTAGAAAAATATGAAAAAATGTTATGGAAAGTAATTTAGTTTTAAGGGATTGGAAGTGAGAGAGAGCATGAGTGAGTACAAGTAAATGGGAGAGAGAGAGCAAGAAGAAGAGGGAGAGAGAACGAGAGAGAGATTGAGAGAGTAAGTGAGTAGGGGAGAGGGTAATAGTAAGCAAGAAAGAATCAAAGAGAGAGAGTGAAAAAGAGAGACTTAGCAAGAAAGAGGGAGGGAGTAATAGTGAGCATGATGGAATGAGAGAAGAAAGTGAGTGAGTGAGTGAGTGAGTGAGTGAGTGAGTGAGTGAGTGAGTGAGTGAGTAAAAGTGAGCAAGAGGATGAGAGTGTGCTTGATTGAGTCACTGACTAATTGAGAGAGAAAGTAAGAGAGGGAGGAAGGAGGGAGGGAGAAAGAAAGTGAGACTGAGCAAGAGAGGGTGAGTGATTGAGTGAGTAAATGAGTGAGTAAATGAGTGAGTAAATGGGTGAGTGAGTGAGTGAAAGTGATCAAGAGAGAACAAGAGAGGGAGTGAGGAAGATAGTGAACATGAGAGAATTAGAGAAAGAGAGTGAGAGGTAAAAAGTAAAAAAAAAAAGAGGGGGGTTATAAATAGACTTAGGGGGGTCCCCAAGATTATTTTAGTGAAAAAAATATGAATTACACAACAACTGGGGACCCCCATAAAACTTGACTTAATTCAAGCACTGAGTAAAAGAAATAGTGAGAGAGAGAGAGAGAGAGAGAGAGAGAGAGAGAGAGAGAGAGAGAGAGAATGCATATGACTAAGAAAGAGTGAGTGACAAAGCACATGAACAAGTTAGAAAGAGTGAATGATTGAGTGAGTGAAAAAGTGAATAAGGGAAAGAGAAAGTGAGTGAGAGCGAATAAGAGCGTGAATGAGTAAGTGAGAGAGACAGACAGAGAATAAAAGAGAGCGTGAAAGAGAGATTGAGAGAGTGGGTGAAAATGGGTGCATAACCGTGAGTGAATGAGAAAAAAGAAAAAGTAAAATAGAGAGTTAGTGAGAGAGCAAATATATAAAAGACAGAGAGAGAGTAAAAGAGAGAACCAGTGAGTTGGAGAGCAAATGAAATGAGTGAGAGAGAGACAGTGAGTGAGAACGAGTGAGAGAGTTTGTCACAGATCACAGTCATTTCAACTACTGATTGTAACCAAAATGTTATCTAGCATAATAATACATTATGTTGCCAAAAGTATGTGGACGCTTGGCGCCATCCCACCGGCATGTGGCCTCAACCCTATGCATTCACAAGAATTTAAGTTTCCTTTTATCTATTGTAATAAGCTCCACTCTTCTGGGAAGGATTTGTGATTATTCACCTGCAAGAGCATTAGTGAGGTCAGACACATGGTGTTGGTGAGGAGGTTTTGAGATACTGCCAGGTTGAGGTCAGGTTTCCTTTCAGGACACTCAAGTTAATCCACTCTTGCCTTTCTTAATTCCATTGAAAGGAACTTGTAAAACTACAGCATACAGAGACATTCTATACCACTGTGTGCTTTTAACTTTGTTGCCAGATGTTTGAAGAAGAACTACATACCCGTATAGGTGTGACAGTGAGCGCCCAAATACTTTTGACTCTGCCATGTATCTGTTACAACACACCGTGTTTGATATCCTGCTATCATCCTGAAATTTGATTGTAGTTACAAATCAAATATTATAGAAAATTGTAGTGATGTGATTGAAAACATAGTGAGTAGAAGGTAGAGATTTTTCTTTTGAACTGTGGTAGGTCAAAGTATTACATGTGGTGGAGAGATCACTAACGCTTGATCCTGGAACAGGCAGAGTTTGTGTTTGGGTGAGCTATGTTTAAATTACTTCACTGTGCTGGGATACATCTCGATTATCCCATCAGTCAAAGTGTAATCTGGATGACAGTAGAAAGATTTTTACTATTCGGATTTATCAGTGTGCACAGTTGACACTTCTCAGAAAATTGTAGGTTTGTGTACAATAGCCTTATTCGAATAATAATTGTATGTACAGTATGAGGACTGAACAACGTGGCTTATACTTTGCTAGAAGAAGGAAATACTCGCAAAAGGTTTGTGGACACCTCACCATAATGTTCATGTATACTTTTTGAATATCCCATTCGACATTCCGTCCCCATTTGCTGTTATAATTCGTTTCAATGTAAAAAGTTTTTTCTTTGTATAGCACTTTTAACAATGGGTATTGTGTAAAAGCAGCTTTATACAGATAAAGCGAGTTATACGTGTGTGTGTTTTTTATTGTAATTTGATGGCCTAATGAGCGTGCCAGTGGCGACTGTGGCAATGAAAAACTCTCTGAGAAGGCATGAGGAAGAAACTGTGAGAGGAACCAGACTCAAAAGGAACCAAACTCATCCTCATCACTGAATGTCCATTCATTATAGATACGATTCGCTTTGATTCGATTATTATCATTGCACATGGCATAGAATACAGTTATCATCTAACCAGAAGTGCATTGGTAGCCATGTAAAATATTTACATATGTACAGGTTGTTAAGTCTATGATATATGGATATTAGAGTTAATCTTTGTAAAGGTATGTTGTGATTAAGTGCAACCTGTGGTCCTAAGCCATTGTGGTAAATTGTTGCTAATAATTACAGTCCAAATCCATCCTCAAAGGGTGTTAGTAAAGTCAGGTAGTGATGTTGGTGAGGTCTGGGGTGCAGTCAGCATTCCAATTAATCCCAAAGGTGTTCAGTTGGGTTGAGATCAGAGCTCTGTAGCAGGCCACTCGAAATTCCCTTTTGCGCACAGAGGCATTATCATACTGGACCAGGTTTGGGTCTCCTAATTCACGTGAAGGGTAATTTCATGCTACTGCATTCTAAGACATCCTATACAATTGTGTATCTTCGACTTTGTGCTAACAGGACCACATACAGTGTGGTTGAAAAAGTCTAATACTTTTGCTTATATATGGTGGCTAAGGAGCTTATCAATATCTTTATTAGCTACCATGTTATGGCCTTGTAGATCAGGTTTCAGGGCAAGGAGAGAGCAGGACTAAAACTTTTTCATCCTCAATCTGAACAGTAATGACTGATCATTTGTTCACAGCTATATTTGGTAAAAGCCGGCCATCTTGTGGTATTTTTTAACCAGGATTTCTAGTTGGCAAATCATAAAGAATCACTGAACAGATTTATGACTAGGGCTTTATGACTTTTTTTTTTTTTACATGCACTGCACTTATTTTCAATTTCAGCAAGACATTTCGCAACTCATTTGGAGTGTTTCGTTTTTATTTTTTGCCTTGTCCATCTGCCTTTTTAAGCTTGAGATCTCATTTATAGTTTATGGAAAGCACCCGGTGGGCCTTTAAGAGCTCTGTTACTCCAGACATGAGGGATGTGTGTGCATGCGTAGGTCTTGGTGAGTGTGTTAGGACAGTGGTGCTATTCTTGGCCGGCCGAGGGAAGTCTTGGCTCTCCGGTGCATGGGAAAAGTGTTCTTGGCAAGCGCAAGCAATGGCATTCCATTGTGGCTCACTCTTTCTCTCCTTCTCCACTTAAAGCCATGCGGACACTCGCGGCTCCGAATGAACCATCGGAGAGACAGAGAGAGAGAAAGAATGCTGTCTTGTCGCTGGCTGTGCTTTAACTTTGGGAACCCTTAGTCATACATGTTTACACATCATACATTCTCGAGCAGTAAAACAGACACCCGTTTTGTATCCTAAGGCCAGTCTTCTTATATTCTTCAGGAGCTCGAAGTTTCACATCTCCCCGGGGTTACACTGCTGACCACAAACTCTTCTCATAGCATTTCACATCTGTACATGGGAGTCTTTGTTTGCAGTAGGTTCTGGACCACTGACCATGATAACTTCAGTAAAAATGTGATGATGTCAGTGTTGAGCAGAAGTGTGTGCGTAGTCTGGGAACACTCATTAGATTGCTGCATTTGAAATCTGGAAAACAAAATAGACAAGTTTTTTCTTTTTTTTTACTTTATTCTTTGCTCCCTTTTTCCTTAAGAATCCATAAATAAATTTCACTGAAATATTTCTATAGTATTGTAGACATACACCGATTATGACATTACGTTATGACCACCTGCCTACTATTGTGTTGGTCCCCTTTTTGCTGCCAAAACTGTTCTGACCCTTTGAGCATTAACTTCATCAACTTCTTCAGCAATATGAGCTACAGGAGCTCATCTGTTGGATCGGACCACACGGACCAGCCTTCGCTCTCCATGTGCATCAATGAGCCTTGGCCTCTCATGACCCTGTGGCCGGTTCACCACTGTTCCTTTCTTGGAGCATTTTTGATAGACACTGACCACTGAAGACCGGGAACATACCACAACAGCTGCAGTTTTAGAGATGCTCTGACCCAGTCGTCTAGACATCACAATTTGACCCTAGTCAAACTCGCTCAAATTCTTGCGCTTGCCCATTTTTCCTGTTTCTAACACATCAACTTTAAGGACAAAATTAAAGTATGATGAAGAGATCATCAGTGTAATTCACGTCACCTTCACTTCGCCTGGTCAGTGTTTGTAGAAGTATAGTAGTACTTAGTAAAATGGTAATAGGTAGAGGTGTTTAAAGTCTTCAAGTTATACTATATAAGCCTTTGTATTAGTTTTTCAGCTATATGTGGTTCTTACCCAAACTCAAAGCACAAAGTAAGAGCAAGCAGCTGTATAGGAGGTATAAGGGTGAACTAGGAGAACTCACTTGAACTAAAAAAATGAAACACTGTTCAACTCAGGTACTGGTGTAGACTGAAAAGTGGTGCAGTCAGCGTTACAATTTATCCCGAAGTTGTTCAATAGGATCAGAGTTCTATAGCAGGCCACACAAGATCTTCCACTTCCACTCATATAAAGCATATCTTCATGGACTTTGAACAGGTTTGGACTGTTAGATCCAAAGACATCCTATACAATTCTGTGCCTCCAACTTAGGGACAGTGACAGTTTGGGGAGAAAAACACGTAGTCAGGTGTCCCACATCTTTTAGACATATAGTATTGTTTCCTTACATTTCTTAAAAAAAACACCCATTGGTGTTACAGGAATTGAACTAATCTTTTCCCCTCCGCTTTGAATCGGTGTTGTGTCATATTGGTACCACTTGTGTTTCATATTCTAAAGTGTTATTGTTGTTTTTCTAACCTTGCCTGAATGTTATTTGGGAAGCATTACAAGACTTAGTTTATATCTGTTCAAAAGCACAGTGATAAGCTGGAATAGGAATTAGAAATGATATACAGATTTATTAATCGCATGTACTGGAGCCAGATTTAAATGCTAGAGGTTTGGGGATATAGAAGAAGGTGGGACATGAAATTCTAGTATTAAAATTATATGACGTTATAGTAACCTCAGATGCAGGCGAATGTCATTGCATTTTCATGAAAAAGGACGACTGGACAAGGAATCTCGCTGATTTCAGATTTGAGGTTTATATACTGATTTTGCTGGCTTTTAGAAAGACAGGAACTCTGAACTGTCTTGTGGGCTTTTTAGCTCCAGATCTGCCCTTCCTGCTATGAACGGACCACCCAGAGCACATCAGTGAATTGGAATTTCCTCTGAAGTCTGTGGCAGACCTCTGAGCTCTCAGAGCGATGTGGCATTGCACCTTGATCCGCCTCCCATCTGGCCATGCTGAAAAAATATCAGACAGCTAATGGAAAGTGACTTAATGTTTTCCAGGTTGCTGTTAGACACGAATCGGTGAGGCTCTTAGCTAGGCTGAGATTACAGTCAAGAGACTCATATTTTACACCTAGACCCTTTTTATGCATATTATAGGGCTTTTATATTGTTTACATTGATTGAAAAACTGTTTGTACTGTAATACTTAATTTTGTATACATATTTTTCTTTAACAGCTTTTTGATTAGTAGTATTTCTATCAGGGCCCTGGGTGGATCCTGAGTGCAGATTACTGTCTGTGTTAGGTTCATTTTGGTTCCCCAGTTTCCTCCCACTTTCTCCACAAAACACACCAGTAGGTGGCTTAGCTAAGAATAATTGCCCTTCGTGTGTGTGTGTGCGTGTGTGTGCGTGTGTGTGCGTGTGTGTGTGTGTGTGTCCGTATGATTCACTAGCATCTCATTCCAGGTATTTGCCCACTTCATTCCCAGTGTTCTCAGGATAAGCCCCAGAGCCCCTGGAACCCTGAACAGGATGAATAGCTTCCTGAAAACGAGTGCATGAGTATTTATATCTTAGCAATGTTTTATATTTTTTGGTTTGATAGTGTTGGTGGTAAAGTAGTGCCAGATGTGAGAGAAAATAATAGGTTTATGTTAATACAGTGTTCCTATTATATTACTGTTTCCATGGTAAAAACTTACACGGGGGACTTTTATGGCTGGTGCGTCACATAATCTATATCTAATACTACAGTAAAGATCTTGCGAACATTTTTGCGTGATTATTAATATAGTGACACTTTCTATAAGGAGATGTTTATTTACTATTTGTGGAGTCTCCAGTATCAGTGTCAGGTTTTCCACTCCAGGAAAGTCATCGGGACAGATGGTCTCACAAGCTGAGATAAATAAAAAGAGGCCGGTGAGTGGATGTGTGTTTATAGCAGTTCATAAATGTAAGTATAAACTATTAAGATAAGTGACTTGCCTAGAAGAGGAGTAAACACTTAAGCCATCCGACTACTTTTTCAAAGGTTTGTGTGAAAAGTCTCGTCTTTCAGCAGCAACCTCTGATTTTGCCACAGTAAGCGCTTATGATTTGAAACCCTCGTCCTTCAAAAACCCATTAAGCGCTATATTATCTTTGCAAACAATCGCTGCGGGTGAGGCGTTTGTGCGCCTGCCCCGTGGAAGGTGACATGGTGATCTTCAGTAGGCATAGCGAGGCTGTCAAAGGGGCAGCCGGGACTTGCTGAGTAAGACACACATACACACACCATTTCTCACATTACACACTAATCTGACCTGCTCAAAACCCATACATTCATTATTGAGCAAGTGCTTTTCTTTTGGGCTGTCAAGTCCTGCAGTATTTTAGAGAAAGGAAAGTACAATGAACCAACAAACGCGATTGCAATGAGACAATGACCAAGACAAAAGACGACTTATACAAGAGATAAGACCTATACACTTTTTGACTTTCATTTCACACTTTTTAAGTGAGGTTAAGGAACATTTCACCGAAAGATGAATAAATACCTTTATTAAAAAATATAAAAATAAAAAAGATTTTTCACTTACTTTTGTACCATGTAACAGTGGTGGACAGGAACAAAGTAAACAGAATTCGTATTTCAGTAGCTTTTTTTGCGTATCTGTGCTTTACTGTAGAAGTAGCGTATTTATATTTGGGGAGACTTTAACTTCAATAAGTTTGAATGTCAAATTATTATTATTTTTTTTTACTCAACTACATTTTGCTAAATGTTTTACGTTCATTTTTTTCAATGAGTGGATTAAAACGTAACTGGCCAAACACGCAGCAAGTCATCAATCAACTTCATTTGATTGCCATTGGTGGTATCTACTTAGTACCAACATACAGTTCAGCATCAGTTCAACAGCAAGCAGAACATTTTGAGAGTGATAATTCAAATAAACCTTAAACAGAAACTGACTGCTCTCAAATCCTGTTCTCTCATTTGGTTCTAAAGGAATTTATTTAGCTTCAAGCTTAATTAGATTTTAATAGATATCAATCCGTGTTTGACTAATTAATATAATATTATTAATAGATTGCTAAGAGTAACACTATCACTGACTGAACAAGAGTCTTGTAACAAAAATGTCGTAATAGGACATTATAGCTATAATAAATCATTTTTTATTATATTATTATTCTATGTACTTTGTGAAGGCAAATCCTTTTGCTCTTTAACTAAAGTGAAAGTTTAGAGCGAGTACTTTTACCGGAGTAATATTTTACCTAGAGTATCTCTATAACTCAAGTACATGGTTTGTGTACTTTATCCACCAGTGCCATATACAGTACTAACTAGTCCCTCCAGTTCCATAAACAAAATGTTGCACTTTTACAACATAATTCTCCATATTACCACACAATCAGTTCAACCCCAAAATAATTGCAAAAGAATACACTCCACATGACCCCTGATTAACGTATTAAAGTTTCACATATGCTATGGTAAACACATGGTATGATTTATCATATACACAAACAAGGCTGATCAAGTGAGCTCCAGCTTGAGTGAGTCCAGTCCTGAGCAGTCATCCTTCACCCTTCAGTCTGACTTTTCCTTTTTATTGCGCCAGGTCGTATGTTTCTCATGCTATCAGATTTCATTCTGCTTTTAGAGAAGATGGCCGGGGGGTCGGGGCTCCAGTGTTTATTAGCTCAGTGTTCTCAAAATGTTTAATTTGCTATGAATGAATGATCACATAAAAGGCTCCCAAGATATCGAATAATTCTCACCATTCGTTTCTCGTCACATCATGGTGCCTTGTGAAGCGGTCGGTCGCCTCGAAGTGGTCTGACCCCGAAACAACAAAAAAGAGCTTTTCTAGTAGACAAAACTAAACATGTCTGCAAATGATTTGCGTCATTAAAAAAAAAAAATCGAGAATATGCTAGGAAATATGGAGTGTATTTGATTGAACAGGCAGCGTTTGCATTAGTCAGCTTTGTGGGGTTCAAAGTGGGCTATTGTAGTGCGCAGCAGAGTCCTCAAAGCAATTCCCTGCTGCCTGCCCGCTGCTTTGTCTGGCTTGCTACAACACAGGAGAGCCACAATGGAGGCAAGCAAGGCCACATGGAGTGCAGTTGTGTGTTCACCCATCTACCCACAATAAGCCGAATGAGTGCTCACGCAGCTCTGCTGCATTTCAGCTCCTGTGCTTTTGGACACGTTAAGAACCCCACAGTCGGTTTTTAGGTTCAAGCAATATGCCACGCTGTGTGGTGGCCCATCTGTGATGTTTCTGAGTGGATGTTTATGTGTGTACTTTTCCATTTGCATGCACACATACATATTGTATATTCCAAAACATCAGTTACTGTATGTAGAAATTAAATACATTAAAATAAATAAAGTTTATAATGAAGTGGCATATTGTGGTGACTTTGGTGAGATGCTAGTTGAGTTTGCTAATCTGCTAGCAAAGCTATTACTATTAAGTTTAAATACAAAAGTAGGCTATTTTTCCCATCTGACCTAAACAACTGACAAAAGTAGTAGTCATTAAAAGCTCTCAAGAAACAAACTAAAAAAGACAAACGCGGCTCATCAATTGCCAGGCCATCGGTTTTGCTGATTTATTGGCACCGATAGTTGATTGCTGGAACTATCTGTTATTGGGAAAAATCCATATAGATAGTTTTTTTTCGGCTTGCGTCCATTGCTGCAGTCACTGAGAAAGTCTGCTGTCATTACGAGAGCGCCCTCTAAAGGCGAATCACTGACACAACGGGTTTTTTTGTTTTTGTAATATGTGAGACTGCATGCTGCACGGAGAGCGCTACATTATATTTATTATTTATAAAATAAAAATTATATAATTATATTTATTAATTATTATATTCATATTTAGCACATTTTCATGATTCAGTACTGTTTTTCTATTATTTTTGTAATAAAGTTAAGTATTTTTTTACATTGAGTGTTATTTATTTATTTTTTATACAGTGTCGGCAAGTTTTATCGGTTATCGGCAAGTACGATCAAACCTAGCTATTAGAATCGGTAAAATCCGGTATCCAAAATTGGTCGGCCTCTAGTTAAAGCCAGTAATTTCTCTGACTTCTGTATACAGCCATATCACTCTGGTGTTTCATGTGTTTTTTTTGTGATCCGTTGATGATGGAGGTGGGCTATAGAGTTTTGCAGTAACCAATAAGGGGTAACTCCTCTGGGTGGAGTAAAGGTGGTGTAGGTCACACTGCTTGGGGAAGCAAGAGTGAAGGTGTGGGCAAATGGTATTTGCAAGCATCATCATAGCACCATTAACATAAAGTATATGAAAGCATGGAGTGAAAAATGTGTAGCTGTTTTTTTTTTTTTTTCAGCATGGTTTTATATAAGGACTAAATGTCCTTGTAAGAATAGGCATTATGTCATTAACCTTGTAGAAACATTTGGTTGGGAAACCAAAAAGAATATACTGAAACTACTTAAATCAATTTTTAATTTTTTTATTTAAGGTTATAATTGAAAGTGTATGCATAGCTTTATTTCCATTAATAATTATGTCAATAGAAGGTCGTTACAAAGATAGAAAGACAAAAGCATATGTGTTCATGAGTTGGCTGACATCAGGGACCTCCCACACGCTCATTTCTAGTTACACCCTCAAACTTGGCTTAGAGAGAGAGAGAGAGAGAGAGAGAGAGAGAGAGAGAGAGAGAGAGAGATGAAGAAAGTGTGACAACTCTGAGGTGCTGTTAGGTTGGGGTTGCTTCAGCTCTCACTCCTTCCCTCATAGAACTGTATTTAGCTGGGAGAGGCTGAGCACGCACACACACACACACACACACACACACACACACACACACACACACACACACACACACACACACACACACACACACACACACATTCCTTGGGAATTTACATCATACACATACACACACCTTTTCTCACCCACACAGAAATGTAATAAAGTCTCACACAACTTTCTTAGAATAAAACAATGAAGTGCTCAGGCTCTCTCTCTCTCTCTTTCTCTCTCTGTCTCTCTCTCTCATGCCGTAATGTGCCTTTTCCCAGAGCAGCACATTAGAACATGCATAAAGCTAATCTGCAGCCATTCATCTCCCAGCATGCCTCAGTGTGTGGTCATTACTGTGGGCATTAAAACCTTCAGGCGTTCTGTGAGTTCCAGGGCCGATGTTAGGCGCATGCCAGTTTGTCTGCTCACACAGATAATGAGCTATTCTGCTACTGTCAGAGCCACACGTATGATGCCTAGACAGGGAGCCACCCTCATTTCCCATCATTCCCAGTGTTAAGGATTTGGGAATGATGAGTAACATGTAGGATGACTGTAGAAGGGTCAGGAGTGTGGTGTGTTCACTGTTGCATAGCATTTTATAGCCTCTGTTGTCACTATTTAGGGGGAACATGGACATTGTTTTTAATCTATGGATGAAATTGAGAGACCCTATGAGCAGGCGTGCCTTGTTTATTATAGTTATGAACATTGACATGTCATAAAATCCATATATGGAATCAAGAGCATATTTGAGAAGGTGTGTCTTACGTCATATTTATTAGGGATATGCATCTCTATAACTGAGGCCGATGAGATTTGCATCTCAAAGGATAGCCAACGATACAATACATTAAGGATACACACGAAGCAGCTACTGATGCAGTGCAATCCGATTTCGATTTCATTCACCACAATGCGATTTAATGCAATACGATGCAATGAAAAAAAAAGGACGCTATGCCAATCAATATCGCTTATATTTCTTTGGTTCAGACAGACAGTAAATCATAAATTTACTTCAGTGTCTTCTGACTTCTAACACACGGGCCTTTCACAAACAGACCTTTTTTTGTGCAAAAAACAAAAAGATAAAATAAGTAGTTATTATAAATAGTTATTTTCCTGTTCTGTCTCCAGGAAGATGCAGCTCTACCTCTGCCATGTTAATCTGTTTTCTATGTGACTCTCAGGACACTCCGTAGTGTTGTGATACTTCATATTCATGTAGCAGCAGTGGTGCTGAGAGAACATTTTCTCTCAGCAGTGGTTCTGATAGATGCAAATATGATAACAACAGTGTATCATGATAAAAATGCTAGCTTGTATCTGATGCACCCTTTTTAAAACCGTCCACTTTTATGCCGATGCACAGATGCGAATCTGAATTTTACCATCCCTAATAGATAGGAATATGGGTGTGTCTTTAAGTCCATATATGAAATTGACAGGACCTCTGAATGGGTAAGTCATGTTTTTCATACTATAGTTCTGGACATGAGCGTGACCTTGAGCCATTGTATGTAATTGAGAGCAGCTCCGAATGTGTGTGCCTCATGTTTTGTAGATAGGGACATGGGCCTGTTTTTTTTTTTTCGCTTGTATATGAATTTAAAAGCAGCCCTGTGTAGTTATGCTTTACACATCATAGGTTGGGACAGGGGTTCGTCTTTTAATTCCAAAAATGAAATTCAATGCACCTCTGAGTAGGGATGGGCAGATCAATCCTAAAGTATCAATATTTTCGATATGCATTGTTTCAAAAGGATCAATTCTCAAATAGAAGTATCAATCCTATCTGTTTTAAAAATAAAAACAGAGTTTAGAATATTTAAATAATATTAATACGTCATATAGTATATAAATATTTATAATACTTAAATGGAATGTCAACAGGGAGCTATATCTTCTTCCGCTGTACCACTGCTTATCATGACATCGTTCGCTAAATCAGTCAAAGCACACTCAGCGTAGGTTTTAAATTGGATTCGAGTGCATGGCTGAGACCATGACTAAAAGAAATAAAAAGCATAATCTGGAGTTAAACCATTTGAATTAAATCTGTTATAGTTTTTTTACTATAGAGATGAACGGGCATGTCATAGACCAGGTGTGTTAAGTCCATATTTGGAGGCAAACGGCAAAACCCGGATTGTGTTCAAATACTTATGAACCGGACTGTATACGCGGTGTGATGTGAAGACACACTGAATAAACATCAGTGGAAGATAATTGCGCATAATTACGCATAATTACACCTAATTCAATTATGATTTTTTTTCACACATTTCTGTAGTCATATGCATTCAATTGCACATTAAGACTTTGTATCAAAGTTTTTCTCTGTACCCATGCAGTGGCTCGCTTATACTGTATGCCTACTTTCGACAGAACAAATTAATAGGATTTGACTGACGAAAGTGGATCTTACATGTGCACTGCTGTTGGATCCTATACGCTTCTAAGGTCCAGGGTACTCGGGGAGGTCGTAGTTTAGTGGGTAATACATTGGACTTTGGATCTGAAGGTCATGCAAATCCCAGCCACACCAAGCTGCCACTCCCAGTCCCCTAAACAAGGCCCTTAACACCATAGCTTCTCAGTTGTATGAATGACAAAACTAAGTCACCTTGGATTAGGGTGTCTGCCAAACGCTGTAAATGTAAATGGTTTTCTGAACAGCACTGTTGCCGAGTGTGGCTATTTGTTCATCATAGCCTTCATGACAGCTCGAATCAGTGTGGTCCTTTTATCTTTCTCCTAAACAAGGTATTTTTGTCTTGCTCAGTGAATGTTTTTTTTGCATCATTCTGTATAAATTTTAGAATTTGTTGAATCTGTGAAATTTGAACTTTTCTGGGATGGATAAAACCTGCAACTCTCTGGGACCAGCAACCATTCCATGGTCTGAAATCACACAGATCAGATTTTTTTCTGATGTTTGATGTGAAGGTTAACACAAAGCTCTTGACCTGTGTTCATGATTTCATGCACTGTGCTGCTGCAGCATGATTGGTTGCATGAACGATTGCAGTGGTGAGTACAAAAACAAAAAACATATGTAAATAAATGTAGACTAGAACAAAAGTATTGGGACACCTGACTTTTTCAGCTACTGTATATGTGCATCTTTCCCAAACTGTTACCAAAAAGTTGAAGGCACACACAAAAGGACGTTGGATGACGGTTGCATTACACTTTCTGTTCACTCCAATATCCACTATCAAAACATCTTCCCAGAAGAGTGGAGATCCCAATCTTATTGTCGTGTCCACAAACGTTTGTCTATATAGTGGATCTAATGTAGTGTTTATTACAAAAAACAACACTAGAGTCAAATGCAGTAGTGAAGTTTGTGTGTATAAAAAGCAGAAAAGAAAGTGAGTTTGAGACAAAAAATGTATACAGCTAAAGTGTTGTAGGCAGTGTTTCAGAAGGGAGCGTGTGTGTGTGTGTGTGTGTGTGTGTGGTGTGTGTGTGTGTGTGTGTGTGTGTGTGTGTGTAAGAAATAGTTTGTGTGTGGGAAGCCTGAAGAGCTTCAGCAGGTGGTCTGGGAGATTGAAGCTGTGTACTGAGGGAGTCAGAGCGACTTTTAGAGCTTGTCTGGGCGGAAAGATTCCTACTCTTCTAACAAACAAACAAAATCACTCCTAATACTTAGGGCTTGAGATTGTTAGCTTGTCAGTTTGTTAGTTTTTTTATTATTTTTGTTGAAGTTATTATGCTTTTAAAGAGTGTTTCTGATTATGGGGCTGTTGGTGGTTGAAGGAAAGAAATCGTAATCCTCGCAGATTCCTGCTGTTCCTGTCATTCTTTTAGCCTTGTTGCTTTCAACACTCGCTTTTCATTTTTTCTTGCTCCGTTTGTCCTCGTCTTTCATCTCCCGTCGTCTCTCTTTTCAATCCGAATGCATGGAAATGAAATAAATTATCGTAAAGGTCCAGAAAAAAAAACGACCGTGGCTAATTGGCTGCCATGGCAACAGACGAGCCTTCCCTTGCTGCTTGTTTTTGTCGTTTGTTGCACTTGTGTAAATGGCACACGCTCCTCCTCCGTGCATTTCATTCCATTCACACACACACACACACACACACACACACACACACACACACACACACACACTCACACACACTCACACAAACACACACACACACACACAAAACCTCACAGACTTCTCATGCTGAAGTGAAAAGTACTAAGGGGATTTCTCTGACTGATGCATGCCTAGTTTCATCATGCAAACCCTCTTTGGCTTCTGTGTCACATAACACTATAATTACACTAATGTAAGCATCGTTGCTTTTATTAGCTTTATAATAACAGGCTGATGCTGGGCTCACTGATGGAGAAAAGAAGCATGCTCTATGTGTCGTTCACGATTCTAGAAGTGTACAATACAGCTAGGGCTTTCTGGAAACTCAATATATATATACAATATATACATTACTACAAGAGATAGTAGGAGTCACTGATTCACACATTAACAATTCGATGCAACATTTGATTAACGATAAATACATTTGTGAAAATCTATTTATTTATATAAAATTATTAGTAGCTGTGCTATACTTTCATTATTTAGAAAGTGCCCAATAAATTGTGACCAATATTTTATATGTAGATTGATTTCTCCTCAGTAAACTGTTTCTCACACGCGTTCCCGCAGCACCACAGCTGCTACGTGAATATGACGTATCACAACACTATGGAGATTGAGGCGTGTCTTGAGAGTCACATGGAATACAGATCATAGAAGAAAATTATCTGATTTAATTTCATTTGATTAGATTTTTTCTTTTTTTTGTGAAAGAGCCATGCATTAGAAAGAAAGAACGAAAGAACAAAAGAAAGAAAGAAAGAAAGAAAGAAAGAAAGAAAGAAAGAAAGAAAGAAAGAAAGAAAGAAAGAAAATTGGGCACAAAAGTGAGCTATTTGTTTCTTACTGAGTTGCTTAGCATCATATGTTTTCCATTGCATCGTATTGCATTAAGTCACCTTGTGCTATATATATATATATATAAATATACTGTATATATTCCTAATGTTATACCTATGTTATTATTACTTATTATAACATTTATATTTGCTATTGCATGTATGACTGGATTCACACTTCTCAAACCAGCTAAGGTTTGCTTTGCGTTTCAACACACTGTTTGAAGAATTTTTTATGATAGAGATTCACTCCTGTTTGTTCAGTCTTGTTCAGGTTCATTCTGTCTTAGCTGGAGATTTCAAATCACACAATAAAATGCCTTCTTTGTGGTGAGTTTGAAAAGTATTCCTATGCTGAACACATTATATTGAAAATAAAGGTTTGTTGTCTTCGTAAAAACCTTCTTGTATGACTTGCTCTATCTTTACAGCCTGGATATTAGCTCTGCCCCTACTGAAAAGCCGCTAGCTTCAGCGGCTTTTTTTCTCTGAGACATAGCCCTGAGGGGAAGGATTGAGCTTGCAAATAGTTTAATTATAAGTGCAATTCACTCTGCATGCAGTAGAGGGCTCTACAAATTACAATACACTCTTTTAAAGAGAAAGAGCTCTCGGAGAGCACTTAACTCTGGTGAGGAGCAGATTGCTTACTCTGTCAGGGAAACTTGTGTCTACTGGGTATATCTATAGCACACACTGGTGCTAGAGCGTGGAAGTCACTTAATTATCGGTGCGTCGTTAATGAGGTCCGCTGACTAAGCTTTAGCGTGTAGCTAGGGGAACCAGGACTGTGATGTCTTATATTTTGTATGTTCTTGCCACAAGACTGGTATCTTCAAGGGTACACCTTTTAAAACCTTTATGTAGAAGCTAAAATCCACTTGGTCCTTATTAGCCTTTAATAATTTTTAATGCTACACTAGCATGCAAATTGTCCTGACTAATGATATAAAGCATGATGATGTGTAATGATATGTAGCCTTGATGAAAACACCCAAGTGACAAGGGAAGGTAGAGTTTAGAGACCAATTAGTCAAATGTCTGTGTATGCCTGTGGTATATATGGATATAGAGTCTTACTAATTATGGTATGTCATGCACAGAATTCCGTAATGTGCATGGGTTATGCTAGACCCTGGAATCCGGGGCGTGAGGCAAGAACACACCCTGGATGAGATGCCAGTCCAGCGCAGGGCACAATGCACAGTTTTGGATGGTTGAAGGACACCAGAGAACCCAGAGAAAATCCACACGGTCACCACAATGACACAAAACCCTACATTAGTTTTCTGAAAGTAACCGTGAAACTTTTTAACCATGTGTGGCCATTAGCACTGAGAGGTATGTTCATCAGGCTGTACCAATAAAAAGTCTTTATTTATTTATTTTAATCAACGCTGATTAGTTTACACTTCCAGTTCAACGGTTGGCCTTTAGCTATTTTATCATGTTCTGGAACGGCGGGAGTTCTTGTTGCTGCTGTAATTAGGCATACGTCAGGACTCGCAATGCTGCTAATGGCTTTATTGCCAAGACATTTGTGTCTAGCTGATATTTATTGCTATCATGATTCATTCTTTCACCTTGACTACCGGTAGGTATCTTGACTTGGATATACTGATCAGGCATAACATTATGACATAATTTCATTACTCATTACATGAGTGAATAATTGATTATCTCTTCATCATGACACCTGTTAGTGGGTGGGATATACTAACAGCATGTCAACATTTTGTCCTCAAAGTTAATGTGTTAGGAGCAGGAATAATGGACAAGTGTAAGGATTTGTGTGAGTTGCACAAGGGGGCAAATTGTGATGATTTGATGACTGGGTCATCTGCAGCTCTTGCGGCGTGTTCCTGGTTGTGAAGAGTGTCATGGGCAGCCAAGGCTCACCCGATGCATGTGGGGAGCAAACGACGGCCGTGTGGTTTGATTCAACAGATGATCTTCTGTAGCTCAAATTGCTGAAGATGTTAACGCTGTTAATGCTCGTTTTGGGGACCAACACTATATTAGGCATGTGTAATGCCTGATCAGTGATCATAATGTTATGCCTGATCGGTGTAAGTGCAGGCTGGTTCTGTGGTTGCTTTTGTTTGATGGATAGGGTGGATAGGGAGGGAGGGAGATGACAAATTGATAGCCTAGAGTAAATAATTGTTCATACACAAGGTGACCTATATATCAAGTTTACCTGAAAACATGGCCACCAAGGGAACCGATTAATCAGTAAACGTCCTGAGTGTTAGAGGAAGAAATGAACATTCGGGTGACTTATATGAGCTGATCTTGATATGCCTTGGCTTGTTGTGGATTAAAGACTTTGAGGTTAAGTGCAGCATTTTCTCCTATGAGGTGTTTAGGTTTAATTATCTCCTATTATCACTTCTATTGTCTTTTTTATCATCATCAGTAGCCTTTCTTTTTTCAGCCTTATGTTGGTTGTCTATCTGTGATTCCCCCTTCCTCTCTGCTCCCTCCTGCTTCGTGTGAGTGGAGTCTGGGATTGGTGCCAGCTGGCGTGTTTTTTTTTTTTTTGTTTTTTTTGAATGAATACCTGATGGAGTCAGTGGAGGGCAGTGAGGCGAGGCATGGGAGGAGCTGACTGAGTGAGTGAGTTAGCGAGCATGAGTATGTGTGTGAGTGTGTGTGTGTATTTGTGTGTGTATGTGTGTGAGAGAGAGAGAGAGCGAGAGAGGGAGTGTGATAGAGAGAGGGGAGTTAGGCCCTTGCATAACACACTGGTGTGCTACATGCAGGCGGGCAGCAGGGAGCCGGCTCAGGGCTGCCTGTGTGTGACACTCAGGGCCTGGATGGCTGAGCGTAGCCCTGCTGTCGAACTAAACACGCACACACACACACACACACACACACACACACACACACACACACACACACACACACACACACACACACACACACACTCACTCACAGGGCACGGAGAGGAGAGGAGCAAGGAAAGGAATAGGCAGCCTAGGAAGCCTGGAAGAATTGCAGAAAGAATTGTTCTCCACTTTAAGAAAAGTGAAAAAGGAGTTCTGAGGTAAGACTTGACCTGTTTTCTGGCTCGACCGTGTTCCTGCTCATGCTCCCTGTCTCCTATTACACCAGCACAAAGTGTGCGTTTATCCATTAGTCTCTTTTTCTCTCGCTTGTCCTTTACGAGTAGCTGTCTTTTCTTAACTAGCCCCAGGACTTTCCTTTCCAGCACGGACATAAAAGTGCAAGTCATGCAGCCGCTCTAAAGCCCAGAGTCTCTAAAGAGTGCTCCCTTTCTGTTCAGGTCTTTCCCCTTGCCTGCTTTTTGGTGGTGGATTTTCCGAGGACCTGGCGCTCAGGCTCTGAATGATTGGAAAGCTAGGAAGAGACCGCGCTTGTGCGCCAGGCTTGCTACCCACCTCTTAAAGTGGTAGAGCTTCGTTTCAACAGCAGCGGTGCAGCACCGCAGGGTCTCCTTCACAGGGGTAATGCATTAAGAGACCCGTTAGACAAATGTCTATGTCTGTCTGTGGTATTTCTGGATATGACTAGTTGTGAATAATGAAGCGGCAGAAAATGTCAAAAGTTCATCCGAAATTTCCTTGAGTTGGCTATGCACAGGACGCGGTAATGTTCATTGGTCATGCCGTAGACTAATTCTGGAATATGGTACGAGAGGCGGGAACACACCCTGGATGAGATGCCAGTACAGCACAGGGCACAATGCACATGCCATCGTTATAGCTACTTGTTTCTGGGAGGTGGGAGGAATCCAGAGAACCCAGAGGAAACCCACACAGACCTGAGGATGACATGAAACTCCTCACAGACAGTAATCTGAGCCCTAGGATTCTACCAGGAATCTCGGTGAAGCTGTAAAGCTGTGCCATCATGAAATAACTATAATGCAATTCAAAGAAATAAGTAATTGACCTATTAAATATATGAATGCTTTAATAAATATCAACACGTCCTTTTTTTTCCAATGTAGATTTTTGCTCCTAATACACACAAACACAGTATACAGTGCTTTTTTATTTATTCAACAAAATCAGTGTTTCTGTGAATTGTTGCCGTGCAAACTTGGCCCCGCATCATGCTCTGAGTGTGTATACAAGCATTGGAACAGCATTGTCCGCATATTTGCCTGCATACCGCTTATACATTTCAAGGATTTCTCAGGCTCGCAGGGTTCCATGTTGACCTGTAAATCTTCACGCTGACTGCTCTGGGATGGATTTTTGCCTGCGCACTTAAAAAATCGTGGAACGCGGCGTTTGATTCTTTTCAGAAACTTTCTGCCAGTGCTGTGGTTCGTTGTGGCAGTTTCTATAGTCTACTTAAGTGGACATTGGAAATGTGCCAAATGAAGGAAGGGTATGTGAAACATGTTGGTCTAAAAAAAAAAAAAAAAGTTCTATTCAATTCAGTTTTAATTCTGTAGCGGTTTTTACAATGGACATTGTTTTAGAGCAGCTTTTGCATAATGTAAAAATGATAGAAAAAAAATTCACTTATATTTAAATGTGTGCGTATTTACCCCCAATGAGCAAGCCTTAGAAGGAAACTTAAGAGGAAGCAGACTAAAAAGTACCATCCTCATTTGGGTGACACTAAGATTATGATTGTAAATCATGAAAACTTTACAAACACCAGAAAGTGAGAAATATCATGAGCACTGGACTGTGTGATTATGAATAATGACCTTTCTACTGTCTTATACACTCGTTTGAAGTTGTGGAACCAGGTGCTTCTAAGAGTATACTCACTTTAATTCAATTATGCTGTGTTTCCCTAGCAGCCATTTTCTCTATCTTTTTTTTTTTATCTTATTTTTAAGCTGAACAGGCAAGAAGAATTGGTGATGTTTGCCTTGACCTGTTGCTTAGACTGTGCAGGAGATGATTGTTCAGGACCTTCAATGAGTCAGCATTGACCTGGTTTGAACAGTGAAAAGTTGTATTGTTGCATAACCAGCACAGGTACTGTTTGGAGATTCACAATCTATCTAGGAAGCATCGATGATGAGTCTTGACTGGGTAATAGGAAATTATGGCACTGGGGTGGCGCCTTGGTAAAGAAAGTGTCTTCCTTCCAGGGTTCGCGGTTTGAAGCTCGGGTTACGGTCTGTCTGGAATTTCGCACGTTCTTATTACGTCTGCGTGGGTTTCCTCTGGGCTTCCAACTTCCTCCCAACCACCAAATCTACCATTCCTTCAAATTTATGTGTCGACAACCAAATCCAATATCCAAAGAAATTCTGCTAGGTCAGCCACGAAAGCATTAGGTTGAGACCCTGATGTCAAAAGCCAAAAGTTTTGGTGCACCATTTCACTTTATTCCAAAGGTTTAAAGAGGGTTTGAGGTCAGGGTTTGCAGAACGCGCGAAATGATCCTTGTCAGTTTTGGAAGTGTACGAGTGTATGCAGCATGGGAAACAGGTTTGGGCTAGGGCCTATATTTCCAGTGATGGAGAATTTTATAACTATAGCATACAAAAACATTTTGTACAACTTTATGCTTTTAAGTTTGTGGCATCAGTTTTGGGGAGAAACCACAACTTGCACAACTTGCAACTCTTGAGAGGGTATATTAGTTCAGGATATGTGTAATGCACAATATGTATAGAGAAGGTGGGACATAAAAATTTACAATATGGGATATGTACAATGTATCTATATGGGATTTGTACAACTGTACAATAATTATACACAGTGTATATAATAAATATAATATAATAATAATAGATAATCTGTGATATAATAATAGATAATCTGTGATATAATAATAGATAATCTGTGAAATACAATGAATTATGTACACAATAATTTAATTGATTAAATAGAATAATACTATTATTTACACAATAATTGTCCAGAACAATATACTTTTGGTCATATAGTGCACATGCTGGTAGTTGGGTTAGACACATACCTAAATATCTATATGTGCCCTATAATGGACTGCCATCCTATCCATGGTGTACAGTAGGACCAGGATCATGTTGTTACTAAAGATGTGGTTGCATGTGGTCATTTGGACTCTGGTTCAGGCTTAGGTGTGCTTAAGAAGTAATTTATATATAAATCTTTATTTCTATTTTCCATATTGAGATTTCATCAGATGAACTGTAGGTGTTCATTTACCTCAGATTTTCCACTTTTTTGCCACTTTCCAGCACAATGTTGATTTAGTTCTAATGTTATGCATCTATCTATTGTTATCTATTGTTCTGTATCTTACTGCTTAAGAATACTTTAGGACAATTTATTCATTCATACCTTTTCCATCAAACACAATTAAAAGCACGTCATTGCATTTAGGAATTATTTATTTTCCATTCCCTAATGACAGTAGTATAAACGTTTCAAAAGGTTGTACATATGATTAAGCTGATTGTAAATATGTGATAAATTACACTGATTCTGCTTCGAAACTCTCTGTAGCCCAGGAACCTTGAGTTATAACTCATAGACCTGATGGAGGACAATAAGTTTAGATTTCCAGACATCTGATACTCTCTGTGCTTTGTGGAGCCTGTGTGCCGAGCAAGATCCAACAAATGGTCGTCTCTCGCCCTGAGTTCTTCTTTTACAGTGGCTATGTGTGTGTGTGTGTGTGTGTGTGTGTGTGTGTGTGTGTGTGTGTGTGTGTGTGTGTGTGTGTGTGTGTGTGTGTGTGTGCCTGCTTACAAGTATGTGCTTGCACAATACAAACCTCTTTACTACTCGTCTTTCACTGTGTGTCCTTGTGGTGTGTGTGTGTGTGTGTGTGTGTGTGTGTGTGTGTGTGTGTGTGTGTGTGTGTGTGTGTGTGTGTGTGTGAGAGTGTGTGATTGTGTGTCTTTGTTAATCTGTGCGTGGTGAGTAGTGTTCCTTCTAATGTAGGTCAGTAGAGGCTGCTTCACTCTGTTCCCTCCCTTCCTCTCTGCTCGGGTGCAGTGTGCGTGCTGTGCTGTCTCTGTAGTAGGAGAACATACCAAGCCGCAGTTCTCTTTCTTTCCCGAGTAATCCAGAGGGATAAAGCAGAGAGGCTGCCACGGTGGAAGATTAGGCTTTCCCCGGTATGCCGTTCGGCTTGAGGAGCGCCCAGAGCCATATTTTTTTTTAATTCTAGTTATACGCAGCAGCTTATTAATCATTACCGGCAGACTGGTAGCATCAGACATCCCATAATAAACAGTCAAGGCACTCCCCTCGTGTCTGCGCTCCAAAAGAAGAAAAATTTCCAGAGAGTGTTTAAGCAAATCAGCTTTCCATGTCAGTTTTTTGAAGGGATGTTTTTAAGCAAATGCTGTAGAACTGATTCAAAATGTCTCTCTGTGAATTGACTTCTTTCTGGGATTGATTTACAAAGCCCAAGCCTAAAATATACGTCAAAGAATCAAAACTAGAAAGATTGACATTTATGCCATTTGGCATTTTACATTTATCTCATTTATACAACTGAGCAGTTAAGGGCCTTGCTCAGGTGCCCAGCATTTGCAACTTGGTGGTGTTGACATTTGAATTTATGACTGTCTGATCTAAAGTCCAACATTTTACCCACTGGGCTACCACTTCCACTTTAGTAAAGTTGAACCTTCATTTATGATCATTTATTAACATGCAAGGAATAACACTGGACCATGATGCAATAGTAAAATAATCCAAGCTGAGGTGATGTGATATAGCAAAACCACAGTTACTCTGTTTGTTGATTCTTTTAATATAGCAGCATAACCCACAGTGTGTTATTCCACTTATATGACAGCAAACAATTCTCATTTTTTTTCACAATATAGATACCAATAAAGCTAATACATTTATACAGGCCACTTTAGGTTTAATTTAATGCAGACTTTAAGTGTCATCTCATGTTAAATAATAATTCTGGATGTTAAATAAAAAAATCTGGTTGTTAAAATGTAGTAATTGTACCAGTTAACAATCACCATCATGTTTTATTGTTATTAAGGTGCCATCAATGGTATCGAATTTTTTATGTACCGTATTTTTCGGACTATACGCCGCTACTTTTTCCCCACGTTTTGAACCCCGTGGCTAAAACAACGAAGCGGCTAATTTATGGATTTTTTCTTGGGTTTTTCCCGGTTTCACAAACATCAAGCCAAAAAACTGAACGACATAACATTAGACCAATGAAATTTCCGAAACAGAAACGAAAAAACGCACTTCACCTGTGTTCTGAGCTGCACGGCATTGGAAGAAAAAACTTCCATCGGTGGTGATTTTTAAACGCACGACGATGCCAAAAGATAAACTTTCAAGAGAAATTGTTGTGAAAGGAAGGAGGAAGACAGTGAACAATGACTTTCTTGGTAGGCTACTGTTTAGATACAAGCCGTTGTAACGCGTTGAGTCTGGGTGAAGGGAGAGCTCGCTAACTCCAGTTGCAACAGAAATCATATAAGCACAGACAGGTTTCCAAAACTCGTGCTTTTTTATTTTTCTTGGCATCAGCGTTATGGGTTAGTCAAAGAAACTTTGAAATGAGCATCAGAAAATAATAAGGACATATTCCTCGGCCTTGCACACATGCAGTAACACCAGAAAAATGCGGCGGCATGCTATTCCCAAAATGGCGCTGTGCTCTTAAAGGAGCCACAACATATTTCACCCGTTACACCGTGTAACAGACACTGTCTTTTGTTAAAGCCTGTGTAAAGTTCATTAGTTTCAGTGTAGACACCTGCAGCTTATAGACAGGTGCGGCTTATTTATGTTTAAAATAAAAATCTTTGTCAAATTCAGTGGGTGCGGCTTATATATGGGTGCTCTTAATAGTCCGGAAATTGCGGTACTTTAATTATTTGTTATATAGTCAAATATACTGTTAATGTATTTGACTCAAACATACAGAGGTTAATGCAAGTGTTGTAGTGTATTAATATTCATGGTGTTAATGTTATAACAGGGGATGATCTGGAAAAAAGGGAAGTAAGGTCGAATGCAAGTTGCTTGAACTGACCTAGTTTGCATAATCATTTATTTAGAAAAATTGGACTAAAGTCATAATTCCTGCTTTACATTAAAAACTGAGCATTCTATCTAAGTTTAGCTCAAAACTCAAAATTTAATATAGTTACGTGTCTCCCTGCCATATCTTTTGATTATTGATTCAGATATACACTATTTGGGCAAAAGTATTGGGACTCCTGATGTTTTCATCTATATGTGGTTTTTCCCAATACTGGTACCACAAAGTTGGAGGCACCCAATTGTATAAGGTGTCTTTGGATGTCGTAGCATTAACATTTCCCCCCTCACTTCAACTAGGAGACCCAAATCTGTTTCAGCATGACAATGCCCCTGTGCACAAAGCCAGCATGGGTTGTAGTGGAAGATCTTGAGTGGCCTGCTATAGAGCTCTGACCTCAACTCTATTGAACACCTTAGAAGAAGAGCCTTTTTGTGTCACATGTATATTACAGCACAGTCAAATAATCTTTTTCGCATATTTGAGCGATATTAAGAAGCTGTGGTCAAAGTGCAGGGTAGCCATGACAGTGCCCCAAGAGTACTGAGGGTTAAGGGCCTTTCCCAAGGACCCAAGAGTGAAAGCTTCTCGCTACTCTGGGTTTGAACCACCGGTTTTCTGATCAGTAATCCAGAGTCTTACCCACTGAGTTACCAGCTCCAATACCTTTGGGATGAATTGGAATGCTGATTGCACCCCAGGCCTCCTCACTTCATGTACATCAGTACCTGACTTTACTAACACTCTTGTAGCTGAATGAGCACAAATCTCCACAGGCGCACTTCAAAATCTAGTGGAACATCTTCCCAGAAGAGTGGAGGTTATTATAACAGCAAATGAAGAGAAAATATGAAATAGGATGTTCAAAAAGCACATATTAATCTTTTGGTCAGGTGTCCACAAACTTGTCCAATTTAAATAAGCATTTGAACTTAATGATGTAAGATACACTTATTCAGGACCTAGCAATTAAGAACTGCTAATGGAATGTATAAAGCAAAAAAAACAAAACAAAACAGAAATAACCCCAGTGATTTAAATGTACTCTGCTGCCAACTCAGTTTAGGTTGCATATCACATAATTACATCAGTAGTTCTCCATTTGAAAGCCTGTACCCCACTCGGCTGTTTGTTACCGAGTCTCCCACACATCCGATTTAGCTCTCGGATAGATGCTAATTAGCTGATGAGTTCATCAGCACATCATGTGTGTGTTAGAGCAGGGAAAACCACTCCACCACACTGTGCACACCGACGTGCACGAATAACAGGAGAGCTGAGAACCATTCCTTCACACCAGCAAATACTTTCCTTGTGACTTCAGTGAAAGATAATGATAACACTAAAAAAGGAATGAGAAGGAGTAAAGGCGAGAAGAAGACAGATTTGGAAAGAAAGGAAAACACCTTCTGTTAAAAAAAAGTGAGGGTTTTTTTTTTTTGGTTTTTTTTTGCAAACAGTTATATTTTTAGCTTATAACAGGTTTTTTTTTATTTTTTTATTTTATGCTAGATTTTTCATGAACACCATTGGTGGAATAAGTTATTGCAGAAGTATGTACGTTTTTAAAAATACAGATCAGTAGAATTGACACAGTGGTATGAAATATCCTTCATTCTCCAATTACTGATCATGTTAGCACATACACTAGATGGATGAACGTTTGTAGACACCTGGCCAGATTTGTATCTGTTTTTTGAACATGTCATACTACATTTAGTTCCTATTTGCTGCTAACCTCCACTTTTCTGGGAGGATAAGGGTGTTAGTAAAGTCAGGTATTTATGTAGGTGTGGAGGCCTGGGGTGCAGTCAGCATTCCAATTAATCCCAAAGGTGTTCAGTAGGGTTGAGGTCAGAGTTCTATATCAGGATCCCATGGGATGGTACTGTAAGGTTTACAGACAAATTGTGCATCAGATACAATAACTTTATATAGCAAATCATCTTTTTTTTTGCATCGGTAAAAACCTGATATATTGTTATATAATTATTAGTAGATGTGCTTTTATTATTTAGAAAGTAAGTATATTTTATATGTGGATTGATTTTTTCCTTGCTAAACCGTTTATGAATATGACGTATCACAACACTACAAAGACTAAAGAGTGTCCTGAATGTTAGAATACAGATTAACATGGCAGAGGTAGAGCTGCATCTTCCTGGAGACAGAACAGGAAAAAACAAAGGCTTGTTTGTGAAAAGGCCATGTGTTATGGATTCAGAAAGCACTTTATTAAATTGATAATTTGCTCTCTTTCTAAACCAAAGAAATAAAAGTAAACTCTCTGTACCACATTGATTTAAATAGCATCAAATTTTTCCATTTCATTGTATTGCGTTAAATCGCATTGTGTTGAATCAAAAATGAAGATCGCAATGCATCGTAATTGGGGTGAATCGCATCGGTAGCTGCTTCATAAGTATCTTTATTGTATCGTATGCATCGAGATGCCAATCACATCAGCCTCAGGTATGGAGATGCATATCTCTAATGTAAAGCATATCTTCAGGTGGCTGGCTGTGTGCACAGGAGCATTGTCATACTGGAGCAAGTTTGGATGTTCTAGTTGGTTTGAAGGGAAAATATCCAGAGGCTTTCTATACTATGTAGCCAGAGTTTGGACAAAAACCGCAAATGGTAGGAAAAATCTGGTGTCACAATACTTTTGTCCATATAGTGTAAATATTACTGAAGTAAGCAGCCTGGAAAAAATTATCTGGACAGAACACAAAAAAAACAAAGAAGGAAAAATCGAATAGTATAGCTGTGGATTGTCCCCAAATGTGATTTGGTTCCTGGTCACATGAATTTACCTGCATGATATGCATCAAGTATTTTTTTCTTCTTTTCTAATTTCTGCTATTCATGGAGAGAGAATATTGTCGCCTATTAAGAGAAGTTATTGTCACCTTATTTTTTTGTTGTTTTTGTACTTGCTGTCATTGGCAATTATTTTTGAAGATTTGGAGACGTCTATAATAAGAAATAGTTTGTTTTCACAGCATTGTGCTTCCACTCCCTTTGGCAAATTATCTTCACTTCCAGAAAGTTACAAGGGTCTCTACGATACACTCACAATTTCCAAATCCTCCCACTGGAATTTAAGTCAGAAGATCTCCAAACAGGAAGAGCTAAATCTTTTTTGTTTCTTTTTACTAGATTATATTTTTCCGAAAGAGTTTGGATTTGTCTTAATGCTTTTAAACAGTGACTCTGTGTTTCTTATTTAGTCAAGGTGTTTTACATGGGGCTTACAAACGGTGATGATCAAGTTGCAGTTTGTTGACCTGCAACTTTTTTTCAGTGTGACTGCTCTAGTGGTTTTTTTATGACTACACAATACAAAGCCATTCCAGACAATTGTGTGTTTCCACCGTTGTAGCAATGGTTTGGGGAAGATCCTCATATGGGTGTTAATGTCCCAGGGTTTGGGTTGATTAGTAGTGGTTCTATAATACGTATTATAATGGCGTATTTATGACTCATATTATCACACCAATTTGTCTAACAGGTCTTCAACAGGTTCAAGGCCTTTGGTATAACTCTGAACTTTTTACAATGATCCCAAAGAATTGAGTACTCCTTAAGTTTCACCATGATTTGGCTTGTGTGAAATCTTCCCCACCAATGGCAATGTTTTTATATCTAGAATTTGTTTTTTATATAACCCTTGGCATTTCAGTTTATCCCGACTGTGTCCAGCTCGTTTAAGCTAAACACTCTTTTCAGGCCACTCAAGTTCTTACACATGTGCCATGGAAAACCATGTCTTAATGAACACCATTCATACGAGTCAAACCAGGACTTTAAATTTTACAGCTATAAAAATGAATGCTAGCTTGGCGGTACTACAAGCAGTAGTAAGTATCTAGTGAGTCCTAATCCTGACAGGCGACACGCATGCATGGAGCGGTGCGGTGCAGGGATGAAGTTTCTTGTGAACGAAGGCATAAAACCCGCATATATAGGGGATGTGACCTCAATAACCCTGCAGTAAGTGGGCTGTGTGCATGTGATTGATGAGGTGCAGGGTAGAAATTCAACAGAAATTGCATAAAATCTGGTTGTTTTAACCAAGATTATTTAGCAAGATTTTTTTTTAACTAAATTTAATCTCCCTGATATTGGCTAACCTGCAATTTTGTAAATTCCCAGTTTATACCCATTTATTCCTATAGAAAGTGTCCAGTCTTAAATATTCCCGAAATTTTGCAACCCTTATCACTATTAATTATAACTTTTGTAATTAATTGTAAATTTTGACACTGACATTTTCAAGCCACTGACAGATTCATGAACACTTTTTAGTGTTACAGTAACCCTTTGGTGTGCAAAATGCCACAACATCGTTTTCCCAGTTGTTTCTGTTAGAAAAAGGTGCGTATAGGATGGGTCTGGGATTGCTTACATATGATGACTCAGACAGTGTTCACGGTCTCTTGTTGCACTGTGACACGTCTTAAATCATCAACTCCCTATTTGAAATGCAGAACAGCTCTCCAAGCGTTGCTGGACAAAGCGAATAGAGCGGAGTAGGAGCAATCAGTGGAGCACAGGGGAGAATTCCAAACAAGCTGTATGTCTAGAAAAAGATCAAAGGCTCATTATGTCGTTGATCTGCATGTTCTCTAGTTCATTGGATGGGAACAAACACATGCAGGCTGTTCTGCCATCAAATTAGCAACCCAGCATACGGTGTTCACCTTGTGAAGGTTGTTCCAAATGAGTTTGTTTTTTATTAGCATATATGAATTATGGATAGAATTCAGTATTGTATTTTGGTTCTGCATATGTGAATGATGGTGTATGGTTGTTGAGAGATAGACAGAGGGAGGAGGAGGTATGATATTGCCATTTGAGTGCTCCATTTATTCCTGCAGGGGGTGCCCTCTGACATGTAAAGTGTGTGCATATGGTAGAGATATTTTTCCCATTTTTTCCAACTAAATCTAAGCAAAATGACTGTTTGACTGTTTTCAACGGTAAAAGACCTGGGTGTTATTTTAGACAGCGACTTGTCTTTTAAAAATCATATCAACCAAGTTACAAAAACAGCCTTCTTTCACCTTAGAAATATTTCTAAGCTAAGAAATATGTTGTCCATATCCGATGCAGAGAAGCTCGTCCATGCGTTCATGACCTCCAGAATAGACTACTGTAATGCGTTACTAGGTGGATGTCCTGCATCATTAATAAACAAGTTTCAGTTAGTCCAGAATGCAGCAGCCAGAGTTCTTACAAGGGCAAGAAAATATGATCACATAACCCCGATCTTATCGTCCCTACATTGGCTTCCTGTTAAGTTTCGAATAGACTACAAACTATTACTTCTCACTTATAAAGCACTAAATGGTTTGGCTCCCATGTATCTATCCAGTCTTTTAACACGCTACAATCCGCCACGCTCCCTGAGATCTCAAAACTCTGGGCTTCTAGTAGTTCGTAGAATAGCAAAGTCCACTAAAGGTGGTAGAGCATTTTCACATTTAGCTCCTAAACTCTGGAATAGTCTTCCTGACGGTGTTCGGGGCTCAGACACACTCACCCAGTTTAAGTGTAGATTAAAAACATATCTTTTTAGCAAAGCCTACACATAACATACGTCTCACATCATAACCTTGTGCTCCAGAACATCTAAACACATGCACATTATCAACTTGTGCTGTTAATATCATGAACAGCAGCTACGCTGCTTCTCTTTTCTCTCCCCATCCCGAGACACCCTGAGGTTTGGCCAGCTCCAGTCACCTCCCACCTCGTGATGATTATGGACCTTTGAAGAAGTTGATGCCGAACTCGCAAACATCCCGAACCATCTAGAGACGTACCAGTGCCATTTGGATCCCGCTACATGTGTGGAGTTTTGACATTGGACCTCCTGGAGTGTTTAAAGGCTCTGGCATGGAGAAGCTGATGCTGGATCTGTGATGATCACAAATGCTGAGCTCATAAAACTAGGAGCTACTATCCATATAGACTGTTTAAGACTGCAGAAAGAACATCACTTATAAACTTATACTCCAGTACTCATGTTAGTTCTCACTCTCCAGTGTTCTGTATCGTTGAAAGATTTATGATCAAACTCTTGATGTCACCCAGATGAGGATGGGTTCCCCTTTTGAGTCTGGTTCCTCTCAAGGTTTCTTCCTCATAACATCTAAGGGAGTTTTTCCTTGCCACAGTCGCCACGACTTGCTCATCAGGGACAAATTCACACCATTCACCTTAACTGTTGATTTGTGTAAAGCTGCTTTGAGACAATGTCTGTTGTGAAAAGCGCTATACAAATAAACTTGACTTGACTTGACTTGACTTAAATAAATTGATACACATAAGCCATAAAGTTGTAATGTTTTTCTAGAAAAAAGTTGACATTTACATTGATGGCATTTAGCAATTATGGAGACCCCATTAAGTTCCCATGAGTACCTAAAGTGTGTATGTATATCTTTTTTTGTGTTTCAGGTTTCTGCTGCAGTCTGGAGGCTTGCTGTCAGAGAGAAATGATTCCGCATGAATCGTCGCAAGCGCTCTCTCTCAGCAGGCATGTGTTCTGTTGCTTTCGATTGAGATCAGTGTCCATCCAGCCTTAAGCACAGGAAAAAAGCTTTCATCACCTCAGTCTTCTCTCTACACCATAACACCAGCCTTTCAGCAGGTGGCATAAGCAGAATATAAGAGAGAGGTGCAGAGGAAAAGTGTGTTAAAGACAGATAAAGCAAAAAGAAACCAACTTGAAGAGATACAGCAGGATACATTCATCATGAAGTCGAACCATGAACGAAGCAATGAGTGTTTGCCCCCAAAGAAACGGGAAATTCCAGCATGTACCCTTCCCTCTGAGGATAGGCCTATGGTAATGGCGCCTGCCAGCGAGAGCCAGCGAGGAGGGAACCTTGCTTGGCTTGCCAGCATGGCCAGCAGCCATGAGAGCAACAAGCAGCGCACCAGCAGCTCAGCCGAAGCCGGCGGTCCTCAATCTAGACCAACAGTGTCCACTGTCGAGTCCACTCGTGCACTACTAACTGCAGCATCTACAATACCCACGGTGTGTTCTTCACCACTTTCTCAACAGGCGGGCACCATCCAGTACTCTCCCATGCCACCCAACTTGCACTTTATCAGCCCCCCATATGCATCTCCCTATGCTAGCTATATTTCTCCCCTTGTGCCCCCTGCAGCCACCACCACCACGTCCTCCCATCGACACACTGAAGCCTACTCTGGCACTACAAATTCTCTAGCATCCAAACCAGATCCAGTCATTTCCACTTCGGACTGCATACCTCAACCCCATTCCACCCAATTTGTTCAAATTTCCAGTTCCCAACTCAGTGTAGTGCCTTGTACTGCATCCTCACCCCAAAGCCATCTTCCTCTTCACCTACAACAGTCACTAGCTCTAAGTGGGTCCTCTCAGCTCCTACTTCACTACTCCGAAACACCCATGCTTAAAAAGGAAGATAGCAGACCTAGGGAGATGCTAAACGGTGAGCAGGAAAGGGGCCGTCGCTTTAACCAGCCTTCAGAATCCAAGGTCAGCAGCTTAGCAAAAGGGTCTTTATCCACCCAGCACCACCACATCCACCAGCGAGACCACTATGACACCCGGCACATGACGATTCCACCAGAGTATGCACAGGAAAACACCAATTTGAGGAACTCTTTAGTTTTAGTTCCCAACAGTCACAACCACAGCAGTGCTGATCCAGGGGGAAATCTAGACAAACTGCCTCCCCCTCTGGCCCCAGTTGAAAAAGGAGGTATCTGCGCAGGCAAACCAGTTTCCCGCACTCCTTCCAGTACGTCTCTTCCATTTCCACCTCCCTCTTTACCTGTGGATGGTCTAAAGGCAGCAGTTACTACACTATCACCCCATGCAGTTATCCACACCACACATAGTGCAACTGAGCCAATGTCCCTTGGCCTCACGTCCACCAACTTCTACCATGCCCATCAGCCAATTATTGGGTACATCGCAGGTGCAGGGCAGCCACAGTCTTTCAGTTACCACACCAGCCTGCCTCCACACCTGCTTATCCCAGGAACCCAGCCTGTTATTATCCCGGTAAGTGGAGCAGAAGCTCCCGCCACGTCTACAGCACCAACTTTCGCTGCAGCACTGCCCCATTCATTTGTGACCTCAGCAGCACCCAAAGGCGAGTCCTTTGAGACACCAGCCTCCTACCCCCACCCGACAGGTGCTGTGGTTCAGGCCCAACTGCACTTGCCTATCCTGCCGACTTGTGCTAGCCTGCCAGCTACTCCGCCTATTCCTTCCACTCCTTCTCTACCACCCTATTTTACCAAGGGTTCCATCATTCAACTAGCTGATGGGGAGCTGAAACGTGTAGAGGACCTAAAAACAGAGGACTTCCTTCAGAGTGCAGAAATCAGCAGTGAATTGAAGATTGACTCTAGTACTGTGGAGCGCATCGACAGCAGCCATACACCTAACTCTGCTATTATCCAATTTGCAGTGGGAGAGCATCGTTCACAGGTGGGTTTGCTGTTTGTTTAAACCTGGTAGACTGTTGTATCTTGCATTATAGACAGCTTGCATAGACGGCTCTAATGGCTTCAGTCTAATCTTTTACGAAATGTGCTTGTTAACATCTTTTGCAATAATTTCGAGGGGTGACCTCGAATCGATGCTTCGATAGGAGGAGTCTCATTCGACTACCAATCTCACATTCAAATTTTCCCAAAAGTGTAATGAAATGAGGATCAGGCCATTTTGCTTATATCGGAGTGCTCAATGTCTGATTTTACATAGAACCACTGGTTTTCTCCCAATAAGTTAATATACAGCCTATTATGATAATGCTTTAAATAAAAATGTGAAAACTAAGCTTTTGACAAATATTTTACATCTGCAAAAAAATCCTGTCTGCAGTTATTTCTTCGATATTTTTTTTTTTAGTTTTATAGATCCAATATGTTTTTATACACTTTTCTCGATATCTTTAAATGATGTTCTGTATATTATGGCTTCGAAATGTTACAAGGACGACTATCAGTCGACTATTGGCAAGACTTGGCCTTTCTGATTGGACTGTAAATATTTATTTGCGGACACCCCCTAATTTCTATAATGACCAAAATTTTTTTAGTCAACCCAATTCTAAATTATAAATATCTTGCACTGAATAGTTGAGTATTTTCCACTATTAATTTTTGTGTTGTCAGGGATGAATTTTTCAACATGTTTGCTACGTAATTTTGCCAGTTTCCGTGCAGTCTCTTGTTTTGTACTGTTTGTGTGGGATCCTAAGGCAGAATTGAGTCATCCCTTAGTTCATCTCCCTTCTGTTCTGCAGTGAGGGGGCTGTGAGAAAAATCTGTTTCATTTGTCTGTGAATTATGATTCTGGTCTCCCACTCAAACAGAAAGTCTGCCAACTCAACAATGAGGCTGAATACAATACACCAAATCAATTAATTCATGACATCTTGCACTGTGTAAACGACATCTGTCATTATTGACTTCTGTTTCCTTCCTCTCAGGTGAACGTAGAGGTGCTGGTGGAGTACCCTTTCTTTGTGTTCGGTCAGGGCTGGTCATCTTGCTGTCCGGACCGGACCACTCAGCTGTTGGAACTGCCTTGCGCTCGGCTAGCAGTGGGCGATGTTTGCATTTCCCTCACTCTCAAGAACTTGAAAAATGGCTCTTTAAAAAAGAACCAGGGGCAGATTTCAGATGCTACCAGTCTCGGGCCACCTCTTAAACCACCTTTTAAAGCACCCTCAGGAGTGACACGCAGGGCAGCACGGCACACAGAGCAGGAGAATGGACTGGCCCAGTGTGGCAGACAGGGAGGTGTGAGCTCCCAGACAAGCAAAGAAAATGGAGAACTAGGTGTCTGTGAGAAAGGAGCCTGGAAAATCCCACTATCCTCAGAATCTATCAGTAAACCTGCAGGCCGAAAGCGGAGATGGTCAGCCCCAGAAGGTCGTAAAGTCGAGAAGCCTGAAGAGGAACCGCCCTCAACTCTTCCCAGGTCTTCATTTATCTCTCAGGAGGTCAAAATCAGCATTGAAGGCAGATCGAATATTGGCAAATGAAAGCCGATTTGGACTCGTTTGTTGTTTTATTTGAATTGAATGAAAAAATAACCCTCATAATGTTCTTTCTTTCTTTTTTTTTTTCAGAATATTGCTTTTTTTATAATTTCAAAATTGAATTCTCTAAATGTTTTTATCCAGATTATTGTACTGTAGGCTAAATCAATTCAGCATATACGCATCAGTGTATGAGTAGTGATATAACTGAATAGGTGCATTGAATATATACAACCAATTAGCGCAAAGGATTTTTGTTCGGGACGACAAAGTTGTTCATGTGGGATTTCTGAGACCTCTGGGGTACAAAATGTGTGATCTCAGCTTTAGCTCCTTACATCCTATTATGACATATAAGAGGATTTCATGTCACCCTAAACTTAACAAAAATATATTTTAAATTAATAAATAGTGGTTTTGTTGGCTTTAAAATAAAAAAGGGGGTAAATCTGAGATGACAGACTTTGATTGAAACATTAAATATAATAGCTAATATAAGTTCATATGCAAATGAAGCCCATGAAGCACTTGTTTAACAGGGGAAGTGAATGGGTCTGGGTATGCTTGCAGTATCTCAAATTTGGATATTCACAAATCTGAATATTTTGCTATTTAAAAAAGATTGGGGGGGGGGGGGGGGGGATTAAATGACACCTGCTAAAGCAGCAATTGATGCTTATGGTAAAGTAGTCCCAGTCCCAGCTCCATGCATGTGTGAGCTTAAAAAAGAAGGTTCAGCATGGGGTGACATTGCTCAGGGAGGCAGGACGGAAACCGCTCCTCCACTGGCTGCAGGAGTTTACATAATGTCATCCATCCTGCTCAAGCAGTCTCATCTGACATTTAGACATAGACAACAGACAATCTGAAGTCCATCACAAATAAAATTGATGGTTTAGGTTCTTGGGGGTTTTATCACCTTTTGTATTCTACTTTTAGCAGAAAGAAGATAAACCAAATGCTAAACTATATAAAATGAATGAGAGAGATCAAGCAATGTCATAAAGTGGTGCCAGTTGTTGCTCTTTAGTAAAGAAACTAAAAGAATTGAAATAGATAGCGGAGTTTGCTTTTATATTTTCACCTTCGAACCTTTTTTTTTTTTTGCTTTTATTTCCTTTTTTTTTCGATGAATTATTTGCAATCAGAGGTCACGTTCAGTCATGTAGGATGGATTTTTGTCTATGTATACATTTGGATCGTTGAAATATTTTTAGCATAAACGGAGACATTTGCTTTCTATTTTTTAGTTAAGAGTTTAGGATTGAAGAGGAAGACATGAAAAGTGAAAGAAAGTCACCTGAGGAAGAAGAGATGGAGGGACAGGTTATCAAAGCATTTAACACACCTGTCACACTCACCAGCTGATAGATAGTCTAATCAATTTATTTAGTGTATTATTATTATTATTATTATTATTATTATTATTATAAGTCTTGAAATGAACACAGTACTGTACAGCATGTTGTATGTGAGTGATGGTGGAATGTAGAATGTAGCGTTCGGTGGAAGCGTCAGTTCACCCTAATCCGGGGGGGTCTTGATCTGTGAAAGAATGAATGTAAAAGGATAACGTGAGGTGGAACAGTAAGCAGAGAATACAGGAGAATAGCCTTTGTTCCGAGGAAGCACTTTGTTTTTTGTTTTGTTTTTTCGCTCAGAGCTCAGCCTCCTCAGTAAAGGCCTAGACAGCAACAGCGGCTTTTTGAATTGTAGCGTAGGCAGAGCTGTTGAAACAACTGCCATTTTCCTGAATAAAGAGAAGTGGGGCTCGATGCGAAAGGTCATGAGGCTGTCCGAGTGAATGGCGTGTGAAGCTTGAAAAAAGCGCACGTGAGTGACTCTGGATGCAGAAATCTTTGTCGGGGTGGGGTGGGGGGTGGCGGTTCGGTTAAGGGGTTTCAAGGATGTCTTATACATATGTTTGTGGAGCGTGCATGCATGTATGTATTTGGTATGCACAAGTGTGCACACAAACACACATCCACTTTTCACTTATATTAATGTGTTATTTGTATTTTCTTGTACATGCACATGTATAGAAATGCATAGTCTGTATCTTGCCTCAGTGCAAGCAGATAGGGTGTGTGGGAATGTGTGCATACTGAGTATGTGTGTACGTGTTTGTCATATATTTGTATGAATGTTTTGTGTGTATGCAAACACACTCTGTATGTATGTATATGTATGTGTATATATATATATATATATATATATATATATATATATATATATATATATATATATATATATATATTATATATATATATGTGTGTGTGTGTGTGTGTGTGTGTGTGTGTGTGTGTTAAATATCACATATATTATATATTTAGGTATTCATCCAGTGTTTTCTGTTTAAAGTTCAACTTAAAGAGAATCTTGCAGTTTGCACATCTGGAGAGGTAGTAACATGACCTTTACGATTTAGCTTTCGGCCAGTGCTCACCTGGCGCAGGCCGGAAGCTCGATTTTACTGAAATGTAGCAGTTACTCGACAAGTTTGTTCGGCTTACTGGCCAGCTGTGGCTTCCCCTTCTTTCGTTCACTTCTTCAGACCCTTAACCAATGGTTGCACATACATGCACATACACCACTCTGTAACATTGCATAAAGCAAAGGAAGGACAAAGCCACAGCCTGGAGCCTGCACACTTGTTAAACTCTGATTGTTGGCTTTGTTCAGGTGTATTTGAGTGTGATTGATGGATGGATGGATGGAGGATGGATGGATGGATGACAGAAAGAAAGGTGACATTAAAGGGATGGATGTATAATCAGATGGCCTGTTGGATGGTGGTGGGTGGGTGAACATACCCTATATTGAAAAAAAATGCTTTATTTTTTTATAATAAAACAGGGTTTTCTCAGATCAATATCACAACCGTGCATTTTTTTTTCCTTTTTTCTTTGTACATTTGAACACCCCCTTTTTGAAGAGTGCGTACGTGTGACAAGTGTCTGTCCACGCTAGGGATTTTTTGTTGTGTTTTTTGACGTTATGTTTGGGCCAAAATGCAGAGCTGCTTTTTTTTTGTATGTATGTTTGTTTTCATTTCCTTTCGGTGTGTATTGGCATTGCCTGCGTTGAAACTCGAATCTTTCTGCACCTTTTCTTCTTTATTTTCTGCTCCATTTGACATCACCTCTATTTCTGGTTGCGTAGTTTTGCCACAGGTATACGTCAGAAGCATTCCAAATAACGACATATAGCAATAATGTGAGTCTGCAGTATTCAAAACCAAATAGAAAACGAACATTTACCACAGGAACTCAAGTCGTCAGTCAGGTCTTTAGCCTGCTAGTTCGGCTTTGAGTTGTCATAAATTGCACAGCCTGCCCGCAGTATCTTCTTCAGGGAGAAATGGAAACATATATGCAGTGATCTATCTGTCTGTCGAACCCAACTCAAGCATTTTTGTGCTAGTGACCTCTAGAGCGTGTTTTCAGGTACCCATGCAAAGCCAGTACACTTTCCTCGCACCGTTTTACCGCCAGCTACCTTCTTACATCTTGGCCTTTATGTGAAACTGCCTGATCTCGCTCTCTCTTTCTCTCTTTTACACATTCTTTCAGAGCCATAGAACCCCATCAGTATTTGTTTCTCTTTTCCTTTAAGTGCATGCAATAACAAAATCCCTCTGTGTGTTTTAAGAGCAAATACAGGAAACATATTTGGTTTAAAAGAAGTTAGAATTTTTATTTTTGATGCTCTTTAAATGATCCATCTTGTCAATCACTACTTTTCTATTGCCTAAGAAAGTTGCTGAAACCAGTAGAGCAGAAACGATCTCAGCAACCTTTATGCACCTGTACTCCGTGTGAGGGTTGCGTTATGACATTATACATGCCTCACAAAACCGAAACCACGGGCCACAAATATCTCAGATTTGTGTGTATTCTTATAGGACAGCTGGAGTAATGCGTAAATAAGGCACACAAATAATTAAAAAAAACAGATCTGGGAGGCAGATAATATGTGTGTGTGAAGTTTGGTTCTAAATACAATTCATCTGGTCGTGTTGGAGGATGTTTGAGATTGAGATTTGTGGTTAAAGAATACCTATTCGATTTCACGTCCAGACTGCTTGTTTGTGATTGGACGAGTCTCCTATTAGTGATATGAACAGCTTCCCATCTTATATAAACACTCTTCATGAAGCGTGGTGGATGCTAACAGGAATAGGGTGGGTTTGGGGGGAGTTATGTACTTTAAAAAAGTCATATAAATGTCTGAATCCACCTATTTATCTATTATAAAAAAAGAAATCATACCTAACACACCTTTAAGCTTCATCACATGAATAACACGAATCCCACAGGGTTTCCATATATGCCAAATAATGGCATTGAAGACAGACATACGCAAATATATTAAACAGCACAGCTCGATACCTCCCTATTTTACAGACACAAAGCATCTTTTGTGACACCATTATTTCTCCACCATCACTTCTGTCCTTTTGTTCAGGTTTCCTGTGATGTGATTCTTAAATACCATATATAGTGTCTGAATGACAGTAGCATACAGTCTTCTATTTTAAGCTTCATTTCTTGTAGCTATGACATATATAATGGACATATTAAATGAATCCCAATTCTAGTGTGCGAACAAGACCTGGAATTAATGTATTTAAAAAGAGAGTTGATACATGTTTCCCTAGGAATGTACTTTTTCTAACTAAAATGCCAGAAAAATCCATCTGCTTTCATTTTCAAAACTTTTCCAGGTTTTTTTTTTTTTTTTTGGATAAATGTGCAATATGTAGCATTTCTTTTCTGCAATCTCATCTCTTTTTATTTTAAAGTTACCTTGTACTGCCTGATAAGCACTCTGATCCCTGATTATCATGACACAATTTCCTGATAAAAGCAGCTTTTGGTAGTCGCCTTGGCAGTGACAGATCGCTGCGAGATCGTGATGCACGAGCAGCGAAAAGCGTTCTGTAAATTGACACTGTGGCTCATATCCGATACGTAGAAAGAACTTCTTTCAGAATAGTGCAAAATCCAATGTGAACGTTTTCCGAGTACAGCATTCGCCTTCCGGTAGATGAATTGGGTGCATGTCATTGTCTTTCAACATCGTGCAGTGAAACGTGAACGCAGAGTAGATGTAGCATTATCATTATAATCGTTACCGTGTGTACTGTCGCAAATGGTTTACACGTTAGCATCCGTCATTATCCCGTCGCTTTGCGAATGACAGTTACAGTGCAAATCCTTTTACTTATTTCTCAGTCTGTTTTCTATGGCATAGGAGTGGCTTTGCAGTTTGGCTTGATTTGTGCAACATGTGTTTGTTTGACATCACAAAGTTTTCCTCAGGCTTACTCAGGGATGAGAAGTGTGTCTGAATGAGCGTGCATCCAAGCAGACCTACGTAATGTGTAGGTGAAAACGTGTGTACTGGGTATAGCGTACTTTGTGCGTTTGTGCGCATATGTGTATGTGTGTATGTTGCTGAAACTGCTGAAATAACAGAAGCAGTCGTTTTGTTGGCTTTTCAAAAAAGGGTTTCTCTCACGTCTATGGGTGTGTATGAGGACTTTGCTGTCTGTGTATCTGCCTTAGCTGTGTGTTTCAAAGTCTATATATATATATATATATATATATATATATATATATATATATATATATATATATATATATAATATACACACACAAAAACACACTCACTCATTCTCTTGCGCTCTCGCTAGATAGATAGATAGATAGATAGATAGATAGATAGATAGATAGATAGATAGATAGATAGATAGATAGATAGATAGATGGATGGATGGATGGATGGATGGATGGATGATAGAGTGAGTGAGTGAGTGAGTGAGTGAGTGAGTGAGTGAGTGAGTGAGTGAGTGTGTGTGTGTGTGTGTGTGTGTGTGTGTGTTTTGAAGTGTTGCTTCTCACTGTCTGTTACATCACAAACCCCAATCCTCACCTCTTTCGAGTGATCCAGACTGAGAAATGCATCCAAAACCTCGTTAAACATAGGGACCACTTTTGTAAAAAAAAAAAAAAAAAATGAAAGTAAAAAATGCAAATAATAAGAAACAAATGGATAATAAATATAATACCTACAAAATAATTAGGGGAAAATGTAAAAAAAAAATGCACATTTTTTCTTTTGTAGAATAGATTTTTAATACTGTTTCAGCACTTTGTGACCTGAGAAAGGCTTGGTGGAATCCCAGTGCCAAGTTTTTTCAATGGTGTAACATTCGTTCAACAGAGAAAGTCAGTGAAGAGAAGCAGAGTACGAGAGTAAAGAAATCCTACCTGCTGTGTTGGGTGCGTGCGTTTGTCTTGGTGTGAGGCCGTCCTGCACTCCGCTCGTTTCTGGGTCCAACGAGTCGAGATGTTGAGGCCGGAGAGTGTGTTGTCAAGTCGTGTGGTCTTCTAGCAAACCTAAAAAATGCTTACTTATGTAATACACGCAGGATTTATTTAGCTTTCTTGACTGTGTTTGTCGAGCGTGTGTATTAGGGGGCTGAAATTCTGCTTGGGTCTTCTGTTTAGCACTCTGATCTTGTGGTTGAGGACGGTGCGATGTGTGTGTATAATGAAACGTTTTATTTGAAAAGTTTTATTCGGGGTGTGACTGTCAGCTTGCTTGAGAAGCACCACTCTGTCCTTGTTTTACTTGTTTTACTGGCACAAATGACAAGAAAACAATACTGGTGCAAATCTTAGCATTAGAAATTTTCTTTTTTTTTTTTTTTAAAAGGGTGATTTTATTTTTTTTTTTTTGGGGGGGGATTAATTGCGAAATCTAGTTTTTTTTTTTTCAATGTTTGAACTGAATCAAAAACAACCAGGAGTCCTCTGTTCAACCTGACTGTTGTTTGACGTCATGTAGATGTCCAAAACCTCTGGATTAATAATCTCAGGCTGAGATATCACCCTAATCTCATCCTGTACAATGTGTATGTGTGTGAGTGTGTGAGTGTGTGTGTGTGTGTATGTGTGTGTGTGTGTGTGTGTGTGTGTGTGTGTGTGTGTGTGTGTGTGTGTGTGTGTGTTTCGTAATATGGGTAGATTGTTTATTATCACTTGTTTTTTCTCGGTGATTCAGCCGTGTGAATGCTGGATAGTAAACGCTGTGCACTGTGTGGACGGAGAGACACACACGTGGTGTTGCAGTGTAATGCCCAGTCTTTGTTACACTTTCAATCACGCCGATCTGGTAAAACTGACGAACGCAATCAGAGAGAGGGGCCGCTCTGTTCTGTCCTATTTTTTCACAGCTGTCTCATGTCTGACCAGAGCATCGAGGAACACCAGAAACACATCGCAGTCTTCTGAAACACTTTCTTTTTTTTTTTTTTTTGCGTTTGGAACACTAAAATTGACTCCGTGTCAATTTCAGGTCCATCACAGCCTCTGGTTCCTACTAAACGAGAACTTAATAAAGGACTCAGGCGATTGCAGCCTCTGCAACAACAATCGACTTGTGTATAAAAGCTGTTCTCAGACGCACGCCCGATGTCGGCGCCGTGTATCCTCTCAGCCGCTGCATGTGTCTCTGCTTCACTGTTTGTTTTTAACTCCAGTTTTCAGAAATGAGAATTGAACCACTGAATACATCAGGAACAATTGTTCAACCCGACATTGATGTCAATCTGGATTTGACACAAAACAGTCAGAATATTATGTATAATGAAAGAAAATTGATGGCGGTGGAGGATGTACAGATGATTAATCCAGATTAAACACCTTGGGAAAAATATTTACATGCGCACAGACACAGTTTGCTCGTCATTGAGCGATTCGCTGAATATTTCTCGACTTGTGCTCACATGGTATCCCCATTTTGTGCTCGATTTCATTACTCTTATTTTGCATTAGAGAAAGAGCATAGTGGGACGCAGGAAGTGACCATAGGAAGTGATCTCCATAAAAGAAAGCAGTGTAACTACAGGCTGTTTGGTGTTATTTAATACGGAGATTTAATCGTCTTCCACTGGAAGTGAAATAAAGACTGGTAACTTCTATTTTTTTTTTTTTTTTTTTTTTTGTAATATCAATTTGATGGAAAGGAACATGATGGCAGAACCACTCAAAAGGAACCCCCCCCCCCCTTTTTTTTAGGGTTATAGGTGGACAAACATATACAAGATGATATGGTTTCAGAGCTTTGGAGTTACTGGTCTAATTGTATATAGGACTGTTAAATTAAATCCTTTGAATGTCACATCCACAATCCCAAGACTCAGAGGCACAGAGAGAAGTCGGGCCAGTAGCAAGAAGCAGTCCTGGGAGACGGATATGTGTTGCACCTTACTTACAAGAAGAAATCTTTATATATATATATATATATATATATATATATATATATATATATATATATATATATATATATATATATATATATATATATATAGCTTAAAGGCCTGAGTTGAAACTTATTTTGTGAAAGGAGATTATTTTTCTTTCTTTTTTTTTTTCTTTCTTTGTTTCCATATGTGTGCATACTCTGTACATTGTGTAAAATATTGTACTTGCACTAGCTTTTTTTTTTTTTTTTTAATGGAAACTAATATAAAACAAATCAAGAATTATAATTCTATTTTCTAAGTGTAGTGTGTCTATTTGTAGGATACACTCATCCGTTTTTTGTTGTTTTTTTTCCCTTGGATTTTATGGTCCCTTTCTTTGATGGTGCTTGCCAGTTTTCTAGTTAGAATTTCATTATTCAGAATAACAAAACAATATTTGATTCAGGTTGTGAACAAATTTGTTAAGAAAAAAAAATACAAATATGCGGAAAAAAAAAACCTAACAAAAAGGAAAAAAAAAAAAAAAAAACACAACAAAATCGTCTGTATACCAGTACAAGTTTATTGTTTCAGTATACACGTACTAATAAAATTACAGTGCCAATAGAAAAATTGTGGACTTTTTTGTTGTGTTCATTGGTTTTATTACTTACGGTTGTTTTGCATGTAACATGAGCAATGTGGACAAACGTTTGTGAACACTTGTCCATAAGATTCACATTCCCCTTTTTTAGCATCCAATTGCACATTTAGTCTCCATTTTGCTGTTATAATAAGCTCACCTCTGGACAGATTTTGGAGTGTGCTTGTGGAGGTTTGTGCTCATTTACCCACAAGGGTGTTAATAAAGTCAGTTACTGATGTATGTGAGGTGCGAAGGCCTGGAGTGCAGTCAGTGTTCACATTCATCCCAAAGGTGTTCAATAGGTTTAAGGTCAAAGCTGTATAGCAGGAGATATTATACTCCAACCATATAAACCATTAGCTGGCTTTGTGCACAGTGGCATCACATGCTGGAACAGGTTTGATTCTCCTAGTTAAAGTGAAGGGGAAAAGTAAAAGCCGTGACCTACAGTATGAATTCGTGGGAATAATGGATGCAGTTCAGAGTTCCATTCTCCTGCACATCAGACCTTTATAAGAAGAGAACTTTGTATTTACAGACACTCTATGAGAGAAACCTTACCACATACACACACACACACACACACACACCAGAACCATCGGGTTATGCTTGTGCTCTCGCCACAGCTTCTCATTTAACGCAGTTTTTCACTTCAAAGTGGCAAGGAAGGCATGTTTTTCGGACACGCGGTGAAGTAAAAAGTTGTACAAAATGAAATACTTTATGAAAAACAACACTGGCCACTGACCACTGATATTTTTTCCTTGACTGATTTCATTCCAATACTGAATAAGGGGAAAGGAAGCGCATGGGACAGTGCTCAGTACTCGCAGAACTGAAGTGCTCACATCCATTTTGATTGCTCTGCATGCTCACCTCACGCTTTAATTGCAAATAATTGCTTTACAAGGAAAAAGATCAGCACAGTTGAGTCTATTATACTTTGATTTCATTATTATAAATGATGAAATAAGTCATGACCGCTGAATGTTCATTAGTAAGACCAAGAACACTGGGTTTACACCACAGGGTATCATATTTTATAGAATGTTGGAATAGGGGCATTTTTTTTCTTCCTCCAAGTAAAAGTACAAGTAAATGAACACGGTATCAGACTGATACTGGATACCAGTACTGGATACCAGTATCACTATCCATGCATCCCTAATTTTAAACAGCTCAGGCGCACACTCACACACACACGTACAATATATTGCTAAATGTTTGCAGACAACTGTAAACACATTTAGTCCCGATTTGGGTGTTAGTAAAGTCAGGTACTGATGTAGGTGAGGTGAGAAGCATGACTTTTGTTCATATTGTGTACATACCTCCGCTTCCTGTGTTCATGGCACTTGATCAAAAATAATTGCTGCCACTGATTTCTTGGTTCTTCAAGATCAGGCACCTGTTGCTAGGCAATCACAGCAAGCAAATTGTGGGAATAAGTGATTTTTTTTTTGTCATGCCCTTTATTGGAGAAAAAAAGCACAGCATGGATGCATAGGAAGCCAATGGCACTGTTTTGGCAGTTCCTGGCGGAGGCGGTAATGGAGTGTGGGCGTGAGATGAGGTGGCTGTCTTGAGTATCAGTTTGCATTAGTAGCTGGCTCATTCATTTAAATAAGTGTCAGCAGAAGATATAATCTGATCAGACACTGAAACCCACACCGCTGCATGCAGAGCGGGTCTAACACAATTAGCACAGACTTGTTCAGCAGCTGCTTACTTCATCACATCGCTGAACACTAACCAGTGAAACTCAAACCGTTTAGGAGGGAAATCGATGGCAGAAGGAGTTCATCTGGATTGTGTAATTATTGGAGCGTAATGAGATTTTTTTTTTCTTTCTGTAGCATAACATAATATGATATGTCTGGAAACTACAGCATGTAGTCAATAAATATTCACACAGAATTCATAGTGTCTCCCAAACCACATCATGTGCACTAAGAGCCATGAAGAGTACAGACTATAGTGGGGTTAAGATATCGCACTTTTGAGCAGAAGGTCATAAATTTTAGTCACAGCACCACAAAGCTGCCACTACCAGGTCTGCCCTTGAACTGTTTGGTGTAAATGAGATAACTGTAAGTTGCTCTGGATAAGGGTGTCAATGTAGTTGCAAACTGTTCGCTACAGCAGTATGCAGTGTCTGGAGTATGACTTGTGACTTGTGTGTCCTGAGACTAAAATAGCAATTCATGTGACTCACATTTACTGAGTACCAGGTGAAAGAGCAAAAATACAACTAGTAGAAAAAAATATATAATTTCAACAGTAGTCCCTTGTTTTTTTTTCCCCTTTTAGTACAATACTCTTTCAATGTCTCGTAATGTATGTGGCGCCTGTCTGTCACCAAGTAATCTGACTTCTTCCATGCCCAAAGTTAAGCCTTCAAAAAATCTTAACATTTAATTGTTGTGAGTTAATGTGCCACATTTGAGAACAAATCTATAGATCTTTGTATCTAGTTATGATAGTATTTCCTGAAACTGGAACTAGAAATTTCTGTTGCTTTAAAATTGTTGGGTGTTGTGACGACCGTGAGAGTTAAGATTGGATGAATTAATATTAGAATTACAAACAACTAGAATGTATTATAAAGCGTATTACCTTCTTATTGAATTAATAATTGTTTTTTTATTTTTTTATTAATAATAATATTTAATTAATATTTAATAGTTCCCTTTATTAGATCTTATTCTTTTGATATAATACAGAAATATTTTGGGTTTAATGTCTGTGTGCATAATTCATGCTTTTATTACAGGGTGTAACATTATTTACATATTATATTGTCATATTTCAAATCATATTTGCTGCCATTGACAAATAAGTGTCTGGGAATTTTCCTTCACAACATGAAAAGGTTTATCCATTTTTCTTTTAAGAGTTTACATTTTAAAATACCATATAGACACAAAGATGTGCTCATATAATAGCCTACTCTCTTCTGGGATTTTGGGATTTGGATTTACTAGATTTTGGAGTGTGCTTGTGGAGATTTGTTCTCATTCAACCACAAAGGTATTAGTAATGGTACCATATACAAAGACATCCTATACAGTTGATCACCTTTAAATGTGTGGTAAGAGTTTGGGAAAGAACTGCATATGGCTGGAAATGTTGTGTCCATATAGTGTATCTTTATAAGCTAATATTTATTTATATCAGGTAAAAAAAAAAATCAACGAAACTGGATATAAAGTGCATTTTTCATGTGTTTACTCAAGTAAGATTTCCAGAACTGCAGGCTTACTATAGACAATTAGCTAAAATGTGTGTGTTCACTGTGTGTTTTCTATAACTCTCCCTTTCTTCGACATCCCTAATCTTAGCAACAACAATGTTCCCCCTCTTTACCACATTTATTTAATCTATCAGCTATAAATACTCCTGCTCCAAACACTCCTTATTCCCAGTCATAATTTCATTCGTGAATTGAGCTCATCTGTGAAATGGTGGTCAGAGAGATTATAGATACAATTTGGGTTCTATTCTCGGAAACCTGAGCTTCCAAAGAGTTAAGACATTCTCAAAGAGTTCATTCAGATCCCTTTATTTCTCCATAAGTTACAGTGTGACACTAGCAGGACATTAGGTACTGTAGCCGTTCACATTCCTCTGGTCTGCAGCTACATCCTGTCAAAAAACAGTGTACATCCAAGTAGCAGGCTGAGAAAAATGGTACAGTATGCTGTGCACCAGTCTCTGTTCCAATCAAGTTACACCATACACCAATATTAGCATTAAAAAAAGGTTTCGCACAGGCAACATAGTATTCTTACTGTATGAGGAGAACTGGCTGTCCTCTTATTTATTGTGCCTCATGTTGGCTCATATCCTTTCAGTGGTAACAGTTGCATAGTTTGAATAAATAAATTCACAAATTCAATTTTTTCCCCCCAAAGGCTCATTTTGTTGATGCTCTATTTCAACCTTCATATTTGGAACTCATAACTGCACCCCTCTATATATAGAGAGCTTAAAGGTTTATATTAACAATGGGCTGACTCATGCTCCTGCTGTCACATGAGCTGTTTTTCTCAAGTGCTAGAGCATGGCTCCTGAGCAAAATAAAAATGATCTCCCTGTATGAATAAACACGTATGAAGTCAGCAACCATGTGTACCGAGGGTACATGCATGAATCTGACCCAATGAGGTACTGCTGCATGTAGAAATATGTCACCAAATGCGTTTACCCTACTGCTCTGAGCGCTACGTTCGCTTTGTTTGGATGATTGAATTTAATGGCTTTAGGTGAACATTTGACTCGATTGCTGTGTAACTCTGATGAACGTGGTCCTGCGGCTGAGCTCTTTGAGTTTGGCGGCTCCTACATATGTGCAAGTGGAGCGCAGGCCACCCAGGATGTCTCTGACGGTGTCCTCTACGTCGCCTTTATATGCCACCTGCACAGTCCGGCCCTCAGAGGCCCTACAGAGACACAAATCAGCATCAGGGCTTTAATGAAGTCAATGGAAAGTAAGAAAAATTATATTTAGATGAGCGTTCAAGGGATAGGGATGGAATATTAAGAGATCAAATCCAATTATTTTGACCCTCAATTACACAAATGTAAATGAATAACTGCAAATAAAATAGTTCACTGTACACTTTTCTGGCCACAAGCTTCAGAATCACTTAAACTGCAATCTAATTGGTTTAACAAACTTAAAAACGACTATTAAACTCTGTGAGCACATTGAGCAATATGTTACAAGTTAAGACTTGTGGTGGGGTGGTACTTGGTTGCGAGTGATTCGACCTGACTCCTCTATATCAACAGCCGATGCCCTATTTTAGGCTGGATTCCACCATTTGGAAACCACTCGCTACTGAGGATGGCTTTTCATGGACACGCTGAAGATACATGAGATTATTATGGATGGTACCAGGAACATGGAGAGAGAGAATTGAAATACAATGAATATGAACAGTATTGCACTCAAATCTCTATCAGTGAAGAAAATAGACTTCATGGTCAAACTATAATGAATGGATCTTCAATGGCACCCAGATGAGGATGGGTTCCTTTCTAATTCACGTGCCTCTTAAGGTTTCTTCTGCCTATAATCTCAGAGAGTTTTCCCTCATTCTATTGCTGGCTGGATCATTAGGGGGAAACTTATAGGAAACAATTTATGAATTGAAATCATATTCTCGATCTGTTTATTACTTTAAAGTTGTCAACAGGTTAGGAAAAAAAAGTTTTTACCTCATGTTTATTGAGGTAATTTTCTAGCCTATACTTTATCCTTTTTACTGTCTCATACAAGCTTCCAAGATTCAAAATTATGAGTGCATTATGGATATTTTTTACATACTTTATCCTATGACAGTACATGGTGGGATTTTATAAATGCACTGGACATCACATGCTTACAAAGTGGTACATTTCTCAAATTAGTGCACCATGTAGTTAGAATGTTTCAGACATGCACTTTGACACCAGTTATAGTTCACCCAGTCTCGTGAGCCAAACGTCTGACTGTGGTTAGAGAACCTGGTATTTCATCATTAAACAACAGCAAGAAGCACCAACTTACACAGAAAAGGGCATCTTTGATTTGTACAACTACGTTTACACACTTTTTACAAGGCAAGAACTCTAAGAATTCATTGCTGTGACCTTTTTCCGATCTACTATTGTTTCAAAAATACATTGTGTCATTGTTTGTTTTCTCATAAAAGAGACAGCAAAAATGTGTGTAGCCAATTCTATTGCGATTACTAAAATCACACTGGATCTGGTGGCCAGAAAAGTAAAAAATCAGTTCAATAGTACAAAGTTTTTTTTCACCTGTATTCTGCCACACCACCAACATGTTTCTTCATGGCTGTGTCGGAGCTCATGCCATAGAACAGCTTAAACTTCTTTCCATCCTTTTCAATGACTTCACCGGCACACTGATCGTGGCCCGCTAACATTCCTCCTAGCATGACGAAATCTGCCCCTGCGCCTGCAAGATCACCAAGGAGATAGGAAATCAGAGCAAACTCACATATGATCATTTGTTTTATTATGAAAATTACCTGAGAGCAAAACTTACCAAAAGCCTTGGCAACATCCCCTGGGCAACTGCAGCCTCCATCCTGGAAAGGAAAGAACAACTTGATATACTATTTTCAGGTAATAGAAATGAGGTTTATTTAATTTGAAATGGAAAGATCTTTCCAAAAACAAAAACAAGCAAACAAATATATCAATAAATATTAGTTATTATTATCATCATTATCCTCAATATTAACAGACTCCAATCCTCTGACCTTTGAGAAAAAATTTCACCTTGAAACACCTTTAATATTTGTATAATATAATATTTATGCTCTATGATTCTGGTGCTAATTTCCTGGTTGCTGCTGCACTTGCGTTTTCCCTACACAAGCTATGTACTCATGACATCCTATGACCTACTGATTATCTCTTCATAATAGCACTTATTAGTTTGTGGGATATATTAAGCAGCAAGTGAACATTTTGTCCTGAAAGTTGATGTGTTAGAAGCAGGAAAAATGGGCAAGTGTAAGGAGCGAGTTTGACAAGGGCCAAATTGTGACGGCTAGAAAACTGGGTCAGAGCATCCCCAAAACTGCAGCTCTTGTGGGATGTTCCTGGGCTGCAGTGGTCAGTGTCTATCAAAAGTGTTCCAAGGAGGGAACAGTAGTGAACCGGCGACAGAGTCACGGGCGGCCGAGGCTCATTGATACATGTGGAAAGTAAAGGAAAGTGTGGTCCGATCCAACAGACGAGCTCATGTAGCTCAAACTGCTTAAGAAGTTAATGTTGCTAATGCTTAGTGAGTCAATACTGTTTTGGCATATGGTCTTATGGTTATATTGTTATGTCTGATACCGAGTTACTGCATCATTTTTTGTTAGGTAGACATGAAACAAGCGCTAAATCCCCCATCTGTTTTCTGAACTTCTTTTATCCATCCTGATGCCCTACTTCTGTATGAAGTTCTCATCACATGTAACCATAAGGCTGAATTGTATATTAAACATTTACATTTTTAGTCAATCTATTTCTGTAAAAATATTTTATTTCTTGGACTTTATGATATGGTGTAGTTTTCTGAATTAAGAAAAGAAAGTTAGATGCTGCCCTCTTTTGGTCAAATGAAGTAAGTGTGACTTTGAAAGCCAACCATGGTCAAGCTAGTGATGGGTCGTACAGGAGACATTTTTTTTCTCCTGGACGCGCATGAGCAAAGCATCGCAAAAAATGTACAGAAAACAAAATTGAGTAGTTCATCTCTCGACTCTTGGAGTCTGTTAGTCACGTGACTCCTATATACACTATGCAGTGCATTACACAAGAAACAGAATTGAGTTTATCTGGTCGTTCTTTTATCACATCACGTGACTCTACCCGCTACACAATGCAACAAATCGGGGTTTTTTTTTGTTGTGTTTTTTTTTTCTAAATCTTGACATTATTGTTACAATAATAATAGGATAACCACGTGACACAAGTACTAACGACATGGACCAGATGGTATGAGGAGGAAGCTACTCATTCTAGTTTATCATCATTTGTCTTTAGCTGCATTGTGATTTTTTTTCATTGTTGGAACTATAGTTAAAGTTCATGTATGTAGACGTGTTGGGGAACTGCTGATTGAAAATGTAATGTAATAAATTTGCTATTATTTTTCATCAAATGAACTAAATGATTGAATTTTGAGGAAGGAGATTCAAAGAACCAAGTCACTAAAATGATCTGATCTTCCCATCACTACAAGTTACATGCTCACCGAAATGATGTGTCCTTTGAGCCCGTGAGCAGAGTCCGCACACTCAATAACAGCGCTCAGCTGAGGGTAGCCCACTCCGGTCTTGATGCGGGTGGTGCACACAGAACCTGGGTACAAAGGGTTTTTTTTATAACTCATGTCTGCATTCATGATGATCTTGTGAGCTATATAGATTATAGATTACATTGATTACATGTTGCTAAACAGATTTACAAGTTGTTCTCTTTAGGTTATTAATTGCGGAAAAGAAAAGAAGACATGGCACACACCTGGTCCGATGCCCACTTTGATGATGTCAGCTCCAGACAGAATGAGCTCCTCTACCATCTCTCCTGTCACCACATTACCAGCCTGTTGGGTCCAGAAAGACATGAATCATTCGATTTGAAAACAGAGCAACAGGTGATTGCTGTGTTTTATGCTCAGGAAAGTGACTTGGCTTTTTTACCATAATGGTGTGGTTAGGGAACTTTCCCCGGACTGTTTTGACGAATTCCACGAAGTGCTCGGAATATCCATTGGCCACATCCAGGCAGATGTATTTAATGAGTGGAATGGCTTCCAGGATGCTGCACAGTTTCTCCAGATCTGCCTGCCCACTGCCTGAACTTGCAGCGACATGCTGTAAGAAAATACGTGACACATTCGATCGTCATTAGGCGATCCAGTAAACAAAACTTCTCCTACCATGCCTGAATCAATTTAATGCATTGCCTGGCTTGTGACTAAAGATCTCAAAAGATCTCAAAAGCTCAATCACGCTGTCATTGGCACATGCTAGATTTCGCTACGTTACCTCTAGGCACTCTGGATGATTGGACGCAAACGTCTTCCAGTCCTCCAGTGTGTAATGCTTATGGATGGTAGTAAAAAGAGTATGCTGGGGGAAAAAAATGAAGAAAGCAGAAAAGTTTTGAAACAAACACAGGTACACACAATGGATCCACAATTCTCATTATAGACTATTCAATATGTCGAGAAAAGGTTTGTGGCTTTTTAAACATCTGAATCCATATGTACAGTGAGAAAAAATTTGAAATCATTGAGGGGTCTGAAATTGTCATCGTAGGTGCATGTCCACTGTGAGAGACATAATCGAAAAAAAAAAATCCAGAAATCACAATGTATGATTTTTTAACTATTTATTTGTATGATACAGCTGCAAATAAGTATTTGAACACCTGAGAAAGTCAATGTTAATATTTGGTACAGTAGCCTTTGTTTGCAATTACAGAGGTCAAACGTTTCCTGTAGTTTTTCACCAGGTTTGCACACACTGCAGGAGGGATTTTGGCCCACTCCTCCACACAGATCTTCTCTAGATCAGTCAGGTTTCTGGCCTGTCACTGAGAAACACGGAGTTTGAGCTCCCTCCAAAGATTCTCTATTGGGTTTAGGTCTGGAGACTGGCTAGGCCACGCCAGAACCTTGATATGCTTCTTACAGAGCCACTCCTTGGTTATCCTGGCTGTGTGCTTCGGGTTATTGTCATGTTGGAAGACCCAGCCTCGACCCATCTTCAATGCTCTAACTGAGGGAAGGAGATTGTTCCCCAAAATCTCGCAATACATAGGCCCGGTCATCCTCTCCTTAATACAGTGCAGTCGCCCTGTCCCATGTGCAGAAAAACACCCCCAAAGCATGATGCTACCACCCCATGCTTCACAGTAGGTATGGTGTTCTTGGGACGGTACTCATCATTCTTCTTCCTTCAAACACGTTTAGTGGAATTATGACCCAAAAGTTCTATTTTGGTCTCATCTGACCACATGACTTTCTCCCATGACTCCTCTGGATCATCCAAATGGTCATTGGCAAACTTAAGACATGCCTTGGCATGTGCTGGTTTAAGCGGGGGAACCTTCCGTGCCATGCATGATTTCAAACCATGACGTCTTAGTGTATTACCAACATTAACCTTGGAAACGGTGGTCCCAGCTCTTTTCAGGTCATTGACCAGCTCCTCCTGTGTAGTTCTGGGCTGATTTCTCACCTTCCTTAGGATCATTGAGACCCCACGAGGTGAGATCATGCATGGAGCCCCAGTCCGAGGGAGATTGACAGTCATGTTTAGCTTCTTCTATTTTCTAATGATTGCTCCAACAGTGGACCTTTTTTCACCAAGCTGCTTGGCAATTTCCCCGTAGCCCTTTCCAGCCTTGTGGAGGTGTACAATTTTGTCTTTAGTGTCTTTGGACAGCTCTTTGGTCTTGGCCATGTTAGTAGTTGGATTCTTACTGATTGTATGGGGTGGACAGGTGTCTTTATGCAGCTAATGACCTCAAACAGGTGCATCTAATTTAGGATAATAAATGTAGTGGAGGTGGACATTTTAAAGGCAGACTAACAGGTCTTTGAGGGTCAGAATTCTAGCTGATAGACAGGTGTTCAAATACTTATTTGCAGCTGTATTATACAAATAAATAGTTTAAAAATCATATATTGTGATTTCTGGATTTTTTTTTTTTAGATTATGTCTCTCACAGTGGACATGCACCTACGATGACGATTTCAGACCCCTCCATGATTTCTAAGTGGGAGAACTTGCAAAATATCAGGGTGTTCAAATACTTATTTTCCTCACTGTAGTTTCCAGTTTCTTGTTATAATAACCTATACACCTCTATAAAAAAGATTTGATTTTGGAGTGTACTTGTTGAGATTTGTGGTCATTCAGACACAAAGGTGTTAGTAAAGTCAGGTATTAATGTTGTTTGAGGAGGCTTCAACCTTCAACCTTCTTCCACTTCAACCTATGTAAAGCATATCTTCATGTGGCTGGATTTGTGCATAGAGGCATTTTCATGCTGGAACAGGTTTGGGTTCCCTCATTCAAGTGAAGGAAAAATGTAATCCTACTACATCCAAAAACATCCTATACAATTGTCTGCCTTCAACTTTGTGGCAACATTTTGGGGAAATTCCACATTTGCCCAGAAAAGTCAGGTGTCCTAATACTTTTGTCCATATGGTGTATATCTGTCTACAGAGCTGATCTAGAGGCTGTGTGTGACAACTGGCAGATTTCTAACAAACACTATGTTAAGAAGGATTAGCAAAAAAAACACTGCCATATCAGAAAGAATGTGTTACAAAGGTGTGTTAGAAAAAGTATTTTATATGCAAGATATTAGAAAAAGTTTATATCACATTCAGAATGATTTTCTTCACAATTTTAATTTTACTTTGTTTGGTCCTACAAAGTACTCAACTGTATCAAGTGCTAAAATAGACAGAAAGCATGTTTCATTACTTACAGTACTGTCTGTGACACAGAGGATGCTCACCTTGCTCATTACCTGGGCCATTTCAAAAGTACCTGTGGTGTCCATGTTAGCAACGATGATCGGGATGCCATTGTACGTCTGCTTTGAGTTGCGGAATGTGAAAGTCCTCTGCAGGTCCACCTACACAGAAGCAAAACAAGGGCAACTGCATTAGTACAAGGACACATGCCCGTAGACCAGAGGTGGCAAAAGTACACACATCCTTTACTTAAGTAGAAGTACAGATACTCATGTTTTAAAATACTCGGGTAAAAGTTGAAGTACTGATTAAACTTTTTTACTTAAATGAAAGTAAAGAAGTTTTGGCTCTGACATGTACTTAAGTAAAAAGTAGTTATTACTTCTACCTGTTTTAGCTGTTAACTGGACCTCACATCATTAGATAGATAGATAGATAGATAGATAGATAGATAGATAGATAGATAGATAGATAGATAGATAGATAGATAGATAGATAGATAGATAGATAGATAGATAGATAGATAGATAGATAGAGGGATGGATGGATGGATGGATGGATGTGATAGCCTAGTGGGTTAATGTCAGGGTCCCCACGAGGATGAGTTTGAGAGTTTGATTCCTGGTTGCTGTGTTGGTAAATAAAACTTCTGGACCTTGTCCCCTCTGAAAACATTTCAATTCTGTCCTTTCTGTGTTGGATTGATTTCCTGGTCTTTAATGAAAGATAACTCCACCAAAAGAAAAAGGCACTTCTGTGGTAGCTCAGTGGGTTAAGGCTTGTGCCTGAACATGGTCCTTAATATAGTCCACGCTGGTGATAAGTTTTCAAAGCCAGTCCTACATGCCTTCTTTCTTACTGCGCTGGCATGAAACAAAGTATGAACCCTCCAAAAAGAACACATGCTTTTCAGCAGTGGTCGCTCAGTGGTTTAAGGCTTGTGCCTCATCTAAACATGCTTCCCAGTTTGATCTCTTTCATGGTTGAGTGGGTTAAGGCTGGTGCCTCACCGATGGTGAGGAGCAGGGTTTGAATCCTGCTTTCTGCCTGCTAGTTGCGATGTAGGTTATGTTCCTGCCTCCTAAATCTTTCTTTAGCTTTATATTCTTGTGTTGACGGTTTAAAGGTAGATAGACCTGTTTTAAACAACCTTCCTGGCCTGTCTTCCCTGATGGTTCAGTGGGTTAAATCAGGTTTCTTGCTTTTGGTTGCGTTCAGGGTTCAAATCCTGTTTCTGTCTGCCAGTCACGATCAGGATTCAATTCCTACATCTTTCTTTAGCGATATATATATTTTTTAATGGGTTAAGGTTGGTATCTCGCTGGTGGTGGGGATCATGGTTCGAATCCTGCTTTCTTCCTGTTATTTACAATGTGGGTTCATCTTGTGCTACTTACATCTGTATTCGCTTCCTACATCTTTTTTTAGCGTTAAATTCTTGTGTTGATGGTTTGAAAAAAATGATAGACCTGCTCTAATCAAGCTTCCCATCCTGTTTTTTTCTGATGGCTTAGTGGGTTAAGGCTGGTACTTTGCTAATGTTGGTGGTCAGGGTTCAAAAACTTGGCTTTCTGTCTGCTAGTCATGAGGTAGGTTAAATTCCTGATTCCTACATCTTCATATTCTTGTTTTGATGGGTTAAAAAGAAAGATAGACCTGCTCTAAACAAGCTTCCCAGCTTGTCCTTCCTGATGGTTCAGTGGGTTAATGCTGGTGCCTCGCTAATGGTGTGAATCAGGGTTTGAATCCTGCTGGTCACGTCATGGTTTTGCTTCCTATGTCTGTCTTTAGCATTATATTCTTGTGTTGATGGTTTGAAAGAAAAGATAGACCTGCTCTAAACAATCGGCGCAGCCAGTCCTTCCCGATGGTTCAGTGGGTTAAGACTGGTGTTTCGCTGTTGGTGGGGTTCAGGGTTCGAATCCTGCTTTCTGTGTTTCTGTCTGGTCTGAATTTCTTGCTTTGAAGCCTGAAACAAATGATAAACCCCCCCAAAAAAGAAGGTGTGTTGTGAGACTTGATGGCTTTGTGATAAAAGCCTTACCTCTGAGCTCAGAGGTTGCTGGTTCGAATCTGGCTTGTCCCCACACTGGGTAAGCTTTGTGGCAAGTAGTGTCTGGTGAGCAATGAGGTAGTTGACCCTAAACAAAGGCTGTGAATACTGGCTGCTTCACAGCCTCAGAAAAAGTGTGGGTGATAGGTTTTTGGCAGAATTTTTCCCTATATATGCAAAACTAAGTCGATACTTTTTTTAACATTTTTGCTTCATAATCCCCTGTTTTCAGCTACTCAGACACCAGGGGGGGGCAGATGCGCGGATATTGCCCCCCTGCTTCAGGATACGCCCTCCGAAACCACATCCAACCTTCCACACAGCCATTTCTGACACCTTCCTTACTACGGCCACCGGAACCTTCCACACTCTTAACTTTGAGCCCTGGCCAGGGTTTGAACCGGCAACCTCTCAACCCAGAGGTAAAGCTCTTCCAATTGAGCCACAGGATCTCCTGCAAGAACCTGATTTTTAGGACCTTTTTTTAGGACCTTTTTAAAAACTTTTTAAACAATTTAAAGGAAAGCTAAGGGGTAGGAATCGAACCGGGTGAGTCAGATAGCAGCGACCACTTCACTGACCATTACACCAACACAGGAGAGGCAAACAAGCCTTTGTTTATTGGACTTTTGGCTTTTCTATAGTTAGGAGACCAGTGTTTTCTCTAAGATCATAATGGAGGAGGGTCAAAACTTCTCCTTCCTGTACATTCTCTTAGTAACTCGAAGTCAATCAGAAGTGACTCAGGTACAAGAACCACATCTCCAACACCTGCACCACTGATATACCATGATTTGCCAGCAACCAATTTTAATGACCTTTCATTGTTCTGTTTTTAAAAACTTCTTATAATGTTCAATATGAAACTAGAGGTAAGAATCGAACCAGGGAGGTCTTTCATCATAGATCACTAATGACATTACTTCAAAACTCAAAACTTTGTTAGGCATGTAAATAAGCAGGAAAGACAGAGACAAAGACAAAGAGACACAGACACAGCTTTAGAAAGACTGAGAGACAAATAGAGAGACAGCAAGAGAGAGACATATACAGTGAGACAGAGACAATTAGATAGAGAAAATAGAGAGACAAAGATAGCGAGATATAGCCACTTCCTGTTGGAAGTGTTTATCCCGATCGACTCTTAATGATCTCATTTACTAAATGAGCAGTAGTGAGTTAAGGGCTTGCTCAGGTGCCCAAAACTGGCAGCTTGGAGGTGTTAAACATTTATCATATCTACAGCATGTGATTAAATATAAAGGCTGTATCAGTGCAGAGACGTGTGGACAGTTTGTGTCGCCATTATGAGGGAAAAACCCACAAAACGCCACCCAGAGGGTAAATTGTGAGAATCATGGCGGATTTTGGTGTTTGATTTGAGACTCAGAAATAAAACAAAAGTTTACTGATTAAAAATATTTTTATCTGAAGATAATTTATTTATTTTATATCTAAGTAAAGAAAGGAAAAAAATTCGTGCCGTTTAAAATAATTTTATTTTTGATATATATATATATATTAATACAAAACTAATTAAAAATGTTGTTACCTAATGAATGTGTCCAGGCTGAAGATCCACATATAGAACACAAGCAGAGAAAAGATGATGATGATGATCAGGAATGTGTCTGATCTCAGTCATGTTCTCATCACTGACTCCCTCTGTCTCATCCACATTAACCCCAAACTTCTTACTGCCTTCTGCCGGCTGATTCTTATCTTTATAAAGAGTGAGAGTCAGGACTTTATACACCAGTGGATTGAAAAATCCCTCCTGCAGTGTGTGCAAACCTGGTGAAAAACTACAGGAAACGTTTGACCTCTGTAATTGCAAACAAAGGCTACTGTACCAAATATTAACATTGACTTTCTCAGGTGTTCAAATACTTATTTGCAGCTGTATCATACAAATAAATAGTTTAAAAATCATATATTGTGATTTCTGGATTTTTTTTTTTTAGATTATGTCTCGCACAGTGGACATGCACCTACGATGACAATTTCTAAGTGGGAGAACTTGCAAAATAGCAGGGTGTTCAAACACTTATTTTCCTCACTGTATATATATATGTATATATATATATATATATACAGTGGAACCCGGTTATGTCGATGTCCTAGGGGGTCACCAAAAAGCATCGAGGTAACCGATGATCGAGATAAACGAAAATCAAAATGGCGGCAATATATTAACGTGCTTGAAATTTCTTTATGTACATGATGTGCGTTAATAAATGAGAATGTGCATGCACGTGTTTTTGAAGGTTTTTTTTTACACAACAGCGTTGCCGCGAATTGTTTGATGAAGGCATGCTATAAAAAAACATACAGTACATGTTTATCTGTCAGGAATCCACCTTCCACGCCCCCTTCGGCCCCCTTCAGCGTGTCAGGTGCTTTCTCAGCCGCTTTCTCTGAAGCTCCGCTTCAGTCGCGCACATATGGTGCTCGTTTATCATCATCACCAGCTCCTATTTAAACTTCCACACTCTCACTGTCCGTTATTGTTGGTATATGTTGGTTCACGGCGGTCGTTCTTATCGCGCATGCGTATCCCGGTACGTGTCTTCCCACCGGCACTCTCTCAACTGCTGCGCTTTTCTTCCCAAAGCGCACCGCGGATTCCCCCCCGATCCTGCCGGTGTTCATTCTATGATTTTGCTCATCCCACGTTCCGCGCCGCCAATCGCAGCTTTTGCCTCCCGTTCATCGCATAACATTTAACAACAAAAGGCATATGTGCACTAACTAACAGCAGAGATTCACCAGTATACAATACAACACCTGTAGCAGCTGTAAGAGTTGATTTTTCCGACACTTCCGCGAGTTCTTCTGCGGCTGCACCGAGATAACCGACGTTAAATGCAAAATTTTTCCCCCCTTGTGCTCGAGATATTAGGGTTCGGCGACATAAAAAAAGTCTACATAACCGATAAAAATGCTTAGAAAAAGCGAGAATTTGGCGATTCCACTTCAAAAACGTCGACTTAATAGGGTTGTCGAGGTAACCGAGGGCGAGATAACCGGGTTCCACTGTATATATATATATATATATATATATATAAGAGAGAGAGAGAGAGAGAGAGAGAGAGAGAGAGAGAGAGAGAGAGAAATATAACTTTTTCAGTTAATGCTATAAATTAATTGCATATTTCCTGAATGGACAGGATTATTTGCATACGAAATGGTTTTACATAAATGAGTAAAAAAAAAAAAAAAAAAAAAAAAAAGAAAGGAGGACGATAGCTCAGTGGTTAAGGTGCTGAGTTACTGCTCAGAAGGTCGGGGGGTCCAAGCCCCTGTATCGCCAGGCTGCCACTCTTAGGCCGAAAGCTAAGCCCTTAACCCTCTGTGCACCCTGCGCACTGACCCCACTTTCTGAACAAGCCGGGATATGTAAAGAAAGGAATTTTACTGTGCTTTACTGTATATGTGACAAATAAAGGTTATTCTACTCTATTATAAATGCCATCATCTGAGAACTCCAGGTCCAAACATGTACTGGCTGCTCTACTTACTTTACTTAAATTCATAAAATAGAAACAAGAAAATCTACACGTTAATGATTACAAACTACTGTCTATTAACAACAGTATGATTCCATAAATAAAATATAAATAAAGCAACTTTGAGCTTAGCTTCTTATTCCTTTTGTAATTTTTTTATTTTTATTTTAGGAACATTTTTATGATGTTAAAACAGTAAAACACTGAATAATACATGTTTAAAAAAAGGGTGTTATGTCTTCCTTTTGTAGGAGAAACACATTAGATGTAATAAACATCTAGTGTAGTGTAATAAACATATTTATTTCATTAACCACAAGAATCATCTTAGTGACTTCATCACAAAGTGTATATGTTATTATTATTATTATTATTATTATTACATGGTGGTCACTGAGCTCTTTTTATTTCAGTTAGTGTATCTAAAGGTGCTTGTAAAAGCACAAACGTAGTATGCACATTTAATGTAAAACATGCTGTTTTTAGGAAAATGTCCTGAATTGTCAATGATTTGTAGTGAAAACACTTTACTCATTATTTTATCATTTAAATGAACTTTGTGCTGAATCATTTACAGTAGCAACTGGAGTACTGAACTAGTCCCTGCTTGTAACTTGATACCTCCTGCTTTCTCTCTTTAAATTGTACATGTACAAACGCACAAGTTCTTTTTTTTTTTTTTGCAATGCAGTACTAACAATGTAATCTATATGTATGTGGATTATTTTACATGATACCATGCTGTCAATACAAGAGCTAATAATGAACTTTGTGTGTGTTATTTTAAAAGGGGAAAAATTAACACAAAAATCTTTGAACTAATCTTTACCCCTAGATTTCCTTCAGCCAAAAGAGTGTTAGTAAACTCAGGTACTCATGTAGGTGAGGTGAGGAGGTCTGGGGGTGCAGTCAGTGTTCATATTCATTTCAATGGTGTTCAGTAGGGATGAGGTCAGAGCTCTATAGCAGGAGATCTTCCACTTTAACCCATGTTAAGCATATCTTTATTGAGCTGGCTTTGTGCACAGACGCAGTCATGCTGGAACAGGTTCAAGTCTTCAAGTGAAATGAAAATGTAATACCACATACAAAGACATCCTTTACAAATGTGTGCCTTCACCTTTGTGGTTCCAGTTTGGAGAAGAACCACCTAAGGCTGGAAAAAATCAATTCTTTTATCCATATCAAGTATGTGCCGTGTTGAATTGCAGAAAGATAGCTGGTTATGGCCATGAACACATGCACACACACACACACACATATGCTTGTTATTTGCTTCGTTCTTATTTTATATTTTAAATTAATAAGATTAACCTTAACCATTTCCGTATATATATAAAGCAGCTTGAACCAAAATAATATCAAAAACCACTCAGACATCTGGTATATAGGCCTACCAATCACCAATCATGTAGGTGAAACATGTTAAATGTCATCAGCGGATAGTAATCAGTTGATTTTTAGATGAATATTGTGTGGCACTATAATGATCCGAGTATCTTATCAAAATCATATGATGTCTGTATGAACCGCTTTTGGATATTTTTCCCCTAGGGGCAAACAAATGTACTTCAAATAAAATTCTTAATGTAATGTGATCGTACTCATTTATTAGGGCCCGAGCACCGAGGAGCAGGCCAGAATGGCCTGCACCAGAGGTGCGAAGCCCTATTGTTTTCCTTAGAATTTATTTATTTATTTATTTATTTATTTATTTATTTTTTTTTTTTACACACATGGGCCATTTGGGGTCCCTTAACATGCTCGAAAACTCTTGAAATTTGGCACAAACGTCGGAGTCCTTTGTCACTAGGGCCGGACAAAGGCTGGAATACGGGCGTGGCAGGGGGGCTCTGTAGCACCCCCTGTAATTCAAAAACAAACATTCGTGCACAGATCGGGCAATTATGTTCGCACATGTACGAGAGTTGGCACGCATATAGATCTCATCGAGCAGAAAAACTTTCGCCCTCTAAACTATGAGCTCCGCCCAACAGGAAGTCAGCCATTTTGGTTTGTTTTATAAGTGCATGCGGTGAACTTTTAAATACTCCTCCTAGGGAATTCATGCGATTGACATCAAACGTGGTGAACATGATGCCGAGACATTGAACTTGCTAAATTGCGAAGGGATTTTTGATATCTCGAACGGTGCTGCCATGGCGAGGCGACAAATTTATGGCGAATTCGGAGAACAGGAAGTGTTTAATATCTAAAGCAAAAAATGTCTTATTCGGACGACATGCGGTGTCTATGTTCGGCCAAGGATTCCGATCGCATCGATGTGCCTATTGTGAATCTCGGACATAGCGCCACCAACAGGCGCCAGGAAGTGTGTCAGTCACAAAAGGTGGATTTATTGACAGTTGCATGTGGTGAACTTTTAAATACTCCTCCCAGGATATTTATGCGATTGACACCAAATGTGGTCGACATGATGCTGAGACATTGTAGATAGTAAATTGCAAGGGAATTTTTTATATCTCGAACGCCGTTCCCATGGCAACACGTCAAACTTTACTTTTATTTCAGGCGTATTTAAGCTCTTGGCATGCACTTTGTGTGCCTTAACATGCTCGAAAACACCGGAAATTTGGCACAGACGTCAAAGTCGTCTGCCATTAGGACCTGTCAAAGGCTGGAACATAGGCGTGGCAATAGGGCTCTGTAGCGCCCCCTGAAATGCAAAAACAAATATCGGTGCGCAGATCAGGCAAACATGTACGCACATGTAAGAGAGTTGGTATGCATATAGATCTCATTGACCCGAACAACTTTCACTATCAAACCTATTAGCTCCGCCCAACAGGAAGTCGGCCATGTTGGGTTGTTTTATAAGTGCATGCGGTGAACTTTTAAATACTCCTCCTAGGGAATTCATGCGATTGACATCAAACGTGGTCAACATGATGCCGAGACATTGCCCTTGCTAATTTGTGAAGGGATTTTTGATATTTTGAACGGTGCTGCCATGGCGAGGCGACAAATTTATGGCGAATTCAGGGGAACAGGAAGTGTCAAATAACTAAAGCAAAAAATGTTTTATTCGGACGACACGCGGTGTCTATGTTCGGCCAAGGATTCCGATCGCATCGATGTGTCTATTGTGAATCTCGGACATAGCGCCACCAACAGGCGCCACAAAGTGTGTCAGTCACAAAAGGTGGATTTTTTGACAGTTGCATGTGGTGAACTTTCAAATACTCCTCCCAGGATATTTATGCGATTGACACCAAACGTGGTCAACCTGATGGTGAGACATTGTAGATAATAAATTGCGAAGGAATTTTTGATATCTCGAACGATGTTCTCATGGCAACACGTCAAACTTTACTTTTATTTCAGGCAAATTTAAGGCTTTTGGCGTGCTTAGATTAACTTGCAATTTGACACATACATCTCATTAGTCGGCTGTTAAGTGTGGACAAAAAGGTCGGACAACGGTGTGTCTCTTAAGTGGCTCACTAGCGCCCCCGTTTGTCTAAAATATGGGGTTTATTTTACCTACAGTCCCCAAATGGGTCAGTAACAACATAAAATAGTCCACTGATATTTACCCACTTGATGCACTTGCCCACCGTGCATTGTTTTCTGGGAGGCACCGTATAGCGATACACAAACGTGCGAGGGCCCGCCATCGCTGCTCGCAGCTATATTTTCAATTGATTTTGTGGTTTTAGTGGAGATATGGTTGGACTTTTTTTGTGCTTTTCGCATGCATCTGATCAGGCCTGAAAAAAAAAAAGAGAATTAACACAAAAATATGGCTCAACAGGTTTTTTCTGTGAGGCAAACTTGATTCGAGGCAGCCACTACAAATCCAGAACACCCAGATGACAAATATGACCACCAAGGACTACACTTTCCAACAACCGACTGTGTCAGTGTTTGATTTTTACTCACCTTGGATTTGTTTGTAAATCTTCCATTAAAACATTCGCCTGTTGTGTTGGATAACTGGCCACTGCTAACCACTCAAAGTGTGTAATTTAATAAATAAAATAAATAATAATGATATAAAGAAGAAGAAGAAAATAGTTTTTCATTAAAAACAGAGTCTATTTAGAGGATTCTGTGCTGTGGTTCTGGCATGGTTCAAAGCCTCAACTGCAGCTCCCTTTTATAAATATAGCCTCATAAATGATCCATGTCTCGGATTGTCTGCCATTAGACAATCAAATCTGACAGAACGTGATCTGCCGACCTTTGACGTCATCCTGCAGGGAATGCAAAGCTCTCTCATGCACGAGATCAATAGCTGGGTTGGACCCATAGATAATGTGGCACAATCAATGTTGCAGCATTGCCTCTTTTCCGTTATTAAACATTATTAAAAGAATCCAAATGGGGCCTAAAATTGAGAAATTGGAGTTTTTCGAGACTTAGACTGTAAATTGCATGTGACTGTTTCATTTGATTTCAAAGAATCATTGAGTGGAAAGATATATTTAGAAATTGCCATGTAAGACTAGCTCAGCTCAGTTGCCTGGCATGTAGACATCAAGGAAAGCACCGAGATCTGAACTCTTATAGTGCTTCATGGCGCACTGGATTGTGGGTGTATCTCAGACATCCGCTTAAAGCAGACAGCATTAAAAGAGCAACCGGACCACAGTGGAATCTATTTCCAGAGGCATTAAGAACACAGGCCTATTTTTAAACATTTTCAGCACGTAGCTCAGCTCCTGTTGCGCTACCTTAGTGTGAGCAGTTGTCACCATAAGTCACCTCTCCCTTTGAGGTTATTATCTGGGCCGGATTCAGGTTGCATCAACAAGACATACTGAAGGAAATGAAAACAGTCAATAGACACACGTCATATCGAGATCAAACACCCTGATCGAAAGCAGCCTCTTACAGAACACTAAATATGGGCCTAAATAAAGGCATTTGACCTCAGCAAGGTCAGCACTACTATACTCCCAAGACAGAAATTCCACTTTCACACATTTACCTCACACACACACACACACACACACTTCTGATCTTACCTCAGACCTGCTCTTTAGGCTGCTCCTCTTTGGTCTCAACAGGACGTCTTTAAAGTCCAGTTTGAGGTCGGAGTCCACTCGGGGCATGGCTGAAGGCCTGAGTGTGGATGAGATTCTCCTGAGCTGGGCCGGTGCTCTTGCTGCTACACAGCTCCAGGCACCAAACCCGAATCGGCAGAAGCCCAGCGTATTTATAGCGTGATAAGAGCCATCCCACCCCAGGCCCCAATTGCTTTATTTGGCAAAGGCCATTCTCTACCACTAGTTTCCTCACTCCCTGCTTCGTCCCTGCTCTCTCTCTCTCTCTTCTCTGCTCTCCTCTTACAGTGTGCAGTAGCAGCAGCCAAGGCAGGCACATTTCCCGTCTGGCCAGCTGACACACATAAACACAAATTCGTGTACACACACACACACACACACTGCGGCTCAGCACTGCAGTATGCGCAAAAGCACACAGGCAGAACTCCTGCTAGCCTTTCAGACCGCCCCCTGGGGAATCTGGGGGATGGGGAAAAGAGGGAAATGAAACAGAAGAGGATGAACAAAGATGATGGGGATTGATTTTGTCCAATCTTCATGCTTATCTTTTTTTTTTTTTTAAAGCTTAAAAAGGATTTGATGTTATATAAATGTTCAAAGATAATAAACTGTTCATTTATAGTCACAATTTAATGTGACAGGTGAGTCAATATAATGGGGGGGGAGTCTGGGTAATAATAATAATTATAATAATAATAAGATTTAGTCAGTTTTACAAATGAACAGAATGAATTTATTCGCCACAGATTCAGTAATTCAGTGATTTGTATACAGTGCATATATAAAATCAAATAAAAAAAAAAAGTAATAAATTTGTAAAAAATTTTTAAAGGCAAAACATTAAGGCACGATCGGCAGTGTGAAAAAAAAAAAATCACCTAAAACCCCTCCCTCCTATGCGCCACATTACACAGAACATTAAGCAACTCCGTCCAGTTTGATGGCCCACGCCCCGGCAGCATTGCACGGCAGCTCGGGCAGCAGCATGATGAGTCCAGATGAATGCAGAGGAGCCCATTTTAATGGCTCAGAGGTTCCCAACAGTGTCACCTAAAAAAAATAAAGAACTGTCAGCCTAATCCCAATGTGACCAGAATGTACTTTTTGACACATTAGAACTGCAGAGTTAACAGTGGTTTCCTTCTGATTTCCAGCTTCCTTATTGAATAAATTCCTCACAATCCTGAGGAGCATGCCTGAACCAGAATATAGAATAATTGAGCTGATTTTGATGCTGATTTTTCTCGACCAGTCAAAAAAAACCAAAACATGGCCTTATTTTAGGCTCAAATAATCATTCGTATTTTTGTCGTTTCGTGATTTTTCACCCTTAAATCTTTATAATGTGCCTGTTTGATGACAAACCCGTTAAATCAAAGTCCCAGTTATTATTATTATGATAAATATCTTTCCTCTGACAGCGTTCCCAAACAAAGCAAGATCTTCATTATAAATTACTTTAATAAGGCATCACTAAGGTGTCATCAAATTACACCAAACCTACACAAACACACACTATATGGTCTAAAGTTTGTATACACTGGAGCATAAGATTGGTATGTGTTTTCTGAACATCACCCCTTTTGGGTGTTCTGTAGGGTTAGAGCTCAGAGGTCAGAGCTCTATAGCATCTTCATGGCGCTGGCTTTGTGCGCAGGAACTGGTTTGAGTCTTCTATTAAAGTAAAGGGAAAACGGAATGCTAAGTGCATCCAAAGACACACTATACAATTGTGTGCCTCCAACTTTGTGGTAACTAGTTTGGGGAAGAACCACATACGGCTGGAAAGGTCAGGTGTCCTAATACTTTTGTTCATAGTGTATATACCGTATACTTTGGACTTATATATATATATATATATATATATATAAATATATATATATATATATATATATATATATATATATGACTTTTACATGACTTTTTCTAATATCATGTAGGCTTTAACATAAAAAAGGCAAAGGATTCAGTAATACTTACCACAGTTGAGTCTGTGGTTACAGGAGAGCCGAGCTGAAATGAGTACTGGTGCGGTTGTGTGTGAAAGATAGCATACACAGTTTTGCCTTTGGAAGTGTACCTGTGGAAAAACAGACAGGAAGCCTCATTTAATCCTAAAGCATGTCTTCCTATCCTGGGAGATACACACAGCACACTGTATTTAACGGTTTTCGTACAGCCTCGTGGCCTGATGTCTGAAGTTAAATTACTGTAACCCAAAAAAAACAACAAAAAAAAACCAGGCAACAAGGACAAGTGGACAACGATTACATCAGTTTATTTGTGTGCATTACATAACATGCTACTATTCGCTTGAACTGTATGTAACCACACATGTTGTTCCACAGCCTGTGTTCTCTTTAGAAGCTAATAATAATAAAAAAACAGAAAAGCCCTCTGAGAACTTCGCCATATAAGTGACTTTTTTTTTTCCATTAACCATGGATTTGGACTATCTGCTATACAAGTCCGTGTGCAGGTTGTTCTATAGAAATAATAACGTATTGCATCATGTGCACTAATATAGACCTGTAATTTCTGCTAAAGCTGAAAATTTATCAACAGCTTTCAACCAGTCAGCAAATATAACAATGCAAGTTTTTTTTTTTTTATTCTCTCCATTTTAGTCTAGTTTAATAAAGTCCCACCAGCATACTGAAAACCCTGACCACAATGTTAGAGCAGGTACGAACGAAATGCAAAACTTGGAGTAAGGAATCAAAAATAACAAAAATGCTGAAGAATGTTTCGTTTTTTTCCCCCTGGAAGTATAACCAGTTAAAGTACTGGAAATCTTGTAAAGCAGGGTGAATTTAAATGGTGTAACACACCCCCGGCTGACAAGCACTGACATGTTAAAACAGTCACTGATGATTGCTGTGCCCTTATCCAGAGCAACTGACAATTATAGGTCGAATGGTTCGGGTTTTTTCTTGGGCCGATGCCAATATTTAAAAATTAGGGCAACTGATGGCCGATATATGACTCCAATTTCCACCTGCTTAAATTAAACCATTTATAGAACAACACAAGCCTCTATAATCAGTGCACTTATTAGCAGGTTTTGGTCTCTGTGTCTACCTGTAGGCTGAAGTACATCTAGTTGAAGCCTTACTAACAAATCAGCTGAGCTCTTTAGTGAGAAAGATAATCCGATTAGCTAATTAGCTTAGCAAATAAAAAAAGAAAAAAAAAAAAAAAAGGAACACACTTTTTGTCAATCTTGCTCTTGTCTTTGCAACTTAGCAGACACGATTAATTTTATTTTATTTTTTACAGTTGTAGCTTTTCTGGTTTCCGTTAGTATGCAAATACAGACTACTGCCACCTGCTGGTATGAGAGAGTTTGTTAACCTCACGCAAGCGCAGAACGCGTACACGTCTGCCTAATTATCGGGCCAATTTGCACAGTCGACCGATGTAGATGAATAGTTATTTAAAAACAAATTGCAAAAACATTTACCGTTACCTACAATTATATCATTTATACATCTGAGCAGTTAAGGGCTCAAGGGCCTTGCTCAGGGGCCCAGCAGTGGCAACTCCGTAGAGCTAGAATTTGATCAAGACCTTCAGATCCAACATCCTATGTTGTATGAAGAGAGGTTTGTTCATTTTTGTTAATTATGTTAATAATTAGCTGAACCTGTTGCAAGTTTTTTGAAACCGCAGTGTATGTAAATTTAGACAGCAGCTCTAACTGCAAAACACACAATATATAGAGAGTCATAAAATCAAATGCTATTGTTACCCATTCAGTCAGTTATGCACTGCAAACACCAATGCTGTCAAATGACAAATAAAAATGACTTAAGCGAGATAATACACAACTGTTCTACTCCAGAAGGGTGGCTTGTCTCCACGATCATGTCAAATGCTTATTCCCCTTCTGCGTCCTGCATGAAAATTGTGTTACAGCAACCTGCTGGAGCTGTTGATTATCCCTTACAAATACACACACATGCCAGTGCAACCCTGGAGTATAAACCCCTCAGGGAAGATAAATGGTTGGTGTAATGAATGATGCAAAAGGTGTAAAACAGCAGGTATGGTACAACGGATGTGCAGCAAAACAACAGAGTGACTACAGTCGTTTAGCTGTACAAGGGCAATAATATGACGAGTAGAATCAGTGCAGTAAAACAGAATGCAACTCTGTGCAAAAAACAAAAACAACAACAACTAATATTGTCAAATGAGATCATTCTAGACACAGATTCTAGTATGTCTTTCTGTCCCTGCACACTGATGAATAATAATGCATAATATTAATAAGAATGACCTCCTGCATCGTCTCCTTGAAACAGCGAAGCTGAATGAGTCTTATACTGAAGGTAGCGTTTCTGCAGGTTTCACCAAGTCAAATTTAAGACTTTTAAAGACCTTTTTAAGATCATTAAGAATAATATTTAAGACCTATATCACAAAATCAAACACACGCACACACACACACACACACACACACACACATACGTTGTCATTTGTAGTCGTGATACAAAGAATTATGTTTGGATCAGCGAAAGAAAAAGGAACTTAAAAAATAAACAAAAAATTAAGACCTGTTTAAAATGATTTAACACGTAGAACAGCGAATTTAAGATTTGACCAATAGGGTCAAATAAAACAAAATAATAAATGAATGAATGGAAAAAGGAAGAAGGAAAAAAGAAAACTCACCAGACTGGCACAGTGGCATTCTCAGTCTGAATTCTCCAAGGCGTCGTGGCGTAGATTGCCTCACCGTTAACCTTCAACCAGGCGCCAACACCACGGAGACGCTCCTCGAACATGGTCGGGATGATGCCATCAGACGTAGGGCCGATATTCAGCAGGTAGTTCCCTCCATAGGCTACAGTGAAGACAAGATCCTGTAGTGGAGAGAAGTGCGATAAGGAAATGCGCTCCTACACAGCCTCTGATAAAGAATAAAAACACGGCAAGATTTGACCCTGAAGTTGATCATTAACAGCGTGTCATAAAGTGTTTTATTCTTTTTATACTTCGGCAGCTTGGCAAGGAGTACAATTTTTTATAAATGATCACTGAATGACAACGTTAACGTCTTTTTTTTGGTAATTAGCGTATAGTTACATGGAACGTTGTGGAAGGTTTCGTTGCTATAAACAGATGTTCCCTCACCAGTTTCTCTTGGAGGCCAATTATTACAGCAGGAAAAAATAAAATAAAAAAAATAAACACAGCTCGCCATGTTAATGTGAAAATAGAACTCGCCAACTACAAAGTTTCCCTCCATAAATGTACATTTGCAGAATTTGCAGACGCTCATAAAGTCTCAATTTTAGAGATTATGGTTTGGTTTTCCTGAAATAATTATATGATTTGATTATTTTGTTGTTCATCGGCAAGACAGTTCACCTTTATAATGGTAGGCAGATCCATCAAATCATGGAGCTTCATGTTCCTGCGATAACCCCAGGACACTGTGTCTATCGAATTACATTTCTCCCATTTGTGCTTGGGCATTGTGGATGGAGTGAACTTATCGGCGCAGTTGTAGTAGCCGCCATGTTTACAGTATGTCCCGTTCCCCCATCGGTCATTCACCACAATGACATCCTGCAGAGACAGCATAAAAAAAAGGTCCATAAGAACATGGAAGATCATTTTTACAGATCATCTACAAATGACTATTTCCTACACAGGATACACCCAAAATGATCACACCTTGACTGGACTGTCATTGTAAAGCCAAGATAAGAATTCAGTGGAGTTCCAGTAAGTGTCGGGCGCTTCCCAATCCCCGTCTGACCAAATCAGCTCTGGCTTGTACCTGGAAAGAAAGGCAGAGTCATCAGCAATGACATGACAAAAAAAGTGAAAAAAATTCAGCACAGGCATGCGGAAATGCCTCTTATTTGTTCGGCTTCTGGTGAAGGTTTGATTTAGTGTTTTACAACCATTATAAAAACTTAATGTGATGAACGTGTGTGACTGATCCAGCTTACCTCATGACAAGGTCGACGAGCTCGGGTAAGGTTTTGCTAAAAACAAATTCCTGGGTCTTAAAGCCGGACTGCTTATCTTTTAGATACAGGGGATTGAACCATTCATACAAGGAGTGGTAGATTCCATAGTGCAAAGACCTACAAGGATTCAGAAAACATGCAAATATATGAGTAGACCTACTTTGCATGAAATTTCCCTTTACTTGAACTAGGAGACCCTGTTCTATCATGACAATGCCCCTGTGCGCAAAGCGAACTCCACAAAGATATGCTTTGCAAGGGCTGGCGTGAAAGATCTCCTGGTAGAGACTTCTGACCTCAACCCTATTTAACACCTTTGAGAATTAACACTAGGCCCCCTCACCTCACCTACACCAGTACCCGACTTTGCTGAAACCCTTGTGGCTGAAAGAGCACAAATCTCCACAAGTGGAACAACTTTCCAGAAGAACGGAGGAAATTTTAAGAGCAAATAAGACTAAATTTGGAATGCGATGCTCAAAAAGCACATTTCAAACTAACGACCGAATGTCCGCAAACTTTTGCCAACATAGTGTAAATAGAATGCTTATATAAATTTAAGCATTATAAACTAGTCCCTATACATTTATCCCTAATGAGTGAACCAGGAAAGACTGCATGAGATGTTATGAGGAAGAAACCTTAAGAGGAACCAGATTTAACAGGACAACCTCGTCCTCATTTGGGTAACTCCGAATCAAACATGCATTGATTAAATCTGCACTCAAGTAATGCGCCCTAGCATAGATTATATTAATTATCAGTGATTATCTGTATTATTTATTAAAGACAATCCTGTCTCAATTTCTCTCTCTTGTTAAAAAGGGGACACACCTTTATAACAAATAGAGTTTCTGCTTTCACTGTTGCGCCTATAAACAATTCCTCACCGCCCCTCATTTTAGCAAGACAAAAAAAATGCTGATGGTCCTGTTCCAAAAAAACCACCAACTGCAAAGTCTTTTTGCCCCGCCCCCCCCCCACACACACACAAATTGTGTTGCAACTGATGAACTGGTCAATCAGAATTGAGCGTTTAACACCATGGTGGTATACATTTTGTATAAACATACAAGAAAGCAAAATTATTTTGAGACACACCTTTTCCGTATTGCAGTCCCCAGCTCGCCGACCAGGTCCCTGTGTGGCCCGTTATCAACCGAGTTCCAGTTCCATGACGTCGACGATCCCCAGTTAGTGAAACCTTCATGGTGTTTTGTAGTGAAAACAACGTACCTGTGCGGCATAACACAAGCTCAGAAACAATACAGCGAGAACAAGGCTATATTACTAAAAACAAACTATTTTCCAGTCATGTTACTGATCAGTGCTTTGTGATCCTGGTTCAGAACAAACCTTGATTGCATATTTACCTGATAACACACCTGAACCAACACACCAGGTGTTCCCACAAGGTGTGTTAGGCCCAGAATTTTACTTTTACTATATATATAGCTTTGACTAGCTTCTTAGCACTTTATGATATCCTCTGCAGGATTTATGTAATTTCTTCATAAGCACACGCATCGCTGTCTGGCTCCAGGTTCCAAAGTCTATCGCAACCTTAAACCCAGGTTTAAAAAAAAAAAAAAAAAATGCATTTTTCTGTAATCAAAAGGCGTTATTTTTATATAATAAACAAATGTAGGATAGAAACCAAGTATGAAGATTTTTTTGCTTAACAAAAGCGTAAATGTTTCCCCTCACGCACAGTGGCATTTGTGCAACTCTTGTGTAACATGGCCAAGACATTCTCAACACAATCTCATACCTTCTCAAGACACCAAGTCCTCAGGTCTATATGGAAGTCTTAAGAGGCCATGCATTATAATATTTTTTTGTTTCTTGTTTTCTCATTATTACAACTTGATTTTCTCGTGACATAACAAACCTTGTTTCCTTGTGATCGGTATTTAATTGTTTTGGTGTAATGAGGAATAAGAGCATGTATTATCATGGATAATAACAGAAACCATTGTGGGACGCCATGATAACGAGAAAACTTTTATTACATTAAGATCACGAGAAAACCAAAACAATATATTATAATGCATGGAAATTTTGAACTTCAGGTCCAGTGTTAATGGGTTCAACATTTTTAATTGTGTTGCTTCATGAAACATTGGATTTGGCCACGCCCCTCGCCTGAAATTGGCAGGTGCAAAACAATCGATTATAAGCGGATATGACGTATGCAAACTGATGCATGTTTAAATGAAAGTTTTATTTGGATTAAAAAAAAAGCCAAAATAATGAGAAAATAAAAAAAATAGTATATCACAAAAACTACTGATCAGTGGTCAAATATGGGAAGTTAAAGCATTGAATTACGGCAAATGGTTCAGTTTTTCAGATGATTTATAAACTCATGGATCACTCACTTGGCCCCAGAAGCCTCGAACACTTCCGCCCAGTCGTCCGGCTGGAAGAACTGCGCGTTGAACTGCGGCGCGAACTCGGCGTAGGAGAATCCCGGAGGATAATTCTTCAACATAAAGGCAATGTACTCAGGACTCAGTGAACCCTGCCAGTACCACCAGAACCACTCGCTGCCGAACGCCGGCACTGAAAACACACCCCAGTGAACGAAGAGCCCGAACTTCGCCTGGTCGTACCATTCAGGCAGAGGTCTTGCGTCCAGACTCTTCCAGTCCGGAGTGTATCGGGCTCCGCTCACACAAGCGACGCATACGGCGCACAATAACAGCACCGCCGAGTGCATCGTTCAGCGCGGTGACGGGTGCGAATGAGTGCAGACTTTAATGCGTCCTGTAAACGCTCGATGCAAGTAAACTTCCGCCTTAAAACCAGCTGAGATAATCACACATCCTCCTTTACAGGATTTTATACACGGACTTGGCAGGTTTCATTGTCTTTTACCGCGTGCCGGTCATATGATTGTTTTTTTTCGTTTTGGTCACCTGATCCCCTGGGCGCTTTTTGCGCATCATTACTGCGCCGCTTTTACGCATTCAGCAATTCAGCAGCGTAATTCAGCAATAATTATACACATTCTAGTGAACATGAAGGATGCAGAACCCTTTATTATTTGTGCCTGTAACTCTAATTTTTATATTTCTTTAATAATTGTGATGTATTACTTATATTTAGTAAAGACATCAGGTTTACACTATGCACTCACCCATTTGACAACAAAACTAAAATCAATCGAGTGCCTGTATAATATAATATAAATATACATAATAAATAGTTATTTTAAAGAAATATTCAAATATCAATAACACCTTTAGGTGTGTACAATAATGTCCCGGATATTGTGTGACCTCAACTATATTTTAGAATTAATTGAAAAATTTTACTTATTGAAAGTAGGTATTTGTCCTGAACTGAACAGTGTCTCACAAATGTACACAGCTTGTAGCTACACTATATAAACAAAAGTAGAGGGACATCTGATATTTCTAGCATAAGTGGTTCTAAGTTGGAGGCACACAATTGTTTGGCTTGGGAGACCCAAACCAGTTCCAGGAGTGGCCTGCTATAGAAGACTAACTGCACCCCAGGCCTCCTCACCTCACCTACATCAGTACCTGATTTTATTAACACCCTCATGGCTGAATAAACACAAATCTCCACAAACACACTCCAAAATCTAGTACATCTTCCCAGGAGAGAGGAGATTATAACATGGGGACTAAATGTGGAATGTGATTTTCAATAAGCACATATGAATCTTATGCTCGGGTGTCCACAAACTTCTGTCCATATTGTGTATATAATGGATTTGTGTCTATAAAGTTTGTCCATTAGTATAACTTTCACTTGTCACCCAAATGAGAATGGGTTCCCCTTTTGAGTCTGGTTCCTCTCAAGGTTTCTTCCTCATGAGATCTAAGGGAGTTTTTCTTTGCCACAGTCACCATGGCTGCTCATCAGGGATAAATACACACCATTCACCTTAACTGTTAAATTCTGTAAAGCTGCTTTGAGACAATGTCTATTGTGAAAATCACTATAGAAATAAACTTGATTTGACTAATCATATAACATTGAAAATCTAAAGCAATTGACCTGTGTGCTTTTCAGGAACACAAGGAAATTTCCCCAGTGCTAGTATTACTTGGGAAAAAAAAAAACCCAAGTAATGACAGTAGACAGGATTAAAGGTCAGCATTTATTATGTTCATTTTATAGAAATGTTCAACCTTTCAACATTCACAGGTGAGAATACAGTAATTGTTATATATAAACAAATAAAAATGAAAGTTGTATAAAGAAAACAATAAAAAAACGAACTTTGGTCATATTTCTCATTCCTGCTTTAACAGTTCTCCTTGTGAGTTTTATGATTGTTACAGTTCAGGTCCCAAATTGACAGAAACTTGTCATTAAATGTCATTAAAGGCTTATTAAACATTAAAACACTCATAAAAAAACATCCCAATTTACATTGTAGAAATGTTCAGGAACACGGGGCTGCGTTATTAATGATACTGTATTTATGTAAGACCGAGTGAGGTGTGTGTGTGTGTGCTGTGCACTGTCAGGTGATCACCCCACGCTCTAACACAGTGATTTTATTCAGCTACACACACAAAACAACATGTCACAAAATAAGGCAGCTAGCAAGAGTAAATCCATACTGGGGCAACTTGTTCAAGCGATTTGTGTTTTATTTGTATTTAAATAAAAAAAAATATTGATACATTATATTGATATGACTTTGAATGAATGGGTTAACAAAAATGAAATCACCTTGATGGCTGATTTCTTCTCATTTTACATGATAAAGTGCAAAATTTGTATTTAATTGAGAAAAATGATTCAGGATGATTTTAGCCCCAGAACTGTGACAAAAAATCCCCCCAAAAAAAAATACAAAAAATAATCACAATTCTGCTTCTTTAAATTTTTTAAAAATGTATACACTATATTGCCAAAGGTTTGCAGACACCTTGTCATAAATGTGGCATGTGCTTTTTGAGCATCGCGTTCCGCATTTAGTCCCAAATCGGCTCTTATAATTCCTCCTCTTTTCAGGGAAAATATCCACTAGATTTTGGAGTGTGTTTGTGGAGATTTGTGCTCATTCAGACACAAGGGTGTTAGTAAACCTGGGTATTGATGTATTTGAGAAACTTTCACATTCATTCCAGGGGCTTTGCCATGCTGGAACAGGTTTGGGTCTCCTAGTTCAAGTGGGGAGAAAATGTCCTACTTCCTATTGCGTCTTAGACCCTCTATACAATTGTGTGTCTTCAGTTTGGAAAAGAACCAAATATGTCTGGGAAAAGTCAGGTGTCCCAATACTTTTGTCTATATAGTGTATAGACAGTATATGATAATATGGACAGTTTATTTGTAGTCTCTCACATTTAGCCCTGGTTTCAGTGTTCTTGTGTTGTGTGCACACATGCACTTCATGTAAGATCCTGTGTATTGGTCCGTTTGTTCAAGTTACTTGTGTGCTATTTTCTTTTAACTTAGAATGTAGCACCTCGGTCCTGGAAGAAGGCTATTTCCTTTCACCGTGTACTGTACTGTATGTAACTACAATGACAATAAAAGCCACTTGACATGATATGATTAGTTCTCCACACATTTTGCAGCCAGGAATCCCTTTAAAAATATAAACAAAAAAATGTTTGTATAAACAAACTATGTAAACCTTTCACGTTGTTTTAATGTGTACAGTAATGCTCCGTTCAATATTATTTATAGGCAAAACAACTTTGATCATAGTATACATCTGTAACAAAATGAAAACAAAATGGACCCGAAGCTATGCTTTAGGAACCCCTGCAGGCCTCAGGATCCAACTATGAGAAACACAAATCTATATGATACGGAAAATCTCCAGACAGATCGTTTTATTCTAAAGAATAACAAACATGGACTATATGGATCAATAGCTGTAGCGCTTTAAAAACCTGTCTAGTGTTATGGTCATTATCTTGAGATTTTGATGAATCGCACTTTCCCACTCAATATATGCAGATGACCTGTTATTGTCTCTTAGCAAAATCCATATACTGATTGCTGTACCTTTAAAGCAAAGTTTGAAGCAGAATTAATAAACAATATTAACCAGTTTCAAACTAAATTCAGACAATCGATTTCACTGGAGCTGTGGACGTTTGGTTCTTCACATACCCGTAAACATGATCACAGTTCAGTACTTACATTAAGTACTCTTACTAACTGGCATCAGGCCAGATCTTTTGTTTTCTCACAGAACAATAAAGACCAGGATCTATCCATAGGTTTACTCTCATTCGTGCTGTAGTGTTTCTCGAAGCCTACAGGAGACTCCCCCCTTCTGAAAGCTGCCTCTGGAGGTCCTTCTTATCGTCCACTTCCCCAGCACCAGCACTGGGTTCCTCGTCTCCGTCCACCATGAAGATGGGCCAATCCGAGTCCACCGTGGCCTGTTCCACACTCACGGACTGGTCGCTCATGTTCATGGAAGGAGACTCCACGTTGGTTGTAGTGACGCAAGTACAATTATCACAAAGCCCAAATCGCTTCAGACCCTGAGACACGGCTCCGGAGAAGACGCGCCTGCAGCCCTTGCACACGATGGGCCAGGTCGCTCGATGGACCTGTAACAACGAAAGCAGATATACACAAGGTTAGTAGTCGTTCTTTTATTCTTTCTTTCTATAAGTGAGTAAGTGAGTGAGTAAGAAAGAAAGGTGTTTTAGAAGCTGGGGTCAATTATGATACAGCACCTCTGGAGGACAAAGGGGTTATGGGCCTTGCTCAAGGGCCCAAGGTGGTAGCTTGGAAATACTGATCTTGAACCCCTGATCAGTAACCCATAGGTTAAGCTTAACCAGTGCCCAAAAACTGCTATGTTTTAAGTCAACCTAGGCGGGGCATGGGGTAAAATTTTCAACTAGCAATGATCATACCTCGGGTCAACCTCATAAGCTACCTCATATCATATTGCCCTTAGTTCTATTTACCAGGGGTGGTCCTTTTGGGACCAATAAATCTCTAGTGGCAAAATTACGTGGTTCAACAACTAGATCACTATCCTAAAACAAGCTTTGGAAAAGGTCAGGTCCTGAAACTGTGTGACTGAAAATGTTTTCAGACAGTTGTGGAAAATAACAAGCTCACAACGGATGTAGCCAAAAAATAAAAAATTAAATTAAATAAAAAAAGTAAACTACCCATCTGAACTGGGGGTCAATCAGCATCTGCCGACTGTGCTGTAAATTAGGTTGATTATTTAAGCATTTGGCATCCAAACAAGGAAACCGTAAGAGCAAGAACTGTGAACATATAAAGAGAGCAGCGTTTACACTTTCCGCGATCATTACTAACGGATGTGTGTAGCTTTTTTCTATCATGTCTGCTAAGTTGAAAAAACAAGCGCAAGAATAAGAAGTCTCTGAGCGTTCCTCTCTACTCGGTCATTGTTTGCTTTCGTCAGTCCTGTTTATTTTTCCTTGTGTGCTCATTAGCTACGCAGAATAGCAAAACGTAGGAGTTTTTTTCCCCTCACTGACGAGCTCTGCTGCTGATTTGACACGCAGAATCTGCATAAAAACTGTCCAACTAGAGCCAATGGTGCAAAAGACACCGGAAAAGCCAACGGACACAAAAACTACCCAACATTGCCCGATGGCCGACCGTCATCTTGGTGTGTCCCCGGCTTTCTTATCGTTCATTCTTAATCCTTATATATTTCATTGTTTAAATATGATGCTATTTTTTGGAGAGGGAATGAGAATAACATTTGAAAAGAGAATGAGAATTGTTGGAACTGTATTGTGGACTGGACTTTTAGTAGTTTATAGAATAGCAAAAGTCCACTAAAGGTGGTAGAACATTTCACATTTAGCTCCTACACATTTTGGAATAGTTTTCCTGACAGTGTTCAGGGCTCAGACACACTCTCCCAGTTTAAGTCCAGATTAAAAGACATATCTTTTTAGTGAGTCCTACACATAACACACATCTCATATCATAACCTTGTGCTCCAGAACATCTGATCACATGCACATTATCAACTTGTGCTTGTTAATATCATGAACCACAGCTACCCTAATTCCTCTCCACTGCTTCTCTTTCTCTACCCATCCCGAGGCATCCTGAGGTTGCTCCAGCCCCAGTCACGTCCCACCTCATGAAGATTGTGGACCTTTACAGAAGTAGATGTCGATCCCGAACCATCTAGAGACGTACCAGCGCCATTTGGATTCCACTTCATGTAGTGTTTGGACATTGGACCTCTTTGAGTGTTTAAAGGCTCTGGCATTGAGAAGCTGGTGTTGGATCTTTGATGAACTCAAATGTTGAGCTATTTTATGAGTTGCTCAGTAGCTAATGGTTCCACAACCTTAAATGACCGTACAAGACTGTAGAAAGGACATTACTCACAATCACACACTCCAGTGCTCATGTTAGTTCTCACTCTCCAGTGTTCTGTATTGTTTTAAAGATTTACCCAAATAGGGATATCAAGGTTTCTTCCTCATAACATCTGAGGGAGTTTGTCCTTGCCACAGTCACCATGGCTGCTCATCAGGGATAAATACACATTTACTTTAACTCTTAAATTCTGTAAAGCTGCTTTGAGACAATGTCCATTGTGAAAACGCTATAAAAATTAACTTGTCTATTAATAGTGAGCCTTCAACCAGCTGTTGTTTAAGCTACAGGTAGACACGGAGACCAAAACCTGCTAACAAGTGCACTGATTGGAGAGGCTCGTGTTGGTTAATACATTTTTGATTTAAGCAGTTTTTCTGTATTACTTCTTATTAATTAACTGTAAGATTTTGAGAGATTATGGTTCAGAAAAAAAATTAATAAATAATAAAATCGGCCAAACATATAGGCATCATATATCAGCCATTGGCTGCCCTGATCTCTAAATATCGGCATCGGCAAGAGGAAAACCCATATTGGTCGACCTCTAATCTAAACACAGTTTTTGGAAAAAGATCATGGACTTACGGTGACGGCGTGTGTGCGTAGATGCTCCTGTCGAGTGAAACGCTTTCCGCAGATCTCACACGGATATGGCCTCTCCCCAGTGTGACAACGGATGTGCCTTTTCAGAATGCCCTTCTGCTTGGTGGTGTAGGGGCAGAACGGACACTTATGCAGCCTCCCTGAGTAGCAAACTGTCGTTTTAAAAAATTAAGACTTTTTTTTTTTGTGAACAACCACTAACAAAAGAAACAAGAAACCATTTCTCACCTGTATCCTCCACGTACCAGTCGCTTTGGATCTCCATACTGCAGGAGCCTCCATGAACGAGTCCTTCATCTACTCGACCCATCATATTACTGCTTCCCAAACTGTGGCCAAAATGAGGCACGAGCTCCTCGCGGTGAGAACCGGCTCCTCCGCGTAGCAGGACGTCCATGTACTGCTTCATCTGATAGTTGGAGTACGGAGGAAGGGATGTCGGCTCACTGCTTGGAGCGGGACTTGAGCTGAGAGTTCGTTCTTCACCATTGCTTGGGTTTTCGTACAGGTCCATGTCTTTGGCTTCAAGTGAACACTCGCCTTCCTCATCGGGGTCAAATTTGATCTTGGGGTGCCCCGGTACGACAACCATCCCTGAAGATGATGGGTTGATTACGTCTTGTGCTGGGTTGTTCTTAACAGCGGCAGTGGCGGGAGGCTGCCTGGGAAACCCTCCCTGCGAGTTCTCACTCTCACTCTGCGAGTCTTTGCTACTGGTAGCAGCTGGTGTGGAAGGAATATCGGAGGAAGCCTCGACAGAATTGGGCGTCTCCATACTCTGTGGTGTTCCCCTGTCCGTTTGGGAAGTGGACGCTGCAGGAACGCTGGAGACCAGTGCGGGCGTACCACTGTCAGCCGGGCCTTCTCGCTCCCTCCCAGTCCCTTTCTGCCCCTCCTTCTCCCGGTTACAGATTTCCAACGATGACTTGATGTAGCCTTTGCAAAAGTTTACTACGTCAGTCATTTGCAAATAGCTGGCAGCTGACATGATCTCAATCACGTTATCGGTGCGGAGGTTGAGGCGACCGGAGTACAAAAAGTCCAGGATGAGTGAAAAGGCATCTGCCGTGACGATGTCCAGAGAGGCTGTGCTATGCCTGTGGCCGCTGTCTTGCAAGTAGTGCACCAGCAGAGCCCGGAAATATCCGCTTGTCGCGAAGAGGATGTTTCTGTGCGCCTTGAAGACGCGGCCCTCTACGATGACGCTGCAGTCGCAGAAGAAGTCTCTTTTACGCTGTTCGTTCAGCTCACATAATAGCTTGGAGTGATAAGAAGGAACCTCCATCTCGTCCCTGTTCGTACGGGCCGGAGCCGTGTTTCTGTACCGAGCAAGGCGGAAACAAACAATTGAAAGAATGCATGAAAACTCATGCATGAGTGCGTTTAAAGGGGAAACTAGAATTGAGAAGACTAGGAAAAAAGGAAGATGAGGACAAAAGCAAGTGCAATAATGTAAAGGTAGTTTGATTCACCATTCTATCAGGTACACCTACCTACATTTGTACATTCATCACTACACAACACAAGAGAGGGGGACAGTTTTTCAGTGAAAGTTTCATACCTGTAGATCACCCGTTTGCACAAGCATAAGAATTTTTTTTTTTTTTTTAACTACAAATATCACATTGTAGTCAAATGCTGTAACTAGAAAAGGTGACACTCTGACATCAGTGCAGCTTAGAGAATGGTCCAACATACACAGGAACAATTTCAGTCGATAGTTTACACCTTAGAAGACTAATGATTAGGGATGGTAAGATTCAGCGATTCACAGCGGTGCATCGGCACAAAAGTTAATGATCTGATGCATCGATTTTAGAAAGTGTGCATTGTATACAATTTGGCATTTGTATCCTGATGCACCATTTTTTAACATATTTGCATCTGTGAATAATTATTTATGAAGAAATCTGTAGATGCCCTATACTTTATTCTATAGAAAGTGACTTATAATCTGGGACCAATATTTCATATGTAGAATGTAGGGGTGTAACGACACATGTATTTGTGTACTCTGACGATGGATACACTCAGTCACAGGTGCCCAGAAGGGGGCGCGTGAAGTACGGCGGTAAAGGAGAGCGAGTTATACATAAGACTATAACGGTGTGTCGGCGTTGTAAGGCAGCTGTATGTGGAAATATGACCAATATGCTGACACAGATCAGACAACATCATCCAGATGTGTCAGTCACCAGATTTAGGCAGACAAACACTACAGTAGTACAACTAATCCCTTCTAAGCAGTCTTTAGATGTGACAGCAGACAGGATCAAAGCCATTACGGAGGCAATTGGCATATACATTTCATCTGCAATGCGCCCATATACAGTAGTAGTGGATCCCGGCTTCAAGGATTTATTAAATGTGCTTGAGCCACGTTACACTGTCACATCTCGTGCGCACATAAGCCAGTCTGTGGTTACTTCTCTATACACTCGCACGAGAGCGCAAAGCAGATGCTGCTTAATTTGCCAATGCATTATTTAATACATGACGTGCCCACACGCTGGAACTCCAGGTATGAGAGGGTGGAGTGGTATCTTGAACAAAAATCTGCTGTTCACTCACTCAGCTCTAACAGAAAGAGCCTATAAAAATAAGGAAATCGCCAATCTGACTGACCTTGAGCTGAACATCGCAGAGAGTGTGATCGAGATTATGAGAGCACTGAAACAACACCTTCGGTTTCCACGATCTTACCATCTCAAAAAATTATCTAAGAATCCATGATACGAAATGATGATGATACTCCCACTGCCAGGGAAACCAAGCAAGCCATGAGTGAAAATCTGCAAACGAGGTATTCTTCAGAGCCTGGTCTTGAGGACTTCCCTCACAAGTGCTTGATCCGCGTTTCAAGACACTTCCTGATCTTGATCCAGCGTATCAACAGAGAATCTATGAAGATATCCTCCTCAAAGAAGTTCTAAACACAGCACAACAGATACAGTATGTATAATTTACTCTTTTTATATTTTCTTTCATTACAACTTATTATTGTTGTTACAATGTTCACTGAACTCACTAATTAGCCTTTTCTGTCATTTTACTGCAGGGTGGGACCAGAGACTACAGAGCACAGTCCATCAACTCCATCAGAGCCCAGTCCATCAACTCCATCACAGCCCAGTCCAGTCCATCAACTCCATCACAGCCCAGTCCAGTCCATCAACTCCATCACAGCCCAGTCCAGTCCATCAACTCCATCACAGCCCAGTCCAGTCCATCAACTCCATCACAGCCCAGCCCATCAACTCCATCACAGCCCAGTCCAGTCCATCAACTCCATCACAGCCCAGTCCAGTCCATCAACTCCATCACAGCCCAGTCCAGTCCATCAACTCAATCACAGCCCAGTCCAGTCCATCAACTTCATCACAGCCCAGTCCAGTCCATCAACTTCATCACAGCCCAGTCCAGTCCATCAACTTCATCACAGCCCAGTCCATCAACTTCATCACAGCCCAGTCCAGTCCATCAACTCCAGAGCCCAGTCTATCAACTCCATCACAGCCCAGTCCATCAACTTCATCACAGCCCAGTCCAGTCCATCAACTTCATCACAGTCCAGTCCATCAACTTCATCACAGCCCAGTCCAGTCCATCAACTTCATCACAGCCCAGTCCATCAACTTCATCACAGCCCAGTCCAGTCCATCAACTCCAGAGCCCAGTCTATCAACTCCATCACAGCCCAGTCCATCAACTTCATCACAGCCCAGTCCAGCAACTTCATCACAGTCCAGTCCATCAACTTCATCACAGCCCAGTCCAGTCCATCAACTCCAGAGCCCAGTCTATCAATTCAATCACAGCCCAGCCCAGTCCAGTCCATCAACTCCAACAGCCCATCAACTTCAACAGAGCCCTGTTGGCAAACTGGCAAAGCGTTACCTGGCAATACCTGCAACCTCCGTCTTAAGTGAGAGGGTTTTCTCAACACCAGGTGACATAGTTACCACCACACGATCTTTACTCACTACTGAAAATGTGGACAAACTGATATTTTTTAAGAAAAAAACTTGAAAATTGAATAAATCTGAAGCCTTTCATTTCATTCATCATTAAGAGATTTCAGTTTTCAAGTTTATTGAATCTTAAATTCAATGCACATTAAATGTTGTTCTGTTGTTTTTGGAATGGTTTGGGCTTAACCTTTGAAAGTTTAATATATTGTCTCCTAATTAAAAAGTTTTCATAATTCTATTTATTAAATACTTTCATATCACAAGATGCTTTCCAGTTCTGTAGCTGATTGTGACCAAACGCTACTGCCTGTTCAAAATAAACAGAAAAAAAAGCAAGCATTGGGGATTTGTTGCTTTTTCCTGTTGTACCGAACCTGTATCGAACCGTGACCCCCATACCGAGGTATGTACCGAACCGTGACTTCTGTGTACCGTTATGCCCCTAGGAGACTGATTTCTCCTCGATTCTCAAGCAAGTTCTCTCAGCACCACTGCTGCTACATGAATATGACAGATCAACACTATGGAGACTGAGGCGTGTCCTGGAACTCACATAGAATACAGATTAACATAGCAGCTGCGTCTTCCTGGAGACAGAACAGGAAAAGAAGGTTAGGTTTTATTTATTCTTTTTTTTTGCATTACAAAAGGTCTGTTTGTGAAAATGGCCATGTGTTAGAAGTCAGAAAGCACTTAAGTAAATGTATTTGCTGTCTGTCTGAAGCAAAGAAATGAAAGCGAACTATCTGTACCATATTGAATTGCATCATATTTTTGCATTGCAAAAATTTTTTTTAATTGCATATTAATATGCATTAAATCACGTTGTGTTAAATGAAATCTAAATCTAATCCCACTGCATCGTAATGGGGTGAATCGGATCACACTGCATCGTGATACGGGTGAATCAGATCGCATATCATCAGAAGCTGCTTCACGTGTATCTTTAATGTATCGTTTTGTTGTCAATGCATCTAGATACAAATTGCCTCAGCTTCAGTAATGAAGATGCACATTTTTTTACTAATGATTTATAATACCACTATTGGGTGGCAGATTTCTTAAGCCTCCCCTAAGGAGCTCTTCCTTAGAACTTCAATCTATTATGTCTGGATCATTTGGCGATCATGCCAGTTGTAGTCATACGGTATTCTCTTTCCATTCAGATAGAAAGAAGTGACAAACTTGTGACCAAAACCAAAAAATGTGTGCACTGACAAAATTTCGAGACTAATGCTATTCTGACCACGAGCGTGACCACGCCTGCAACTTTATCACGGAGAGAAAGTCAGAACAAAGAGCAAGCGTGAAATTTTGCATGAAACATTTCACATGACATAACGATGCTGCAACCGAGGTGTTTTTAGTGGCATGCATGCTTCAAGAGCAGAACATAACTTGGAAAACAACTAGAGACCAGCAAGACCTTCAAAGATCTCAGCCCCTAAAAATGTTAAAACCATTCAGCAACTCTTCCTGAAGATGAAGATCTATAAGGTGCTTGACATGCTTCGAAAAGAAGACCCCCAGGACGTATTTCAGAAGTGGCAGGAATGCTGGGAGTGCTGTATTGCTATGCAAGGGGATTATTTTGTCTCTAAACTTTTTGATACCATCAGATGATACAGCTCCAGGATTCCCAGTTCGATCATGAGGTCAGGATTCAGTTTTGTGTTTGGATGTACATTTCGGCTGGTTTCTCCACACCTCTGAGGACATGTTAGTAGACTAGCTGTTTGTTTGTGTGTGTGTGTGTGTGTGTGTGTGTGTGTGTGTGTGTGTGTGTGTTCTGGCATTAGCCCAGGGTATATTCCCACCTCACATCCAGTGTTCCTCAGACAGGCTCTGGATTTCCCAAGACTAGAAAGAAGCAGTTACTGAACATGTTTGAATATGTGATAATGTTTGGTAATAACTTGGAAATGAGTGCATATTGATGTAACACGTGTAAATAAGTTGTTTTGCATTTTCCTTTCTCTTCTTAGGAGCATTGTTTAATGTTTTTGACTGACTAAACGACTCCGGACGGGTTTGTTTCTTCTCCCCCAGATTCACTCCTGCCGTATAAAGAACACCTTCATATCTGTAGTATGTAATACTTCGTTACACCCCATGCAGTCGCGTGTAAGACCATATTCATCACAATCCCATTAGGATATCTCCATTAGCCTGGAAGCTACTTCTACGCTGTGTATGCTAGCACGCTAGCTAGCACATTGTTTAATCTCTCATTTCTACTCAGAGAAATAAATGCAATCTATTTGACTTGGACACAAATCTTGTGAACGCCTTACCTCCGCAAACCAAAGTCCACACAATTCCTCTGCTTTAGCTATTTATTCCCCAAAAAAGTCCCGATGTTGTTTTCATTGCTAAGATCTGACCACTTCCGTTATCTTAGTCTTCCTAACGGGAGAAATGACGACGCATTCGTGAGCCAATAAAAAGGCGGAATGTTTTTGTGGGCGGAGTCAGATATTGTACAGACTTCTCAAAACTCACATAGACAAAAGTATCGGGACACCCGACTTTCTGTCATATCTCGTTCTTCTTTTGTTACCACGAAGATGGAGGCACATCAGTATATAGGATGTATCTGCTGTAGAATGACATTTTTCATTCACTTGAACTAGAGGTTTGAGACTCAAACCTTTTCCAGCATGGCAATGCCCCTGTACACAAAGCAGATCTTGAGTGGCCTGCTATAGAGCTTTGACCTCAACCCCACTGAACACCTTTGAGATGAGTTGAATGCTGACTGCACTCCAGTACCTGACTTTAATAACATCCTTATGGCTGAATGAGCACAAACCTCCACAAGCACATTCCAAAATCTAGTGGAACATCTGTCCAGAAGAGTGGCGGTTATAATAACTGCAAATGTAGACTATTGTGTGGAACAGGATGTTCAAAAAGCAAATAGGAATTTTATTGTTAGGTTTCAACAACTATACTGTATAATGTCCATGTACTGTATTTGATTGATACGTGTCCATTTACATGCCCATTACTGTAACTTTCACTAAACACATACATAACATGGAATGGGCAAAAATGCACATAGGAATCTTATGGTCAGTTGATCACAGTCTTTTGCTGTAGTGTGTTTATGACTATGTTACATGTCAGAATTATTTTTTAAATGGTGTGTATATATATATATATATATATATATATATATATATATATATATATATATATATATATATATATATATATATATATATATATAGAGAGAGAGAGAGAGAGAGAGAGAGAGAGAGAGAGAGAGAGAGAGAGACTGTATGTATGCATATACTGTAGGTTGAAAATGATCATGTCTCGTTATTTTCACAGTGATTACAAAAAAAAAGTTGTTTTTGAATTTTTTACAATGATTATCGTCTTTTAAATATCTTGTAATATTAGAGAATATTTCTGGTTTTCAGTGTGAACCGTCTCTTTAATCCTTTTAATCCTTTGTTAACACCTTTGTTAAATTTAACATTAAATCATCAGTCTCTGTATTTTTGTACTATTCTTATTCTTATTCTTATTATTACTATTATTGTTATTATTATTATTATTATTATTATTATTATTATTATTATTATTATTATTATTATTATCTTTCACCACCAGAAGGGGGAGCAAAAATCCCTGAAGTATCTCGACAAAACCCATACAAGTCCTGTATCCAAACCTACAGAGATGCAAATGTTAAAATAGCAGTGTGGTAAAGCATTCGTTGAATTGTGTTCCAGCAAAGTCAAATGTTTGTTTTTTTATGTGAAAACACAAATGGATTTATTCTTTTCTTCCACACACTGCGGTCCAGCCTGAGTGTCGATCCATTCACACACTCAGTCACTCCGCTCTGAGACGATAGTTTTTATGAAACAAGTGTTTGTTTGCTTCCTTTCAAGCTGAAAATAGCTTTTTTTAACATGCGGAATGAGATAAAGAAAACACGACGTTCCTCTGGACCACAGCATGCCCGTGCAGCACAACCCAAACCTCTCAGAAGTGTTTTTACATGCAGGGGTCGCATTGTGACATTTGTTTAAAGAATTTTCCCATGGTGAAGACACGGCACACAAAAGGCTTCATGGTGGCCTTTCAAACCCACAGAGCAGGCCGGCGGACCGAGGCTGCCCTACAACCTCTTTTGAAAATGTAATTTATGACACCTCATAAAGCTTATTCATGCTCATGATCTCTGTATGTAAACCAGAATAAGACGGAGCGGTGTCCCCTAGTCTGTAAAGTCAGGCCTGCACATGTCAAAACCCGACTCTGATGTGGTCACACAATAACGCAGTGGGAGTAAAAGACAGCTTTGACACATCAATTTCTGTCAAGGTATTGCCGATTCTTACACAACCGCTCCTCTGCATTCCTGTGGGAGGATCGAGAAAGAGCTGCAGCCAGTCATATCACTTGAATAAGTTCTATTAGTCAGGATCTAGAATGTGTCCCAAATCTTCGGCTCAGAATAGTTCATTTACTTTCAAAAGATTTAACAATACATTTGCATATGAAGGTGTTTAACATGAAGAAAGACACTCAGATTATAATATTATAATATAATATAATATAATATAATATACTGTAATATAATATAAAAAAAATTTATAATACACTATATTTCTGTTTTTACAAATAACTATTATGTAATACTTTTTATATTGTGTGCTATGTCTATATATCTACACTATACAGCCAAAAATATAGGGAGACCCGAAATTTCAAGTCATATGCGGTTCTTCACCAAACTGTTACTTCAAAGTTAGAGGCACAGAATTGTATAGAACATCGCTGGATGCAGCAGCAGTACATTTTCCCTTCACTTCAACTTAAAGACCCAAACCTGTTTCAACATAACAATGCCCCTGTTCACAAATCCAGCTCCATTAGGATATGCTTTACATGGTTTGAAGTGGAAGATCTCCTGCTATAGAACTCTGACCTCAACCCTACTGAACACCTTTGAGATGAATGTGAACAATGACTGCACCCCAGGCTTCCTCACCTCACCTACATCACTACCTGAGTTTACTAACACCCTTGTGGCTGAATGAGCACAAATCTCAGAAAGCACACTCCAAAATCTAGTGGAACTTCTTCTCAGAAAAGTGCAGATTATAACAACTATATGTGGGATGATATACTCAGAAAACACATACCATTCTCATGGTCAGGTGCCCACAAACATTTTGTCCATATAATGTATCTGTCTGACTGCTTGTCTGATCTGAGGATAATTGAACATCTATGGAAGGAGTCTAAAGAAGTCTATGGGAAAGTCTACATTAAATGATAACAGGAAGTAACTTGTCTTGTTCAATAATATTACATGTACCAAACTTTTAAAAAGCATGATATGTTGTTCATTAAAAAATTTTTACATCTGTAATTTTTGGCGAATTTCTGCGGACTTTGTGGTCATAAATGTAATTTATGTCAAGACACATCACACTGACCTGCTATTAATTTATTTTCTGTAGCATAGGCTCAATTTTAAATGATCAGATGCTGTTTTCTATGATAGCAGCTCTCCTGACAACAGACAAACAGCCTGTGTGGTGTCCTGATGTGATTTGGGCCAGTGCATAAAGAAAGAGCTGTGTTTTCCCGGATGCACACGCACACCACAGGCATATTTAAAGCCACCGAGAAACACTGATTAAAGAGGAAGACAATGGGAAGCGATTGCTACAGACTGGTGGCCTCGATTTCCAGCACCCTGCTCCTTATGGGTTTAAGAATGTGCCGTGAAAACTTTTCGAATTAGTCCAGAATCTCTGGAATTTGTTTTGTGGCACCGGCGCAAAACCGGCTCTCATTGATCAGAAGATTGGAGAGGCTCAGAGGCTCACTCAGCCCTCTTTGTTGTGTGCATCTGTGTATGCGTGAGTGCATGTGTGCGTGCATGCGTGCATCTACAAAATCCACAGCAAAGTCTTTCGAACATTGAACAATGATTACTGGGGAAGGGTTCGATGATATGATCCCATCTTTTTGAGTTTAATAGGGCAGACGCCCCCTCTTTGGCCCGAAGACGCCGCTCCTCTCTGTGGTCGTGAGCATGAAGGGGAAATCTCTCGCTGTAATTACCACTTAATGCAATTGTGCCTTTTGGAGAATCTTTTTTTTCCCCCACTGGGTCTTTTTTTGTTTTTTTTTACAGTTCATGCCTTCCTGTGGAAAATAAGAAGGCTCACATATATTTAGTAAGTAAAACGAATGACGGTCGCACAAATCTGAATGTTTTGCTGTGTAGAATTAAAAAAGTACAAAAGTCTGATGAATTTCATGAGTGAATAATCAAATGATTCACGCATGAAATGAGCACATGTGCTTGACATGGCCATGTTCACTTTTGTGGATTGATTTCACATGATTAAGTTACTTTTACCTTTCACATACGATCACACACTGCATGCACATGCTACCATTTCAGGGCATAACACGGGTTATAGGCACAGATCTTTTCACAAGTGATCCCATATCACTTACGTAATTGCAAACATACGATCACATGAAACGTACATGCTTTTTCTGTAAGAGTAGTCTCAGTTTGTCAGATCTCACTGTCACTAACAGTTATATGAGATTGTGTCCAGCATCCTGCAGAGACAATAAATAGTCCGTGTAAGTCCTCTGATGTATACAAGACGTGCTCCAGTGCTAAAGATGGGTTTGTGTTTAGGACTGTGTGTGTGTGTGTGTGCGTGCGTGCGTCGTGTTTTTGTGTACGCGGTTTGGAAAGGGTTTCATCCTTGCCAAAGATTGTGAGCTTTTAGTGGCCGAGTGAGTGAGCGTGTGACTGTGGTGCACTGTTGTTTGGCTTTCTGCTGCTACCTACGCTCTGGCCGCCGGTGCTCTATGCTTGGCTGTAATGACAGGGCTGGCTGGATGTAATTAAGTTCAAACTTAGCACCATGGCAGATGAAGCTGGAGGCCTGCAACCCTCACTATTATACAGTCTGACCACAGAGTGACAGGTCTGAAAGACTCGCCAAAACAGTGAAAATAAAAACGAGAATGTTTCTCACCTCTCTGTCTGAGTTTACAACACTCACCCAATCCACAGTATCCACCTCCATAAGCTTTAGCTTAGCCCTATCTCTTGTTCTTTTCTAATGCAATCACAATCACATACCAAGATGACAACAGATTTTGCCTTGTATCAAAGAACTGATCAAGCAGCAGAACCTTCCGTCATCAGATCCTCAGTTCGTCACTTAAACTCCTCCTGCACACCCTCGTGTAATCCTGTTCTGGGAGCTTGGAGATTAACCTCTCTTTAAAATGCCCTGACACATTTTTTTCCCATACAGCTTTGAAGCTTATTTCTCTTTCTGAAGGAAGTGTTAGAACAATCTGTCTTTGGTCACTGATTTGTTTTGAATATAAAAGAGCTCACAGAGTTCAAGAATCACATTATGACGATAAATGTAGACTCCTGGGCATTTGATCATCATGAGTTTGCATTATCTTTACATACAAGCAGAATTAGAACAAGTAAATCTCAGTTTTTTATTTTTAGCTCCACCCTCCAAAACAGCTGGCAAAAGGTGATGGCAGATGTAAATGCAGATATTCTTTTTATTCACAGTGTGAACATACAAAAATAATAAAACAAAATGGCACAATTGTGATATATATATATTTGGCAGAGTAAGGAGACAACGTGATGTCATGGTGAGGCTGAGATCAGTACTGGCAACCTCTGCTTTGCAGGGAGGCATCACAACACCCTTAACTGGGCAGGGCGGTGGAGTGATGTCCTCAGCAGAGCAAGAAGGCAGTGTAACATCCTCTGTCAACAGGAAGGAGGCACAAGATCTGAAATAGTGCTTGGAGGCATAGTGACATCTGTGGCAGAGCAAGTGATGCCCATGGCAATGCCAGGGTCAGTCTAGTGCCCCACAGTGAAAACCATGGCGGAGAAAAGCAACAGGGTGATGTTCATGGTGAGGCCAGGACCAGCACTGGTGCTTTCTGCATTAAAAGCAGAAAAGGGAAGCAGAGCAACATCCTCCACAGGACATGGAGCTGGAGCAGCATTATCAGAAGGGCAGGGAGGTGTAATGCAATCCATGACAGAGCAAGGTGTCAGAATGACATCCATGGTAGGTCAAGGCGACAGATTAATGCCCAATGATAGTGATGTCGGAATAGGTACTGATGCTCAGGACAGGAAGGCAGAGCGTCATCCTCAGCAGAGCAGGTAGTCATAGTGATGTGCTCACCGGGACAGCGAGTCAGTGCAACTTCCAAAGTAGGAAAAAGTGGGTGGCATATACTGTAACTCTAGCCAGAATGGGACCCTTTTACACAAACACTCTATGCAGCATTTGACATTGTGCCTTGCCAAGATTTAGTCAAGAATAAAGGACTCCAAGAGTAAAACAAGTCTATTTAACTGCCTCTAGCTCTTAAAAATGGACGTGCAGTGCCTGCTGGGAAACAGTCCATAGTTTTTAGACTAATAATTTGTTGTTAAGCCTATTAAAATCTTTGTATATTGCCAATACATTGCCATGTTGGGCGTGACCCATTTTTTGACCAAAGGTGTACTGTGTGCTATATGTATGGCCAAGGTCAATATCCACCGCCTGTCTGACCAGGTTAAAGTGGTTGATTTACATTATTGCTAGCTATAATTTAAATTTACAGTATTTGACAGATTCCCTTATCCAGACAGATTGAAATATATTTTATTCATACAACTGTATGGGGTAAGGGCCTTGCTCAGGGGCCCAGAAGCGGTAGCTTGGTGCAGCTAGGATTGGAACTTACTACCTTTGGATCTAAAGGCCAATGTTTTAACCATTAAGTCTTAGCATATCACAGGTTAATATTAATGCTTTATTGATAAATTATTAATGTTTTTAAACAAAGAAAAATAAATTAATTGTTATGATAAAGCAGTAAGGAGTCTCCAGGGTCAACATTATGATTTTCAACACAGAAAAGTCTTCTCTAACGTAAGACAAAAATGGGGTTAGTTGGGGAACAATTGTTTATACAGTAGTTGCTATAATGTAAGTGATAACTGAATATGATGAAAAAAAACCTAAATTAAGCTGTGGTATAATTGAAGTTAAAATTTTTTAAACGTGGTAATAAGAAAATAAAAGAATACTGTCCATGTGGCATTGTCACAAATTATTCCTTACTTTGTACTATACAAACATTGCACATAAATATTTTTTTTTAAAACAGAACCTGAGTAATATGCCTGCAGTTAAATCAGAAATGTAGCATGTTAAATGTGTGGATTTTTTTTTCCCGTCTCACGTATCAAGTTGCTGAGATAGCAAGAAATCAAGATATACGTGTAAACACTTGGAACTTCAATAACCCTCACAGTATATAACCCAAACAGATATCCCAGATACAATCTCTTGCAAACAAATATATCCCAGCACTTGTAAATATTGTGAGACTATTCGAGTCGTCCTGCCCAAAGTGTGCTGTTACACTGGCCTGAAGGGCAAAATGAGACAAAAATGCGTTCTTTATTTCTACGCTTGATTTTATGCTCTCTCCTCTTCTCCAAATCCCAAAAGATGAAGTTGTGTGTGATGTGGTCAGGGACTTCAGTCAGAATTAACTGATTACCGTAGAACTGCCAACCCGTGAGTCATAGCTCAGACATTCCTCCGGCTTTTAAAAATAGAAACCCCGGTTCTCTCTTCTTTGGATTTGTTTTTCCCATTGGATGTCTGTGGGGCATCCTCTCTTGGTTTATGAGACTCGAATCATAACCAGATCCTATTTTCCCCACTTTCTCCCTTTTCTTCCATCCGTTGTTGGAGCTTGTTTAATCTTGGGATGAATATTGGCTTAGTGTGGGAACGACACAAGTTTTTAGGGAAAGGTTTTGTTGTTTTAGTTTGCATGCTTTTTTTTTTTGCTTTTTTTTCAAAGCCATGCGAAAAGCACTATCTTTGCCAAAACCTCATAAACTGAGATACAAAAAAAAAAAAAGAGGGAGAGAGAGAAGGAGAGGGAGGGAGACCACATCACTGTGACAAAGATAGAGCCTGTCTGCTACGAAAGAGCTTTACAAATGACAATCTTTTTGAGAGAGAGGACGACAGCATTTTTTTTGGGGGGGGAGGGGGGGGTATAAAAAAGGGAAAGAAATGCGCATGGAATTGGGGGACAAAGGGGAGGAAACATTCCCCTGACCACATTAAAGACATAAAAAAGAAAACAAACAGAAAACATGTCTGACATGAAGACACTGGTTTCTGTGGCGACAGACAATGAGTGCTTGTGGCTTGGTGAGGCCTGAGTAGCCTGTCTGTGTCGCGGCACCAGCGAGAGTTACCGCGGTCAGACCTTCGATCAGGGCTCTGTACTGTGGGAACGGCGCTTGAAAGAGACCTTGTCGGGGGCCACAAAAGGCCCTTTCTGCTTCTTCTCATTGGCTTTTCCCTCCTTATTTATCTTTCGGCAGTCTGGATGGAGCAAGCATTTCTCGGTGGGTAAACAGCACAGCTGACTTTCTTTCATTCTTTCATTCTTTCTTTCGTTCTTTTTCTCTCACACTCTCACATGCTGCGAGCGCCGGCCTCCACCGCTCACTCCCCGTCTTTCTCTCTGATCGATAATGCCAAACATTTGATGTCTTAAAAGGAAATCTTTTGATACATAACAGATACCAGTGTCACTCATAATATGAGGAACATGTGATGAAAAGGAAAATAAACAGGACACACACACATCATGCACACTGGGAAGGTTTGCCCATAAATAAACACACGCACAAGCACAGCACACACGCACAAGCTCAAATCCTGAAGAGTGGCAAGATGTGACAGAGGAGCACTTCAGAGGACTAACACTAACAGCGATAAGACTCTGTGGAATTCCAGCCAAGTCTCTCTTCATCATGCACTCACACGTTTGGTGTCAAATGAAATACAGACTTGTATAAAGATGCATTGTTTGTGTCTTTTATAAATAATATACAAAACTATAATACAATTAAATTCGGATTTATTTGTGTAGCACTATTAACAATGGACATTGTCCCAAAGCAGCTTTACAGAGATAAATAGGTTATAAAATATGAATTTATATGCTAGTGACTGTTAGATAACAGGAGGGAGAAACCTACAGAGGAACCAGACTCAAACTCATCCTCATCTGGTTGCCATTGAATGTCCATTTATTCATTGATGAGGTGTACTGTTCAGTGATAGTTCCTTAACTATTCATGCAAATTGCAGTCCTAAGCCATTGTAATAAACTGTTTACATTAATTACAGTCCTAATATATTATCTTAGTTGTTCATAGTTCCTGAGTTGTTCTTTATGGAACTTTAGGGAATCTTTGGGCTGTTCATGTGGTACCCAGCCCAGCCACACCTATTGGTCTCCAGTTGAAGAGAACTCCATCCAGAGGTATGGCATTGAGGTGAATCAGCAGATTAAAAAAAAGAAATGGGACAGGAGCACTTGTCACTATTATAATATCAACTATTATTCACAAAAATACTAGACAGCAATTAACCCCCCCCCTTTTTTTTTTACAATGAAAATAAAATAAATCTAATGAATGTGTTAAACTTAATGTGTAATTTGATGTAATAGCTTAAGCTGTAAGAATAAATAGGTTTTAAATAGGTTTCAAAATTTCAGTTAATTACAGTTCAGTTCAGTCATTTACGTTTTTTTTATATTTTTTATTTATTAAGAATTAATTAACAGTAGACACTACAAAGTGAATCGTATGAGAATTTGAGAATGATGGAATTCCAAAAATGTGCCATAATTGACAGAAAACTGGAATGCTGATTAAAAAAAAATTCAAAACCAATTTGCTGAATCAAATTGTAAGAATTGTATTATGTACAGAACAAGTTTATACGTATATATAATTATATGTGTATATTTTTTAATACCAGAGCACTGATGAATGATCCGATTCCCAGTTTTGTTTAAAACATGATTCAGTGTCAGTAACAGAGGCTCTCAGGCGAAGTTCTTTTGGTAAGGAAAAAAGGGTATGTAGGATTTATGGAAGGAGACTTTAGTGTGGGTACTTTGTGACAGTCAGATGTAAAGTTGTAACTTTCCAGTATGGGATTGTTTTCAAGAAGGACGGTTTCATGCTCTGTGGGTTCTCATGGGTAACATGACAGGCTTGTGTTATTGTGTTATTTACACACAAACACACACACACACACAGAGAGAGAAAGAGAGAGAGAGAGAGAGAGAGAGAGAGAGAGAGAGAGAGAGAGAGAGAGAGAGAGAGAATAAAAGTAGTATATAGATTGTATATTTATATATAAATATGATAACATGAATTTATTTCCTTTTTCCATGCCATATCATACCACCCCTATATAATTAAAAAAATATATATAACAGAATGCCCTGCTATGTTATATCCATTACACAACTAGTTCTATACTTACATTTTGTATTTTTGACTAATGGGTTATCCTATTGATGCTGTTTTTGGGATTTTATAGGCAGGTAAGATGGGGTTGGGATGGTTACATGCAGTAAAAGGAGGGTATTTCAATATAAACAGATGTAAGCGCTTTGTAACGGAGGTTATTGTGGTAGGTGTTTGAGTAAAAAATGTAATTTAACTGAATGACTTGTCAGGGTATTATTCAATCTTAGAGAGGGATAGAAATGTATCAGATGTTTGTGGGATTATGCTAAAAAAAAAAGTGCTTGAGGACATAATGTGATTTGGTTTTGTATGCATGTGTGTAGGCTTTATTTTGTGTGAGAAAGTCATGAAAAATATGAGCTTGTTAATGCCAATAGCAGAAGTGGCCTTGTTGTGGTTTAACAACAAGGGCACACCGAAAGCACTGAAGTGGCCAAGCCCCCCCACCCCCTTTAGTGCCCCCACCCCCTTTAGTGCCAACATTCTGTTTGTTCTCTTGTCCTTTATTTTCCTCTGTCAAACTGCTGACTTATTGGCTTAAATCTGGTCTTTAGCTGTTCCCAGGCTTTTTCCTCTCCATCATCAGATCATTAGAGGAGGAAGTGTTCCACAGCACACCTCAAAAAGCTTAAGGTCAGAAGGGAGCGTGGAGAAATGAAAGTCGAAAGCGAATAAGGTCAAATATTGTGAAGGAAAAATACTCAGAACAAAAAGAAGAAAAATCATCCGTTTGAAGTGGAGCAGCGATAAAAAATAACAGTGAAGACATTGTAAAGGCCTGACTTCATAGATCTCTGCTGCTTTCTTCTTCTTTTCAGACAAAGAACTAGAAATAAGATCCAGACTCGAGCAAGTAAGGATTGGTAATGAGAGAAGATGGAGTTAAGGGGGGATGAAGGGAAAAGGGGGATCTCTTTACATTCATCTTAACTCACACACACCACACCATAAGCTTCTGGCGACGGTCAAACTCCATGTTTGGGCTTTATTCCTAATGACATCCACCATCTCATTCTGACAGCACTAAAGAGGCTGAATGAGTCTCCGAGAGCATCAGCTTTTACACAGCTGAGGACAGAAGAGTCCTCACACACACTTCTAATGGCTCACATATGCAAGGACCCTGATACACAGATGACTCTACAGATGCAAGAGAGTTTTAAATGTACACAAACAGAATAACACTGCTGTCTTTACTATGTAATTTATGCATTTATCTTCATCCTGGATAAGGTGAATCAGGGCCTAGAAACACTTTCTAGGAGGAAACCCATATGGACATGGAATGAAATTTTACACAGACAGCAACTTGTTCTCAAGATCTAATCAATGACCTCTGTGGTCTCTGATATAAAGTATATATATAAAAAAAAAAAATCAACATTACAGTTCCGATCATATGTTCCAAAATCAACATTTCAAAAAGTAAAAAAAAAATGCCTTTATTTAACTTCTTTATCCTTCTATTACAGTATTTAATAATAGTTTTGCACCTAAATATAAATAAGGATTGTTCTGATGTTTAAAACATGTCATGTGAAATTTGCCATGCTGTCTCATGGTTCAGGAGTTACACTCTTAGTTCCGATTAAAGGCTTCAGTGGTTCTAATCCCCAATACTGACAAGAGATGAGCAACCAAAGCCCCTGTAAGTGTAAGTGTGAATGAAATGTGGTGCAAGGAAAAGAGATGATTGTCTTTATTTACTGCCACTCCAATGGTGTAAGTAAATTAAGTATAATGTTTCAAAATGACATGCCCAGATACCATATGAAGGATGATCCAAGTATAAGTAAGACTTCTATGACAAAACCATTTAGATCGCATATGTGCATCTGCCATGAAATAGAACGTCACACCACCTTCAGACCACTTTTTCACTTAAGTTAAAGTAGAGAAGTTTGGGCTCTGACTTGCACTAAAGTAAAAAGTAGACATTATTACTATCTTTTTTTGGTGTCACGCTGGTAACTGGACCGCACATCATATTAATATATTGATCTAAATGAATTTCTAATGTTGTTACCTAATAAATGTATCCAGGCTGAACAACCACCATATAGAACACAAGCAGAGAAAAGATGATGATGATCAGGTGATCAGGAATGTCTCTGTTCTCACTCATGTTTACATCACTGACTCCCTCTGTCTCATCCACCTTAACCCCATACTTCTTGTTGCCTTCTGCCGCACTTGTTGTTAGCTTCATAGGCTCGCCTACGTCTGTGGTGTGTGAAAGACAGGAAATAATACACAAGTGGTAAAGTAAAAAAGCTGCACAATGACAAAAAGTAGGTTGGTGGGCTGAAAATGAGATTAAAACTAAAGAAACTAGCGTGTTTTAAAAATGTAAGATGTAGCAAATAAAGATATTTGTGTAAAAACCTAATGAGTGAAGGTAAAAAGTAAAAAATAAATAGTGAAGTAAAGTTCTGAACCAGAAAAATCTACTTAAGTACAGTAACAAAGTATTTGTACTTCATTACTTCCCACCCGCTGCTTCAGACACAAATGTAAACGCTTAGATGAAGTTGTTTCCTTTTGAGCCACTTCACATTGGACATTTTTTCCATTTTGGAAATCTTCTAACTGCTTTACATCTGACTATTTATAAATCTATTTACACTATATGGACAAAAGTATGTGGACACATGAGCATAAGGTTTGTATTTGCTTGGTGAACATCACATTCCATGTTTTGTCCCAATTTGCTCTATAATAACCTTCACTCTTTGGGGAAGATGTTCCACCAGATTTTGGAGTGTGACTGAGGAGAATTGTTTTATTCAATGGTGTTACTGAAGTCTGGTACTGATGTAGGTGAGGTGAGGAGGCCTGTGGTGCAGTCAGCATTCCAGTTAATTCAAAAGGTGCAATAGGTCAGAGCTTAAAAGCAGGTTTAGAGCAGGCTACTCAAAATCTTCCCCTCCAATCCATTTAAAGCATATCTTCATAGAGCTGGCTTTGTGCATGGGGGCATTGTCATGCTGGGAAAGGTTTGGGTCTCCTAGTTCAAGTGAACAGAAAATGTATGGTCCAGAGAAATCGTATATAATTGTAGGCCTTCAACTTAGTAGTAACAGTTTGATAAATAACAAAATATGGCTGATATTGGAGCATCTGCAAGACTGTTTTATTATAGAAACAATAACATATTGGAACGAGGGTACTGTATGAATATAGTCATGTGGTTTGAATTACAGCTGGTACAATGATCAGAG